>LR738710.1:473503175-473524532 GCA_902687465.1 Secale cereale | reverse complement strand
AGTGCGTAATCGAGTGCCGACGGGCGGGGCGGCCGAATGGTGCAGAGGTGACTAACTGAATGGCGACGCGCAGGGCGATCAAGTGACGACGCGTGGGGCAGTCAAACTGAAGACGTGTCCCATAGAGTGGCGACGCACGGAGCGACCAAGCGATGAGGACGTGTCTTGTCGAGTAATGACACGTGGGGTTCCAAGTGCTGGAGAGGTGTCTCACCGAGTGGCGATGCGGGGGGGCGGCCAAAGTGAAGACATGTCCCACAGAGTGGCGAGACGCGGAGCGGCTAAGTGGTTAGGATGTGCACAACCGAGTGACGACACGCAGGGCGGCCGAGTGGTGAAGACGTGCACAACCGAGTGGCGACGCGCAGAGCGGCCGAGCGGTGAGGAAGTGTTCTGCGGAGTGGCGACGCGCAGAGTGGCCGAGTGGTGAGGACATGTCGACGCGCAGGGCGGCCGAGTAGTGAAGAGGTGACCAACCGAATGGCGACGCGCCGAGTGGTGAGGACGTGTCTCACGGAATGGCGACACGCGGAGCGGGCGAGTGGTGAGGACGTGTCCAGTCGAATGATGACGCATGGGGCGGTTGAAAGAACAGGCGGTGCCCCCATGTTTGGTTTTGGTTATTGATGACAATCTCTATGTACTAATGGTTGCCTTGAGTTATATTTGAAGGGTTTGTCCATAGGCTTTTCTTGGAGTCCATGTGTTGGTTTCAAGGAGAGTTTGTGATGACCAAGGTGCTATTAAGGAATTATCCAAAGATTGGTATTATGAGTGTTGAGCTTATTGCAAGCATGTCTTGAAGAAGAAGAATGTGTTATCATTCATGTTTACCTTCAAGACATCATCCAAATGAAGAGAGTTGGAAAGATTCAAGGTTGATCAAGACTAAGTACAGAGAGTGTTTCAAGTTGATCAACACACAAAGCGTAGAAGATGTACCGAGAGGGATCAAGCGATCCCATGGTATGGTAAGTATTGTCAATTACGCTTAGTGTACTAACCCATGGTCTTTGTGAGAGTTCTATGTGGGGTTAGGTTATCTTCCATGGGCTTGCGTTAAGAGGAAGATCACATAAAACCCATGGAGGATGACATCAAATCAAGGTTGTGGTGTGCAACTTCAAGTGATGCATCACGAGGAGATCAAGTGCTTGAAGCTTTCCGTCCATTGTGGTGACAATGGACTTGTAAAGATATGCCGAAGAGTGGCTCATACATAGTGGAGTATGGGGGAGCAATCTACTAGTCTTCATCGAGCCAACGCAATAAAGAAAGGTGGTCCAACTTGAGGAAGTCAAGATCGTGTACATCTAGCTCAAGTGGACTTTGTGCAAGGCAAAGGTTCCCCCTTGATAGGTTCTCTATTTTACCGGTCTCATGGTGGTAGTTTGGAGACCGGGTTGTAGGATCGATTGCCGTACTATCAAGGGGGGCTCTCAAGTGAGTAGCTTGATCATATCATTCGTAGAGAGCTCAAACCATTGCATGCTTGCATCATATTTCTTGGTTCTTGTTTGGTTTTATTCTTGTGAGATTTGGAGCTTATTATCATCTTCTTGACAAGCTTGAGTTCATCGAACACGGAGTTCACATGCTTCTTCTATTGCGTTTTCGGTATTGGAGGTTTTACCGGTCTCTTTCGAGGAAGGGTTCTCACCATTTTCCTATGGGCCTTTTCTCATTTTCTTATTATTATTATTTCTATCAAGATTGTGTTAGGCCATGTCGTTAGCTTTCCAACAAACTTGGTTTCGTTGAATTCGGAGTCTGTTTCCAAAAGTTATGTCAGTTTTGGTGTCCCCAGAAGGGCTGTAGCGGTACTACCGCAAATTGGAGCGGTACTACTGTTGGGGAACGTAGTATTTTAAAATTTTCCTACGATCACGCAAGATCTATCTACCAGATGCATAGCAACGAGAGGGAAGAGTGTGTCTACGTACCCTCGTAGACCGGAAGCGGAAGCGTCAAGTGACGCGGTTGATGTAGTCGAACTTCTTCGCGATCCAACCGATCAAGCACCGAACGTACGGCACCTCCGCGTCCAGCACACATTCAGCTTGTTGACGTCCCACGAGCTCTTGATCCAGTTGAGCTTCACGGGAGAGTTTCGTCAGCACGACGGCGTGGTGACGGATATGATGTATCTACCGGCGCAGGGCTTCGCCTAAGCACTGCAACGGTATGACCGAGGTGTGTTTCTGTGGAGGGGGGCACCGCACACGGCTAAAACAATTCAACTTGTGTGTCCTAGGGTGCCCCCTGCCCCCGTATATAAAGGAGCAAGGGAGAGGCCGGCCCTAGAGGGGGCGCGCCAAGTGTGGAGAGTCCTACTAGGACTCCCAAGTCCTAGTAGGATTCCCCTTTCCTTTCCGGAGTAGGAGAGAAGGAAAGAGGTAGAGAGGGAGAAGGAAAAGGGGGCTGCACCCCTTGTCCAATTCGGACCAGAGGGGGGACGCGCGCCTCCTTCCTTTTGGACTTTCTCCTCTATTCCCGTATGGCCCAATAAGGCCCATATACTCCGAAAAATACCCGAATCACTCGGAACCTTTCCGATGTCCGAATATAGTCGTCCAATATATCGATCTTTACGTCTCGACCATTTCGAGACTCCTCGTCATGTCCCCGGTCTCATCCGGGACTCCGAACTCCTTCGGTACATCAAAACTCATAAACTCGTAATACCGATCGTCATCAAACGTTAAGCGTGCGGACCCTACGGGTTCAAGAACTATTTAGACATGATCGAGACTCATCTCCGGTCAACAACCAATAGCGGAACCTGGATGCTCATATTGGCTCCTACATATTCTACGAAGATCTTTATCGGTCAAACCGCATAAACAACATGCGTTGTTCCTTTTGTCATCGGTATGTTACTTGCCCGAGATTCGATCGTCAGTATCTCTATACCTAGTTCAATCTCGTTACCGGCAAGTCTCTTTACTCGTTCCGTAATACATCATCTCGTGACTAACTCATTAGTCATTTGCTTGCAAGGCTTATTATGATGTGCATTACCGAGAGAGACCAGAGATACCTCTCCGACACTCGGAGTGACAAATCCTAGTCTTGATCTATGCCAACACCACGAATACTTTCGGAGACACCTGTAGAGCATCTTTATGATCACCCAGTTACATTGTGACGTTTGATAGCACACAAGGTGTTCCTACGGTATTCGGGAGTTGCATAATCTCATAGTCATAGGAACATGTAAAAGTCATGAAGAAAGCAATAGCAGTAAAACTAAACGATCATAGTGCTATGCTAACGGATGGGTCTAGTCCATCACATCATTCTCCTAATGATGTGATCCCATTGATCAAATGACAACTCTTGTCTATGGCTAGGAAACATAGCCATCTTTGATCAATGAGCTAGTCCAGTAGAGGCATACTAGGGACATACTATTTTGTCTATGTATTCACACATGTATCAAGTTTCCGGTTAATACAATTCTAGCATGAATAAAAGACATTTATCATGATATAAGGAAATACAAAATAACATCTTTATTATTGCCTCTAGGGCATATTTCCTTCAACTACCGCTTGGAGGGGATGTAATTTTTTACTTCCGTGGCTACTTGTGCTCCAGACCAAAAACTCGTCACTAGTCCAACGGTGGTAGGCACAGATGTAATTTTTTAGTACCGCTCTCAAGCAGTACTACCGCTACCCCTTAGCAGTAGTACCGCTTCCCCTAGCGGTAGTACCGTGAGGTCAAGCGGTACTACCACTCCAACGATTCTTCTGGCCTTTTTGCCTCCTCGCTGTTGTGTTTCAAAGGGCTACTACCGCCCTAGCGGTAGTACCGCTCGGTGCGGGCTGTGAGCATAACGGTTGGATTTTTTCCCACCTATAAAAGGGGTCTTCTTCCCCAATCAACCTTATCCTTTGAGCTCGTGTTCTTCCCCCATTGTTGACCTTCTTTGAGCTTGCTATCTCTCAATCCCTCCATGGATTCTTGCTAGTTTTTAAGGAAAAGAGAGAGGAGATCTAGATCCACCTTTCCACCAATCACTTTCTCCTCTATGTGAGGGGAACCCCTTGGATCTAGATCTTGGAGTTCTTGGTGTTCTCCTCTTGTTGTTCCTCTCTTTTCCCTCCCAAGCATTAGTTGCTTTGGTGGGATTTGAGAGAGAAGGACTTGGGCACTCCGTGTGCCCTTGCCATTGCATTTGGTGCATCGGTTTGAGTTCTCCACGGTGATACGTGGAAGTGAAGTTGAGAAGCTGATTACTCTTGGTTGCTTGGTACCCTTTAGCTTGTTCCTCTTGGGTGCTTGGGCGCCCTAGACGGTTGTGATCACCTCGAAGCCATATTCCATTGTGGTGAAGCTTCGTGGTGTCGTTGGGGAGATAGCCCCAACCTTGTGGTGCTCGTAGCTCAATCATTGTGGTGGAAAGCTCCGGGAAAGCATCGGGGTCTCCAATTAGGTTGTGAAGATCGCCCCGAGCAATTTGTACGGGTTCGGTGAGCGCCCCCAAGGGTTGCCATTTGTACAGGTTCGGTGACCGCCCTCAAGGGTCCCTTAGTGGAATCACGGCATCTTGCATTGTGCGAGGGCGTGAGGAGATTACGGTGGCCCTAGTGGCTTCTTGGGGAGCATTGTGCCTCCACACCGCTCCAAACGGAGATTAGCATCCGCAAGGGTGTGAACTTCGGGATACATCGTCGTCCCCGCGTGCCTCGGTTATATCTTACCCCGAGCCCTTTACTTATGCACTTTACTTTGTGATAGCCATATTGTTTCTGTCATATATCTTGCTATCACCTAGTTGTTTATCTTGCTTAGCATAAGTTGTTGGTGCACATAGGTGAGCCTAGTTGTTGTAGGTTTTGTGCTTGACAAATTAACCGCTAGGTTTATTCCGCATTTGTTCAAGCCTAAACCATAATTATTTTAAAGCGCCTATTCACCCACCCCCCCCCCTCTAGGCGACATCCACGATCTTTCAATTGGTATCAGAGCCTCGTCTCTCTTTATAGGGCTTAACCGCCTAGAGAGTAAGGATGTCGACTAGGGGTTTAGGATTCTCTGACACTCTTAGTTTTGATCACAGAAGTTTTGATGTTTGGGTAATTTGCATGCTTAATCTCTTTAGCGTCATGGACCCAAATTTAGAGCAAATTGTAGATATGGGTTTTTCTCCTCCAAAGGATCCACAAAGATTATCTTTAGAAGATGAGAAAAACTCTTATCTCAATGCTCAAGCTTCTAATGTGCTTTTTGATGCTTTGAGAATGTAGTTATATTTCAACTCATGCCGTTTCGGGATGCTCATGAGTTGTGGACAAAGATTCATGATAAATATGGCGTGTCCAAGATTTGTGGGGATGATTGTTCTCCCTCCACCTCCGGCCTTGTTGCTTTCTCAACTTCTTCTACTTCACCTACATGTGGATTGCCAAAAGGTAATGATATGGTGAGTAGTGGTGTTCATTGCAATGATGATAGTGGGATTATTGTTGATGATCCTTCATCTCTTTCTTATTGCAATGCTTCATCTTTGGACTTTAGCACTTTGAGCACTCGAAATGTTTCACATGCTTGTGTTGATAGTCCTTGCATATCATGTAGAAATTGCTTGCCTAAATCTCATGATGATATGCTTGCTATGTCTTGTTGCCATGATGAAAATGCATCTATTTCCTCGAATTGTTGTGCTAACAATGTAGAAGAAACCCAACACCCCATGGAACAAGATGTAGTCTTGAATGGTGCTTCAAGGGATCCTACATCATCATCTATTGCGTTTTGCCTTATGGCTAAGGCTTCAAAGGTATCTCCCACTTTGAACCCTAATATATCTTGTGATGATAGTGATGATGACAATGATGATGATGTAGAAAATGATGAAGAGAATGATAATGTTGCCTCCTTAAAAATTAAGGGGGAAATGATTTTTAAAGATCTTCTTAAGAATAAATTAGCTCGTTCCAACTTTATGGAAATCATGTCTATTGCCATTGAGGGCAAGAAATATATTGATGAGTTGGAATCTCATCTAGAGGAGCATGAGGTCACCATTGAGAAAATGGAAGGTCATGAGCGTGATTACGCTAATGAGATCGCCGACCTCTCGCAAGCTCTTGAACTTGAACAAACCACCAAGGAATCTCTTAAGGAGACTTTTGCTCTATAACTATCTAGAATAAAGGAATCCCGTGATTTAGCTCTCGAGGTGGCTAATGATTTTGAAACTAAAACTGAGAAGCTTGAAGTTGCACATGCTAAACTCCTTGAGGATTTTGAGCACCTCGAAAATGGCTCAAAAGGTCATTAAGAGTGAGCTCATCAAACTTACCGAGTCTCATGCTCAACTTAAAGCTTCATATTCTAAAGAGCTTGCCAAGTTGCCTTCTCCTCTTGCTATTATTGATGATGCTTGTTCTACTAACTCTATTTCTAGTGAAGCATCCATTTTGAAGGAGAATGTTGAGATAAGGGCTCAACTTGAGTTGCTATCTAGCAATTATGGGAGATTGGAAGAAAGTCATGTAAAGCTCACAAGCTCTCATGATGATCTTCTAGTATCCCATAATGTGCTAAAGATAGCCCATGAGGCTATGATTATCAAGGTAACATCTAGTGAGTCTCATGTGGTCGCTAGCACTACTTCTAGTCAAAATGCTATATTGCCATGTGCTAGTCCTTGTAATTCATCTACGCATAACATTGGTACATCTTGTGATGAATTATTTTTCCTTGCCTTGTTGCTCTAACAATGAAGCCTATGCTTCCTCTAGTACTTGTGTTGATATTAACCATGTAGAGGAAATCAAAGAGCTCAAGACCCAAGTCTCTTCCTTGAAGAAAGACTTGGAAAAGTGTCATGGAGGGAAGTCCACACTCAGCAATATCTTGAGTGTGCAAAAATCCCCCAATGAAAAAGGTGGACTTGGATTCAACTCCAACAAGAAGAAGAAGTCCAAGAGCAACAAGAAGAAGGGCCAAGAACAACTCAAGAATTCGGCCAAGATTATTTGCTTCAAGTGCAAAATTGAAGGGCATCATGTTAGATCTTGCCCATTGAAGAAGAAGGCCATTAGTGACAAGCAACAAGGGAAGAGGCCACAAGTTCAATCTCGTGCTCAACCGCAAGTTGGAGAAAGGCCGCTTCCCAAGAAGACTCATGGTAATGCTTCTCATTTTGAGAAATCAAATGAGAAGAAAGTGAAGAGTAGATGTTGCTACCTATGCCGTGAGAAGGGTCACCTTGCTTCTTCATGCACTAGTGGTAACTTATCCAACCCAATTATTATTGATGATGTCTATTTTCTTGGGAAGGATAATGTTGGCAATGTGTTTGCCAAGTTTTTTGGTACTCAAAATGGTGTGAAGAAAAGAACCATTTGGGTGGCCAAGCCTATCGTGACTAACCTATTAGGACCCAACTTGGTTGGGGACCAACAAGCTAAAACTTGATTAATAGGTTTTGTTGGAGGGCATTGGAGACTTGGCTACATTATGAAGAATTAAGGGGTCTTCATCATTCATATTGTCTCAAGCCAAGTCATTCGGATTATCAAGTTTCTATCTTATATCCAAGTTCCTCCTTACGGTAACTCATGCTTAAATTGTTTACATTGAAAGTTACTTTCCCCTTTGCATGTTTTGGTTTTGTTCCTTGCATGTGTTTGTATATGTTGTGCGTCCAATTTGCGTATCTTGAGAAATCAAGTGTGTGTATATTGGTTTGCACATCATGTATGTGTGTGTCGTGCGTTGATCCTTTGTGCATCTTGCTTTTATCTTAGTTGGTTCTTGTGAGAGATTAATGGAACATCCCATTTTGGGGGAGTGATGTGCTTTGTGCACCTCACAATCCTATAAATGTGTGTACATGAGGAATACCATCTAGTATTGATATTACAAGATTATCTAGTCTCTATGTGGTATGTCTTCTCATGAGAAATTCAAATTATAAATGTTCCATTAAGTATCTCTTGTTGGTTCTCTCTTGCATCTTGGTAAGTTTTTCATTGGTATCACATTATGGGGGAGTAATATTCTATGTGCATATTACAAGCCTAGAAAATTTGTACATTTGAGGTATTGTCACCTAGTGTTGATATTATAGATTATGTTGTTCCTAAATGGCATGTTAGCTCTACAAGTTGCAAATTTGCTTTTGTGTTTGGTGTAAAGATGAAGTTGGATGTGTTTGCAATCTACCACCGAGAATTATCTCCAAATATCTCTTGTCTTTGACAATTGGTAATCACTTATGTGGTGGAAATTATTGATTATCTTTACATTGTCTTTTGGTTTTATTTGCCTTATCTCTTGCCAAGTGTGTCAACTCCCATTGCCTTCCGTGCCACTTGTTGATCTTGTTATTTTATTGTTTTTGCAAAGTGTTCTCTAGATATAGTGTAAGTGGTGATCCCACCTTGTGCATTTTGTATTTAATTGCAAATTCTCTTTAATGCACAATTCTTGGGGGAGCTATCCTATTTTCGATAGAACACTCATCTTGTGATCCATATCAAGTGTGTGTTGATGGAAGGCAAGCCGTTTCTTTTTGGTACTTTGTGCCATCATGAAACTTTGTAGATGGGTTGGTTTGTTTGTAACCATCCTCTCTTTTGGGAGTGCGATATCTTCCCTTTTGCGTGTATCAATGGATATCTCATTCGTTGATGTATCTTCTAAATAGATATCTTCCAAGTGATGATTCCGTCGGTATCCTATTTTCACTTGGTATTTCTTTTTCATTTCGTTTCATTTCTTGAAAGTCTTGAGCATGCAAATTTACTACATGTATTTTCTTTGGCATGCTTCCTCTTTTTAACCCAATATATAGGAGAAACTCCACCTAGTCTCAATTTGGATGAGATGTGCATCAAATTCATTTTCATATATAAATGCACATATTTGTGGAGTTTGTCTTGTGAATTGGTGTTTCTAAATCTTTGGTCCCAATGAGTTTGGGTACCATTTTGTGTGTGTTGTTGTTCTAGGAACAATTGGAGATGCATTGGATGCTCGGCTCATTCAAAAGAATGGTGGTGTCAACATATGCTTATTGGAGTCAAGCTAGAATGATCAATGAACTACTATCTACCTTCAATTGGTATCTACTACATCCTTCCAATGGTATCTCGGTAACAAGTATCATCATCTACTTCATGCACAAATTTCTTGCATCAACCTTGTGTAGGTTGTATCATTGCATGTAATTCATTCTTTCTTGTGATACTTGTTTCCTTTCTCAAAGCATACCAACAATGATGTCTTGTTGCTAGTTGTGATGTCTTTGATGTTCGCTTGGTTGGAATTCATGTATATTCAATAAGACCTTATCTAGCCATGTGCTATGCGTTCAAGCAAAATATCGTATTGGTATACTTATGACTTCCTTGTGGATATCTTATTACTTCCTTTTTGTAACTATTTCAAGTGTACATTCTTCTTTGCGGATTGATATCATCATGATTTTCATGTACCTAGAATCTTATACACTTGAGAGAAATTACATATCTAGAAGATATCCTTTCTTTTACGACCACCTTGTCTTTCTTGTATCATTTCTTTGGTGGCTCCGTGAAAGCCTTTGCCTTGAGTGCGGATCTTATCTTGTTGCATCTAGATGCACTCTTGTGTGGTGAAGATATTTTTGTCTCTTGCTTGTCTTGACAAGGCTTTTGCCAATTAATTGGTATCCCTCGTCTTGATAACACTCTCTTTTTATATCTTCACCACATGTTGTCACAAGCATAGGTTCTTTATATGCTTATTAGTGACCTTGTGAACCCATTTGCTAGTTGTGTGTGGGAATGATAGGCCTTGCACCGTGTATCTCTTTCATTCAAGACTATATTGATGCTTAATGTTCATCCATACATTAGTCTTCTCAAGTGCTTTTCCATGACTCACACACATCATTTTGGTTGAGCCTACTCCTAAGTTGTCTCTTTTATATGTTGCTTAACCATTTGTTTGTTGCAAGTGCTAGGCTTTGTTACCTTCATGCTCACTTGCACTTGGTGTGAGTTTCTATTGATTTTGGGGGAGTGATGATCCTATTTTGTGCACTTTTCATCCTAATGAAAATATTCTAAGGAGTGCACAAATTATGGGGAGCTTCACCAGTGTCTTTAGAACACTCTGTTGCTATGTCGTGAGGTTCTATTGATCTTGGGGGAGCGACGATCCTATTTTGTGTCCTTGTATCCAAATACAAAACTAAATTGTGCACAAATCATGGGGAGCTTTTATAGTTTCTCTAGAACACTCATTTGCTCATATCATAATATCTTTTATTCATGTGGCATGTAGGATCATTGGTCTAGTTGGTTCAATTGGTATCTTTTGATAGCTTGCTTCAATTCGTATCCTTCAATTGCTTGATTGCGTGTCTCTCCCTTTGTTATGCCTTTGTGGCATATCTTTCTTTTGCAATCTTTGAGCCTCAATATAATTTGTGTTCCTCCAAGTATTTACCGTTGGATATGTGTATTGAATTCCACTATCTAGTTGAGAAATACACAAGTTATGGAGGAACATAATTTAAATTGGCCTTCTAAGCCTTTCGCCCATTTTGGCAATCGATGCTAATGGGGGAGAAGTTTCAGAGAGTTTTGTGGAGAAGTTTAGAGAGTCATCTCGTCTTGATTTAGTTTTGTTCCTAAGCTTTTGCATCTCACGTGCATACATTATTGTTGCATGGTATGGTGATGCATAATTCCTTATATAAACTCTCTTGAAAGTGATTGTCATCAATTACCAAAATGGGGGAGACTGAAAGAACATGCGGTGCCCCCATGTTTGGTTTTGGTTATTGATGACAATCGCTATGGACTAATGGTTGCCTTGAGTTATATTTGAAGGGTTTGTCCATATGCTTTTCTTGGAGTCCATGTGTTGGTTTCAAGGAGAGTTTCTGATGACTAAGGTGCTATTAAGGAATTATCCAAAGATTGGTCTTGTGAGTGTTGAGCTTATTGCAAGCATGTCTTGAATAAAAAGAGTGTGTTATCATTCATGTTTACCTTCAAGACATCATCCAAATGAAGAGAGTTGGAAAGATTCAAGGTTGATCAAGACTAAGTACAGAGAGTGTTTCAAGTTGATCAACACACGAAGCATAGAAGATGTACTAAGAGGGATCAAGCGATCCCATGGTATGGTAAGCATTGTCAATTACGCTTAGTGTACTAACCCATGGTCTTTGTGAGAGTTATATGTGGGGTTAGGTTATTTTCCATGGGCTTGCGTTAAGAGGAAGATCACATACAACCCATGGTGGATGACATCAAATCAAGGTTGTGGTGTGCAAGTTCAAGTGATGCATCACGAGGAGATCAAGTGCTTGAAGCTTGCCGTCCATTGTGATGACAATGGACTTGTGAAGATATGCCGAAGAGTGGCTCATCCATAGTGGAGTATGGGGGAGCAATCTACTAGTCTTCACCGAGCCAACGCAATCAAGAAAGGTGGTCCAACTTGAGGAAGTCAAGATTGTCTACATCTAGCTCAAGTGGACTTTGTGCAAGGAAAGGTTTGCCCTTGATAGGTTCTCTATTTTACCGGTCTCATGGTGGTAGTTTGGAGACCGGGTTATAGGATCGATTGTCATACTATCAAGGGGGGCTCTCAAGTGAGTAGCTTGATCATATCATTCGTAGAGAGCTCAAACCATTGCATTCTTGCATCATATTTCTTGGTTCTTGTTTGGTTTTATTCTTGTGAAATTTGGATCTTATTATCATCTTCTTGACAAGATTGAGTTCATCGAAAACGGAGTTCACATGCTTCTTCTATTTCATTTTCGGTGTTGGAGGTTTTACCGGTCTCTTTCGAGGAAGGGTTCTCACCATGTTCTTATGGGCCTTTTCTCATTTGCTTCTTATTGTTATTTCTATCAAGATTGTGTTAGGCCATGTCGTTAGCTTTCCAACAAACTCGGTTTCGTTAAATTCGGAGTCCGTTTGCAAAAGTTATGTCAGTTTTGGTGTCCCCAGAAGGGCTGTAGCGGTACTACCGCAA
This sequence comes from Secale cereale, assembly GCA_902687465.1. NCBI lineage: Eukaryota > Viridiplantae > Streptophyta > Magnoliopsida > Poales > Poaceae > Secale > Secale cereale. Next base: position 473,512,532 of record LR738710.1, on the reverse strand, counting down.
ATTGGAGCGGTACTACCGCTTGGAGGGGATGTAATTTTTTACTTTCGTGGCTACTTCCGCTCCAGACCAAAAACTCATCACAAGTCCAGCGGTGGTAGACACGGATGTAATTTTTTAGTACCGCTCTCAAGCAGTAGTACCGCTACCCCTTAGCAGTAGTACCGCTACCCCTAGCGGTAGTACCGTGAGGTCAAGCGGTACTACCGCTCCGATGGTTCTTCTGGCCTTTTTGCCTCCTCGTTGTTGTGTTTCAAAGGGCTACTACCTCCCTAGCAGTAGTACCGCTCCTTGGAGCGGTAGTACCGCTCGGTGCGGGCTGTGAGCATAACGGTTGGATTTTTCCCCACCTGTAAAAGGGGGTCTTCTTCCCCAATGAACCTTATCCTTTGAGCTCGTGTTCTTCCCCCATTGTTGACCTTCTTTGAGCTTGCTATCTCTCAATCCCTCCATGGATTCTTGCTAGTTTTTAAGGGAAAAGAGAGAGGAGATCTAGATCCATCTTTCCACCATTCACTTTCTCCTCTGTGTGAGGGGAACCCCTTGGATCTAGATCTTGGAGTTCTTGGTGTTCTCCTCCTTGTTCTTCCTCTCTTTTCCCTCCCAAGCATTAGTTTCTTTGGTGGGATTTGAGAGAGAAGGACTTGGTCACTCCGTGTGCCCTTGCCATTTCATTTGGTGCATCGGTTTGAGTTCTCCACGGTGATACGTGGAAGTGAAGTTGAGAAGCTTATTACTCTTGGGTGCTTGGTACCCTTGAGCTTGTTCCTCTTGGGTGCTTGGGCACCCTAGACGGTTGTGGTCGCCTCGAAGCCATATTCCATTGTGGTGAAGCTTCGTGGTGTCGTTGGGGAGATAGCCCCAACCTTGTGGTGCTCGGAGCTCAATCGTTATGGTGGAAAGCTCCGGGCAAGCATTGGGGTCTCCAATTAGGTTGTGAAGATCGCCCCGAGCAATTTGTACAGGTTCAGTGACCGCCCCCAAGGGTTGCCATTTGTTCGGGTTCGGTGACCGTCCTCAAGGGTCCCTTAGTGGAGTCATGACATCTTGCATTGTGCGAGGGCGTGAGGAGATTACGGTGGCCCTAGTGGCTTCTTGGGGAGCATTGTGCCTCCACACCGCTCCAAACGGAGATTAGCATCCGCAAGGGTGTGAACTTCGGGATACATCGTCGTCTCCGCGTGCCTCGGTTATCTCTTACCCGAGCCCTTTACTTATGCACTTTACTTTGTGATAGGCATACTGTTTCTGTCATATATCTTGCTATCACCTAGTTGTTTATCTTGCTTAGCATAAGTTGGTGGTGCACATAGGTGAGCCTAGTTGTTGTAGGTTTTGTTCTTGGCAAATTAACCGCTAGGTTTATTCCGCATTTGTTCAAGCCTAAATCGTAATTATTTTAAAACGCCTATTCACCCCCCCCCCTCTAGGCGACATCCACGATCTTTCAGCGGTCAAAGTGAGGACGTGCCCCACGGAGTGGCGATGCGGGGAGGGGCCGAGTGACGACGCGCTGGGCGGTCAAAGTGAAGACGTGCTCCACGGAGTGGCGACGCGCGGGGAGCCCGAGTGGTGAGGACGTGAAAAACCTAGGGCGACGCGCGGGGCGGCGGAGTGGCGACGCACGGAGCGGCCGAATGGAGAAGATGTGCACAACCGAATGGCGACTCGTAGGGCGGCCGAGTGACGACGCGCGGGGCGGTCAGAGTGATTTTGGCGTGTCCTAGGGAGTGGCAACACGCATGAGGCCAAGTGGTGGCGTGCGGGGCGCTGAGTGACGACGCGCGGGGTGGTCAAAGTGAAGGTGTGTTCCATCGAGTGGCGACGCGTGGGGCGACCGAGTGGAAGCGCGAGCAGCGGCCGAGTGACGGCGCCCAGGGCGGTCGAAGTGAAGACATGTGCCACCGAGCGGCAAAAATTATCCTCAGAGGACTTAGTCGGATGCTTTCGAAGATAATGTAGTGGCGAGGTCGGTGTATCATGGTTGCGGTGCAAGAAGACCGGTTGCCGACTGATTGTGAGTAGGAACGAAGATGGCATGCAGAGGGCCTGAGTGATCATGCAACTTATCGAAGTGGAAGATTCGGTGTACTCGTTGAAGTGAAGGTTCTGACTAGTGTGGAAGTACTCGACCACTCAGGAGAGTGTGATTCCGAATGAGTTGCTGACGAGGTTACAGACCTAGGGTAGGGTCATAGGCCTGACCAAGGTACCCCACCAAAGGTCACTACCCTGGAAGATCAAAAGACGAGACCCACGACAATTGAGACAGTCGACTAAGATGGTCCAAGAAGACACTTCACTCGACTGACTCACATACGCAGGACGACTCAACTCCACTCGACCGGACCAGGCACTCAACCCCCGAAGGACAAGCGCCTCCTGGAACAGCAACGGTCCCATATTTACTCACCGTAGTAAATACCTTAATTATCCTTTACTGCAGGCGTTATCAGTAACGCCTACCTTAATGTACCTTTAAGCCCTTGGTAACGTGGAGCATGGCCGGGGTCCTGGCACACAATATAAGCCACCCCCCTCCTCCAGAACAAGGGTTCGCACCTCTGTAACATACATATACACACTTCAGTCGACCAAGCCTCCGGGCACCGAGACGTAGGGCTATTACTTCCTCCGAGAAGGGCTTGAACTCGCTAACACCCTGTGTACAACCTCGTCATAGCTAGAACCTTGCCTCTCCATTCGTACCCCCTACCCTCACTGTCAGACTTAGAACCACGACAGTTGGCGCCCACCGTGGGGCTAGGCATCTTAGCGACATTTGGTGGAGTTGTGATCTCTTCCCCGACCACTTTCATCATGGTGTCAGGCGGCGTTTTGGCGTCGGGCCAGGAGATCCGGCTCGGCGCGTTGGTCTTCGTCGCCGACGACTCCGCGTGGCTCCAGGAAGCCCCTCTCAACGTTGAGGCTCTGCCCGCCTGTGGAACTACGCACTTTCGCGCCGGAGCCGGCGGCGTCCTCCTGCTGCAGCCGTCGACCCGGTACTCATCGTCCCACATCCCCTCTGGACGCCGCCGTAAGCGATCCGGTCGTTCACGGCTCCAGCGGTGGGTGAAACATGCGGTAGCCCGTCAAACGGCCACCCCACAAGTCGTGGCCATTGAGCCCGACGGTTACCTTTACGGGCCGGCCGATCAGTTGACCGGGCTCGAAGATTCTGTTTCCGAGTGCGGGAGCAGCGATCCCACGGCGGAAATCCTCATGGTCGATTCGCGCCGCAGCCCGCCAGGTTTTCCTCGCGGTGAGAACGACGGCAGCGGTGGCGGTCGGGCACACGACAACTACGGTTACATCCCTCAGCCCCTCACCTCCGAGCAAAGAGTTGAGCTTTGTCGCCGCAACGGAGATGCACTCTTCACCCCCATCGTGGGGGATTCCCCAGAAGCTTTGGCTCTCGAAGCCACGCGCGTGGCCACCTTGGCCGAGCGCACGCGACTGGAAAACATCCAACGTTCACTCGACGAACAGGCCCGCCGACTGGCCCCCGAGTCCAGTCGACGGCCGCGGCAATCGAGTCAGCGCGAGACTCGGGTGTTCCGCACACTAGTCGAAAACCTCGAAGCCGCGGCTCGTATCACGGAGTCGATTCAACCCTCCCAGTCGGAAGCTGGGAGAGGCCTTCAGCAGATCCGAGCTTTACTCCGAACGGCTGAAGAGCAAAACGCGGCTGTTTCTCAGTCACGCAACAGAATTCACAGCAGATCGGTGGCTGCAGACACCGTATGGTCGGCCCACAGTCCAAGATCGCCCCCGAGGCGCGAGGAGCGTGGCCCGCGACAAGACCGGCACCTGGGTCGGAACGACGATCCACTCGACCGTTGACACGGACGCTACGACCGCCGTCGAGCGCCTACCCCTCCTCCGGGAAGTGGGTCGCACTCGCCCCAGCGGCACGTGGGCAGGCGCCTGCGAGATGACGAGCGTAGGATTCCCCCGGATCCCCGGCGGCCAGGTTTTGATGCAAGGTCCATCCTTGTACAGGGTCGAGTCGACCGTAACCGGGCATCCAAGGACGAGCGAGGCGGAGACCAACCCAGTGGCAGCCGACCGGCCTCAGGACCTGAATGTTTCTGCAGTGCAATCAGGGCCGCGGAGATCCCCCCGAACTTCAGGCTGGCAGCAGGAGTAAGCAAGTTCACCGGTGAGTCGAAGCCGAACACTTGGCTGGAAGACTACCGAGTGGCCGTGCAGATCGGAGGAGGCAACAATGACGTGTCCATGAAGCACCTCCCCTTGATGCTGGGAGGCTCCGCTCGGGCATGGCTCAACCAGTTAGCTCCCAGGAGCATATACATTTGGGAAGAGCTCACTCGAGTTTTAGTTCGGACCTTCGAAGGCACCTGCAAGCGACCTGCTGGACTCGCGGAGCTTCAGCACTGCACGCAAAAACCGAGTGAAGCTTTGAGGGACTACATTCAGCGGTGGACCACTTTGCATCACACGGTGGAGAACGTTTCCGAACACCAGGCGGTGTGCGCCTTCAAGGAAGGCGTGCGCAACCGAGAGTTGAATCTGAAGGTTGGCCGAACAGGCGACATGTCCCTGTCGCGGATGATGGAGATTGCCAGTCGGTACGCCAACGGCGAAGAGGCCGATCAGCTCCGTAGCGGCAAGAAACCAGTCGGACAGGATGACCAGAATCACAATCGAAAGAATAAGCGCAAGGCCGACCCAGCCGCTCAGGGAGAGGCTGCGGTGGTTAATCAAGGGAAGGGCAAAGGGAAGCCCAAAGGCTCCTGGGGCCCCAAGAAAGGAAAGGGTCAGGCTGGAGATGATATGCTCGACCAGCCATGCCCCATACACACGTAGAAAGATGAAGAGGGGAACTTGGTATATCCCAAGCACACCACTCGACAGTGTAGGCTCTTGATCCAGAGTTTCCAGAAGGATCAGTCGACTGAGAAAGAGAAGGAATCAGAAGAGTCCGAAGACAAGGAAGGAGACGGAGGATACCCCCGCATCAACTCCACCTTGGTGATTTTCGCAGATGTTGAGAGCAAAAGTCGACTGAAAATCAACAACAGAGAAGTAAACATGGTTGCTCCGGTGACCCCCACGTTCCTGAAATGGTCGAAGACCCCCATCACATTTGACCAGTCCAATCATCCTGCGCACATCGCCACCCTTGGGCGGCAGGCGCTGGTGGTCGACCCAGTAGTCGAAGGCACGCGCCTGACCAGAGTTCTGATGGATGGAGGCAGTGGCTTGAATATCCCGTATGCAGCAACCCTCCGGGATATGGGCATTCCGATGTCCAAGTTAAGGGAAAGTAACATGAGGTTCCATGGGGTAATCCCCAGGAAGAAAGCCGACTCACTTGGCCAGATCTCACTCGACGTCGTCTTTGGTGAGTCTAAGAACTACCGAAAGGAGAAACTGACGTTCGAAGTGGTGGACTTCAACAGCGCCTATCACGCCATCCTGGGTAGGCCCGCCTACGCCAGGTTCATGGCTCGACCATGTTACGTCTACCTCAAGCTGAAGATGCCGGGACCCAACGGCGTCATAACCATCACCGGGAACCGGCAAAAAGCGGAAGAATGCTTCCAGAAAGGCTCGAAAATCGCCGACGAGCAAATGGCAGCAGTAGAGATGGAGGAGTACCAAAAGAGAGTGGATCCATGTGACCTGCTAAGGGCGAAGAAGCCGGCTTCCGAGTCAGCTTTTCAGTCGGCTGGGGACACGAAACCCGTGCACATCCACCCCACCGACCCCAACGCAGCACCGACCCACATCTCCACCACACTCGACAGCAAATAGGATAAGCGCTCATCCAGTTCCTCTGTGAGAACTGGGACATCTTTGCATGGAAACCGTCAGACATGCCAGGTGTACCTAGGGGACTGGCTGAGCATCATTTGCGAGTCGACCCTAAAGTGAAACCTATGAAGGAACACCTCCGTCGATCCGCTGCGGAGAAGCGAAAGGCGATTGGCGAAGAAGTGGCTCGACTCCTAGCAGCAGAGTTTATCCCCGAGATATACCACTCCGAGTGGCTCGCCAACGTCGTCATGGTCCCCAAGAAGGACAAGTCTCTCCGCATGTGCATCGATTTCAAGCACATCAATCGGGCCTGCCCGAAAGATCATTTCCTCTTCCCCGCATCGATCAGCTAGTCGACTCGACTGCGGGATGTGAGCGTTTGTCCTTTCTGGAAGCATATTCCGGGTACCATCAGATCCGTCTGTATGGGCCCGATGAGATAAAGACAGCCTTCATCACCCCTTTCGGGTGTTTTTGTTATGTCACCATGCATTTCGGTCTCAAAAATGCCGACGCCACCTTCATGCGCATGATCCAGAAGTGCTTAATAAAGCAAATCAATCGGAACGTCGAGGCGTACATGGATGACATTGTGGTCAAGTCACGGAAAGGTTCCGACCTGCTGACTGACCTCGCTGAGACATTCGCGAACCTCAGAAGCTACGATATCAAGCTCAACCCGTTGAAGTGTACATTTGGAGTTCCTGGTGGCAAGTTGCTCGGTTTTCTCGTTTCCGAACGGGGAATCGACGCCAACCCAGAGAAGGTCAGCACCATCCTCCGAATGAAACGCCCCGAGCGTATTCACGACGTCCAGAAGCTTACTGGTTGCTTGGCCGCATTGAGTCGATTCATTTCTCGTCTTGGGGAGAAGGAACTGCCTCTCTACCGACTCATGAAGAAATCCGATAAGTTCGAGTAGAATCCCGAAGACGAAGCAGCGTTTGAAGAGCTCAAAGCCTTGCTGTCCACCCAGCCAGTGCTCGCTGCCCCAGTCAGTGGAGAGCCTCTTCTGTTGTACATTACTGCCACCGGACAAGTTGTTAGTACTGTACTCACGGTCGAGCGGGAAGAAGAGGGCAAGGCATACAAGGTCCAACGCCCGGTCTATTACATATCCGAAGTTTTGACTCCCTCCAAGCAAAGGTATCCGCATTACCAAAAGCTTGTGTACGGGATTTACTTGACTGCAAAAAAGGTTGCCCATTATTTCTCGGATCATTCAATCTCAGTCGTCAGCGACGCCCCACTATCAGAGATACATAACAACCGATATGCAATCGGTCGAGTGGCAAAATGGGCGATTGAACTTCTTCCGTTAGATATCAAGTTTGAAGCGAAGAAAGCCATCAAGTCTCAGGCCATAGCGGATTTTGTGGCTGAGTGGATAGAACAAGAGCTTCCGACTCAAGTCCAGTCGGACCATTGGACTATGTTCTTCGATGGGTCCAAAATGCTGAACGGATCTGGCGCAGGCGTAGTCCTGGTCTCTCCCAGGGGCGACAAGCTCAGCTACGTCCTTCAGATCTATTTCGATTCATCAAACAACGAGGCCGAACACGAAGCACTTTTGTATGGGTTGCGTATGGCCATCTCACTCGGCGTCCGTCGCCTGATGGTCTACGGCGATTCCGACCTAGTGGTGAACCAAGTGATGAAAGAATGGGACGTCAGGAGCCCGACAATGACCAGTTATTGCAGTACAGTGCGAAAGCTTGAAAAGAAGTTCGAAGGCTTAGAGCTCCATCATGTGCCCAGAGCAAAGAATCAGCTAGCCGACGATCTCGCAAAAATTGGGTCGACTCGGAGGTCTATACCCAAGAATGTGTTCCTGGAGCATCTGCACACCCCCTCTGTCAAAGAAGACCCCTTCACAGAAGAACCCCCGCAGCTAGTCAGCGCGACGGATCCGACTGAGGTCGAGGTGCCTGCCGTGGTCGACTTGATCATGGAGGTCCTAGTGATCACACCTGATTGGACTGTGCCATATATATCATATCTGCTCAGACAAGAACTCCCAGAAGATGAAGAAGAAGCGCGCCAGATCGTCCGCCGATCCAAAGCGTTCACAGTCATCCAAGGTCAGCTCTACAGAGAAAGCGTCACCGGAGTCGCCCAGCGCTGCATCGATCCGGAGGAAGGTCAACTGATCTTGGATGAAATCCACTCGGGGACTTGCGGCCACCACACCTCCTCTCGGACTATCGTGGCCAAAGCATGCCGAGCCGGGTTTTACTGGCCCCGCGCCAACGAGATGGCCAAGGATATTGTGGATAAATGCGCAGGTTGCCAGTTCTACTCCAACATATCACACAAGCCAGCATCCGCCCTGAAAACCATTCCACTAGTCTGGCCCTTCGCTGTTTGGGGCATGGACATGGTCGGCCCTTTCAGGACAGGCAGAAGCGGATTCACCCACCTCCTGGTAGCAGTCGACAAGTTCACCAAGTGGATCGAAGCCAAGCCCATCAAGAACCTCGAGTCCAGCACCGCCATCGCTTCATCAAGGAGCTAATATTCAGATATGGGGTCCCCCACAGCATCATCACGGATAACGGCTCCAACTTTGACTCGGATGAATTCAAAGCTTTCTGTGCTTCCCAAGGAACACGAGTCGACTACGCCTCCATGGCACATCCGCAGTCGAATGGACAGGCGGAAAGAGCAAATGGTTTGATTCTCCAAGGCCTGAAGCCACGGCTCATGCGTGACCTTAAGCATGCCGCCGGGGCTTGGGTAGCAGAGCTGCCCTCTGTCCTATGGGGTCTGAGGACGATTCCAAATCGGTCGACTGGCCGTACCCCTTTCTTCTTGGTTTATAGAGCCGAAGCTGTGTTGCCGAGCGACTTGTTACACAACGCCCCCAGAGTGGAACTCTTCTCCGAGGCCGAGGCGGAGCAGGCTCCTCTAGATGCAGTCGACCTTTTGGAAGAGGAAAGAGAGATGGCCCTGATCCGGTCGACCATCTACCAATAGGACCTACGTCGATTCCATGCTCGCAACGTAAGAAGCCGAGCATTCCAGGAAGGAGACCTGGTCCTTCGGGTGCATCAGAAACGACCGCACAAGATCGCCCCGGCCTGGGAAGGCCCGTTCATCATCACAAAAGTGCTGCGCAACGGAGCATACCACCTCTACAATGTATCCCAGAAGAAAGACGAACCTCATTCGTGGAATGCGGACCTGCTCCGTCGTTTTTACACTTGAAACACTCGACGGTCGAGTTGTAATAAAAATTTCCCAATATTGTTTCAAAGACAAGATAGCAATGATCCCCTAACGATTGGTGTCCTATAAATCCCCCAGTGGGTGCTTAGCTGCGATCCTCCGAGCTACACTACAAGTACAAAGCGGTTCGGTCCTCCGAACTCCTCCACAAGTACAACGTAGTTTGGAATCACCTAAGTTATAAACATTCCACTCCGAGTGAAGAGCGATCCTCTCACTCGAAGGCTTAGCTGCGACCTCGTGACTCGCCTAAGTTACAACCATTTACTCCGAGTGAAGAGCAACCCTCTCACTCGGGGGCTTAGCTGCGATCCTCCGAGATACACTACAAGTACAAAGCGGTTCGGT
>LR738710.1:473469696-473502586 GCA_902687465.1 Secale cereale | reverse complement strand
GAACTCCGCCACAAGTACAACGTAGCTTGTAATCGCCTAAGTTATAAACATTCCACACCGAGTGAAGAGCGATCCTCTCACTCGGGGGCTTAGCTGCGACCTCGTGGCTCGCCTAAGTTACAACCATTTACTCCGAGTGAAGAGCAACCCTCTCACTCGGGTGCTTAGCTGCGGTCCTCCGAGCTACGCTACAAGTACAAATCGGTTCGGTCCTCCGAACTCCGCCACAAGTACAACGTAGCTTGGAATCGCCTAAGTTATAAACATTCTACTCCGAGTGAAGAGCGATCCTCTCACTCGGGGGCTTAGCTGCGACCTCGTGACACGCCTAAGTTACAACCATTTACTCCGAGTGAAGAGCAACCCTCTCACTCGGGGGCTTAGTTGCGGTCCTCCGAGATACGCTACAAGTACAAAGCGGCTCGGTCCTCCGAACTCTGCCACAAGTACAGCGTAGCTTGGAATCGCCTAAGTTATAAACATTCCACTCCGAGTGAAGAGCGATCCTCTCACTCGGAGGCTTAGCTGAAGACGTCGACTCAAAGATACGAACAATCAGAAGAAGAGCGACGAACCAAAGGATCAAAATCAAATAAAAGCCCCGCAAAGATCGGGCAAGAGTACTTGGGCCACAGACCCACCAGAGTTTAACGGTTACAAATCCACGCGGCATTCCGCGGCAAATGAGATTAATGTATCAAAGTCATGGCTCGGGAAGAGGCGGGCTCCCGGGCGCAACGAATTCGTCCAGATCAATCCCATCGGCGATGCGAGTGGCGGCCTCCAGGAAAGTCTCCATGAACGACTGGAATTGGAGCTCCTTCGTGTTTGCGACCTTCAGCGCAGCAAGCTTCCTCTCCTTCACCTCCCTGCGGTGCACACGGACCAAAGACAGCGCCACGTCAGCTCCTCCCCGGGCAGCCGACTTCTTCCATTCCTGCACTCGGTCGGGGATCTCGTTAAGTCGAGTCATCAAGGACTCGAGGTCGTTATCCTGCACGATCCCCCTCCAGAGCGCAGCGTCGATTCGGGCCATCAGTGCCTTCAGTCATCCCAGGTAATCAGTGGCTGCAGTAAGGCGGGACTCCAGCCTCAGTATATTCATGGACACCTCGTCCTTCACGATGGAGTTGGTGGGGTCCAAGCCAGGCTCGACCCTTCCAGTCTCCTCTTCGAAGTTACGACAAAACTCTGCACCAAGAACAGCAAGTCGAGTCAACGGATAAGATACGGGTCGACCCATCCAATTTTAACCAAGCCAAAGGAGACATACCTTCGAGCACGAGGTACCATTTTTTGGTGATGTCGCCTAGATACGCCTCAAGATCAACCCTCTTCCGAAAGAGAGCCTCGTACTTGTCGTTCAGAACGGCCTTGGACTTCTTCAGCTGAGTCACCTCCTGGTTGGCCCCGTCGAGTGAGCCTCTCAGTCGGATGATCTCCGCCTCGAGCGCACCCAGGGAAGCCAGCTTCTTCGCCGCCTGTTCCGACTTCTCCTGAGCCGCCTGCTGCGCCGCCGCCAGGTCGAGATCCTTTTGCTCCAAAGCTGCCCTCGGTTTACCTACCAAAGCCGCCACTGGACAGATGAACATGAAGGAACACAAGGCTCATCTAGCGAAAAGTCAGTCGACAGAAGACAGGAGTAAGTTACCAGCCGCATCATCTTGCGTCTTCTTCGAATGGTCCCGAGCCAACTGCAAGTCAAGATTAAGCTGGATTTGCTTCTGCTCGAGATCTGCAAACTTGGCCCCGAACTCGCAAGATTTCTGCATCAACACAACAAAGCAAGATTGTAAGACTGCAATCGAGTCAGAACACTCAACCGCAGCCTCGGGGACTACACCCAGTGGGTGCACTGAGCGTGCCCCCACTGGTTTCACTTGGCCAAGATCAGTCCGGCACGAGCAAAAAAAACCAACAGCATGGAAGTTCTATAGTAAGACCATGGCCAACCGCCAGCAGTCGACCACGGTCTCGGGGACTACACCCAGTGGGTGCACTGAGCGTGCCCCCACTGGTTTCACTCGGCCAAGATCAGTCCGGCGCGAGCTCAAAGAAAACATGAAAAGAAGAACACCACGTGGGTGTGGTACCTCACGAAACAAAACAAGCAGATTCTCTCGAAGTCAAAGACTACTCCAATGAAGACAACGTACCTGGACGTTGGCCCGAAGAGCAGAGCTGGCATCGTAAGCCGCCATGATGTCCTCATACGCCGCCTTCGTCCTCCCCATCATCACCTCCACCTGGCGAACGACTTCTTGAGCCGCCCCCACAGGGTCCTCCGGGAGGCGGTAGGTAGAGAAGAGGACAGATGAAGCGGTGGGCGTCGGGTCGGTCGCAGGCGCACGCGCTGGATCAACGGCACGAACCGGCGCTGAGTCGACGGCAGGAGTTGGCACTGGGTCGATAGCCGGGGCAGGCGCTGGGTCGACGTTCGGCGCAGGCGATGGGTCGGCAGCACGCACGATTGACACAGGGACGGCAAAAGAGACCGTGGCTTGGGCCACGTCCTCCGGCCGCTGGGCCTCTGAGCCAGAAGGCGCCTTCCGACCCTTCTTCCCTGTGCGCCGGCGGTCTCCTCCCAACTGCTCCTCGTCTTCGTCGTCGTCCGGCAGCTCTATGACGAGGTGTGGCGCTTTAGGACAAGTAGAGAACTAGCTCAGTAGACCATCGCCCGCGAAAGAAAAGAAGGATAAGACAAGTATCATAGAGCCCACACCTGCGCGAGATGTCGCGGCATCCGCGGTTTCCTCGTCGTCTCGACCCCGGTCGATGTCCATCGAGGTCGTAGAGGCAGCGGCTCTGAAAGAGTCAGTCAGGAGACGAGTCGACCGAAATTGCCGTCGACCTCCAAGAAACAGAAAGAAATAAGTCCAAGTGGCACTTACGTGGAGGGGATGGGTACATCCACCTTAATCCTGGGCAGGACCTTCCGGGGCTTGGTGGTGGCGACCTTGGGCTGCTTGGGCGTCTTCTCGGCTGGCTCGGGGGTGGTCGTTCGAGCGCGTTTGGGCGTCCGAGACCCCGAGGGACCCACCTGAGGGCGCGCGGCCCCTGGGTCATTCTTCTCCTTGGATCGGCGCTTGACACGGGGAGGTGACTCGACCTCCTCCCCGCTGCTATAATCCTCGCTCTCCTCGGTCTCCTCCTCCGACTTCCATTCGGCGGCGTCACCCGTGCCCTCCTCGCCCTCCTGGACCAAGTCCCCGTTGGGCAGCGAGTACATCTCCGTATAGATCTGCAAAGAAAAGAAGTTTGACCAAATACCAGTCAGAACCATCAATACAGACCACAAACCAGTCGACAGATACGTCACTCGGAAGCAGAAGACTAACCTTGTCTGGCAGGTGGTCAGCGTCGAATGGGATGATCCTCCCAGACCCCCTGGGGTTGTCCTTATTCCCGGTGATGCTCTTCAAGCACCACACTACGTACTCCGGGTGGGCCGCCTCCGGGTGGACTCGCGACGAGTCGTCGGTGCCGAAGTACAGCCACATCGGGTGGTCCCGGGCTTGAAGCGGCTAGATCCTCCGCGTGAGGTACACCTCAAACAGGTCCATCCCCGTGACCCCCTCGCGGACTAGCTGGACGACCCTCTCCATCAACATGTCTACCTCGGCCCTCTCGGCCTTACTCACTACCATCGAAGGAGGTGGGCTGGCTTGACCTAGAGTAAATGAAGGAAGGTCAGTCGACTGGCCCGGAGTCGGACTGTCCTTGTAATAAAACCAGGTCGACTGCCACCCCCGAATCGACTCTGGAAGGTTCATGGGGGGAGGCGCTCCTATTCCTAAGATGAATCCCGAGCCCGCCGCACGCCTGGAGGACGTGCGTCTTGCCGTCACTCGGGTTCACCCTCTTGACGGTCTGCGAGCGACGGGTGAAGATGTGCTTGAACAAGCCCCAGTGCGGTCGGCAACCGAGGAAGTTCTCGCACATAGAAACGAAAGCGGAGAGGAAGGTGATACGTCTCAAACGTATCTACTTTTCCAAACACTTTTGATATTGTTTTGACCTCATTCTTGCATGATTTGGACTAAACTAACCCGGACTGACGCTGTTTTCAGCAGAGCTGCCTATATGGTTTATTTGTGTGCAGGAAAACGGATTTTTAAGCATCTCAGAAAAATCCACGAAAAATCACGAAAAATCCACGCACCCGAGGAAACCAAATGCCAGAAGTGGGGCCAGAGGGGGGCCAGGGGGTGCCCAGGCGCCCTGTGGGCGCGCCCCCCCTGGGCCGCGCCGGGGGGGGCGCCTGGGTGGGGCCCACACCCCCTGGTGCCCTACTTTAGCCCGTATTTTTCCTCCCGACGCAGAAACCCCAGATCAGAAGTTCTTTCGCTGTTTTTCGTCGCGGAGCCGCCGCCACCCTCTGTTCTTCTTCGGGAGGGCTAATCTGGAGGCTGATTTGGCCTCCGGAGAGGGAGATCGTCGCCATCGTCATCATCATCACCACTCCATCATCCCTCCATGACTTCCCCCTTCATGTGTGAGTAATTCCCCTGCTGTAGGCGAAGGGGATGGTAGGGATTGGATGAGTTAGATCATGTAATAGTTCGTCAGATTGTTGGGGGCATGTTGCCTATCATCTAGTATGGTGTTTATCATCTTTGCTACAACTTGTTATTCTTAATGCTTGACACTTAGGGCCCGAGTGCCATGATTTCAGATCTGAACCATATGTGTTTGCATGAATATATTTGTGTTCTTGATCCTATCTATGAGTTGTATGCACCTGTTACGGTTCGGAACCGGCGATCCCAAAAGTGACAGCTTGGGACACCAAAGGGGATGGCCCGTAGTTTGAGGATTACATGTATCCAATGAGTTCATTGCTTTCTTCCGGTGCTCTTTGACAGGAGCACCTTAATATCCATTAGTTCCTTTAGGCCCTGTTCGTAGCGGGATGGTAGGACAAAAGATGTTGTGCAAGTTCTTATTGCAAGCACGTACAACTACCTACGGGATACATGCCTAATGTTTGATATTTGCCTAGATGATCATTACTTTTACGTGTGCCGTGCCCCAAGTTAGAATCTATCTCATCCATGCAGCGCCCAACCATCCATCTCCCTAGCCTACAGTGTTTTAAACCTTGCGTGTCACTAGTTGCTACTTCTGCCATTTACTACTGCTATTTACTTTTGCTGTTTACTTTTACTATTACTATCATCACTATCATATCACTGTTACCACTTATCTTTTGTTGCAAGTTAGTATACTTCAGGTGCGGTTGAATTGACAACTCAATTGTTAAAGCTTATAAATACTCTTTGGCTCCCCGTGTGTTGAATCAATAAATTGGGTTATTCTTACCCGCGAAGACTATTTCAATCCCTTACGGTTGAGGGTTATCAAGTACCGTTTTCTGGCGCCGTTGCCGGGGAGCATAGCAATATTTACAAGTCTACTTGAGGTATCCTACCTGCTGCACTTTATTCACTATGGGTAAGAAAGGTGACCCCAAGGTTCCGATCTTACTATCCACTACAAGAAGAGGTACTGCTCTGAGCACTAGAGCTACGCTTGATTCACCTTCTGTTATGAGTAAGTTTGCCTCACCACCACCACATGATGCTCCTACTGAATCTGTTATTATGTCTGATACTCTTGATGATGCTTCTACTACTTTTGATGATGATATTAGTTCGCTTGGTTATGCTCTTGAGAAACAAATTACTGCTGCTGCTGAAAAATATGGAATTGAACTTCCTGTTGCTCGCTACCCTATTGGTGAAACTTATGATTATCCTGATTTGAGTAAACTCCAGAAGAGGCTCCTTGATGATGATTACTATATACTTGATGAAGATTTATGCAGGGAACTGACAAAGTTTGACGGCTCTGACCCTGAAGTTATTAAGAAAATATTTGAAAAACACTCTTTGAAAAACAAAACCGTTCCTAATCCTGAGTTTGCTACATCTCCTATATGCATTGATGATCCTGATTTTGATTTCTCTGTTGATCTTTCACTTATACCTATGGTTGAAGCTGACCCCTTTTATGGCAGAGAAAATGATGATGCTATTGCACACCTAACTAAACTTGGTGAGCTAGGTAGCCTGTTTACCACAGATGAGAAGATACGCTACTTTTATGTGACCAAGCTTCTTCCTTTCTCCTTGAAGGAAGGTGCTAAAGCATGGTATGATTCACTCCCATGCAGTTCTATTAAGAGTTCTCAGGACTTAGCTCACTCTTTTGTTGATAAGTACTTTCCTGCTCATACGCAACATGCTGCTTTACAAAGAATTTACAACTTTAAACAGTTGCAGGATGAGTCCCTCCCTAAAGCTTGGGGGAGGTACTGCGGTTTGATTCGGGCTAGACCAGGACATGAAATTCCTAAGAATGAATTAATTGATATATTCTATGCTGGTCTAACTGATGAATCTAGGTCCTATCTGGACAGTTGTGCTGGTTGTGTTTTCAGGAAAAGAACACCGGACGACGCGGAAGATTTAATGGGCAGGATTGCCAAAAACCATGAAGATTGGTCCGTCCCTGAACCACCTCCACCAACAAAGAAGAGGGGCATGTTTGTTCTAAGCCCCGAGGATATGCGAGAAGCATAGAAGTCTATTAAAGAGAAAGGTATTAAAGCTGAAGACGTGAAGAATCTACCCCCTATTGAGAAGCTGTGTGAGCCTACCTCTCACCCTCCTATGGTAGAGGTACACTCTCTTTTAGATTTCAACGCAAGTGACATCCCTCATGGTAAGCCTCCTGGTCAATGTTTAGATGAGTTTGATAATTTTATTATGAAACAGAATCATTTTAATGAGAGGATAGAAAGTCAGTTGCATGATAATTCCCTTGCTATCAAAAAGTTGCTTGATGTTTTAGATAGAACAGTTAATGATGTTCAATGTCTTGTGAAGCATTTTCATATGGTTCAAACTCAGCTTGATCAAATTTCTAATGTGCAAAGAGATTTGCTTGCTAACAATGCCAAACAAGATAAATTGCAGGCTTTTGGGATTAAGACCCGAGGAGGAACTAGTACTCAAGATCCTCTTTATCCAGAGGGACATCCGAAGAGAATCGAGCAAGATTCTCAAATGCAGGAAGAAGAAATTGTTGTCTCTCCAAATAAGAAGAAGAAACATAAAGAGACTGACAATTCTAATGATCCTATTGCAGATGAAGAGTCAGCTATTGATCCCAACAGTGTATCTATTTCCGATGCTGAGACTGAAGACGGTGCTAAACCTGAAGGTAATGATAATGAGAAAAATGATCCGCCTGAAGTTCGAGAAGAAGAAGCACTTGACAAACGTAAGAGGTACACTAAAGAAGACTTCATCGCAAGAAAACATGGAAAGGAGAAAGAACCATGGGTACAGAAACCCATGCCCTTTCCAGGTAAGTCCATCAAATCTAAAGAAGAAGAGCATTACAATAAGTTTTGTGAATGGATTAAACCTCTTTTTCTTCAAATCCCTTTGACTGATGCTATTAAGTTACTTCCTTATTCAAAATATATGAAAGATATTGTCACTAACAAAAGAAAAGTTCCTAATGATGCAATATCTACTATGCTTGCTAACTATTCTTTCAGCGGAAAGATTCCTGAGAAGCTCGGTGATCCAGGTATACCCACCATTCCTTGCTCCATAAAGAATAATTATGTCAAAACTGCTTTGTGTGATCTTGGAGCGGGAGTGAGTGTTATGCCTCTCTCTCTTTACGAGAGGCTTTGTTTAGAGAAACTAATTCCTACAGATATCTCCCTTCAGATGGCTGACAAGTCAACCGCTGTTTCGATAGGTATTTGTGAGGATGTTCCAGTTGAAGTTGCTAATTGTTTAATTCTTACTGATTTTGTTGTGCTCGACATGCCCGAGGATGGGAGCATGTCCATTATTCTTGGTAGACCTTTCCTTAACACCGCAGGTGCTATTATTGATTGCAACAAAGGGAAGGTTACCTTTCATGTGAATGATAAAGAACACACGGTATATTTTCCGAAGAAGACCGACAGGAGGCATGCCCTCAACTCTATAGAGAATATCGAGACCGTGAAAATTGGAGAATGGGACTATCCACTACATGTGCCTCATAAATACAAGACTATCATGGTAGGGACAATGTCCATCAAGGTAAAAGTTCAGTGATTACTTCGTAGGAGGTGAGACTTTTTGCTCTATATATCGCTTGTTTGTTGGTAAGACTTGATCAACCTTACTAGTGAACGTGTTTTATATGGATAAAAAGTTGAGCTTGCTATGTTTTCATTTGTTTTTAGTTTTGTTCTACTTGCTGTACCAAGTATCTATGTTTTTGAAGCTTCACAATACTACTAACTGCTTCAAGTTTTCAGAGAGTTTCGTAGCTTTTTGAACTTCGAAAAAATTTCAACAGTGAAGTTTTCAGAAAAATTCCAGAAAAATTATATTAAAAACTTCCACAACGGGAAAGACCCGGAAAGTCCTGGGGCCAGCCAGGGGGGGGCACCAGTGGCCCAGGCGGCCAGCTGGCGCGGCCCAGCCCCTGGCCGCGCCCACAGGGCGCCTGGGGCCCACGGGACCCCCCTCCAGGTACTTCTTCTTCCCCTCTCTCTCTCTTTTCCCAGAAACCCGAGTTCTGGTCTTGTTCTTGCTGTTCTTGCTGTTCTTGGAGGCGATTCTTAGATCTCCCTCTACAGCCCATCATTTGAGCTAAAATTTTGAGCAAATACTCCCTGGTATGTGACTCCTCCACCCCTCCAATTAGATTTTTGATTGGTGGCCTCATTTGTGAGTATTTAGTAGTTCTTGGTGCTGTAGAGATGAGCTTGCATGCATGTGTAGAAAGTTGTTTTCCAAGTTTTGATGCAAGTTTATGCCTTGGGCAAGTGAGTTGAGTAGTTTGCCTTAGCTCACTGTGTTTTAATCCTCGTTTTTGTAAATTGTAAAAAAAAAATCAGAAATGAGTTTGTTAGGAAGGGCAAAAGGGTGGCTTGAGAAGAGGAGGCCCGCACACTCCGATCGAGTCACTAGAGCCGCAGCTTCACCATCGACTGCTAGGGTGAGCTATAATGAGGATCATGTGCCCCTGGAGTTGTTGGAAGACACAAGTCCAGCACGTGCGATGACATTTCCATGTGATGAATTCATGGAAGCTGCGGGAATCAAGGATGAGTTTTATAATCTTTGTGCTAATGTAGGTTTGACACGACTCGTCACGAGCCGTGTTACTCAGTATCAGAAACTCACCTCCGGTTTCATTAACAGTTTTAGATATAATCCTGATTCAGGTGCTATTGAGTTTAAAATTTATAATGATCTTATCACCATGACTCTGGGAAATTTTTGTGAAGTAATAGGTGTGCCAAACGTTGGGAGGACGGCAAGGATGGCCACGCAGCCCTTCGAGCTGAAAACCGTCAACAACTCTCTCTGCAGCATGGGTACGAGGGATATTCATCGGTCGAAGATCTCCAGCATCTTGTTCCCTCACCTCAGGTATTTTGCATATTATATTGCTAGAGGGGTGTTAGCTCGTGACAACACGAGCAGCATTTCTGCTCCAGATATTGCTATCCTGGCAGCAGCCCTCTCAGGGAGGTTTGATTATAATATTGGTACCTTAATTGCTCGACGCCTTGCTATGAACGGTAACAAGGGGGACTTATATGGTGGCATTTATGTCACACTTATCTTAGAGCATCTTGGAGGCACCACACACCCTGATGATACTCTTTTTACTTATTTAATCTTTGATCTTGCTGCTATGAAAAGGCATAAGTTTGTTACCATGGGTTCTAAGCTTGATAACCTTGTTTATATCTTGCGTTTCGGAACTACCGCGGAACGCGAGATCCGTCTACCTGCACCTCTTTTGTTTAATTTTTCTCGCAGGAACGGATGGTCCTTTGATGTTGTCCAGTTCGATGAGTTCATGGTCTAGCATCAGTTCCATAACCCCATGAAGGGGGTTGTGCCCGACGAGGAGAGGCACGGTGAGATACCAAATTTTCAGGATGAGACCGCCACCGAGTTTGGTGAAGGGTCTTCCTCTGTTTGGCGCTCGGAACCTTCCTCGTGGGAGACTCCGAGGAGTTCGGTGTACGCGCCAGCATCCTTCTACGACCCTTGGTCTCACCACCATACCCCTGGAGCAGGAGGCTCCTGGGGGCAGTAGCTGCTACCAACTTAGGCCAAAAGCCTAAGCTTGGGGGAGTATGTGCCCTTCTCACTTTTCCATTGTATTATCCATTTTATTCACTTTGATCTTTTCAAAGTTTTTACCCGTTCTTCTTTATTCCTCTATTTGCAAAAACAACAAAAAGATTTTCTCTTTCTTTTGCTTTTTATTCAACTTTTGAATAACTCAAAAAGATTTCCTTTCTCTCTTTAGTTTGCTTTGTTTTCAGAGATCGGCTCGAGTCCGTGATGGCATTTGATTATATTTCCTACGTTCGATCGTGCAAGTGACAAGCAGTAATGACGAAGATCGACTGAAAGGAAGCAACAAGGAAGACCGGTATGAACTCTTTCTGTTTCTACTTTTGTACATATGCATGTACTTATGATCTAGAGACCAGCTTGTAGCGACATAGTGCTATGTTCACAATGCTTTTTCAGTGGTTCATGCTTTCCTTGTGGCTAGTCCCGAATAACTAGAGTACATAATGGTTATTGAAATGATCTACATGCATCGCGCTGTTCATAGTCTGGCATACTAAGGTGGTATTTCCCTTTAGAGAATTTTTGGATTGACTTGGCACATGCTTACACATGTTTAAGACTAAAAAGTCTACTTTGCCTTGATGATCTTTGAGTTTTAGAATAGTTATATCACTTTCATGCCCGATTCAATGTTGCTTTGTCGCTCTGCATGATTATGACCGTTATTGCTCTCCAGTTGGTCGCTTCCCAGTCTTTTGCTAAACCTCCACCCGTACTAAGCGGAATGACTGCTTGTGCATCCAAAACCTCTAAACCTGTTATGCCATATGAGTCCACCATACCTTCCTATACATGGTATTTACCTGCCATCCCTAACGAAGACTTTCATGTACCATCTCGAAACTAATCAAAAGCATTTCTCTTTTTGTGCCTATGTTTTAGCTCATGAGGAAGTGGTAGTTAATTCATGATCTCTTTAAGTTGGACAAGTTTCACCCCTGGATTGCATGTATAATGTGCGAACCCCTAATATGAAAAGGAACTGGCATTGAGTGCGCCCGGCTCAAAAAGATAATATAACAAACGAACCCTCCTTCACGCTTTGTTCATGAGAAATCAGAAAACTTTGGCAGTGATAAACAAAGGAGATTAAGAGGATGTGATCGTCCTCATGCGGGAGCCGTTCCTCGAGACTTGTCTAGCTTAAAAAGTGATTGAGTTATCTGCTAGCATTCGTTGACGAAATATGCACCTCTCAAAAACATATTTACTTCTGTTTTTAAAACCAAGAGCTCTGGTACATGTTCAGTTTTTGTTTCCGATCACGGGTTTTCAACTTTGCCAATAAAAGCCACGGTTCGAGAGTCTCATCTTCTTTCTTCAAAGCACTGACTAGGAGAGCATAATTGTCATTCTGAGTGTAATGTGCATTGTCCCAAAGTATTACATTGTCTTCTGCATACTTGTGATATGATTTATTCTGAAATTCTTAGTTCTAGTCTCCTTTAAAACTCTGGAGGAGTCTCTGCATTTATGTTTTGCTTCACTCATGGAGGCTAGCGAGATACCACCTTAATATGCTCAACCTATGTGCAATGTGATCTTGTCTTGATTTTCGGTAATATATTGTTTACTCTTAATTATTTGTGACTGGTCACTTGAAAGAAGGATTGCTCCTTGCATTGTTCTCATAAGTACTGTTTTAATACTTGCTGAACTCTTTTCGTAGTACATGCTTATATACATCTAATGAAGCAAAAGAGTTTGTCAAAGTTTTCTTTGTCACGTCCAGTTCGTTGAACTGAATTGCTTGAGGACAAGCAATATGCTAAGCTTGGGGGAGTTGATACGTCTCAAACGTATCTACTTTTCCAAACACTTTTGATATTGTTTTGACCTCATTCTTGCATGATTTGGACTAAACTAACCCGGACTGACGTTGTTTTCAGCAGAGCTGCCTGTATGGTTTATTTGTGTGCAGGAAAACGGATTTTTAAGCATCTTAGAAAAATCCACGAAAAATCCACGCACCCGAGGAAACCAAATGCCAGAAGTGGGGCCAGAGGGGGGCCAAGGGGTGCCCAGGCGCCCTGTGGGCGCCCCCCCCCCTGGGCCGCGCCGGGGGGGCGCCTGGGTGGGGCCCACACCCCCTGGTGCCCTACTTTAGCCCGTATTTTTCCTCCCGACGCAGAAACCCCAGATCGGAAGTTCTTTTGCTGTTTCTCATCGCGGAGCCGCCGCCACCCTCTGTTCTTCTTCGGGAGGGCTAATCTGGAGGCTGATTTGGCCTCCGGAGAGGGGAGATCGTCGCCATCGTCATCATCATCACCACTCCATCATCCCTCCATGACTTCCCCCTTCATGTGTGAGTAATTCCCCTGCTGTAGGCGAAGGGGATGGTAGGGATTGGATGAGTTAGATCATGTAATAGTTCGTCAGATTGTTGGGGGCATGTTGCCTATCATCTAGTATGGTGTTTATCATCTTTGCTACAACTTGTTATTCTTAATGCTTGACACTTAGGGCCCGAGTGCCATGATTTCAGATCTGAACCATATGTGTTTGCATGAATATATTTGTGTTCTTGATCCTATCTATGAGTTGTATGCACCTGTTACGGTTCGGAACCGGGGATCCCAAAAGTGACAGCTTGGGACACCAAAGGGGATGGCCCGTAGTTTGAGGATTACATGTATCCAATGAGTTCATTGCTTTCTTCCGGTGCTCTTTGACAGGAGCACCTTAATATCCATTAGTTCCTTTTGGCCCCGTTCGTAGCGGGATGGTAGGACAAAAGATGTTGTGCAAGTTCTTATTGCAAGCACGTACAACTACCTACGAGATACATGCCTAATGTTTGATATTTGCCTAGATGATCATTACTTTTCCGTGTGCCGTGCCCCAAGTTAGAATCTATCTCATCCATGCAGCACCCAACCATCCATCTCCCTAGCCTACAGTGTTTTAAACCTTGTCTGTCACTAGTTGCTACTTCTGCCATTTACTACTGCTATTTACTTTTGCTGTTTACTTTTACTATTACTATCATCACTATCATATCACTGTTACCACTTATCTTTTGTTGCAAGTTAGTATACTTCAGGTGCGGTTGAATTGACAACTCAACTGTTAAAGCTTATAAATACTCTTTGGCTCCCCGTGTGTCGAATCAATAAATTGGGTTATTCTTACCCGCGAAGACTATCTCGATCCCTTACGGTTGAGGGTTATCAGAAGGCGATGGAGTTGGGCGTAAAGTAATGCAACTAGGCACCGAAGAAGATCAGGAACACGCGGAAGAAAGGATGCGGAGGCGTAGAAAAACCTCGATCGACGTGGGTGGCGTGGAGTACACACTCGTCCTCCTGCGGCCGGGGCTCGAGCTCTCCTCCCGGCGCCCGCCAGGAGCCGCCGGCGTTCAGCCCCTCCTCCTCCAGCTCCTCCAGATCCTCCACCACGATGGTGGAACGGATCCAATCCCCCAGGATCCATCCAGCGGGGAGTCCGAACCTCGACGATGAACCGACCCGGCCAGCTCGCCTCCCCTTCCCCGACGCCGCCTTCTTGGAGCGCTCCATGGCCGCAGTCTTGTCTTTGCCCATGGCTTGCGAGACGGCGGTCGCTGCGGAGAGAAGCAGGAAGGAACGGGGGCGTGGCGGAGAAACAAGAACGCTGCAGAGAAGCTGAGGCGAACGGGAGAAGATTGGGCGCACAGTGTCCCCCGCGGCGGGCCCGGGGCGCCTTTATAATGGCCCGGTCGAGTGGCTGACCGGTGGCCCCGAGCAATCCTATCTGATCCCGTAACAGATGCTGACGCGATACGTGGTGAAAAAGGAGGCGCGAGAATCGAGGCGTTCGAACCGCACGCCTCCGATTGATGCGGCACGTCCCGTCCCGTGCGCTCCCCCAAATTTCGAAAGCCCCGCCGAATCCGGCGGCCAGAGTGCAACCGATCCCGTCGAGAACGGCACGCGCTCACGGCGCCCGACGCCTGGAGCAAAACCCAGTCGACGCAAGGAACCCAATCGACGCAAGACATCCAGTCGACGCGAGAAGCAACTAATTCACTGATGGCTTCAGAATCGATCGAGGCGACCAAGATACAACTGAGGGAGCCTGCCCAAGTCACGAGCTCTGAAACAATATACCCCAAGGACATCGAACCAAGACCAGGGCCTCCCTCAGCATCCCCTTGCTCAAGCCTCAATCCATTCGGGGGCTACTGACGAGGTTACAGACCTAGGGTAGGGTCATAGACCTGACCAAGGTACCCCACCCAAGGTCACTACCCTGGAAGATCAAAAGACGAGACCCACGACAATTGAGACAGTCGACTGAGACGGTCCAAGAAGACACTTCACTCAACTGACTCACATACGCAGGACGACTCAACTCCACTCGACCGGACCAGGCACTCGACCCCCGAAGGACAAGCGCCTCCTAGAACAGCAACGGTCCCATATTTACTCACCGTAGTAAATACCTAAATTATCCTTTACTGTAGGCGTTATCAGTAACGCCTACCTTAATGTACCTTTAAGCCCTTGGTAACGTGGAGCATGGCCGGGGTCCTGGCACACTATATAAGCCACCCCCCCCTCCTCCAGAACAAGGGTTCGCACCTCTGTAACATACATATACACGCTTCAGTCGACCAAGCCTCCGGGCACCGAGACGTAGGGCTATTACTTCCTCCGAGAAGGGCCTGAACTCACTAACACCCTGTGTACAACCTCGCCATAGCTAGAACCTTGCCTCTCCATTCGTACCCCCTACCCTCACTGTCAGACTTAGAATCACGACAGCTGCAGCCCTCGAGTGCGGCGTAGCCCCCGAGTGTGGCGTAGCCCCCCAGCATACTATAGGCCTCGCCCGCAGTCCTGTCGGAAAACGAGTAATATAGTTTTGAATGGATAAATTGTAATTCGTCGAGTCGGACTCGGGTAAAGGTGAGGAGGAGCTTCCGAGTGATTCTCAAAAGAGGAAAACTTGCAAAGGCGTGAAGTATGCAGTTTGATTGTAAAAGAGATTTATCTGACTCATGCCCAACGAGAGGGCGAGGTCTATGTCGTTGATATGATGAAGAAGGCTCCACGGAGGGGTCGGCCGGATGTGTTCAAAGTTAACAAAGCGACAAGGTCGATGTTGCGGTGCGCTAAGATCTGAACAGTGACCGAGTCCGACTAGAGATGTAGTTGACGCACAGTGTCATCGAGTGATCGTGTAACTTGTGCATGAAAAATTGCACAAGCCAACGTAATAATTTGTCAAGGTAATTTGATGTGTGCTGAAATAATTTGTGTGAATACCGCCCATAGACACCCGCTGGGAGTGCAAGGGGCTTGTTGGTTAGCCAGCAAGAGTCTGAAAGAGCGAAGAATCCATTCGAACATGTCGAAGTGAAAGATCCGACTAAACTCGTTGGAGTACTGGCTCAAATAAAACGGAAGTGTAGTGTTTCGGCTGAGTTGCGGCCCCCGAGGACCGATGCAAACTCAAAATGAAGAACACATGGTGTTCGTGAGTGACGAATGCACTAAAATGAAAGTTGGACTCGGGAGTGAAATAACCAGTACTAAGCAAGTATGTCAAAATAAGCAGCGGAGCATAGAGGTACACTCGGCGGCGTGGCCTCCGAGTGAACGTGATGTGTGAGTTACGGGATACTCGGGAACGCGGAAATAACACACTGTAGTGCATGTAGAATGACTTGTTTGTCTGAAGGCGCGCGAGTGGCCGAGTGGTGAAGATGTGTTCGACCGATGACGATGCGTGGGGCGGTCGGTTGATGTAGATGTGTCTTACCAAGTGTCGACGCGGCGGGCAGACGAGTGGTGATGAGGTGACCAACCAAGAGGCGACGCGCGGGGCGGCCGAGTGATGATGAGGTGACCAACCGTGTGGAGGCGCACGGAGGGGCCGAGTGGTGATGAGGTGACCAACGGATAGGTGGCGCACGGAGTGGACGAGTGGTGATGAGGTGACCAACCGTGTGGCGACGCACAGAGCGGCCGAGTGGTTATGAGGTGACCAACTGATAGGCGGCGCACGGAGCGCCCGAGTGGTTATGAGGTGACCAACCGATAGGCGACGCACGGAGCGGCCGAGTGGTTGTGAGGTGACCAACCGATAGGCGGCGCACAGAGCGGCCGAGTGGTTATGAGGTGACCAACCGATAGGCGACGCACGGAGCGGCCGAGTGGTTATGAGGTGACCAACCGATGACGACGCGCGGAGCGGCCGAGTGAAGTAGAGGCGTCCCGCGGACTGGCAATGCGCGGGGTCTCCAGTGAAGTAGAGGCGTCCCCCGGACTGGTGACGCGCGGGGTCTCCGAGTGAAGTAGAGGCATCCCGCGGACTGGTGACGCGCGGGGTCTCCAAGTGAAGTAGAGGCATTTTCAACTGACGATGAAGCAAGTGGTGGTCAAGTGAACCTTCATGAAAAGGTTGAGCCAGAGGAAGCAGTTGTCGCAGTCGAGGGTTGCCCTGACCTGTCGCCGCGTTCACTGAAGGAAGGCGAATCCATCAGTGTGTTCGCCGCATGGGGTCGAGCCGCAGACGAGTTGAATGCAGTCGTCATGATCGTTGCTATGGAGGACCGGTCGAGTGAATCCAGCAACCTCATGGCCGAGTGAGCCCTGTCCGAGCGGACGCCTCATCCAAGTGCTCCCGCCCATCCGAGTAAACCGCAGCTAGGCTGGGATCCAGTCGTTGCGGGGCTGGCTAGGCAGGTCGACGCGGAGGGCCGGGCTTGGAGGCACTGGTGAGGTTCGGCGTGGACGTGCTCAGGCTAGTCCCAATGGGGAGGAACTTAGTAGTAACATCGTTGCCATGTAGGACAAAAAGCTGACATGGCAAACATTTAATGAGGAAAGAGAGGGTAGTGGTAACATAGCTAGTTACCGGAACATCACATATTTCAAGACATTGTGAGTCTATAAACTAATAAATAGAGTTTTGCATGATGTTCCTATCCATTGTGATGGTGATAACATAGCATAGAATAGCGTGTATGTTGTTGCTCTATGTTACTCCCATTGTGACCAGCCTCATGAGCACCCAAGTGCTGCTCCCTTCGCTGGAGGTGGGCGAGTCTATCTGTCTTGCAGGCGGACAAGATCTAGCTGGTGTTGACCTGTAGATCAGGACCGAGCAGAGGGGCGCCTTCCTGCTCCAAAACGTATCAATATTAGCAATTAATGCCTAGTAATTAGGTGTAATTGCTTGACAGGCCAACGCATGGAAGGAGTTGCCCACGTCCAGACTCGAGAGTAGCGAAACCTGCATGCAAGAGGCATTAATCAGTGCTAATTAGGCAAGGATTAAAGACAATTCTGCATGCAACGGGAGTTTCCCTTTCCCACGGATTTATTTCCCATTGCATGCAGAGGCAGCTCGGGGGAGGGCCCCTCTGCAGCGGAGACTGTCGGTCCGGCCGGAATCGGTCAGTAGCTGAGGGGTGGCGACGAGGTCAACGAGCGGCTGGCCGCAGCCCAGGCGCCGGAGATGCGGGTTGGCACTGCCTAGGGAGAGATCCACGCGAGCACTGGTGGCCGCGTTTCACTGCTTGGCGAGGCGGCGCAGTGCGCTGGCCGGAGTCGCGTTTCGATGCCTGCGGAGCTGGACCGATTGCCGATAGCCGAGCCTTGTCCTCGAGGAGCCGGGTCGACCGCCGGTCGTCGTGCTTCGCCGGCCGAGGAACCAGGCCAAGCGT
The DNA here is from genome assembly GCA_902687465.1 of Secale cereale. Taxonomy (NCBI): domain Eukaryota; kingdom Viridiplantae; phylum Streptophyta; class Magnoliopsida; order Poales; family Poaceae; genus Secale; species Secale cereale. The sequence goes on along the minus strand of LR738710.1, from coordinate 473,484,751 downwards.
TAGCGGCTATGCGTGTGTCGGCGCTCGGCGACGGCGTTCGTAGATGAGGCTAAAGATGACAACGGGCGGACACGTCGCTTCATCGTCCTAGAGCTGATCCACCAACCGGTTCAAAGGGAGGCGTCCTTTTGTATGAGCTCGAGTGCATAAAGAAGAGGAACAAACAGTACTTCCTTTATTTTTTATACAAGGCCACTACCAAAATTACAATTTGCAATTATACAAGGCCACTAACATTAATCGAGGCAAAATTGATTGAATGCATGCAAATGTAAGTAGGCTGGCTTGCATTCCCAACATTAATCAACCAACGAGGAGTAAGAGGGTTGACTTGTTTTGCGTAGGAGAGAAAAATCATATTAATTAACACGACAAACAAGGTGACAAACTAGCTTGCAACATTGACTTAAACATTGCATTAATTTTTACCTTGGTACCTGTAATATGGGTTTGTGGCCTTGTATACAAAAATGGAGGGAGTAGTTAGATCAATGGTTGATTGTAAAGAGGACAAGTTGAGATAAGCAACTCCCTGATCTGCATAAACTAGTCTCTTGCTAGTGATTGAAGAAAAAACCATCTGCATCATGGCTCGATAGACGCCATGCCCCATGGTGGGCGCCAACTGTTGTGGGAACGATTCCGACAATAATAAGGGATAGGGTAAAGGAGCATGATCTATCGAGATGCATATGGGTGACACGGTAGTGTTAGCGAGTTCGGGCCTCTCGCGGTGGAGATAACAGCCATACGTCTCGTGCTCCGGAGAGGCTTTGTTTATCTGTGTATGTATCCGGAGATTACAATGTGTGAGAGAGGGACGAACGGATCCTCATGCCTGAGCTCAGTCCTGAGACTAATGGCGATTAAGAGAGAGAGAGAGGAAGAATGAGAACATGTCTAGTCTAGTGATGGGGGTGGCTTATATAGAGTGCGCCACCCCCTCACCTCCTATGTTACCAAGTGGGCATTGATGCCATAAGGTGATGCTTCGAGTGCCTTGTCGGTTGTTGATCTTTGCATATCCGAGCGAGTTGTACGATCGAGTGGTCGACTGTTATCCGAGTGGATGGTATGCTATTTGTACGAGTGGATAGTACATTGCTTGTCCGAGTGGATAGTATGTCTGTATGAAATTTATTTGGACCCACACGATGTGTGAACCCCATGCTTTATGATATTTTCGACCCTTTCTGGGCCTACCTGTTATGTGTATCCCAACAATGATACCATATGAACTATGTTTTGGTAAGAAATCAAAGTTTTCGTTTCTTAAAGTGTGGGGTTGCGATGTTTATGTGAAAAAACTTCAGCCTCATAAGCTCGAACCCAAATTGGAGAAATGTGTCTTTATAGGATACCCCAAAAAATTGTTGGGTACACCTTCTACCACAGATCCGAAGCCAAGATTTTTGTTGCTAAGAATGGGTCCTTTCTAGAGAAGGAGTTTCTCTCTAAAGAAGTGAGGGAGTAAAGTTGAACTTGATGAGGTAATTATACCTTCGCTCTAATTGAAAAGTAGATCATCAGCGAAAATCATTCCCGTGATGTCTACACCAACTAGAGAAGAAGCTAATGATAATTATCATGAAACTTCAGATCAAGTTACTATTGAACATGGAAGGTCGACGAGAACACGTACCGCACTAGAGTGGTACAGTAACCCTGTCCTGAAAGTCATGTTGTTAGACAACGATGAATATTCGAACTATGAAGAAGCTATGATGAGCCCAGATTACGAAAAATGACTTGAGGCAATGAAATCTGAGATAGGATCCATGTATGAGAACAATGTATGGACTTTGGTGGACTTTCCCGATGATCTGCAAGCCATGGAAAATAAATAGATCTTCAAGAAGAAGACTGGCATTGATGGTAATGTTACTGTCTACAAAGCTGGATTTGTCGCAAAAGGTTTTCGACAAGTTCCAGGAGTTGATTACAATGAGACTTTATCACCCGTAGCGATGCTTAAGTCTGTCTGAATCATGTTAGCAATTGCCGCATTTTATGACTATGAAATTATGACACCCCGAGGTCGATGCGCCAGGTGTCAGCCAGTTATTCATCGTCGTTGACATGTCATCTGCTTGCGTGTTGCATTTTGCCATGTCATCATGTGCATTGCATCTGCATCGGTTTCGAAACTTGCATCCGGCCGAACACCCTCGTCCTTTCCGTTGTCAGTTCTGAGCCCAGACACACTTGCACGCGCCCGCGGCACCTCCGAATATTTATTTTATAAGTGGCCGGAAAATGTTCTCGAAATGGGGTGAAACTTGGCGTGTGGTCCTATTATTGTGCAGACAGACCGCCTGCCAAATTTCATCGCATTCGGAGTTCGTTTGATAGCCCAACCGTTAAACTATAGCGGCACTATCGCCGAACAAAACGTCGGAAGTTTTGGGTCTTCAGAAACTGCCGCCGGGCCTCTCTCTCACCTCTCTACGCAGCCCACTACCACCTCCTAGCCCACCCTACACCTACTCGCGTCCCAGACCGTCCGATCGAGATCGGAGGGTCCAAAACACCCCCAAACACCTAACCCTAGACCCCCTACCCTATATAACAACCCCTCCATGCCAAAAATGGACTCCCCTAGCCTCCACCTACCTCTAGCCTCCCTCTGCCTACAAATCTGTGCCACCAGCCAGATCCAGCCGCCTCCTCCTCGTTTTTCGGCAAGCCCCAGCCCCCTCGCGCCACGTGACGGCCTCCCAGTCGCCAGCCGCCACCTGAGCAGCCTCCTCCTCCACTCCCCCGCTGCCACGCATCCCCTGGCCGCTTCCCACCGCCGCTAGCCCGCCAGGCCCGCGGGGAGCCGCCCCAGGCTGCGACCGGGCCGAGCCACCCCGCTCCTCCCGCAGCTACCGCACCCCGCGCCGCCGCTCCCGCCGAGCTCCACCGCGTGCCCCTCCGCCGATGCGCCGTGCTCCGCTGCCCGTCCGTGCATCACCGACCGCCGCCGCCACGTTCCCCCGCCTCTCCGACGAGTCAAGCCGCCGCAGAGCCTTCAGGGTGTCGACCTCACCGAGCTCTCTCTCTCTCCAGGGCGTCGGACGCCGCACTTGGAGCCTCCCCGAGCGCCGCCGGCCACTTCCGACGCCGGATCCGGGATCCTCGTGCCCGGATCTCTCCGTTCCCTGTCTCCTCCTCGCTCGGCATGCTCACTCACTGCCCCACCGCCGGTGTACGCCCGCCTGCGCCGCCGGCCTCATCCTTGGTCGAGGGGAGGACGACGGCCTCGATGTCCAAGGCCAACATGGGCCTGGAGGCACGGCACCCCTGCCTCCTCCGGCCGGACCGGCCTCGTGGGCCAAAGTCGCCGGCCCAGCTCCACCTCCCCGGCCCAGCTTCACCCGTCCCGGCCCAGCAGCGCCAGTCCCAACGACCTCTTTGACCTGGGCCGAGCCCGGTGGTGAGCGCGCCTAAGCCTCGCACCATGTGCGTTTTATTATTTTGCGCTCGTTGTTTTTCCCCAAAAACGACTAAGTCCCTGGAAAAGTTATCATGATGCATTCTTGTGTGGTTCATAACTTTGTGCACGTTTATCCAAATTGTGCATATGATATATCAAAATGTTCGTTGTGATATGCTCTACATGTTAGTTGCATTTGCATGCATGTTCTTGTTCATCTTGATGCCTTAAACTTCGTTGCAAAACTGCTATGTGATGTTACTGCTCAACTCTAGTTGTGTGTCAACAATATGTTAGCATGTTCATGAGGTTGTAACTTTGTGCATGTTGGTCCAAATGGAGTGTATGATGTGTCAAAATGTTCATTGTGAAGTGCTCTACATGATGGTTGCTGTTGCATTCATGTTAGGTGACATATTGCCATGTTTATCTCTGTTGCAAAAGTGCATGTGGCTGTTAAGTGCTGAAACTTATTATGAGATGCTGATTTGTCTTTTTCATATCTTTATGTGTGATTTTTGTTTGAGCTACATGTTAGTATGTTTTAGAAGCACAATCATGCCATCTTTGCTGTGGTGCAATCCACTTTTCATGATATGCCTTGTGGTGATTGCAACAAGCTTGTAAAGTGGCCTACTCGCTGTTGTTATTTTCTGAGACTTGTTGAAAACTGCTAAGTCTGGAACTTTTATAACATGATGCCATGTTTGCTTGATGCCCCACTCAAATCCATGAATGTTTTGGGTTATCCAATGATCATGTCTCATTGTCCATGTTATGCTCTATCCATCCATGCCCTTGTTTGCATATATGGCCTGTTGTAGCTTGTTCTTTTCATGCTCTCAAGTTGCTATAAAATGTTTATGTCAGCCTGTTATCAGCAAGTTCAATTTTGCCATGTGAATAGCTAGTGTTCTATGCATCCTATGACCATGTTCTTGCCATGAGTAGCTTCATAAACATGTCTTCTTGCTGTTGGTTATATTCACATGCCATGATATGCTCTGAGATGAGTTGCACAAGCTTCCAAACATGCCTACTCGTCGTTGTTGCTGCCATGTTTAGTTTATTTCACCGAGTCTGGAAACTGTTATCTTTTGCAATATTGCCATGATGTTTTGAGCATGTTCTAGTGGTGTTTGGTAGTAGCTCAGTGATCATGCTTGTAGTTCCTGACATGTACATGCTTGTCATGCTCTTTGTTGCCATGAAATGTTATTGTATCATGTTGTTTTGATGTCAACTACATGCTTACTTGCTGTTTTGGACAGATTGTGTTTCAAACTTGTTCTATGCGTATGTGATGAACCGTTGCTCCGTTTTGAGTGCGCTTTATATGAAACTTGTGTGTTTTGGCATGTAGATGCATAATAACATGTTGTATACATATTTGGAGTGTGTTTTCTTGAGGTTTGGATGTGTTTTGCATCAATGCCTTGCTTGTCTTGTTTTGCTCATATCTTCTAGGCCGTAACTCCGAATTAAATAAATTTTATATGAAACTTCACTAGAATTTCGATTAGATCATCATGGTGCATGTTAACTTGATGTTTAAAAACTTTAACATAAGGTTTGTTCCGATCTGGACCAATTTCGAAAATTGCATATGAGGACTTACCGGAATTGTTATATGTTGTTTCCGGACTCATTTAAACTTGCTTTGTGTGATGTTCTTGTGTGCGTCATCCCTTGCCATGTTTTGCATCATATAGACTTGTCTTGCATCATACTTGGTTGAGCATTATGTCGTGTTCTTGTGTGGTGTGTTTACCATGTTGTGTGCTTCTTCTCGCTAGTTCATATTCCGTTGCGATCGTGAGGATTTGTTCGACTACACTCGGTTCGTCTTCGTGGCTTCTTCTTCGTCTTCTTAATGGACTCGTTCTTCTTCCTTGCGGGATTCCAGGCAAGATGACCGTCTCCTTGGATACCTTTACTATCATAGACATGCTAGTTGTCTCGATGCTATCGCTATATGTCGCGCAACCTATCTATTGTTGTCAGCCTCTCCTTGTTGCCATGAAACCTCTAACCTTTCACACCATCCCAGCAAACCGTTGTGTGGCTATGTTACCGCTCGCTCAGCCCCTCTTATAGCGTTGTTAGTTGCAGGTGAAGATGAAGATTGCTCCATGTTGGAGCTGGACGCTGTTGGAATATCACGATATCTATTAATTATATTAATGCACATATATACTTGGCAATGGGTAGAAGGCTTGGCCTTTTGCTCGGTGTTTTGTTCCACTCATGCCGCCTTAAGAACCGATAAACCGGCGTTATGTTCCTTGATTTTGTGTTCCTAACACGGTTGGGGTTTATGGGCCCCCCTTGATAATTCGCACTGCTTAAAGCTTTTCCAGCAAGACCCAACTTTGGTACTACATTTGCCTAATAAATGAAAACTTGTATATGGACCGGCTAGCACCCGAGGACTCTTAATCAACCCCCGGGCCAGTGCTCCTCATGAGTGTTGGTCCAAACCTGTCAATCGCCAGTGACCGCCAGGGGCAACTCTGGTATTTTGGTCTACCGAAAGTTTGGACAATCCGGTCGTGGCCTGAGAAGAGATACGCGTGGCTACTATCAGGGTGTCGGCACGCCGGGAGGTCTTGCTGAATTAGTTTTACCTTTGTCGAAATATCTTGAGCACGGGATTCTGAGAATACTCGGGTCTTCCCAACATGGAGTTGCGACAACGCAGATCGTGAGCTTGTGATGGGCTAAGTTGGGACACCCCTGCAGTTATGATCTTTCAAAAGTCGTGCCTGAGGTTATGTGGCAGATGGGAATTTGTTAATGTCCGGTTGTAGAAAACTTGACATAGGATCCGAGATAAAATACACAACTGCGTGAGTAACCATGACCGTCTCTTTTCACCTTGAGAAGAGAACACGGTGGGGTTATGTTTGACTCACAGGTAGTTCAGGATCTCTAGCGAGCATTACTAGTTTGCAACCATTTGCGTAGAGGCTCATCTTATTCATGTACTCGTAAGTTAGCCACCATACTTTTGCTTAGCCGTTGCTGCAACCCCACCACTTATCCTTTCCATACCCAATAAAGCTTTGCTAGTCTTGATACCCATGGTTATGGGATTGCTGAGTCCTCGTGGCTCACAGATACTACAACAAGAGTTGCAGGTGCAGGTTTCTGATGTCTTGACCCGAGAGCGATGTTATGTTGTGTTGGAGTTCTTCTTCCTCGTCAGTCTTGGGTTAGGTTCCTGGTCGGCAGCCTGGGATAGCAGGGTGGATGTCTTTGTGCTTTTCATGTTTGCATCCGTAGTCGGATGTCTTGTATCGATGATGTTGTATTCATGTGAATCGTATGACTTGTATGTATCCCCATGTATGTATGTAATGGTACGATGTAATGATATCCATCTTGCTAAGCGTCTGAAATGCGGTTGTGCCTCAGTCACAAGTTTTATCTAGTGATCGAGATAGAATCGCATCTTGGGCGTGACAAGTTGGTATCAGAGTCTCGACCGACCATAGGAGCCCCCTTGATTGATCGTAGTTTGGTCGTTGTCGAGTCTAGAAGAAAACTATTTTGGAGTCTAGTTATATTGGAGAGTAGGAATTCTGTTTACTCCTCAGCCCCTTCGTCGCTCTGGTGAGGAATCTTGACGTAGGTGTTTTGAATTACCCCTCTTCCCCTTCAATTTTTTTTTAGGATCACGCAGTTAGTTTTCGTTCGTTGCGATGTCAGCTCTTTCATCCGGTGCAAATTCTCGTCAAGTTGATTTGACCCTCTTCGTCTTTTGCAAGTTCAATCATCAGTTCTTTCCAACCGGCATCGTTTTCCCCGTCCGATGTGGTCTTTCTTTTTTCCCACCCGCCCACCATTTTTCTTCTCGGAGCCGGAGTCCTCAATCGAGTATCCATCCTACTTGTGTGAAGTTTTGAATTCTTTCCTCAATTATTTCAACTGGTGATTCTTGTCTAGTTCATCATTCTTCATCTCATTTTGTTCTCCGGTGGATTCAATTCAAGTTTTCGTTGTTGATCTTATTCTTTTCCATTGCTCAAATGTTTTATCCTTGCTCGTTCATCTCTTGCCATTTAATTGTTCCGGAGTTCCGAAGATTTCTCAGGAGATTTGTATGTGTTCTAATTTATTCGAGGTTGTCACCTCATTCGAGTCTTTCAAACGTTCCGGTGCATCGTTCCTCACTCGAATAATCCTTCTCAACGGTGGTTTTTCTCTTCGGTGGGCTCATAACCCACATGTCTTTTCCCAGGATCTTACCTGACTCTTCTAATTTTTCGGAGTGTTCCGAAATTCTTTTTAAGTGTGACGTAAGTATGAATTCCATCCGTCATGTGACACCCCGAGACCGATGCGCCAGGTGTCAGGCAGTTATTCGTCGTTGTTGCCATGTCATCTGCTTGCGTGTTGCATTTTGTCATCTCATCGTGTGCATTGCATCTGCATCCTTTTCAAAACTTGCATCTGGCCGAACCCCTCGTCCTTTCCGTTGTCCGTTCTGAGCTCAGACACACTTGCACGTGTTCGCGGCATCTCCAAATATTTATTTTATAAGTGGCCAGAAAATGTTCTCGGAATGGGATGAAACTTGGCGTGTGGTCTTATTATTGTGTAGACAGACCGCCTGCCAAATTTCATCACATTCGGAGTCCGTTTGATAGCCCAACCGTTAAACTTTAGCAGCACTATCGCCGGACAAAACGTCGGATGTTTTGGGTCTTCAAAAACTGCCGCCAAGCCTCTCTCTCACCTCTCTACATAGCCCACTACGACCTCCTAGCCCACCCTACACCTACTCGCGTCCTGGACCGTCCGATCGAGATCAGAGGGTCCAAAACACCCCCAAACACAAAACCCTAGACCCCCTACCCTATATAACAACCCCTCCATGCCAAAAATGGACTTCCCTAGCCTCCACCTACCTCTAGCATCCCTCTGCCTCAAAATCCGCGCCATCAGCCAGATCCAGCCGCCTCTTCCTTGTTTTCTGGCGAGCCCAGCCCCCTCGCGCCACGTGGTGGACTCCCAGTGGCGAGCCGCCACCTGAGCAGCCTCCTCCGACACTCCCCCGCTGACACGCGTCCCCTGGCCGCTTCCCACCGCCATCAGCCCGCCAGGCCCGCGGGGAGCCGTGCCGGGCCCGAGCCGCCCTGCTCCTCCCGCAGCTACCGCACCCCGCGCCGCCGCTCCCGCTGAGCTCTGTCGCGTGCCCCTTCGCTGACGCGTCGTGCTCCGCCGCCCGTCCGTGGATCGCTAGTGCAGAACACGTGGTCGAGGACGCAGCGGACAGGTGCACATTGTTTGTTTGACCACGTGAATCTAGCACCCGTACGTGCAATCTCACGCAAAGCAGCGCCGCAATTGCGTTATTGAAGAGAGACACCCTAGCCCAATCAATGTTGTCGTTGTTTTTATCCGCCCCCGAGCGGATCAAATTGAAATCCCCCCCTAGTACTACGGGCAGGTTGGCCGCTCTTTTGGCCCCAACCAGGGTCGTGATTTCTCCCAAGAAATCCGCTGACCTCGCGTGGTCAGCCAGCCCATATACATTCACAATCACCCAGATGGCTTCGGACACGTGATGATGAACAGTTGCAGCGATACAAAACACACCAGTCTCCCACATAATTACATCACACAACTCACTGTTACAACCCATCAGAAGGCCACCCGAGTGCCCGAGGAGGGGGTCCAAAACCAATCAAAGCGTTGGAGAAGGTCGTAAGCAAGAAGATCTCTATACGTGAAATCAGCTTTAATCGTTTCCTGGAGAGCAACAAAATTGATATGCTCTTTGGCCATGTACTCTCTTAGTTGCGTCCGACGCCCCCCCCCTCCCCCGTGCCCACAACCGCGGATATTCCAGAAAATGTAACGCATTAAATGACACGGTTACGCACGCGGACTCCTCTGGAGCTCACCGCTTTGGCCACACGCTTCCTCGCCGGCACCCGGCTGGAAGAAGGGACGTCCAAGTCAACCCCAGCCTCGTCATGCACCAGCCTCTACTGGTGTAGTGGCCTAACCAGCCACGGCCTGCTCTGCTGCACACCGGGTGGCAGCTGTAGCAAGAGCAGCCTGGGCCTCTTCCCTCGCACGGACAAACATAATTATCTCCACAGGCGAGGAATCAATCGCAACACCACTATCATTAAGAATCTCCGCAAGGTGGTCGTCGGAAAACACATTGAGAATCTTAAAAGAGGGGGTTGGAATACCTGACACGTCCATGTTCTTGTCGGCTGCACGCAGCTTTGCACTCTCCAGCAAGGTCATGTCCCCGAGCTTTGCTTTGGCGCGCACGTTGGGAGCCCGTTGTGGCACTAGAGTCGCCCTTGTACGCTTGGCCTTGGCATATGGCCCTGGCACCACCAGAGCCGACCCAAGCTCGCCCCGCAGTGTCGCCATCGGACCCGCAGCCTCCGCCGCCACCGTCTTGGAGCTAGGATTGCGCCCAGCTGTCTTCTTGGCCTGCCTTCCTGAGCCGCTCGACACACACTGACCCGAAGCCGGGGTGAGGTCCGAGTCGGCGTTGAGCACACAACCCGTGTCCCCTCCCCCCCCCCACACACACACACACACCGAGGACCGGGGAAGCAGGTTGGGTGACAACCGCCACCCCCATCACCTTCGCGGTTGCGGGCAAATTCTGGTCCTAAAGGTTGAAGTCGTACTCGTCGAATGTCGTATCCAGAGAACGGGCTAGGGGAGGGACACTAACAACAGTGTCTTGAGTAGCAAAGCCACCCAACTTTTCCCAAGTCTCCGTGTCGATGGACGTGTGTTGGATACTGTCTTCGGGATCATCAGCATGCTCACCCATCACCATATCTTGGCAGGCCATAGCCGCACCGGAGCCCGTGGCAAATGAACAAAAAATGGTAAGCAACCAAACGCATCATATGTGTACTCCAGCCAGTAAACTTTATTGGATAAGGCGCGTGGTAGATGAAGATGAGGACCTGGTATAGCATGATGCACATGTGCATGATTTTTGTTCCTTCCATTTGTCTAGTACCCCGTATATCCTCATGACTCCATGGGTTTTTATTCGGGTCCAACTTCAATAGGCTTTCTGCTGCATGGCTACATGTTTCCCGGAGAAAAGTTATCGCTCTCTTGGTTAAGGCCATTTGCAGGATTTTAAAATGTTGGAATAGGAATAGTATAAGGTTAAAGTAGCATGTCCACTTAAATCTTATAGAGTGTTTGATGTCGTCGAAAAAACAAAGAAATCTTGAAAAAGGGGTTGAAGTGGATGTTAAATTTTCTATAAAACGTAGTACAAGAGATTTTATAGAAAAAATTCCGATAGAAGCCTTCAGAAAAAATCCTGCGGATTTCAAACTTTCAGAAAAAAAAAAATCAAAGCAGACCTAACTTATCTTTCCTCCCATCCCATCACCCCTCGTACGTGTGTCTTGAGTCCAGTTCAGTGCAGGGCCTGCAAATAAGTTCCCATGTGCGCTTCATCCATCCGGCGTTAATGTCAACGACACTTCACTGTAACCCCTCCGCCGCTCCACGTCCCGGTGCGCCTACCCTCTCCTCTCTCCGCCATTATATAACACCATCACCAACCGCACTCCCCGGGCGGACCTCGATGCCATATTTCTTACTCCAATCCATTCTACAGCACTGCAACCTCCTCCTCCTCCTCCTTCTTCTTCTTCTTCTTCTTCTTCTTCTTCTTCTTCTTCTTCTTCTTCTTCTTCTTCTTCTTCTTCTTCTTCTTCTTCTTCTAGCTACCTGCCTTACACGCAGCTTCCTGGATAGCTGAATTAGCTTCAAGTTCATAGTCCACACACCCATACGTACGTTCGTCAAAGTCAAATGGAGGAATCTATCAGCTCATCTAGGACCCCCGGTGCTTCAGCTTCAGTCTTGGACGGCAACGTCGACTGCTGCGCATCCGGGCCTGCCACCGGCGCGGCTTCCGACGACAGCGGCTGGACGGCTTACTTCATCGACAGCGACGACACCTACCTGCAGTTGCACAACTCCCAAGAGGTGCCAGCCAAGAAACCGCACCGGCGCGCCTTCACTTCCACGCTGTCCACCGCCAGCAAGATCAAGGTCAAGGCGAAGAAGGCAGCAGGCACCGAGGAGAAGAATAATAAGAAGAAGCCCCGTTTGGAACCAGCTGATGAAGACCCTCTCCAAGACACAGCCTGCTCCCCAGCAAACGCTATCTATGCAGCTCGTCAACTTCACCTGCAGGTACGCTTGGTCCATTAATTTCTGCCCTTGCATGCACTCGCGGGCTAGGTTAATTCGATCGATCACTGATCAGGATCATCAATATAAATAGAGAACAAATCAATGTTGATCATTTCTCTCAATATTCCTCAGTACGCTTTCATGGGCATGCAGGATGGTTGGCAAATTGCTGAATGTGAGCAAAGATCGTCAGCAGAAGCAGCAGCAGCAGCGCTGCAGTGGGTTGCGTACTGCAGGAGACGGAGACGCCAATGGGATTCTCGGGAGGGGCCGGATGCAGAAATTAAAAAGGTGTTTGCTTAGTCCATCTTAAACTGTCGGTGGACCAGGGAAGACCAGTGACCAGACTGCTCACCATTGAATTGCAGTTCTTCTGCCTTAGTGCATGTACTATATCCGCATGTTCCACTCCACTAATCAAATGTGTGCGTTGGACCCAAAACCACTGTTGTCACTGTGCAATAATTAATAGTTGTAGCTTGTATATACCAGTTTGACAAATTTCTAGCATTGATGGATTTACCTGACAACATCTCTTGCTAACTGATTGCACAGCTAGCAAATTAAGTTCGGTAAAATGATAGATTCAATTCAATTTCTACCATCGGCCTATCAAGACCCAACCACAGGGCAATGCAAGCTCATTAGACGTATTAGAGCATCTCACCCAGCCTTATACATCATTGCTCGCGATAAAAATAACACTATTGCGCACGTGCTTAGTTCGTCTCCGCCGAATATTTCATTCAGGCGGGACTTGATTGGCCCTCGACTTATGTCATGGCATACTCTTCTATCCTGACTGGATTCGATTAACCTGACACAAGGTCGGGATGTTTTTCGCTGGAACCTTACTACATCGGGGTCTTTCACAGTAGACTCTATGTATCGTGCGCTAATGCATTCTGAGATACCGATGAGTAATAACAAGAAATGTGGAAGTCGAAGATTCCACTAAAGGTCAAAATCTTCATGTGGTATCTTCGTAGGGGAGTTGTGCTAACCAAAGACAACCTTGCACGACGCAACTAGCCAGGAAGTAAGCAGTGTTGCTTTTGTGCTCATGACGAGGCAATCAAGCACCTCTTTTTTCAATGCAAGTTTGCAAGTTCTACATGGTCAGTGATCAAAATAGCGTCCAATTTGTATTCGCCCACAAGTGTTGCCAATATATTTGGTCATTGGTTTTGGACGGTATTTCAAATAAGTTCAAAACGCTAATAAGGGTGGGAGCGCATGCCTTACTTTGGTTGCTTTGGCTATGTAGAAATGATTTAATTTTTAAGGACAAAAAAGCGTCTCCTCTACAGGTTATTTTCCGTTGTACGCAGTTGCTTCGTATGTGGTCTACGCTACAACGACCGGAGCACCAACCGTTGTTCGAGGCGGTGTGTACGCGATTGGAGTAGGCGGCTATGGATGTTTTTTCCCAACACAGGTGGCATCATAACCTCCGAATCGATCTACCTCCAGGAATAGTGTCGGTCTATAGAACTTTATTGTTGTCGACTTTTCATTTTTGTTACTTTTCCTTTTGACAGACTTTTGTTGTTTGACTATGCACATCCTAGTTATGCAGAGGCCAGGTGGTACTCATTATGTTTTGTATCCGTTTGATGCTATATTTTAAGATAATAAAAGCGTCCTCTATCGAAAAACAGACACACGGTAATGCGAAGCGCTAAAAAAGTTTTGCAGCATTGAACTAGTGTTTTTGTGCGCGTGGGGTTTACCAGACGCACAAAAACACGACACGCAACCCGACGGCCCCACATGCAGCAGCATGCGCGCACAGACCGGCGCCTCAAATTTGTTGCCCCGCAGCCCGCGTGCACTAAAGTTACAGCCTTATTTTCGTGCATGCTCTATTTTAGAACTTCTATTGGAGTGATGTTTTTGACCGCGCGTGCTATGTAGGCATCTTTTCCAGCATGCGGTTTATGTAGCGCGTCTGTTGAAGATGCACTTAGGCAATTCAACCGGTGATCAGGACGACACCAAATGTTCGTAGACACGTCTGATCATTTTCGCGGACAGCGGGTAAGGCATTGGCCATTCAACGGCATTCATTAAAATCGGGCAACTCTCTTCTTCTTAATTAATGAATGAAGTAAAGTTTTTGCCTTTGTTTCAAAATCGGTATCCATTAAATTTAAACGATATGCTATTACTGACAATGGGCACGTATCAATATGAAAAAGAGATGAGTGTGTCACGTGGACCATGAAGGATGTGGTCCAATTAATGGTGGACCAGGCGAACATACATATTCTCTCAAACCTCCTCAATTTGTGCGATTTACCGTATCTCATACGTCTCGGTGGTCTCCGGACATTTGATGACTCCTGTTAAAAGAATTAAAGCATCAGAACTGTTCAGTCCAGACATTTATGGACCATGTGATGGTCTGCTTTGGAGTTGCCCTAAGGTGTTGTCCTCCTCCCACAACTAGCATGAAAATGATGCCACATTCAACCTTAAAAATAATTGTGTTTTGGCCCTCTAGTAACTTATTTATCAACCAAAAGCTATGAACCGACTTGTGGTTGCGATGATTAGGAAGACAGTGTTATCCTTAGCCCACCAGAGTTCAAGCCTAGATGCTCGCATTTTCTTGAATTTATTACTTTTGTTGTACGGGTGATAAATTATAATACTCAAATCATACAACACGTTTGGTTGGGACAAAAAAGAACGACTTCCGAATACAGCGACTTCGAAAACAATAACCAGCGTTTGTTTCGCTCATGATGTATTTTGGAACAGTGCTTCCTGATACGGCGCTTCGCAAAGTTCAAACCGCCCGAAGCGGACGGAGTTAGAAATCAGACCGCGGTGTATGCTATAAGAGCAACTCTAGCAGACCCCCAAAATGTCGGCCCGTAAAACGCGTTTGCAGTTCGCGCAAAACCGCTTTTGCGGGCCGACGAGCGCTAGCACAGGTGCAGACCCCCCAAACGGACCCGTAAAAAAGTATATTCGCGGAATATGCTTTTTTACGGGTCGTCTATGCGGGTTTTGCTCGGGCAACAGCGTAACGACCCGCAAACAGAAAAACTGCAAATCTGAAATTTGTCATAGGGCCGGAGTGAGAGGTTGAAGAAGGTTTGTTCCTTGAAGTTGGAACCTTCCTTCGCTTTGCGCCCGCGGCCTTGCCGGCCTTCTCCGCCGCCGGCCGGGATCGCACAGCGGCATTGCCGCCCGGAGCGCGGGCCATCGCGGCGGGGGCAGCCGGATTCCCGCCTTGCACAAGCACGTTGCCCTGTCGCTTCCGGGCAGGCGTGGCGTGTGCTTGGGCGACGCTGGCGGGGCCTACATGGCCGGCGACGAGATCCGCCCGAGGGGAAGGGGCGTGCGCGACCTCGAAGGTAACGGGGGGCAGCATGGGGTCGTCCATGGCGGTGAGGGACGGCCGGGAAGGAGCAG
>LR738710.1:473453038-473467280 GCA_902687465.1 Secale cereale | reverse complement strand
CGCGCATTTGGTCGCCGGACTGCCGATCCCGATGCTGCTCGCCACCCATCACCGCTAGATAGGCCGTTCCGCGCCGGGAAAGAGAAGAGGTTTCGGCGGCGGCAGGCACTCCGCCACCGCCCGGGCGATTTTTCCGGCATTGCGGCCGCGCAGGGCAGTGTACCGGCAGGTCTGCGTCCAGCATGCTCGCAAGGTGTTCGGCGGTTTGCCTACCCCGGCAATGGACTCGGACGACGACGAGGTGCTCACCGCTCTGTTGGAGGAGGAAGCCCATGCCGACGTTCAGGAAGAGGAACATCTCGCCGCCCTCGCCGGCCTGCTCGCAAGCAATGAAAAGCCGTGGCGAGGTGGCTCAGCGCCGGGGCGGATGAAAGCAAAGAACCAGCATCGTCTGGAAGGCTACTGCATGCTCTACTCCGACTACTTCGCCGATGCTCCACTGCATGGCGACAAAGTATTTCGGCGCCGTTATCGGATGAGCCGAAAGCTTTTCCTCGGGATTGTGAATTCCATCCGGGAGTTTGACAGCTACTTCAAATGCAAGATGGATTGCACCGGCAAACTTGGATTTACCTTAATCCAGAAATGCACGACAGCGATGAGGATGCTTGCATACGAAGCTCCCGGTGATTCACTCGACGACTATGGGTGCATGGCCGAGTCCACCACCATTGAGTGTTTTTACAAGTTCTGCAGGGTAGTGGTGGCAGTGTTTGGAAAGCAATACTGGCGAACACCCAACGCGGAAGACACTGCTCGGATCTTAGCACAGAATGCAGCGAGAGGATTCCGTGGGATGCTTGGAAGCATCGACTACATGCATTGGAAATGGAAGAACTGTCCATTTGCTTGGCAGGGGATGTACAAAGGCGCCAAAGACGGTTGCATTGTGGTACTAGAGGCAGTGGCCACACAGGACCTCTGGATTTGGCACGCCTTCTTTGGTATGCCAGAAACTCACAATGACATCAACGTGCTACAGTGTTCACTTGTCTTTGCCAAGCTTGTCGAAGATCATTCTCCTCCGGTGAACTTCGAGGTCAATGGATGGCAGTACCACAAGGGGTACTACCTAGCTGATCGCATCTATCCAAGATGGTCGACATTTGTGAAGACTATCTCAAACGTTGTGCCAGGAGGCAAGAAGTCCCACTTTGCCAAGGTTCAGGAGCAGACAAGGTCGAAAGATCAAATGTGGGAGATCATGACTTGATGTGTCATCTTGCACAACATGATCATTGAGAGCGAGCAGGAAGAGCCAGTGTTTGACACTGAACTATACTACAGGCAGGGTCCTCTTGCCCAAGTCGATCACCAGCTACCGGGAACCTGGAGTGCCTACCTTAACATGCGTCAGGAGAGTTGTTGAACTATATAATTTCTGTTAAACTATTTTTTGTTAAACTATATATATTTTATTGATTTTCTGTGATGAATAATGCGATAGATAAATTATTTGTGTTGAGAATTCACGGCGATCCTCACCCAACCACACCGAAAATGAACTGATTCGCGCCGCTGTCAGGCCATTTTCACCCTTTATTGGGCCGAAAAATGGGCCTGCTTCGGCGCCTGGGTGCGATCTGGGGCGACGGCTGGGTGCCAAACCGCCCCAGGGCCGACTATACCGCCGGCTCGCCCCCAGGCGACGGTTTTAATGCCTCCTGGGGCGCCAACGACTCGAGATGCTCTAACACGGTACTCCCAACGAGGTTCAAAGGGACTGACCACATGCGACATTCAAGGCTATATTGAGCTATTTAATTTAAAACTGGGTCATTCAATGTTGATCCCACAATTTCTTAAGGACTTCTCCCATTCAATTATTTTAATTCATTATGTTATCTGATTTTGGAGCTCTTCCATTGGATTGAGGTATGCAATCTTAAAATTAGTTCGTATTTTGATCGGGTCAACAATTTTACGAATTAATAAGAAACAATCGGCCTATAAAAACATACCAATCCCACGCACCCTCTCATCACCTAACAAAAAGAAACGCCAGCATGTAATACTATGGCACTAATATAGTTTATCCAGCCATCGTCACAGAAAATTTCCCACATAAATATGTATTGATTAGCAGATAATATAGGACCGCACCATGAAAGGCCCACCAAGACCATTATAAATAAAAAGAAAATACACTCTACCATCACCCCATTTGCCAAATTAAATATTCGCTTAGTTCTAAAATATAAGGTGTATTAGTTTTTTGAAAAGTCAATAATTTTAACTTTGACCAAGCTGAAAGCCAGAAAATATCGACATCCATCTTAGTAATTAAATAAAATATAAAAAATTATTTCATGATAAATATAATGATACCAATTTGAGATTATGGATGTTTCCATATTTCTTTAGAAATTTGGTCAAACTTAAAGAGGTCTGACTTTTCAAAAAACTAATCACTGGGTTTTGAAATAGAGGGGGTAATTTTAATTCTTTATGAAAACTCAACAACCCAACAAAGAAGCAAAGCGCGTCCAATCCTTCTAGTACATATAGTAAAGCAACTGTAGCCCATTCGCCTGTCAGCTATCGGCGAAATGCATATAGTGTACTCTACATGGAGATAGACGTTGTGAGGTAACACGTAAATTCAGAGTCGCCATAATGGTTGCCTCTAAATCATGGCAGAGTCGCCATAATGGTTGCCTCTAAATCATGGCGGGCAGCGGGGAGACGTGGCATGAGGCGAGAAGGGAGCTGAAACATCCCTCCCAAAATCGGTTGGCCGATCGTGCGCGCTTCATATTGAGGTCCCAAGCCTTCAAATATGAACTCTTGTGTGCTGTAATATGAAGTGTGGTTGATAAATTATGGGAACTCGAAGACGGATGACAACTCTGCTAGAGTGGAATTGCCAGCCAAAATCATCATATTAATGATTAGAGATAAATACATCAGTGATGCTTGAACTTGCCACCGATATTCACTCTAATGACTGAACTTGAAAAATATGTTGAACTGGTTGTAAAACTTGGCACGAGCATGTTAATACGGTACTAATCTCATTCATAGACGTAAAGTGCGCTGAAATGGCACCGTATACAGCTTACATGGCACCGACATGACATGAGACCCACTTATAGGGACGAAACAATGCTATATGACTCAACGACTAGTGGGTCCCATCTGCCGTGATCGGAAATAAAAATGAAAAAACATGTCAGGATCGGCACACGAACAAGCGAGCTGATCCTTGCGGCAGTGCGCACTGACCAACACACCAAGTAGTTTCAGATGCCACTTACGGCTTTTGAAGAATAATGTGGTTTAAGTGAAAATGCGTGTGCAATTAATAATTTTCTCACGCTATACAAAAAATGTGTATCCACATATTATTTTTATAAACAATCTATAAACCGGGCCCCATGCCATTCTGTGGATTATACAATATTTGTGGTCATGTGCCTACAAATTAAATATATAGAGGTATGCAATAGAAAACATACTCCCTCTGTTCACTTTTATAATACCTTAAAGACATTTTAGACAATGTACAAAACAGCCTATTTTAAATTGTCTGAAATGACTTACAAAAATGAACGGAGGGGGTACTAAAAATGTTCCTGTAATTTTTAAAAGTATTAGTTTAATCGTGTGTTTAAATATGTTTAGTATAGGTTTAAAATATACACTCATGGATTATATTTATAATGGTTTATTAAAGAACACAATGTTTAGTGATGAATACAGAAGAAATTATAAATTATAGAAAATGTTTATATATGAATGATAAAAAAATTTGTATACTTATTCGAATGTTTTAATAATTAAAATAATATTCACAAACTGTAATTTAAAAATCATTTTTAATATTTTATATCACAAACATTCTTATAATTCTTACTGTATATTATTTAAATGTTTGAAATAATACGTGAATATTTTTAAATTACATGGACATTTATTCTAAGAAAATCTAGATTATTTATAACACGAGAATAGTTGAGTTTTATTTGTATTAGTGTAATTATAGTGTACAGACTTTTTACATTCTTTAAGAAAAATTAGCTTGTGCTAAATGGGCTGCACAGACTGCAGCCCATTTAAATACTACAATTGTTGTGATTTACACTACATTAATAAGCTCATTTTGCCAGCCATCATCATGTCACTGGATCGATTACCATTCGGCCTCGTTTTTCATTTATAATTTCCAATACTGGCAAGTGGGGCCCACTAATCATTGAGATATGCAGTATTCAACAAGGATCCCCTGCCGTGGGCTAGCCTACCTTTGAGTCACTGGCACGTGGGGCCCATCTGTCTGTGACTCAAAGGCAGGGTATGGCAGGGACTGGTAAGTCAGAGGATCCACATATGTATTCAACTAGTCAATTTTCATCGCTACAGGTGGGCCCTATGCAGTGTCGATGCCACGTCAGCCGTATAAACTGCCTTGTTGGCGCACTTTACATCTAGGGATGAGATTAGCAACACGCATGTGTCAAGTTTCGGAACCAGTTCAACATATTTTCCAAGTTCAGGCACTAAAATAAACATCCATGACAAATTTAAGAATCACTGGTGTATTTACTTCTAGCGATTATTATGCCGATCAAACCAATATAGCGATTTTGTTAGAGTTGCTCTTACCTAGGCTGACGGACATGGCTAAGTACCCCTGCATGCTTGTTTGTCGAGGCATGAAGGCAAGAGAGGGCAGGGCATGGCAGTGAATAAAAAACAAAAACAGAGTGAATTTAGAAGTCACTCGTCGTCGTCGTCGCTTTAGGGCATCTTCAATAGTGTGATAAAAATAGTTACCCATCAATCAATAACTCATCATACAACTACTCCAACATTGTGTAATCATTGTGTCAAATGAAAGATGAGAACATTTATATGATTGCTCTCTCATTTTACTTTGGAGCTTGTGCAAAAATTGTCGATTCATGTACTTACTCCCTCTTTTTTTTCTAATCTACATATAAAATTTAGTCAAAGTCAAATTTTGTAAAGTTTACCTAACTTTATAGGAAAAATATCAACAACCATAATATGAAATCAATATTATTAGATGCTTCGTGAAACAATTTTTCATATCGTATAGCTTTAGTATTGTATATGTTGATATTTTTCTATGTAAATTTGGTTAAACTTTGCGTAGTTACTTAAAAAAAGCATATATGCGCAATATAAAGAAACGGGGGAGTATGTACAATCCTCCTTTCTCTCTTCATTTATTCTATTCCGCGTCATCCAAAATTATGTGGCAAAATACACCAACACATTTTTGCAACTACTCCCTCCGTTTCTAAATATAAGCATTTCTAGATATTCTAATATAAACTACATGCGAATATATATATAGACGTATTTGAGAGTGTCGATTCACTTAGTTCACTCTGTATGTAGTTCGTACTGAAATCTCTAAAGAAATCTTATATTGGAGATTGAGAACGACACCCTTATAAAAAACTCGAGAGTTGAGACTTAAGAACATCTACAACCGCATACGATAAATATGACCCCTCAAACCCCGCGGACGTGCCCGGGCGCATTCAGGGGTAGTGATCGGGCACTTCCCAAATTAGCACAACTGCATTCGGACACCTCATACTAGATTCTCAAATACATACAAAAGCATGCAAACGAAAAAAACCTTATGTACTATATAGATGATCTAGCTACTCTTCGTCGGAGATGTCGACTATCTCCATGCCCGGCTCCGGGTACATGGGCGGCAACTGCAGCTCCGGTTGCTCCGCTCCGGACTCCTCCTGTATCTCCGCGTCAAGTTCGGCGAAGAGCGCGTAGGCCACCCCCTGATCCTGTCGAACCATGACGATGCCGGAGAGCATGGGAGAGGAGGCGGACGGGTTCCGGTGGTGGCACGGAGAGGGAGGAAGTGGATGGGCTATGGTTGAGGGACGTCGGCCGGCTTAAATAGCCGAATTTGGCCTCGGACGGCGAGTCGGAGCGGCACCACGCGATGTTCACACTGCGGCAATGGATGAGCCGTCTGTGGGACCACCAAGTTTCTGGGCGATTCCGCATGTGACCCTATCGTCATTCCTACGTGACGGTGCGCCTAGGCTCTCCTATATCCATCCTATATTTAGGCCGAATATAAGGGGTACCGGTCGATCCGGGTGTTTGAGGCCCGTTAGAGGTGCTCAATCGAAATTTTCCGTCGGACAGTGATTGGACGGCCCACCCGAATATTTGAGAAGGGTTTGGGTGCCCCGGTGTAAATGCTCTAAAGTCGGGCTGGCTGCATTCCATCAGGTATTGTCTACCGGTTGTCCACGGCTCGGCTCTCGCGTGCGGTGCATCTATTGCAGGGTGTCTATTATGTCATACATCCAAACACACACTTCCTATGCACCGTCAATTAATGTGTCATTTGATATACAATAATGTTAAACATACAAAGAGTTACACGCATTTACATGCTGACTAGGATTCTTTCTTCCTAACTAACCACCCCCCTGATTTTCATGGGGTGGGCCCCTTCTCCTCCTTTTTTTGAGACAAACTTCGAAACTTTTATTACGCCGTCACAATGTTTACACGGACGAAAGAGAGTCCACCCGGCTGACCCAGCCAAACATGCCGGCCAGCTGATAGGGATAAAGCGTGCCTCGCAAGCTTGTGAGCCTCGACATTCGAGCTCCTAAACTCATGACTAATATTACAAATATGAAAATTTGACCTATGATCTGCTATTTCATGTATAATCGCTCCATAGACTGTTGGGTTATTGTCTCGGATATCCTCGACCACCACCTTCGAGTCCGACGCCACTTGGATGTTCGCCACATATAGATCATCCGCTAGTGCCAGCGCTTCCCTAATCGCCATGCATTCGAGGGTAGCCGGGTCTGATATGCCTTTAAAGACAACAGCCGAAGCTCCCAAAAAATTACCCGATGAATCTCTGGAGATTGCAGCAACAGATCTGTGACTTCTTCCTCTCCCGACTGCCGCGTCCACATTGATCTTAGTCAATCCTGCCGAAGGAGCGATCCATCCTGTAGGGCGTGGCAGCACAACACTAGTCTTCCTTGAGTTCGTTGGTGGCAAGGCTTTTAGTTCGCTGATATAGGACTGGGCAAATGCATGGACTGAGAACGGACTCTGATATATATGTTCATGTATAGCTTTCCGACGAGCACCCCATAACGCCAAAAGTGTAACAACCAAGGTGATAAACTCATCATGTGATAATGCCTCCTGCATGGAGAATAGCCATCTCTTTGCATCTGTTTCCTCATTCCGGCTCAAGACATCAATTATGTGCTCGGTAGACATCGCCCAAGTGCTCCTCGAAACTGTGCAATTAAGCAATGCATGTCTCCACGTATTTTCTGCTCCACATAGGCATCATTCATCTGTATCAGCCATGTTTCTACGGTGCAGTAATGCCCCCGTCGGAGTAGTATTCTTGGCCAATCTCCATAAGAAAATTTTGAGCTTCGATGGAACACTAATACCCCAAAGTTTTGTCCATGATTGACTGTCCGAATCTGAATGAGAAGACCCCTCTTGTTCGAATAACCAAGATTCTCGACTCAACTTTGTCTGCTGAATCATTCTGTAAGATGTTCGTACCGAGAAAATCCCTCGCCTATCCTCGCTCCATGCCCAAAAATCCTCAACCTGTCTAGTGTAGAGAGGAATTTGCAGAATGGCCTCTGCGTCAATTGGAATGAAAACTGTGCAGACTAGCTGTTCGTTCCAAGAAGCAGTAGCATGGTTAATCAGTTCCGAGACTCTTTGAGGTGGCTGTGGTGAAAGAGATGTAACTGGCCTCCTCATAAGAGGTCGAGGTATCCAGTTATCTTGCCATATGTTAGTACTTTCTCCATTGCCTATCCTCCTCACCAGTCCCTGGACCATTATATCCCGACCATCCAGGATGGCCCTCCAAATCTGCGATGGATGTGTACCAAGAGTAGCATCAAATAAAGAGTTATCTGGAAAGTAAACCCCTTTGAGAATACGGGCACTCAGAGAGTTGGGGTTCTGTAGCATCCTCCATGCATGCCTAGCCAACAAAGCGAGGTTAAAAATTTCCAGATCCCTAAAGCCGAGCCCCCCCAAATGTTTAGGCTTAGTCATTTCATCCCAAGACACCCAACTAGGTTTTTGCTTCCCTTGCTTGCTGCCCCACCAAAATTGTCTGATCAACGAGGTGACACTTTCACATAAGCCCCTTGGGAGGCGAAAGCAGGACATAGAGTAGACCGGTATTGCTTGCGCTACTGCCTTAATGAGCACCTCTTTCCCCGCAGCAGATAACAATTTTTCCATCCATCCTCTGACTTTCTCCCAAACACGGTCTCTGAGGTATCTGAATGTGCCATTCTTAGAGTGCCCCACATCAGTAGGCATACCCAAGTACCTGTCACTTAGAGATTCATTCTGGACGTTCAATGTGCTCTTGATATTATCTCTCATTCCTTGTGGGCACCCCCTGCTAAAGAAAATTGAAGATTTTTCATGATTTATTCGTTATCCCGATGCCAAACAATAGCGTTCCAACAGATGTGATACTGCAGCAGCCCCTTCAACAATCGATTTAAACAACAGCAGGTTGTCATCGGCAAAAAGGAGGTGGTTCACGACTGGCGCCGTTGGAGCCACCTTGATCCCTTCCAGCTAAGACGACGAAGAACTGGATTTCAGTAGGCACGAGAGGCCCTCTGCTGCAATTAAAAAGAGATATGGGGATATCGGATCTCCCTGTCGAATATCTCTGGATGGATAAAAGGTGTCTATTCTTTCTCCATTGAAAAGCACTGAGAACGAAACTGAGCGCACCATGTTCATAACAATATGTACCCAGGATGGAGCAAAGCCTAGCTTCAACATTATTGCTTGTAGATAATCGCACTCAAGCCTATCATATGCCTTCATCATATCAAGCTTTAGAGCACAGAAACTGTTAACCTTTGCCTTGCTGCGTTTCATAAAATGAAGGCACTCATAAGCACTTATAATGTTATCTGTAATGTGTCTACCTGGCACAAAGGCCGATTGCTCCTCTGATATAATTACCGGTAGAATCTGCTTGAGTCTGTTTGCAATCACCTTGGACGCTATCTTATATAAAACATTACATAAACTGATAGGCCTGAATTGGGTAAGCATGGATGGATTCATTACCTTAGGGATGAGGACCAAGACCATGTCATTTATACTCTCCGGACTATCCTCTCCCCTTATTATTCTCAAGATCGTCTCTGTCACCTCCGGTCCACACAAGTCCCAATGATGTTGATAAAAGTGAGCGGGGAAGCCGTCGGGGCCAGGCGCTTTGGTAGGGAACATCTGAAAGAGGGCTGTCTTTACTTCCTCTCCACTATACGGTGCTAAAAGAAGCTCATTCATCTTTGCCGAGACTTTCGTGGGTACACAGTTGAGGACCGATTCCATGTTATTCACCCCTTTTGAGGTATACAACGTTTTATAAAAATCATGAACCATTGTTTTCAGTACCTCCGGATCATCAGTCAGGACCCCAAGAGAATTTTGGAGAGCCTTTATCATGTTTTTCTTCCTCCTGATACTAGCTCTTAAGTGGAAGAACTTGGTGTTTTTATCGCCTGCCGTGAGCCACTCTACCCTGGACCGTTGTCTCCAAAGAAATTCCTCCCGATGGTAGAGTTCCACCAATTTTTCATTTATCTTTAGCTCCACGTGTGACGGTGCAGTTCGATTAGGATCAACCCTCAGCTTTTCCAACTCCGCTTTCAGACGATTTATTTCTTTCCTTACACTTCCAAAGGTTTCAGAGTTCCAACGTCCCAAATCATGTGATATTTCTTGTAGTTTGGCCCTTAAATCCTCCACTCTATTGCTCATGCCCCCTTCCGTCCAAATCGAGTTGATGGTATCTCGCCATGCTTCATGTCCCTCCCACATTAACTCGTATCGAAAGGGTTTTGGCTGATGGCTCCTCGGCTCCTCTCTGTTCAGGCGCATCAATATGGGACAATGGTCTGATGTTGCCGCCGTTAAGTGTGTCAAATCCGCCAAGGGAAACCTCGCGCGCCGATCCCCATTATCCAGTGCTCGATCTAGGTGGACCCGAGTGAAAGATCCTCCCCTCACTTTCTTTTCGAAAGTCCAAAAGCGACCATTGTATCCTATATCTAGCAGCATGCAGACGTCCATCGTGTCACGGAAAGCTTGAATCTGTGCATTACTCCTCTGTCCCACTCCTTTGTGTTCGTCTGGGCGCAACACCTCGTTAAAATCTCCAAGACAGAGCCAAGGGAGGTTGCTTGAAAAACATATGTTCTTCAAAGTGTCCCACGTTTTGTATCGCAAGTGAGTTTGAGCTTCGCCATAAACTACCGTTTCTCTCCTGGGATCATGCCCTAGCTCGGATACAAAACAATCAACATGATAATCTGAATAACCAAGAATTTCCAGTTTTATTTCATTGTTCCAGCAGATGCCTATGCCTCCACTTCTACCATTACTGTTTATTGCAAAACCATTATCATATCCAAAAGAGCCTGCTAAAGCTTGTCCTTAATCTCCAATCAAAACCCACCTGTTTGTAAAGCCCGTGTAAACCTATGTATGTGTAGCATTACTCTTTGATATATCCACGCGCGGACACAAAGCAAAATGCCAGTAGTACTTAGGGCACCTCCAACGCGGGTTATCAAATTGTCTACAATTATTTGGAATGGTTTGGACGTCTGAAATCTTTCAAAATGGCATTGGAGATTTTGCTGACGTCCAGATATTCATGTTGAAGTGTATATGTGGATTGTCTAGTGTTTTTCATCAGTTCGGACTTGTGATTGCGTTATCTAGTACTTGAAGCTTAACACTCCACATATGCCTTCGGTAATGCGGACCCACCTAAAATCTCCTCTCTTGCCTATTTTGTTGCGTCTTCTCGTCCTTGGTGTCACATTCATGTCGGTCAGAGTGGACATGACCAGATGCGACGACATCATACCGACATTCATGTCGGTTAACAATCGTCCACCTATTGGGCATTCACACCGAATCGGTAAATGAGAATTCGGTGCTCCGCATTCCCGCAGCTCTGCCTGCCCAGGCTATTTAAGTCGGCCGGCCATGCCCCAAAATCGTACCCCTTTGAGCATTTTTTCCACCCGTCTAAGCCGTCATCCAATCACCCTTTCGCACCCTCATCTGTCATTCGTCGTCGCCATTGCCCAGTCCTTTGCTATGTGGCACCATAGGCTCGCGCCGATGAGCCGTGCCCAAATCACGGCGAAGGTCCACCATGCGAAGGCTCGGCACCTAGCCCGCATTGATACGGGCCAACCTCCGAACTCTCTGGAGCACTCAAAGGAGGAGATGGAGGAGAAGGACGACACCATGGTCATGGTGACCATTGCCACATAGGAGGAGCATGCGCCCGCGCCGGTGTCTGGGTTCAGCATGTTGCAGGCAAGGAAACACTACAACCGGGTCCTGGCATCAAAAGGAGTAGGCCCCCACACCGATGAAGGAGGCACAGCAGGCGGAGCAGCAGCACAACCTCGTCTCTTGAAGGAGCACCGACTGGTGAAGGCCCAAGAAGAGCATGCTTCCAAAGTTGTCTGTGCGGCGCCATGGTTGTGGCGGATTGGCGACCGTGGACGTCAACGGGGCCATGCTCGACTCCGTGCACAATGCCTGTACCATCCACCTCGAGCGAGTTAATTACACGATAGTGCCACATTTGGGGCGGCGGTGGCGGATTGGTACCAAGTTTGGTAATTTTTACGTGTCGGTACCAAGTCTGGGGCGAGCCATTGCGAATCGATCTAAACTTCGTATTTCTACGTATTGACGCTGAAACTGACCGCCCGGGCCCGCATGTCAGCTGCCACGCTGGCGAGTCGGCACCCGCCCGCTCACTGGATAGGTGCGGTCCGGCTCGAACCGGACCGGCCCGTGCTCTGTCTCCAGTCTCACTCTCTTCCTCCTCGCTCATGCCTCCCTCCTCGCTCTTCGCCACCCGCATCGCCGCCAGCAACAGTGCCGGACTGGACCGCCACCGCCCGCCATGGTTTTTGAAGACGAAAGTAGCAACGACATGACTAGCTTGCCCTACATGCACTCGACCTCATCCACCGACGGGCTGAACCAGGTGGGTTTCCTTGAGCTAGGTGTAGTGTTAGGGTTTCATATTTGGGGCTTTTTGATTTGGTTGATTTCGCTTGGTTTTGATTTGGGCATTTTGTTTGGACGAGCTTCTGCAGGTCCCTGTCAGCATTGAAGATCCCGAATACCAGGGGCTTGAGCTGGATCTGATGGCCCCATGTGAGAAGCACGGCAAGGCATCTGAGAGGCTAGTCGCCTTTGAAGGAACAGACACGGGCAGGAGGTTCTTACATGTGCAGAGCCGGTAAGAATTTTATGCTGATAGTGTCATATTATACTTAGATTGATAGTGTCATATTATTGTTGGTTTCACAGTGGCATGTTGAACATCAGTACAAGGGAGTGGCATACTTGTTAGGGCTTATTAGTAGGGCATAATTAGGTTTGAAGTGGAATCATTACTATCATTTTGTTAGGGCTGATTATTCACTTTTGCAACAGCAGTAGCTTGTGTAGTTCAATGACAGTGGTACTGTTTTTGTGCAGTGCCATAGTTTTTGCTATCATGTTAAATATTCAGTTTGGGACTTCTACAGGTTTTATGTTGCTGTGGTGGCATTTTTATGTAGTTGAATGACAGTGCTACAGTTATTTATGTTGCTATTACCTAAGCTATTCTTTGTTACTAAATATTGAGTGAACTTTAATTTTATGCTGGGATGCACCTGCTGTAATGTAGCTAAATGCTACAAATATTGAGTTGAATGGATAGTATGTACTGCATATTCAGTTTTGTAGCTGATTACCAATATCTAGTGCAGTAATTTATGGATGCTCATGCTCTTAGTTTGTTGGTACAATTACAAGTGTAGCTGTGATTTGGATTAAGTGATACGAACTAACTTGTTTTGTTTCTCTTTTTGCAGGAGGGGAGAATTGTGGGTTTGTTGAATGGGTTGACCACCAGTGGCCCCCAACAATGCAGAATGCATTGTTGAAGCTGTGGGCAATGGTTGAAGATAGCAAGAGTGCAAGGGTGACTGACAATCTTGAAAGTTCTTTCACTATTCACCATCTGACAGAAGAGAAGAACAAGCTGGAGGCCAACTATGACAAGTTAGTCCAAGATGTGCATGAGCTTATGAACTTCCAGGAGGATAGGGTGGTGGATTTCAGATATCTGCAGTCTAACCATACATATCAGCAGAAATGCAGAAGTGAAATTGTGGCTGATATGAAGGCAGAGATGGCAAAGAAAGAGAAAGAGTACCAGAAGCTTAATCAGAAGTATGAAGTGCTCGTGAATCTGACAAGAGCTCAAGCAACAGTCATCCAGAACTTGAAGTTGAAGAATATGACAGAGAAGCAATTGCTTAGTGAAGCTAAAATGAACTTGGAGTTGAAGAATGCAGAGCTCATGAAGGGAGAGGAGAAGCTCAACCAAGATAAGCTAGAGTTGAAGCTTCAGGTTTCTGATTTGCTTAAGGGAAAGGAAAATCATGTTGAAGAGAAGGGGCAGCTAGAGAATCAGATTTTTGAGCTGATCAAGGCAGAGGAGAAGCTGAAGGGGAAGATCAAGGGGATCCGGGCCATCTTACAGAACTGAAGAAGATGAAAATCAGATTTGTGGGCAATGCTGACCTTTTGGGAATGATGGTTGTGTAGTCTATGGATGTACTAATTGTGAACTATGGTTGTGTATGTATTTAGTAGATATGCTTTTCATCCTTTTGTGAGAAAAGGATGAACTATGCATATGAACTCCACTATGTATTGTGAACAATGGTTGTGTACCCTAAAATATGTTGAACTCCAGTAAGTATTGTGTGTTATGTTGCTAGACTAAAATGATGATATATCATGCTTTGGAAGATTGATCAGATAGTAGATGCTTAGATTATTATGTTATATAGTGACTCAATATTCACCGTAAACAATAATGCCTTCGTTTAGGTGGTTCCGTCGACTCGTAGCCACCGTAAACCCTAAAGCATTGGTTTAGGTGGTTCCGTCGACCCGTAGCCACCGTAAAGCCAAATGCATTGGTTTAGGTGGTTTCGTCGACTCATAGCCACCGTAAACCCAAATGCATTGGTTTAGGTGGTTCCGTCGACCCGTAGCCATCGTAAAGCCAAATGCATTAGTTTAGGTAGTTCCATCGACTCGTAGCCACCGTAAACCCAAATGCATTGGTTTAGGTGGTTCC
>LR738710.1:473391352-473445120 GCA_902687465.1 Secale cereale | reverse complement strand
AAAAAAAAAAAGCAGTCATTTTAGCCAGCCCTCACAAAAAATTCTAGTACTCCCTCCGTCAAACATTACACTAGTGTCAAAAACGCTCTTATATTATGGGACGGGGGGAGTACAATATAAGGCACTGTTTTAGGCTCAGTTTGTGGTTGCTGAACTATGTTGTTATGTGGTTATTTTATAATCTCTCATGGGAAATTAGCCATAAAAGTAGGTCAAAGCAGGTCAAAGAAACACTAAAACAGGGTAAATAGGATGGGCCAAATGGGATTATGAGAATCCACCGCAATGCCAAACGCTGCCTTACTGGTACTCTGAGATGTTCGTATAAATCGAATGTTTGCCTCTTACACAGGGCATACACATTTTACAAGAATAATTACAAATACACATTTTACAATGTTTAAAGAAAAACAGAACAATCAAAATGAATTTTCAAAATAGCACAAACTTATGTTCCATATCATTTCCGGCAGTCATATGTTAATTTATCGCAATAATACTGAGGTTCCAGGTCAAATGACATGACATCAAGGTACAAGACAATATGGCTAAAATCTTAATGTATAGTAATTCCAAAACAGATGCAAGCATCCTTGAACTGATCTTAATAAAAGGGCTCTGGTATGAACATTGATATTATGGACACTAAGACTATGGACAGCCATGATTTGACAGAACAAAAGTGCAAGAGATATTGAGAACCACCATGATTAGCCACTATCTTGTGAAAAATTGTGGTCTTCAAATAATCTCTTTTCTAGTTAGTACCTTTCACAAGTAACCTCTTTCCAATGCAATAGAAGTGCAGTAAAAAGTAAGGATCGTCTTTCTTGGGAGCCACAGTACAACTCAGAACATGATTTTCCTTTCTCCAATATCCAGTAATGAGGATGGAAAGACACAAACCAGAACAGTTCCTAAATACTCCCTCCGTTCTGATTTACTTGTCGTGGTTTTAGTTCAAATTTGAACTAAAACCACGACGAGTAAATCGGAACGGAGGGAGTACCAGTTTAGCACTTCCACGGCAAGGCAGTGGCATCAAGGCAACAGGGTTTCGAGCATAAATTGACAGAATCCAACTCACGGAATTTATCATTATTTCAGTTTTTAAGTGTAAACAAGACAGAATCATCATGCTCTCGTGGATCAAGTCAATGGCACTGTCCCCCACCATTGAGGACAACTTTGTGTGCCGATGGTAAACAGTGACCGAATCCACTACATCATCGCTCCGTAAGGGCTTACCCTCATTGACAATGCTAAAAAAAATGGTGGATCAGGAATCAGTGAATCTCTGCTGGGGACAACCTTGACATTGCCTCGCTCTTTTGCACTATCTGAACCGAGGCCAGATTGTGGACTACAGCAGTGGCAACTGACCTCCAGGCACCACTACTGGCAGAGCTTAGTCTAGGCTGTGTGTGTATTTGACCTACACGTATGCCAGTTGTACATACAACCATTTTAGCTACCAATGCATCGCGACGCTAAGCTGTTGTGTTTTCTCAAGATAAAGAACAGAATCTTACTGATATATAGCAGCAAATAAAACGTTAAACCATTTACCAGTGTCAACATCTAATTGTCTGATATAAAATGGCTCTTCAGTTACCTGGGTTCGCATTCCAAACTCTCCAGCAAGATCTTCTAGTGGAACACACTTCTGCTTCTGGAAAGTATGAAAAAATTCAAAGCAAAGATTGTGGATTTAGTAAGACAAGTGGAGCTTACCAATGCAATATACTTGGACAATGATAAGACAATAACGCATCCTTCTACAGTTTAACAAACTAATGTTGACAATAATTTCAATGAAACACCTATCCAACATACCATGTTGTACAAAAATTAGGTCATACATTAAGTTCTACTGCATTCATGATATCAAAAGTGAGACAGTTGATTTCTTCAAACAATGAACCATTAGCGGCCGTCAGAAAGCATCACTAGACTACATCCACACACAAGGAAAGTGCACCTTGATGTATTCCACAAAATTGTGGAGCAAACCCTGGCCACCATCTTGCGTCTCACTTTCAGTTGTCCCTTCAGCATCAACTGAAAAGGCCCCTTTCCATTTCTCAAATTCCAGAGCAGCAGCTTCCTCTTCCTTGGCTTTCCGTGCCATAGCTTCTTCTTCCTAAAGCAATATGCAACTTAGCATGAGAGCTCAATATATAACAGCATCAAACAGAAGAATCAGGAGTTAAACAACTTCTAACCAATAATCTCTCTTGGGCCTCACGCTCCTCATCCTTCTTCCTTCTCATTTCCTCATAACGGTCTTGATTAGTTCTCCTAGAATTCCGTGCCGCTTCATTAGCCTTGCAAGATATATAACCATGCAAGTGAGTAAAAGGCAAACAAATGCAATTATGTTCCATACTCTGTCGTGAGATGAACAATCAAATAAGCAATAGTTCAGGTTTTAAGAAAAGAAGATATAATCTCTCAATTGACATAAAATCAGCAATCAGACATCTTGTATAAGGAAATAAGTGTAAGATGATAAGATATATGCTAACTAGCTAGTGTCAGGAGCTGAAAGCACGTTGTGACACTGGCATGGTAGATGAACAATTTATATATGCTTGTGTAGCTAAAGTTGAAGGATTTGACTGAGTACAATTTCACACAAAATCTAAGGTTCAAAGATACAATTGCTCGCATAATAGAAGAATACAGCAGTGCAGCCTAATTCTTTGACCAACCTGACGCTGCGCCTCCCGCTCTTCCCTCTCTTGCCTTTTCCTTTCCTTCTTGGAGCCTTTAGGGACATTGGGATCCTCCTCCTCACTCCCTGACTCATCCTCTGCAACTGCACAACCGAAAATTATGAGAGCCCATGCTAGCTAGGGTTAATACTTACTAGATGCAATCGATGGAAAGGCTAAGTCCTTTCGGGTGTTCCACTACCATCACGACTGGTGGACGCTGCCGATGAACTCGCCGCAGCTGGCCTCCTACGCATGCGGCGAGCCGCAGCGCCGCCACGAAGCACCCGTTCCCCCTGGAGCGAACGAGATTAGCGATGCAAGATTACTGGCTAGGTAACTACTGGGAGTGGGTTAGATTGGGTAAAGCGATGGAAACCTACAAGTGCGGAGATGAGGGGTACCTGGAGTGGCTGGGGCGGGAGGCGGTGGTTGTCGACCGCGGCGGTGGCATCGGAGCGGCGGCGCCAGAGGAGGAGGGGGAAGATGGCAAAGACCAGCAGCGCGCACACGACGGCGGCCAAGATCCCGCCGGCGCCGTCCATCTTCGCAGCGTCTGAATGTCCCTCTCCAAACCCTCGATTTTGCTTCGTTCTGCAAGGACCGATGGATCGACCAATTTCTATTTTCCCGGACGAGTCGAATCGAATAGGGGACGCGACACGACGCAAGTCCTTCTGCACTGCAGTTCAGACGCGGGGATGGACGGTTCAGATCAAGGCTCCGTTTTATTTGCTCTATTAGGCAAACTTTATTAAGCGTCGCAATGTTTACAGAGGCAATAAAAAGATCATCGGGCTGGATTATTAAGCATTGCGGCCAAACCCTAAACGAAGTGTATGCTTTTGTGTGAGTGTGAGCCTCGACATTTAAGGTCCTACACTCATGATTAAAAAAAAATTCAAATGCGCACAAGTATGCGTACTACTACCTCCGTTCCTAAATATTTGTCTTTCTAGCATTTCAAATAGACTACAACATACGGATGTATGTAGACATAATTTAGAGTGTAGATTCACTCATTTTGCTTTGTATGTAGTCACTTGTTGAAATCTCTAGAAAGACAAATATTTAGGAACGGAGGGAGTATATATTAAATTAGGAATAGGGTAAAAAGCCCCTGCACGTTGACGGTTACAACACAAGTTACAACCCCAACTCCATCATCAATGGGGTAACTATTTTATTTCACCTAGGCCTACCTCTAGTGCCGTTGTATTGACACCTACGCCCGTCTTTAGGAGGCGTTCCATCTCCCACGATTTCCCTTCCTCAATCATGGAGTGAAGCACCTCAGGGATTGAGGGTGTTTCTCTGTCAAAAACTATCGCGTTTCGGTGCTTCCATAGCTTCCACATTATCATGATTATGAATGCCTGTGTGTCTTTGGCACTCATGTCGCTTTGGCTCTTGTCGATGTGCCATTGCATTGCTTCCGTTTCGGTTGTTGGTGTCTACTATAGTTTGTTCATCGTCATGCATACATTGGTCCACACTTCCGTCGAGAAGACGCAGCCTAGCGAGATGTGGTTGATGCTCTCTTGTTCTTATTCACAAAACGGGCAGCGCTCCTGATGGTCGAGGCCTCTTCGTGCAAGCCTATCGGATGCCCAGCATCTGTTTTGCAAGGCAAGCCATGTAAAGAAACGACATTTGAGCGGGGCCTTTGATTTCCATGTGAAAGTAGCGGCCGGTGCTATCTCACGGCCCCAAAATTGGGCAGCGTAGGCCGATCGTGTGGAGTATTGTCCATCCTTCTCCCAAGCCCATCTGAGCGAGTCTTCCTCCTCGGGCATAAGTTGGATATGCGCCACTTGGTCCCATAGAGTGAGGTAGTCATGGAGTGCAACTTCTGACATGTCCTACCCAACATCCAAGACCCATGCCCCATCTGACAGCCCTTGTTGTATCGTGCACGTGCCTCTAGTAGCTGGCACAACTCGGTCATATACATTGGGCGCGATCTCCTCCGCACGATATCCGTTAATCCA
Source organism: Secale cereale (assembly GCA_902687465.1). Taxonomy (NCBI): domain Eukaryota; kingdom Viridiplantae; phylum Streptophyta; class Magnoliopsida; order Poales; family Poaceae; genus Secale; species Secale cereale. Next base: position 473,440,412 of record LR738710.1, on the reverse strand, counting down.
CCTATCTTCCCAGAAGAGGGTAGACTTCCCATTTCCGATCCTGCTCCGGGCGGCGGCCTTGAATAGTTGCATAGACTCTTCTAGTACCGATATTTCAAATTCTGCCCAAGGTCTTGATGGGTCTGCTCTTTTCAGCCACGGCCATCTTGCTTGCATTGCCACATTCATCCACTTGAGGTTCGGGATGCCTAGGGCACCTGCCCATCGTGGTGCACACACCTTTTCCCAAGCTACCGAACACTTGCCTCCATTTGCCTCCTCGTTTGCGCACCAAAGGAAACCTCTACATATTTTAACCATGGCCTTGATTGTTTTTTGTGGTATGTTCAATGCCATCATTGCATGATTTGGAATGGCCGAAAGAACAGATTGGACAAGCACCATTCGCTCACTTTTTGGCATGTTCACAGCTTTCCACCGTGCCAAGCAGGTTGCCAGCTGGTCGGCAAGGCCTGATAGTTGCGCCGCCGTTTGCTTCCTGATGGTGAGTGGCAGTCCCAAGTATTTGCATGGGTATGTACCGATCGGGCAATTTAGTAACCGTGTTACCAAGTTCATATCCACTGTTTTGCATATGATTGGCAGTGTGGCGCTCTTCTTGAGGTTTGCTCTTAGGCCTGAACCACCACCAAAGAGCTCAAGAAGTGTCGCACAAGTGTGTAGATCCGTGGTTAGTGGCTCGAGGAATATCATGACGCCATCAGTGAAGAAGGATACCCTCTGCGTCATCCCTCGCTAGGCTAGCGATGCAAAGAGTCCTTGGGCTACTGCCATCTCAAACATCTTCTATAGTGCCTCCATAACAAGTATGGATAACATTAGAGATAAGGGGGCCCCTTGTCGTAGCCCACGGAAGCTGAGGATAGGTCTTCTGGGTGCTACATTTACCATGATCCGCGTTGATGAGGTTCCCAGCAGGCCATAAATCCAGTCCGTCCACCGTGTGCTGAAACCCATCGCTATTAGTACCTCCATCAAGAATGGCCACTGTACTGAATCGAAAGCCTTCATTATGTCTAGATTTAGCATCACTGTTGGTTCCTTGAGGGTGTGGAGGCGCCGCGCTGTGTATTGGACTAGCATGAAGTTATCGTGTATCGATCTTCCCTTCAGGAAGGCGCTCTAGTGCTTGCCCACTAAGCTCGACAGTTCTATCGCCATCCGGTTTGATAGTGCTTTATCGAAGATTTTAATGGCCCCATGGACTAGACTCTTCGGTCGAAAATCCTTTACCTCCACCGCTCCATCTACTTTCAGCAACAGAGTGACCATGGCCTTGTTTATGACTTGCAGTCCTCGCATGTCTCCTCTAAAGAAGCAATCCAACGCTTTCATGATATCATCTTTGATCACTGTCCAGCATGTTGCGAAGAATTTGCCCGTGAAACCGTCAGGGTCCGGAGCCTTTGTCAAAAGGCATTATTTTGACTACTTTTTTTATCTCATCCTCCGTGAATTCCACGTCCAACTGCAAATGGCTCTTGATGGCAGCTGAAGCGTGTCGAGGTCGATTGTGTGTATCCTTGGCGGTGCCGATCCAAGTATCTTGTCATAGTAGGAGTCCACCATCTCCGCGATGTCTTATTGTTCAGTTGCGGTCTTGCCGCTGTGAGATAGTATTGAGATCATATTCCTTCTCTGTTTGTGGCATGCGCTTTGGTTAAACAGCCTGGTGTTCCCATCTCCCTCTCTAAGGTGAAGAAGGCGAGATCTCTACGGCATGATGGATCGCTCCAAAGAGCTGAGGCCAAGTAGTTTGCGTTTCAACAGTTTGCGCAGCTCACATTCCGGCGGAGATAACTCCCTCTTGTCCATGGCTTTGTCAAGGCAAAGGATGACCTCAAGCGCTATTGCAATCTAAAGCTTCACATTATCGATCCACTTGTTGCTCCATTTTTGAAGGCTCTTTGCCGTGGCTCGTAGCTTGTTGTTCAAATTGACGTAGGGATTTCCACCTGAAGGGACGGACGCCCACGCCGCTTGCACGGTCTCCATGAACCCCTCAGCCTTGGTCCAAAAGGCCTCAAACTTGAAGTGTCTACCCATGTGCATGTCCGCATTGAGCTCTAGTAGCAATGGGCAGTGGTAAAAAATCGCTGAACCGATGGCCGTGAGGCAGCACTTGGGGTGCATGTCTTCCCACGAAGAAGTACAGAAGACATGGTCCACTTTCTCTAATGTTGCCCTTTCCCTTTCGTTTGACCAAGTGTATCTCCTTCCGTTGAGGTATATCTCCTTTATTTCTAGGGTGTTGAGGTTGCCCCGAAAGCGTGGTAACATTTTCCTGTTAGTTCTATTGTTACTCTTGTCCTATGGATTTACTAGTAAGTTGAAGTCTCCCACGACCATCCAAGGGCCAGCCTGAAGATCTCGGATATCCACTAGTTCCTGCATAAACTCCACTTTCTCATGGTCAAGTTGCGGCCCATAAACATCGCTATCCACCAGTGCACACCCTCCATCGGGGTGACTGTTGGGAATGTAGTATTTTAAAATTTTCCTACGATCACGCAAGATCTATCTACCAGATGCATAGCAACAAGAGGGGAGAGTGTGTCTACGTACCCTCGTAGACCGAAAGCGGAAGCGTTAGAACAACGCGGTTGATGTAGTCGTACGTCTTCACGGCCCGACCGATCAAGCACCGAAACTACGGCACCTCCGAGTTCTAGCACACGTTCAGCTTGATGACGTCCCTCGAACTCCGATCCAGCTGAGTGTCGAGGGAGAGTTCCGTCAGCACGACGGCGTGGTGACGATCTTGATGTTCTACCGTCGCAGGAATTCGCCTAAGCACCGCTATAATATTATCGAGGAGAACTATGGTGGAGGGGGGCACCGCACACGGCTAAGAGATCAAGAGATCAATTGTTGTGTCTAGAGGTGCCCCCTTGCCCCCGTATATAAAGGAGGGAGGGAGAGGCCAGCCCTAGAGGGGGCGTGCCAAGTGTGGGGAGTCCTACTAGGACTCCCAAGTCCTAGTAGGATTCCCCTTTCCTTTCCGGAGTAGGATAGAAGGAAAGAGGGGGAGAGGGAGAAGCAAAAGGGGGCTGCACCCCTTGTCCAATTCGGACCAGAAGGGGGGCGCGCGCCTCCTTCCTTTTGGCCTCTCTCTTCTATTCCCGTAACTTCCCGGTACTCCGAAAATACCCGAATCATTCGGAACCTTTCCGATGTCCGAATATAGTCGTCCAATATATCGATTTTTACGTCTCGACCATTTCGAGACTCCTCGTCATGTCCCCGATCTCATCCGGGACTCCGAACTCCTTCAGTACATCAAAACTCATAAACTCATAATAAAACTGTCATCGAAACCTTAAGCGTGCGGACCCTACGGGTTCGAGAACTATGTAGACATGACCGAGACACGTCTCCGGTCAATAACCAATAGCGGAACCTAGATGCTCATATTGGCTCCCACATATTCTACGAATATCTTTATTGGTCAAACCACATAACAACATATGTTGTTCCCTTTGTCATCGGTATGTTACTTGCCCGAGATTCGATCGTCGGTATCTCAATACCTAGTTGAATCTCATTATCGGCAAGTCTCTTTACTCGTTCCGTAATACATCATCCCGCAACTAACTCATTAGCTGCAATGCTTGCAAGGCTTATAGTGATGTGTATTACCGAGTGGGCCCAGAGATACCTCTCCGACAATCGGAGTGACAAATCCTAATCTCAAAATACGCCAACCCAACAAGTACCTTCGGAGACACCTGTAGAGTACCTTTATAATCACCCAGTTACGTTGTGACGTTTGGTAGCACACAAAGTGTTCCTCTGGTATTCGGGAGTTGCATAATCTCATAGTCATAGGAACATGTATAAGTCATGAAGAAAGCAATAGCAGTAAAACTTAAACGATCATAGTGCTAAGCTAACGGATGGGTCTTGTCCATCACATCATTCTCCTAATGATGTGATCCCGTTGGTCAAATGACAACTCATGTCTATGGCTAGGAAACATAACCATCTTTGATCAATGAGCTAGTTTAGTAGAGGCATACTAGGGACACTCTGTTTTGTCTATGTATTCACACATGCACTAAGTTTCCGGTTAATACAATTCTAGCATGAATAATAAACATTTATCATGATATAAGGAAATAAATAATAACTTTATTATTGCCTCTAGGGCATATTTCCTTCAGTCTCCCACTTGCACTAGAGTCAATAATCTAGCTCACATCGCCATGTGATTTAATCCCGATAGTTCACATCATTATGTGAATAACACCCATAGTTCACATCGCCATGTGACCAACACCCAAAGGGTTTACTAGAGTCAATAATCTAGTTCACATCGCTATGTGATTAATACCCAAGAGTAATAAGGTGTGATCATGTTTTGCTTGTGAGAGAAGTTTAGTCAACTGGTCTGTCACATTCAGATCCGTATGTATTTCGCAAATTTCTATGTCTACAATGCTCTGCATGGAGCTACTCTAGCTAATTGCTCCCACTTTCAATACGCATCCAGATTGATACTTAGAGTCATATGGATTTAGTGTCAAAGCTTGCATTGGCGTAACCCTTTACGACGAACTCTTTATCACCTCCATAATCGAGAAACATTTCCTTAGTCATCCAGTTACTAAGAATAATTTTGACCGCCGTACAGTGATCTACTCCTGGATCACTATTGTACCTCCCTGTCAAACTCATGGCAAGGTACATAACATGTTTGGTACACAACATGGCATACTTTATAGAATCTATGGCTGAGGCATAGGGAATGACTTTCATTCTCTCTATATTTTCTGCCGTGGTCAGGCTTTGAGTCTTACTCAACTTCACACCTTACAAGTCAGGCAAGAACTCCTTCTTTGACTGATCCATTTTGAACTACTTCAAAATCTTATCAAGGTATGTACTCATCGAAAGTCTTATCAAGCGTCTTGATCTATCTCTATAGATCTTGATGACCAATATGTAAGCAGCTTCACCAAGGTCTTTCTTTGAAAAACTCCTTTCAAACACTCATTTATGCTTTCCAGAAAAATTCTACATCATTTCCAATCGACAATATGTCATTCACATATACTTATCAGAAAGGTTGTAGTGCTTCCACTCACTTTCTTGTAAATACAGGCTTCACCGCAAGTCTGTATAAATCTATATGCTTTGATCAACTTATCAAAGCGTATATTCCAACTCTGAGATGCTTGCACCAGTCCATAGATGGATCGCTGGAGCTTGCACATTTTGTTAGCACCTTTAGGATTGACAAGACCTTCTGGTTGCATCATATACAATTCTTCTTTAATAAATCCATTAAAGAATGCAGTTTTGTTATCCATTTGCCAGATTTCATAAATTGCGGCAATTGCTAACATGATTCGGACAGACTTAAGCATCGCTACGGTTGAGAAAGTCTCATCGTAGTCAACTCCTTGAACTTGTCGAAAACCTTTCGCAACAAGTCGAGCTTTGTAAACAGTAACATTACCGTCAGCGTCAGTCTTCCTCTTGAAGATCCATTTATTTTTGATGGCTTGCCGATCATCGGGCAAGTCAACCAAAGTCCACACTTTGTTCTCATACATGGATCCCATCTCAGATTTCATGGCCTCAAGCCATTTTGCGGAATCTGGGCTCATCATCGCTTCCTCATAGTTCACAGGTTCATCATGGTCTAGTAACATGACTTCCAGAACTGGGTTGCCGTACCACTCTGGTGCGGAACGTACTCTGGTTGATCTACGACATTCAGTAGAAACTTGATCTGAAGATTCATGATCATCATCATTAGCTTCCTCACTAATTGGTGTAGGAATCACTGGAACTAGTTTCTGTGATGTTCCACTTTCCAATTCGGGAGAAGGTACAATTACCTCATCAAGTTCAACTTTCCTCCCACTCACTTCTTTCGAGAGAAACTCCTTCTCTAGAAAGGATCCATTCTTAGCAGCGAATGTCTTGCCTTCGGATTTGTGATAGAAGGTGTAGCCAACAGTCTCCTTTGGGTATCCTATGAAGACACATTTCTCCGACTTGGGTTCGAGCTTATCAGGTTGAAGCTTTTTCACATAAGCATCGCAGCCCCAAACTTTAAGAAACGACAACTTTGGTTTCTTGCCAAACCACAGTTCATAAGGCGTCGTCTCAACGGATTTAGATGTTGCCCTATTTAGCGTGAATGTAGTTGTCTCTAATGCATAACCTCAAAAGCGATAGTGGTAGATCGGTAAGAGACATCATCGACCGCACCATATCTAATAAAGTACGGTTATGACGTTCGGACACACCATTACACTGTGGTGTTCCAGGTGGCGTGAGTAGTGAAACTATTTCACATTGTTTTTACTGAAGGCCAAACTCGCTAACTCAAATATTTTACCTCTACGATCATATCGTAGAAACTCTTATTTTCTGTTACGATGATTCTCCACTTCACTCTGAAATTCTTTGAACTTTTCAAATGTTTCAGACTTGTGCTTCATTAAGTAGATATACCCATATCTGCTCAAATCATCAGTGAAGGTCAGAAAATAACGATACTCGCCGCGGGCTTCAACACTCATTGGTCCGCATACATCAGTATGTATGATTTCCAACAACTCTATTGCTCGCTCCATAGTTTCGGAGAACGGAGTTTTAGTCATCTTGCCCATGAGGCATGGTTCGCAAGCACCAAGTGATTCATAATCAAGTGATTCCAAAAGTCCATCACTATGGAGTTTCTTCATGTGCTTTACACCAATATGACCTAAACGGCAGTGCCACAAATAAGTTGCACTATCATTATTAACCTTGCATCTTTTGGCTTCAATATTATGAATATGTGTATCACACGATCGAGATCCAACAAACCATTTTCATTGGGTGTATGACTATAGAAGGTTTTATTCATGTAAACAGAACAACAATTATTCTCTAACTTACATGAATAACCGTATTGCAATAAACATGATCAAATCATATTCATGTTCAACACAAACACCAAATAACACTTATTTAGGTTCAACACTAATCCCGAAAGTATAGGGAGTGTGCGATGATGATCATATCAATCTTGGAACTACTTCCAATACACATTGTCACTTCATCCTTTAACTAGTTTCTGTTCGTTATGCAACTCCCATTTCGAGTTACTACTCTTTAGCAACTAAACTAGTATCAAATACCAAGGGGTTGCTATGAACACTAGTAAAATACACATCAACAATCTGTATATCAAATATACCTTTGTTCACTTTGCCATCCTTCTTATCCGCCAAGTATCTAGGGCAGTTCCACTTCCAGTGACCATTTCCTTTGCAGTAGAAGCACTTAGTTTCAGGCTTGAGTTTAGTTTTGGGTTTCTTCATGGGAGTGACAACTTGCTTGTCATTCTTCTTGAAGTTCCCCTTCTATCCCTTTGCCCTTTACTTGAAACAAGTGGTCTTGTTAACCATCAACACTTGATGCTCTTTCTTGATTTCTACCTTCGCCGATTTCAGCGTCGCGAAGAGCTCGGGAATTACTTTCATCATCCCTTGCAAATTATAGTTCATCATGAAGTTCTACTAACTTGGTGATAGTGACTAGAGAAATTTGTCAATTACTATCTTATCTGGAAGATTAACTCCCACTTGATTCAAGTAATTGTAGTACCCAGACAATCTGAGCACATGCTCACTGGTTGAGCTATTCTCCTCCATCTTGTAGGCAAAGTACTGTCAGAAGTCTTATACCTCTTGACACGGGCATGAGTATGAAATACTAATTTCAACTCTTGGAACATCTTATATGTTCCGTGGCGTTCAAAACGTTTTTGAAGTCCCGGTTCTAAGCCGTAAAGCATGGTGCACTTAAACTATCAAGTAGTCATCATACCGAGCTTTTGTCAAAACGTTCATAACGTCTACATCTACTCCTGCAATAGGTCTGTCACCTAGCGGTGTATCAAGGACATAATTCTTCTGTGCAGCAATGAGGATAATCCTCAGATCACGGAACAATTCCGCATCATTGCTACTAACATCTTTCAACTTAGTTTTCTCTAGGAACATATAAAAAATAAACGGGGAGCTACATCGCGAGCTATTGATCTACAACATAGATATGCTAATACTACCAGGACTAAGTTCATGATAAATTAAAGTTCAATTAATCATATTACTTGAAGAACTCCCACTTAGATAGACATCCCTCTGGTCATCTAAATGATCACGTGATCCAAATCAACTAAACCATGTCCGATCATCACGTGAGATGGAGTAGTTTTCAATGGTGAACATCTTATGTTGATCATATCTACTATATGATTCACGCTCGACCTTTCGGTCTCCAGTGTTCCGAGGCCATATCTGCATATGCTAGGCTCGTCAAGTTTAACCCGAGTATTCTGCGTGTGCAAAACTGGCTTACACCCGTTGTATTTGAACATAGAGCTTATCACACCCGATCATCACGTGGTGTCTCGGCACGACAAACTTTCGCAACGGTGCATACTCAGGGAGAACACTTATACCTTGAAATTTTGTAAGGGATCATCTTATAATGCTACCGCCGTACTAAGCAAAATAAGAAGCATAATAAGATAAACATCACATGCAATCAAAATATGTGACATGATATGGCCATCATCATCTTGTGCTTTTGATCTCCATCTCCAAAGCACCGTCATGATCACCTTCGTCACCGGCGCGACACCTTGATCTCCATCGTAGCATCGTTGACGTCTCGCCAACTATTGCTTCTACGACTATCGCTACCGCTTAGTGATAAAGTAAAGCAATTACATGGCGATTGCATTTCATACAATAAAGCGACAAACCATATGGCTCCTGCCAGTTGCCGATAACTTTACAAAACATGATCATCTCATACAAAACCGTATAACTCATCATGTCTTGACCATATCACATCACAACATGCCCTGCAAAAACAAGTTAGACGTCCTCTACTTTGTTGTTGCAAGTTTTACGTGGCTGCTACGGGCTTAGCAAGAACCGTTCTTACCTACGCATACAAAACCACAACGATATTTCGTCAAGTATGTGCTGTTTTAACCTTCGCAAGGACCGGGCGTAGCCACACTTGATTCAACTAAAGTTGGAGAAACTGACACCCGCCAGCCACCTATGTGCGAAGCACGTCGGTAGAACCAGTCTCGCGTAAGCGTACGCGTAATGTCGGTCCGGGCCGCTTCATCCAACAATACCGCCGAATCAAAGTATGACATGCTGGTAAGCAGTATGACTAGTATCGTCCACAACTCACTTGTGTTCTACTCGTGCATATCATCTATGCATAGACCTGGCTCATGATGCCACTGTTGGGAACGTAGTATTTTAAAATTTTCCTACGATCACGCAAGATCTATCTACCAGATGCATAGCAACGAGAGGGGAGAGTGTGTCTACGTACCCTCGTAGACCGAAAGCGGAAGCGTTAGAACAACGCGGTTGATGTAGTCGTACGTCTTCACGGCCCGACCGATCAAGCACCGAAACTACGGCACCTCCGAGTTCTAGCACACGTTCAGCTCGATGACGTCCCTCGAACTCCGATCCAGCTGAGTGTCGAGGGAGAGTTCCGTCAGCACGACGGCGTGGTGACAATCTTGATGTTCTACCGTCGCAGGGCTTCGCCTAAGCACCGCTATAATATTATCGAGGAGAACTATGGTGGAGGGGGGCATCGCACACGGCTAAGAGATCAAGAGATCAATTGTTGTGTCTAGAGGTACCCCCTTGCCCCCGTATATAAAAGAGGGAGGGAGAGGCCAACCCTAGAGGGGGCGCGCCAAGTGTGGGGAGTCCTACTAGGACTCCCAAGTCCTAGTAGGATTCCCCTTTCCTTTTCGGAGTAGGAGAGAAGGAAAGAGGGGGAGAGGGAGAAGGAAAAGGGGGCTGCACCCCTTGTCCAATTCGGACCAGAAGGGGGGCGCGCGCCTCCTTCCTTTTGGCCTCTCTCTTCTATTCCCATAACTTCCCGGTACTCCGAAAATACCCGAATCACTCAGAACCTTTCCGATGTCCGAATATAGTCGTCCAATATATCGATTTTTACGTCTCGACCATTTCGAGACTCCTCATCATGTCCCCGATCTCATCCGGGCCTCCGAACTCCTTCGGTACATCAAAACTCATAAACTCATAATAAAACTGTCATCGAAACCTTAAGCGTGCGAACCCTACGGGTTCGAGAACTATGTAGACATGACCGAGACACGTCTCCGATAAATAACCAATAGCGGAACCTGGATGCTCATATTGGCTCCCACATATTCTACGAATATCTTTATCGGTCAAATCGCATAACAACATACGTTGTTCCCTTTGTCATCGGTATGTTACTTGCCCGAGATTCGATCGTCGGTATCTCAATACCTAGTTGAATCTCGTTACCGGCAAGTCTCTTTACTCATTCCGTAATACATCATCTCGCAACTAACTCATTAGCTGCAATGATTGCAAGGCTTATAGTGATGTGTATTACCGAGTGGGCCCAGAGATACCTCTCTGGCAATCGGAGTGACAAATCCTAATCTCGAAATACGCCAACCCAACAAGCACCTTCGGAGACACCTGTAGAGTACCTTTATAATCACCCAGTTGCGTTGTGACGTTTGGTAGCACACAAAGTGTTCCTCCGGTATTCGGGAGTTGCATAATCTCATAGTCATAGGAACATGTATAAGTCATGAAGAAAGCAATAGCAGTAAAACTTAAACGATCATAATGCTAAGCTAACGGATGGGTCTTGTCCATCACATCATTCTCCTAATGATGTGATCCCGTTGATCAAATGAATACTCATGTCTATGGCTAGGAAACATAACCATCTTTGATCAATGAGCTAGTCTAGTAGAGGCATACTAGGGACACTCTGTTTTGTCTATGTATTCACACATGTACTAAGTTTCCGGTTAATACAGTTCTAGCATGAATAATAAACATTTATCATGATATAAGGAAATAAATAATAACTTTATTATTGCCTCTAGGGCATATTTCCTTCAGTGACTAGTGCAGTGATTGCACTAGTGGTGTAGTGGGGGTGGGATACTTCTACTACCACGATGTCACATGCCAAGAGGATTCCGCCATGTGTGCCCAAAGCCAGCAAATAGAAGAAGTTTTCAAATTTATTTCCGAGGCAGTGATGGACTACATCAAGTATTATGACTTCCATCTTTGTCTCCTGAAGGCATACTATGCTTGGATTCGATGCCCTGACCACTTGTGCCATCACATTTCGACGGGCCGGGTTATTGAGCCCTCGAACATCCCACACTAACACTTTGCATTGTTGAGCATTCATCGTAACAGCCTGCCCAAAAATCCACCAGGCGCGCAACTATCGCTGGCCCTCCACCCCGCCTTCCTCCTTGAAGAGCGATACTATCACCGGCTCCCACATGAATAGGGACATGATTGCTTTGATGTGTGTGTCAGTGAGCGACTTTTCAAAAAGTTGGACATATGCTTGGAGTGCGTCGTCGCCTATGGTCTCTCCCTCATTTGCAAGACAAAGCTTGCGAATGAGCACATTCTACTACTTCGATGCATTGGAACCACGTCCCACTCGTCTAGCAATTCTGACACTACGCCTTGGATTAGACACCGGCTCCCTCTTTTGTTTGGGCTGCCTTGCGGGTGCAGCCGGCTGCTTGGGAGGAATGCTCGATAGGACTGGGGTTATGGCCTTTGAGTGCTGGGCGCAAAGCGACTCCAGTGGTGTATGTGCCGGCAGAGTGCGTGGCGTGCATGCATCACCAGTGCTGGGTGGACATGTGGCAGGTTCCGGGCTGGTTGACAGGCTAACCCGAAAGGTTTCATCCCTTGGTGCTCATGGTGGGGTCACGGTGTCCACATCCCATCCTGCTTCTCCATTGATCACCTAGGAATCAGTCAGAGTTGTATCGCCTAGCGGGGATGGCCCACTCGTGATTTGGTCATGCGCAGGGTTTAGCAGGTGCTCGCTTCGAATGTCACTATCCGCTGTCTCGGGTTAGAGCAATTCACCCACTGATAGCCTGACAGAGCCCACCAACAACGCGATAGGCTGGGATCCGCTCATGGCCTCGGTCTCAGCTCCACTTGGACTCACCTGGCTCACCTGGCCCCACATGCCATTGCGGGATTTCTACAAGGCCATTGATTGGGCCGCTTTCCACCGTGGTAGGGTCACCGATTGGGGGGAGCCAACTGTTTGTCCACATCCCCTCGAATCCCCTGCCAAAGCTCCTGGCTGATGTGATTCACGTGCTGACACATGAGGAGTAGGATAAGGTTCGGGCATATCCCCCACGCTTTGGGCAGACAGTGTCGACCTATCTTCTGCCAAAGGTGGCACGTGGCGGGACAGTAGCTGCGGGGTTCCTCTGTCAGTGTTCTCCATGACGTGAGCGAAGTAGCTGAAAGGCGCCAGGGGGGCCACCCTCCCTGACGATTGGTCAACCCGCCTTGTTTGAAAATCTGCCTGCCGACACTGCGGCTCCGCCACCGACGACGCTGCCGATGATCCACCCGAGTTTGCTGCAGCAGCATCAGGCACTGGTGTCCAGCGGCCCATCCTACTGCCTAGTGCCCCCACCACGGCGACCACCATTATCTTCATTCCCAGAAGGCGGCGAGGGCGGCGGCGGCGACACATCCATATCCGGGCCTGCTTCCAAGACCGGCGGGTCTAGCACCGCAATTGTCACCGGGTACCACAATGCCTGGGCGCCCCAGCGACCCACGTATGTCTGGGCTCTTTGATGAACAGGAAACGGCGGCCAGGAATTCTCGACGGGTCATCTATCTTCAACCACACCAGGAAGCCAGCCATATCGTTCCTCTGTAGAGTACGGTCAGTGATCTGCTCCACGAATCCCGGACCGCGCAAGAGGACTATGACCGTCCGCCTGGACCAGGCATGGGCTAGGATGTCAACCAGCTCGAGCGGCACAAGGAAAGGAATTGCTGCGCCCATGGCCTGGGCTTGCCTTGTCCACTACTGAAGAGCCAATGAGCAGGATGTCGAAGTAGCCTATCCACGGTCCACCATCAGCCGGCGAATGATCAGATGCTTGCTGATCACAAGGAAATCCTCCGGATAGAAAAAAATATCAAGAACCAAAAACACTAGCCAAGACTATTTCATGTATCACTCCTCCATACGTGGTTGCGCTACTGATACGTCTCCAACGTATCTATAATTTTTTATTGTTCCATGCTATTATATATTCTGTTTTGGATGTTTAATGGGCTTTATTATACACTTTTATATTATTTTTGGGACTAACCTACTAACCCAAGGCCCAGTGCAAATTGTTGTTTTTTGCCTATTTCAGTGTTTCGCAGAAAAGGAATATCAAACGGAGTCCAAACGGAATGAAACCTTCGGGAGAGTTATTTTTGGAATGATATCTTCACGAGAGACTTGGAGTACAAGTCAGGGAAGAAACGAGGTGCCCAGGAGGGGGCAGGGCGCACCCAGGGGGGTAGGCGCGCCCCCACCCTCGTGGGCCCCATGTTGCTCCACCGACGTACTTTTTCCTCATATATATACCCATATACCCTAAAAACATCGGAGAGCATGAAGAAACCCTAATTCCACAGCCGTAACCTTCTGTTCCCATGAGATCCCATCTTGGGGCCTGTTCCGGAGCTCCGCCGGAGGGGGCATCGATCACAGAGGGCTTCTACATCAACACCATAGCCTCTCCGATGAGTTGTGAGTAGTTTACCACGGACCTTCGGGTCCATAGTTATTAGCTAGATGGCTTCTTCTCTCTCTTTGGATCTCAATACAAAGTTCTCCTCGATCTTCGAGGAGATCTGTTTGATGTGATCTTTTTGTGGTGTGTTTGTCGAGATCCGATGAATTGTGGGTTTATGATCAAGATTATCTATGAACAATATTGGATTCTTTTCTGAAATCTTTTATGTAGGATTATAATATCCTTGCAAGTCTCTTCGAATTATTGGTTTGGTTTGGCCTACTAGATCTATAGTTCTTGCAATGGGAGAAGTGCTTGGCTTTGGGTTCAATCTTGCGGTGTCCTTTCCCAGTGACAGTAGGGGCAGCAAGGCACGTATAGTATTGTTGCCATCGAGGATAAAAAGATGGGGTTTATATCATATTGCTTGAGTTTATCCCTCTACGTCATGCCATCTTGCTTAAGGCGTTACTCCGTTCTTATGAACTTAATACTCTAGATGCATGCTGGATAGCGGTCGATGTGTGGAGTAATAGTAGTAGATGACGAATCGTTTCGGTCTACTTGTCACGGACGTGATGCCTATATAAAATGATCATGCCTAGATATTCTCATAACTATGCGCTTTTCTATCAATTGCTCGACAATAATTTGTTCACCCATCGTAGAATTCTGCTATCATGAGAGAAGCCACTAGTGAAACCTATGGCCCCTAGGTCTATCTCCAGCATATTACTTTCCTTTCAACTAGCCAATTTCTGTTGCCGTTGCTTATTTGCTTTATTTACTTTCTGTTCTTATACCAAAATACCAAAAAATATTATCCTACCCTATCTATCAAATCTCACTCTCGTAAGTGACAATGAAGGGATTGACAACCCCTTATCGCGTTGGCTGCAAGGTTCTTATTTGTTTGTGCAGGTGCGAGGGACTCGCGCGTGGTCTCCTACTGGATTGATACCTTCGTTCTAAAAAACTGAGGGAAATAATTACGCTACTGTGCTGCATCACCCTTTCCTCTTCAAGGGAATACAACGCAAGCTCGAGAAGAAGCAAGAAGAATTTCTGGCACCGTTGCCGGGGAGATCTACGCAAAAGTCACACACCAAGTACCTATCACAAACCCTTATCCCTCACACTACATTATTTGCCTCTCGTTTTTCTCTCCCCCACTTCAGCCTTGCCGTTTCATTCGCCCTTCTTTTTCTGTGTGTTTTATCGTTCGCCTGCTTCGTGTCTGTTCATCTTTATTGCGGTTTGTTGCTATCATGTCTGAGATGGGGGAAGATGCCATTGAAAAGGGTAGTAATGTTGAGGGCAACTTCACCTTTATTGATCCTCGGATGAAACTACCACTTTACATACTAAAAAGTTTCGGGTTGGTAGTGGTAATATTATTGGAAAAGGAGTTCTTGAAGACTTCTTTACTTGTGCCGGTGCTTTACCCACTATGGGCGGATCTATTCTTCCTAGAACTAGTAGTCTTGCGGATGCCATATCTATGCGTGCAGTTCAAATTGAAAGGAAATTTATCCATATGCATCCTTGCATTCAAAGAATCTTTCTGGAATTTTCCAATATTGAGCATTCTTCTGTTAAGCGCACAACTAATATCTTTTTGGCTCATGAGTTCAGATTCATAATGAAAGAGGCCAAAGAAATCTTTACGCATTATAGGGTGGACGTTGGTCGTCCTCCCATAGAAGCTATCTTATTTTATCAAGAGGATATAATGCGTTTGTAATCTTTGGATCATGTTGCTTTTAATGAAAACCTTAGGAAAAAGGTTCCTACTGATATCTTGGTTGATAGAATTTCTGAATTGAATGATGAGTTTGCTATCCAAAACAATGGGTTAGGCTTTTCCCTTGAGCGAAGGCTAATGACCTTTTGCCAAAAGAATGCTTATAACGATGAATTAGTAGTGCAATATGAAGGGCCAAAGGAGGAATCCATACCTCCCGAGCTTGATATGGGGGACTTGTCCTATTAAATTTAGCCCTTTTGATTACTTTTGCCTGCCGCAAAGAGAACTTGCTGCTAAACGTAGGGAATATGAGATGAGTTTTCGTGATCTACCTTATCATTATGGCAATACCTAGATCTATTCTTGTATCGTGCCTAGCTAGGGGCATTAAACGATAACGTTTGTTGGGAGGCAACCCAATTTTATTTTCTTTGTTTTTGCTTCTGTTTAGGAATTAATATTGCATCTAGCTTTTGTTTTGATGTGGTTTTGTGTTTTAATTAGTGTTTGTGTCAAGTAGAACCTTTGGGAAGACTTGTGTGAAGTTTATGTGATCATGCTGTAGAAAACAGAAACTTTAGCACTCATGAGATTAGCTGTCATTTTTTACTGGAGAGTGCTTTTTAATTGATTCTTTTTGCAGATGTTTAATAGACAAATTCCTCACATCCAGCAATTTTTTTCAATTTTTTTAGAGTTACAGAAGTATTCGGAAGTTACAGATTACTAGAGACTGTTCTGTTTTTGACAGATTTTGTTTTTAGTGTGTTGTTTGCTTATTTTGATGAATCTATGAGTTGTATCGGGGGGTATGAATCATAGAGAAGTTGGAATACAGTAGGTTTAACACCAATATAAACAAAGAATGAGTTCATTACAGTACCTTTGAGTGGTAGTTTGTTTTCTTATACTAACGGAGCTCACGAGATTTTTGGCTAAGTTTTGTGTTGAAAAGGGATTGACAACCCCTTATCGCGTTGACTGCGAGGTTCTTATTTGTTTGTGCAGGTGCGAGGGACTCGCGCGTGGTCTCCTACTGGATTGATACCTTGGTTCTCAAAAACTGAGGGAAATACTTACACTACTGTGCTGCATCACCCTTTCCTCTTCGAGGGAATACAACGCAAGCTCGAGAAGTAGCAGCTACTGTCAAGCCCAAGATGCGATTCTATCCTGATCACGTGACACTTACGTGATTGGGGCACAACCGCATTTCGGGCGCTTAGCAAGATGGATATCATTACATCGTACCATTACGTACATACATGGGGGATACAACAATACATACAAGTCAGATGAATACAACAACATCAATACAAGGCATCCGACTACGGATGCAAACATGAAAAGCACAACGACATCCATCTGCTATCCCAGGCTGCCGACCCGGAACCTAACCCAAGACTAAAGAAGAAGAAGAAGAAGAAATAACTCCAACACAACGATCAACGCTCTCACGTCAAGTCATCGGAAACCTGCACATGCAATTGTTGTTGTAGTATCTGTGAGCCACGAGGACTCAGCAATCCCATAACCATGGGTAACAAGACCAGCAAAGCGTAATGGGTAAGGAGAGGTAAAGTGGTGAGGTTGCAGCAGCGGCTAAGCATAATATGGTGGCTAACTTACGAGTACAAGAATAAGATGAGCATTTACGCAAGCGGTCGCAAACTAGTAGTGATCGCTAAAGATCCTGAACTACCTACGAGTCAAACATAACCCCACCGTGTTCTCTTCTCAAAGTGAAAAGAGACAGTCACAGTTACTCACACAGTTGCGGGCACGGCTTTCGAAAGATCATAACCCTGCAGGGGTGTCCCAACTTAGCTCATCACAAGCTCTCATGATCAGCTGAAGTAATAATAATTATTACCCCTTATCTTAGGGAAATCCGATCAGGCTTGGCATCCCGGTGCACAAGACATTTCGACAATGGTAAAACAAGTCCAGCAAGACCTCCCGGCGTGCCGACACCCTGATAGTAGCCGCGCGTATCTTGTCTCAGGCCACGTCCGGATGGGACAAGCTATAGGTATGCCAGATACCTCGAGTTTCCCCGAGGCAGCCCCGCAGGTTGCCCGTTTGGGACCAACACCATCAACACTGGCCCCCTGCTATGTAGAAGAATCCCCGGGGCCGCGACCCCCTATGCAATTTTAATTAATTAATTAAGTTGTTATTATGAGGCAAATTAAAACCAATGTTGGGCCTTGCTGGAGGAGTTTTATTCAAAGACGAAGTGTCAAGGGGTCCCCATATACCCAACCGTGTAAGGAACGCAAAATCAAGGAACATAATGCCGGTTTATCGGCTCCTAAGGTGGCATGAGTGGAACAAAACACCGAGCAAAAGGCCAAGCCTTCCACCCATGCCCAGTATATAGGTGTGTTAATAATAATAATAGATATTGTGATAAACCAGCAACAAGATCCGACATGGATCAAACTTCATCTTCATCTGCAACTAACAACGCTATAATAGGGGCTGAGCAAGCAGGTAACATAGCCAAACAATGGTTTGCTAGGAAGGTGTCAAAGGTTAGAGGTTTCATGGCAGCAAGGAGAGGGGCTGACAATAATGATGGGTAGCGCGACATATAACGATAGCATCGAGACAACTAAGCATGGAAATGATAGTAAAGGTATCCAAGGTTATGGTCATCTTTCCTGAGATCCCGCAAGGAAGAAGAACGGATCCGTGAAGAAGACGAAGAAGAAGACTTGAAGACGAACCGCGTGGAGACGAACGAATCCTCATGATCGCAACGGAACAAGCACTAACGAGAAGAAGCAAGCAATACGGTAAACACACAACACAAGAACATGACAATATGCTCAACCAAGTATGATGCAAGACAAGTCTATATATGATGCTATACATGGCAAGGGATGAAGCACACAAGAACAACACAAGTCTACAAGTTTAAATGAGGCCGGGAACTACACATAACAAATCCGGTAAGTCATCATATGCATAGTTTGAAATTAGTCCAGATCTGAATAAACCTTAAGTTAAAGTTGTTAAACAGTAGGTTAACATGCACCATGATGATCTACACAAAATTCTAGTCAAGTTTCATATAAAGTTTGTTCAATTCGGAGCTACGGCCTAGACGATATGAGCAAAACAAGACAAGCATGGCAATGGTGCAAGATGCACCCAAACATCAAGCAAACACACTCCAAACATGTAAACAACATGATATTAAGCTTCTACATGCAAAATCACACAAGCTTCATATAAGTCACACTCAAAACGAAGCAACGGGCTAAAAAATACGAGCAAAACAAGTTACAATGCAAAGCTGAAGTTAACAGTCACATAGCAACTTTGGAGCAAGATATATATATGCTACAACACCCAAACATCATAACAAGAAGCATGGATCTGAAGTAGACATGATACTTAACAAGTAGGAACTTAGAACACACCCAAAAGCTTGCTGGAACATATTTAAACAAGCATGGCAAGTTGCAATAAAATATTCCAGACTTAGTCAAAATCTGGGAAGGCAAAAACATCATCACGATGCTGCCTTCGGAGGCACAAAACAACAAGCATATCAACTCTACTAAGCATATAAAGAGCATGGACATGTAGTAGACATATTCTACAGCAAACAACTCCATTGGAGCATCTCCATAGGAGGCATGGATCAACAGCAACAAGCTACACCAAACCGAACATGTTGATAAAATCCTGACAGGTATAATTTATAGCAACTTGAGAGCAAGAAATAAATAAGCTACAACAGGTCATATGAGCAATTAAGGGCATGAATGGATAGACAATAACATGGACCACAAGACATGATCATTGGCCACTCCAAAACAAGCATGGATTTGACTAGGGCATCAAGCAAACATAGCATCAGGTTATAACAGATTCCAGACTTAGCAGTTTTTTCACTAAGTATAAAACAGTAACAACAACATGGCATGTTTAGAAGCTTATTTAAGTCACCTCAAGGCATATCATGGAAAGATAAATGCACCACAGCAAAGACCATAAGATGGTGCTTCTAAAACATCTAGACATGTGGCATGAAGACAAACACATCAATAGCAATGATCAAGTGAAATCAGCATCTCATAACAAGTTTCAGCACCTAACAACCAAATGCACTTTTGCAACAGACATTAACATGGCAATATGAACTCAAACGAGCATGCTACAACAACCATCATGTAGTACACTTCATAATGAACATTTTGACATATCATTTGCTCCATTTGGATAAACATGCACCAAGTTATCATATCTCAAACATGACAACAAATTAACAAGTAACAACAGTTTATAACAAGTACCACTCTTGCAACAGAGATTAGAGCATCAAGATAAACTCAAACAAGCATGGCACAATGGAACAAAGTGTAGAGCATATCACCACGATCATTTTGACATATCATTCAGTCAAAACGGACAAGTATGCACAAAGTTACTCCACTCACAAGAATGCATCATGATGCTGAAATTTTTAACATGTCATTGATGCAAACTTACTCAAACAGCTAGTTAAAACATTTCAAACATGGGAAAAAGTTGATTATTGTGAAACTAGATAAAATTCTAAGCATATTACATATATGGCATGTTTACATATGATGCATGAATGTTTAGTTATTAGCATCTTATAAGCAATGTCATTACTATAATTATGCATGCATAGGATTAAATGACAAAACGCTCTGCTGAGAAAAAAAAACATAAGACGGGCTGAAACTGAGATCTGGCCCAGGGCGCGGGGAGCTGCTCACATTGGGCCTGGGGATGTTGGGCTGGGCCTATGGAGGCAGATCTGGGCCGGGGAGGCAGGGGAGCCGGGCCGGCGGCTTGAGGTCGAGGTGGGCCGGCCCACGAAGTGGCCGGGGCTGCGGTCCATGCGGGCGCTGCGCGCTCGTCGTTCCCGCTCCCGACGGAACGAGGCAGACCGGCGGCGCTGGGCGATCGGCGTCAGGAACTCCGGCGGGCGAGCGCGGGGACGAAGGGATCCGATCCCCAGGCGGCGGATCTGGCCTGTGATACGTCCAAAATGCATCACTATTTTGTATCATAATTTATCCTTATTCATTGATATATTTCACATTACGATGATGTTCTTATGTTGTTTTGGCCTATTTTACACAGTTTGCAACTTTTCGGTGCCGAAGCAGCACACGCAGGATTCAGCGATAAAAAGTGGACGCTGAGTTGCTGAAGAAGAATACCTCCAAATTACCTGAAAATCGACACAGGATATTTTCCGGACGAATCACGAAGACATGCGAAAGGGCAACCAGAGGGGGGCCACAGGGTGCCCAGGCGCCCTGGGGGCGCGCCCCTGGTCACGCCGGGGGGGCGCCTGGAGCCCCTGGCCCACCTTCGGCTGCCCCCTTTTGCCTATATACTCTCCGTTATCTGAAAACCCTAGAAAGGAGAGTTTTTACGGAGTTCCGCCGCCGCTCCGTGGCGGAAACCTACAGAGAAGAAAAAGCCATCTCCGGCGGGCAGATTCCGCCGGGAAGATCACCTCCCGGAAGGGGAGATCGTCGCCATCGTCATCACCATCGTCACGGGCATCATCGAGATCATCATCAACATCATCCCCAACACCAGCACCATCTCCATCTTCATCCAAATCTCATCTCACAATTGCAACTTGTGCTGTAACTCGTACTACCTATCCTCTCTACTCCATCGGTGTTGATTACTACTTTGTGGTGAATGCTATTGAGTTTTGTTGGAGAAATATTATTATGTCCAGATTGTTTATCACCCATTTATCTCCACTGATCATGATCTCTTTTATGTCTCGTGAGTAGTTACCTTAGTTCTTGAGGACATGGGGAAAGTCTTGTTGTTAGTAGTCATATGCTATTGAAGTAATATGTGTTGTTTGATACTTAAGTTGTGTTGTCCTTCTACTAGTGGTGTTGTGTGAGTCGAACACTCAACACTTCGCCTTATTAAGGACCTAGGAGAATACATTGTGTACAAAGAATGCTTACGGTGGGTTGCCGGAGTGACAGAAACCCGAACCCCAGTTCGCACGCTTTTGCATAAGGGAACAATGGATCCTCGATCGTATTGCTATGGTTAGGCTTTTGCCTTAAATACTATCTTGTATTTGCGGATGCTTGCAAGGTGTTTAATCATAAGAGTGCACTCATCTTAGTCTAGAGAGTGTACTAGCATAGATCCACCCACTCAACACTTATCAACGCATAACATAGTATCGATACGAAATATGGCGAAAGCACATGACTACCTCTCCCGTGTGTCCTCAGGAACGCTTTAGCCTTTATAAGTTCAGTTGCTAGGCCTCTCCTTTGCTAAGAAAGGATTGGGCCACTTGTTACTCTCAGTGCCTTTTACATTGCTACCTTTTACTTTCCTGTTGCTTATATCGAGAAAACCCCCAAAAAGTTATCTTTCAGTGCTTGCAGTAATTTCTTGCTCAGAATCGCTCATCAATACCTTCTGCTCCTCGTTGGGTTCGACACTCTTACTTATCGAAAACGCTGCAATAGATCCCTTACGGTTGTGGGTCATCAAGTACCGTTTTCTGGCGCCGTTGCCGGGGAGCTTAGCGCTATTGGTAAAGTGAAACTGGTAAGGAAGTTTTTATAATTCTGTTTTTATTTTTGCTATTTCTGCTCTTTGTCCTTATGGACAACCTTGTTATTGGATCGTTGCTTACGGGAAGGCGCCCCACACCTGTGGTGGTTGATCCTCCCCCTACTGAAATTGTGCCTTATAAAATACCAGCTGGTATTATCGATTATGTTTTGGCTAATCGTTATGCAGGAGACAGACATCCCGGTGAACACTTGCTATATTTGTCGCAACTATGTTCATTATTTAAGCTTGCAGGTGTATCGAGGGAGTTTGTCATGAGGAAATTGTTTCCTGTATCACTTATAGATAAAGCTTCAGATTGGTATAGGCTTCTCGATAACTCACACTTACTTGACTGGCAGGAGCTTATGTCTCTCTTTTATACTAAGTTTTATCCTCTTCATGAAATTCATCGAGACAGGAACTATATCTATAACTTTAGGTCTCGTGACGGAGAAAGCATTGCTCAAGCTTGGGGGAGATTGAAGTCCCTAATGCTCAAGTGCCCTATTCATAAGCTTCCCAAGGAAATTATACTTACAAATTTTTATGCCAGGCTTTCTCGTCAGGATAAGGAGATGCTGGATGCCTCCTCTAGTGGGGTATTTCAGAAGAAGAGTGTTGAAGAAAGGTGGGATCTCATTTAAAGGATCCAGAGGAATACCGAAGATTGGGAAATTGATAAAGGTATTGAACCCGCTATAAATTATGAACATGATTATATTGAGAGCTATGTGAAAACTGATTACTTCAATACTTTTTGCTCTAAGATTGGTCTTGATTCCCATCTAATGATTGATTTCTGTAAGAATTTTGCCTCTCACGTTGATTCTTTAAAAAAGAAAAGAGACCAGCATCATGAACCTTTTAAAGAGCCACCTATTGATATTCATGTTGCTGACCCTATTTTGCCTGCAGTTATATATGAACAGCCTCCTTTTCCCGCAAGGATAAGGGAGCACTCTCTTGTGACAGGCATAATAAATAAAAGTGAGAGAAGAGTTGATGAGCCTGCGGACCAGATCAGGGTCGATCCTCAAGTTGCATTGATTAAAGACCTTGTTACTAATGATGTTTTGGATTCCAATATAAATTTTTGTGCTGTTTCCACTAACCTTGTCACAGCCAAGAATAAAGGCCCAATTTCAGGTACTCCAGTGGTATCTGTTAAAATAGGAGATCACAATTATTATGGGCTATGCGATTTGGGATCGAGTGCAAGTGCTATCCCCTATTCACTTTATGAAGAGATCATCGGTGAGATTTCCCCTTGTGAACTTGAAGAAGTTGATGTTACTATTCATCTTGCAAACAGAACAACTATCTCTCCTATCGGAATTGTGAGGGACGTTGAAGTCCTATGTGGAAAGGTAAAATACCCTACCGACTTTCTAGTACTTGGTTCAGAGAGGGACAATTTTTGTCCAATTATTTTTGTTAGACCTTTTCTTAGAACTTGTGGAGCTATAATAGATTGCAAGAAAGGTAAAGTTTCTGTTGAATTCGATGGTGAGCCATATGAATTTAATTTTTCTAAGTTCTCTAAGCAGCCTCGTGGTACCAATTTACCTAGTGATGATAAACTTATTGAAAGTATTGCTTCTATTGCTATTCCCCCTAATGATCCTTTGCAGCAATATATGGAGGACCACGAGAATGATTTGCATATGCAGGAAAGAAATGAACTAGATGAAATATTCTTGAGGCAGCCTGCTATCCTGAAGCACAACCTTCCGGTTGAACCTTTGGGAATTTTATCAAAACCAAAAGAAGACCCGGTGTTCGATCTTAAACCTCTTCCCGATACGCTCAAGTATGCTTATTTAGATGAAAAGAAAGTATATCCTGTTATTATCAATTCTAACCTTTCAGGATATGAAGAAGAGCGACTATTGCAAGTATTCCGTAAACACCGAGGCGCAATTGGCTATACCCTTGATGACCTTAAGGGGATTAGTCCATCTATCTGTCAACACACTATCAACCTCGAGCCTGATGCTAAACCAGTTGTTGATCATGAACAACGGTTGAACCCGAAGATGATGGATGTTGTAAGAACTGAAATTCTCAAGCTTCTAGCCGCAGGTATTATCTACCCTATAGCTGATAGTAAGTGGGTAAGCCCGGTACATTGTGTTCCTAAGAAAGGAGGTACAACTGTGGTTCCTAATGATAAAAATGAACTAATACCTCAGAGAATTATTATTGGATATAGAATGTGTATTGATTACAGGAAGTTGAACAAGGCAACCAGGAAGGATCACTACCCGTTGCCATTCATCGACCAAATGCTTGAAAGGTTATCCAAAAATACCCACTTTTGTTATCTCGATGATTATTCTGGCTTCTCTCAAATTCATGTTAACACTGTTGATCAAGAGAAGACCACTTTTACTTGTCCCTTTGGTACTTATGCTTACAGGCGTATGCCTTTTGGTTTATGTAATGCCCCTGCTACTTTTCAGAGGTGTATGTTGATGACCCTCAACCGTAAGGGATCTGTTGCAGCGTTTTCGATAAGTAAGAGTGTCGAACCCAACGAGGAGCAGAAGGTATTGATAAGCGATTCTGAGCAAGAAATTACTGCAAGCACTGAAAGATAACTTTTAGGGGTTTTCTCGATATAAGCAACAGGAATGTAAAGACAAGTAATGTAAAAGGTACTGAAAGTAACAAGTGGCCCAATCCCTTCTTAGCAAAGGAGAGGCCTAGCAACTGAACTTATAAAGGCTAAAGCGTTCTTGAGGACACACGGGAGAGGTAGTCATGTGCTTTCGCCATATTCCGTATCGATACTATGTTATGTGTTGATAAGTGTTGAGTGGGTGGATCTATGCTAGTGCACTCTCTAGACTAAGATGAATGCACTCTTATGATTAAACACCTTGCAAGCATCCGCAAATACAAGATAGAATTTAAGGCAAAAGCCTAACCATAGCAATACGATCGAGGATCCATTATTCCCTTATGCAAAAGCGTGCGAACTGGGGTTCAGGTTTCTGTCACTCCGGCAACCCACCATAAGCATTCTTTATACACAATGTATTCTCCTAGGTCCTTAATAAGGCGAAGTGTTGGGTGTTCGACTCACACAACACCACTAGTAGAATGACAACGCAACTTAAGTACCAAACAACACATATTACTTCAACAGCATATGACTACTAACAACAAGACTTCCCCCATGTCCTCAAGAACTAAGGTAACTACTCACAAAACATAAAAGAGATCATGATCAGTGGGGATAAATATGTGATAAACAATCTGGACATAATAATATTTCTCCAACAAAACTCAATAGCATTCACCACAAAGTAGTAATCAACACCAACGGAGTAAAGGGGATAGGTAGTACGAGTTACAACACGAGTTGCGATGGTAAGGTGAGATTTGGATGAAGATGGAGATGGTGCTGGTGTTGGGGATGACGTTGATGATGATCTCGATGATGCCCGTGACGATGGTGATGACGATGGCGACGATCTCCCCTTTCGGGAGGTGATCTCCCCGGCGGAATCTGCCCACCGGAGATGCCCTTTTCTTCTCTGCAGGTTTCCGCCTTGAAGCAGCGGCGGAACTCCGTAAAAAGTCCCGTGCCTAGGGTTTTCAGGGGACGGAGAACATATATGCAAACGGGGGCGACCAGAGGTGGGCCAGGGGCTCCAGGCGCCCCCCCGGCGCGGCCAGGGGGGGCGCCCCTAGGCCGCCTGGGCACCCTGTGGCCCCCCTCTGACTCCCCTTTTGCATGTCTTCGTTATTCGTCTGAAAAATACCCCCCGTCAATTTTCAGGTAATTTGGAGGTGTTCTTCTTCAGCAACTCAGCATCCACTTTTTCCTGCTGAATCCTGCGTCTGCTGTTCGGGTATCGGAAAGTTGCAAACTGTGTAAAATAGACCAAAACAACATAAGAACATCATCATAACGTGAAATATATCAATGAATAAGGATAAATTATAATACAAAATAGTGATGCATTTTGGACGTATCAACACCCCCAAGCTTAGACCTCGCTTGTCCCCAAGCGAATATGAACTCGGTAAACCTGTCCACAAGTTTAGAGAGTGAAGTGTCGATAAATAGAATACGGACAAGAAGCATCATAGTCTCTTCACCAACTCAAATATCCTCAGCAGCAATCTTCAACTCATAAGGCTCTTATGAAAGAGTGTCAACACTTATATTCGAAAGTAGGACCAATGGAAACTCATTATATCATGGCAAACATGTCCTTTGGTCAAAGAACAACAAATAATTTTAACTTTTGCTTTTGATGGGATTAATTGAAGCTTTTTGAAATAACAAGTTAATAAGCAAGAAGTGAAAGTGTTAACACGAAGGAAGATATTTGCCTTAGCTGGGCATGACAAACAACTTACTTATCAAATGATAATCTCAACAAGGATATGATATGACAAATCTTAATGCAGCTTTATATGAATGAATCCTTATCAACATCAAACGTCTGCTCTCTTTGAGAAATAGAGGGAAGTAGAAATAACTGACTCAACTTAAAATTAAAATATAGGCCCTGCTCTAGGGTAGTAGGGAAAACTCATGTGCTATCCTCAAATCAAACAGAATGAAAACAAGTTTTTGAGAGGTGCATGATTCGTCAACGAATGCTAATAGATAACTCAATTACTTCTTGAACTGGACAAGTTTCGAGGAACGGCTCCCGTATGAGGACGATAACATCCTCTTATTCTCCTTTGTTTATCACTTCCAAAGTTTTCTGATTTCTCATGAACAAAGCGTGAAGGAGGGTTTGTTTGTTATATTATTTTTAAGCCGGGCGCACTCAATGCCAGTTCCTTTTTGTATTATGGGTTTGCACATTATACATGCAATCCCGGGGTGAAGCTTGTCCAACTCAAAAAGGTCATGAATTAGCTACTACTTCCTCATGAGCTAAAGCAGAGGCACAAAATAAAAGATTTTGAACATTTAAGGATAACACATAAATTATATACTTTAGGAGGTGGTAGTGGAGTACCACGAGTAGGTAGGTATGGTGGACTCATATGGAAGGTATTGGCTTAAGGGTATGGACGCACAAGCAGAATTCTGCTTAGTACAGAGTTAGGCTAGCAAAGGTTTTGAAAGAGCAGACAACTGATGATGACTAAGATGCAAAGCAATATAAAGCCTGAACATTGAAATAAGCATAACACATCAAGTTGTCTTCCTTGTCAACATAACACTTCAAGCATAATAACATAAAGGTTTTGGCTATGTTGATACTTTAAGAACATCATGCTTGTTGTTATGACCAAAGCTATGTTTGCCAAGATTAAATAAAGTTTCATAGCCATACCTGACATAAGGTCAATACTCCCCATAAGAATCATCATATAAGGTCGATTGCGTGAAGAGAATACCGAGTGCAGCAAAAAGGAACCGATAAACTTCTCATTAATATTCCATCATAAACGACTCCACACACACGGATACAATTCTTCACCAAAGGGGTGATAGACCTCAATGCACACACCTATCTCATATAATAACCTCCCTAGACATGATACGACTCTACTTGACTTCTGAAAGACAAAAGGTAAAAGATAAAGATACCGGGCACTCCCCCAAGCTTGGAACAAGCCAAGGGAATGCCATTACCCACGGAGATTTCACCCATACTTGTTGGCGTTAATCACGTAGTCCTTGGCGAATTGCTTCCATGGATATCTTGCTAAAGTCTCTTGTGAGAGGCTCATCTCCTGAATCCTGCATTCAGCACCCAAACTCATGCACATAAATCTTAGTTCATACTCACAGTTCTGGTTATATAAATCGTTAATTTGCCCTTGGAGTTCTATAATTCTGTCTTCAGACGCGGCGATTCTTTCCCGCATCTCCTTCATCTCCTTCAGAAAGTAGTTCTTCAGCTCGTTGGTGATGTCAAAGTTTGCTTCGACACCACGCTCGGTCATCTTCTTGTACTTGAAGACTTCTTGCTCCACTTCTTCCAGCCTGGCCTGGACGCTCCCCTCTTTGATGGGTCCCTTCAGATCTTCTTGATGAAGGACGCCTTCCTTCATCTGAACAACCTGAGGGTGCTTCTTCACCTCAGCGAGGTAAGGGTTGATGACGTTGACGACGAACGTGTCCTTGGGGGAACTTGGAGAAGCCATGGCACCTAAATTTAGCTGAAAGATTTCCTGGAACAAACAGATCGAAGAGAAAACACGCGAAATCGCAAGATACGTTGCCGGAACACCCCGGGCAAATATATAGGAAAAATTTATGCATAGAAAGGAAGGTAACGGACCCAAGCGGGGTCGGAGACGGGCTCCAGGGTGTCCAGGCGGCCTGCCGGCGCGGCCCAGGGGGGGGGGGCGCCAGGGGGGCGCCTGGACTCCCTGGTGGTTGTCTCCGGCTCCACTTCGACTCGGAATTTTACTAATTTTACAAAAACTCGTAATACAGAACTTTTATGATGGTTTGCGGTGTTTTCTTACCGTACTACATACCTTTTATTTATTCTGCTTCTGCTGCCGTCTGAAACAGGGCTGTAACATGTTCTTCGTGGGTTGTTGTGTATATTATATTCACATCAACATCGACAGGGTCTCCTGCTATGTAGTGTTTAAGTCTTTGCCCATTCACAACTTGAGGTTTGGTGCCTTCAAAATTATTAATCTTAATTGCACCAGACCGATAAACTTATTCAATATGAAATGGTCCTTCCCACCTGGAAAGTAGTTTACCTGGAGAAAACCTGAAACGGGATCTAAACAACAAAACTTTATCACCAACATTAAATTCACGTTTCAGAATCTTCCTATCATGCCACCTTTTTACCTTTTCCTTGAACATTTTAACGCTCTCGTAAGCTTCACTTCTCCATTCATCTAGAGAAGTCAAGTTCATGAGACGCTTCTCACCAGCTAGTTTTGGGTCAGCGTAGAGCTCTCTAACAGCCCAGAAAGCTTTGTGCTCTAGCTCTAATGGCAAATGGCAAGCCTTGCCATATACCATCTTATAGGGGGACATGCCCATGGGGTTTTTGTAAGCAGTTCTATATGCCCACAAAGCATCTCCTAATTTATTTGACCAATCCTTCCTATTTCTGTTTACTGTTTTCTGCAAGATCAACTTAATCTCTCTATTGGTAAGCTCAACTTTCCCACTAGTTTGAGGATGATACGGTGAAGCAATTCTATGATTAACATCGTATTTAGCCAGAGCTTTTCTAAAAGCTCCGTGCGTGAAGTGTGATCCTCCATCGGTCATGAGATACCTTGGTACACCAAACCTAGGAAAAATTACATCTTTAAGCATTTTCAAAGATGTTTTGTGATCAGCACTTTCAGTGGGGATTGCTTCAACCCACTTGGTCACATAATCAACAGCTACTAAAATGTGAGTGTACTTGTGCGAAGAAGGAAAAGGACCCATAAAATCAAAACCCCAACAATTGAAAGGTTCAATCACTAGTGAGTAATTCATAGGCATCTCATTCCTTCTACTAATGTTACCAACTCTCTGACATTTATCACAAGCTAAAACATAATTTCTAGCATCTTTAAAGAGAGTAGGCCAATAAAAACCTGATTGAAGAACCTTATGTGCAGTCCTCTCACCGGCATGATGTCCTCCATAGGGACTATCATGACACCGTCGGAGAACGTCCTTCTGCTCATGTTCCGGAATGCATCTTCTCACGATCCCGTCGGGACCTTCTTTGAAAATATGTGGGTCATCCCAAAAGTAGTGCCTCAAATCATGAAAGAACTTCTTTCTTTGCTGAAATGTTAGACCTGGAGGCAAATACTTCGCAACAATAAAATTAGCATAATCTGCATACCAAGGGTCGGATAGAGGTTGTATTTTTACAACGGCAAGTTGCTCGTCAGGAAAACTATCGTTAACTGGGATGGGGTCATGCGGTATATCTTCCATTCTTGAAAGATTGTCCGCTACCGGATTGTCTTCCCCTTTCCTATCAACAATCTGCAAATCAAATTCTTGGAGAAGGAGTACCCATCTGATAAGCCTTGGCTTGGCATCCTTCTTTGTCATAAGATATTTAATGGCAGCATGATCAGTATGAATAATAACTTTGGAATCAACAATATACTGCCTAAACTTATCACAAGCAAAAACTACAACTAAGAATTCCTTCTCAGTAGTAGCATAATTTCTTTGAGCACTATCAAGGGTTTTACTAACATAATGTATAACATTCAATTTCTTATCAACTCTTTATCCTAAAATAGCTTCAACAGCAAAATCACTTGCATCACACATAATCTCAAAAGGTAAATTCCAGTCAGGTGGTTGTACTATAGGAGCAGTTATTAAAGCTTTCTTAAGGACTTCAAAAGCTTCCTTACAATTTTCATCAAACGCAAAAGAAACATCCTTCTGGAGAAGATTAGTGAGGGGTCTCGAGGTTTTAGAAAATTCTTTAATAAATCTTCTATAAAAACCTTCATGACCGAGAAAACTGCGAATACCTTTGATGTCCCTTGGATAGGGCATCCTCTCGATAGCTTCGATCTTGGCTTTGTCCACTTCAATTCCCCTTTCGGCAATCTTGTGGCAAAGAACAATTCCTTCATTAACCATAAAGTGGCACTTCTCCCAGTTGAGTACCAAATTTGTCTCCTCGCATCTCTGCAAAACTTTATTAAGGTTGTGAAGACAATGGTCAAAAGAAGTTCCATAGACGGAGAAATCGTCCATGAAGACTTCCATAATATCCCCGCAGAAACCATGAAAGATAGCAGACATACACCTTTGAAAAGTAGCAGGGGCATTACGTAAACCAAAAGGCATACGTCTGTAAGCATAAGTACCAAAAGGACAAGTAAAAGTGGTCTTCTCTTGATCGGCAGTGTTAACATGAATTTGAGAGAAGCCAGAATAACCATCGAGATAACAAAAGTGGGTATTTTTGGATAACCTTTCAAGCATTTGGTCGATGAACGGCAGTGGGTAGTGATCCTTCCTGGTTGCCTTGTTCAACTTCCTGTAATCAATACATATTCTATATCCAATAATAATTCTCTGAGGTATTAGTTCATTTTTATCATTAGGAACCACAGTTATACCTCCTTTCTTAGGAACACAATGCACCGGACTTACCCACTTACTGTCAGCTATAGGGTAGATGATACCTCCGGCTAGAAGCTTGAGAATCTCAGTTCTCACGACATCCATCATCTTCGGGTTCAACCGTCGTTGATGATCAACAACTGGTTTAGCATCAGGCTCAAGGTTGATAGTATGTTGACAGATAGATGGACTAATCCCTTTAAGGTCATCAAGGGTGTAGCCAATTGCGCCTCGGTGTTTACGAAGTACTTCCAATAATCGTTCTTCTTCATATCCTGAAAGGTTAGAATTGATAATAACAGGATATACTTTCTTTTCATCTAAATATGCATACTTGAGCGTATCGGGAAGAGGTTTAAGATCGAACACCGGGTCTTCTTTTGGTTTTGATAAAATTCCCAAAGGTTCAACCGGAAGGTTGTGCTTCAGGATAGCAGGCTGTCTCAAGAATATTTCATCTAGTTCATTTCTTTCCTGCATATGCAAATCATTCTCGTGGTCCTCCATGTATTGCTGCAAAGGATCATCAGGGGGAATAGCAATAGAGGCAATACTTTCAATAATTTTATCATCACTAGGTGAATCAGTACCACGAGGCTGCTTAGAGAACTTAGAAAAATTAAATTCATATGGCTCACCATCGAATTCAACAGAAACTTTACCTTTCTTGCAATCTATTATAGCTCCACAAGTTCTAAGAAAAGGTCTACCAAAAATGATGGGACAAAAATTGTCCCTGGCTGAACCAAGTACCAGAAAGTCGGTAGGATATTTTACCTTTCCACATAGGACTTCAACGTCCCTCACAATTCCGATAGGAGAGATAGTTGATCTATTTGCAAGATGAATAGTAACATCAACTTCTTCAAGTTCACAAGGGGAAATCTCACCGATGATTTCTTCATAGAGTGAATAAGGAATAGCACTTGCACTCGATCCCAAATCACATAGCCCATAATAATTGTGATCTCCTATTTTAACAGATACCACCGGAGTACCTGAAATTGGGCCTTTGTTCTTGGCTGTGACAAGGTTAGTGGAAACATCACAAAAAGTTATATTGGAATCCAAAACATCATCAGTAGCAAGGTCTTTAATCAATGCAACTTGAGGATCGACCCTGATCTGGTCCTCAGGTTCATCAACTCTTCTCTCACTTTTATTTATTATGCCTGTTACGAGAGAGTGTTCCTTTATCCTCGTGGGAAAAGGAGGCTTTTCATATATGACTGCAGGCAAAATAGGCTTAGCAACATAAATATCAATAGATGGTTCTTTAAAAGGTGCATGGTGCTGGTTTCTATTCTTTTTAAAAGAATCAACGTGAGAGGCAAAGTTCTTACATAAATCAATCACTAGATGGGAATCAAGACCAATCTTAGAGCAAAAAGTATTGAAGTAATCAGTTTCCACATAGCTCTCAATATAATCATGTTCATAATTTATAGCGGGTTCAATACCTTTATAAATTTCCCAATCTTCAGTATTCCTTTGGATTCTTTCAAGGAGATCCCACCTTTCTTCAACACTCTTCTTCTGAAATACCCCACTAGAGGAGGCATCCAGCATCTCCTTATCCTGACAAGAAAGCCTGGCATACAAATTTGTAAGTATAATTTCCTTGGGAAGCTTATGAATTGGGCATTTGAGCATTAGAGACTTCAGTCTCCCCCAAGCTTGAGCAATGCTTTCTCCATCACGAGACCTAAAGTTATATATATAATTCCCGTCTCGATGAATTTCATGAAGAGGATAAAACTTAGTATAGAAAAGAGACATAAGCTCTTGCCAGTCCAGCAAGTGTGAGTTATCGAGAAGCCCATACCAATCTGAAGCTTTATCTATAAGGGATACGGCAAACAATTTCCTCATGACAAACTCCCTCGATACACCTGCAAGCTTAAATAATGAACATAGTCGTGACAAATATAGCAAGTGCTCACCGGGATGTCTGTCTCCTGCATAACGATTAGCCAAAACATAATTGATAATACCAGCTGGTATTTTATAAGGCACAATTTCAGTAGGGGGGGGGATCAACCACCACAGGTGTGGGGCGTCTTCCCGCAAGCAACGCTCCAATAATAGGGTTATCCATAAGGACAAAGAGCAGCAATAGCAAAAAATAAAAACAGAATTATATAAAAAAACTTTCTTACCAGTTTCACTTTACCAATAGCGCTACGCTCCCCGGCAACGGTGCTAGAAAACGTTACTTGATGACCCTCAACCGTAAGGGATCTGTTGCAGCGTTTTCGATAAGTAAGAGTGTCGAACCCAACGAGGAGCAGAAGGTATTGATAAGCGATTCTGAGCAAGAAATTACTGCAAGCACTGAAAGATAACTTTTAGGGGTTTTCTCGATATAAGCAACAGGAATGTAAAGACAAGTAATGTAAAAGGTACTGAAAGTAACAAGTGGCCCAATCCCTTCTTAGCAAAGGAGAGGCCTAGCAACTGAACTTATAAAGACTAAAGCGTTCTTGAGGACACACGGGAGAGGTAGTCATGTGCTTTCGCCATATTCCGTATCGATACTATGTTATGTGTTGATAAGTGTTGAGTGGGTGGATCTATGCTAGTGCACTCTCTAGACTAAGATGAATGCACTCTTATGATTAAACACCTTGCAAGCATCCGCAAATACAAGATAGAATTTAAGGAAAAAGCCTAACCATAGCAATACGATCGAGGATCCATTATTCCCTTATGCAAAAGCGTGCGAACTGGGGTTCAGGTTTCTGTCACTCCGGCAACCCACCATAAGCATTCTTTATACACAATGTATTCTCCTAGGTCCTTAATAAGGCGAAGTGTTGGGTGTTCGACTCACACAACACCACTAGTAGAATGACAACGCAACTTAAGTACCAAACAACACATATTACTTCAACAGCATATGACTACTAACAACAAGACTTCCCCCATGTCCTAAAGAACTAAGGTAACTACTCACAAAACATAAAAGAGATCATGATCAGTGGGGATAAATATGTGATAAACAATCTGGACATAATAATATTTCTCCAACAAAACTCAATAGCATTCACCACAAAGTAGTAATCAACACCAACGGAGTAAAGGGGATAGGTAGTACGAGTTACAACACGAGTTGCGATGGTAAGATGAGATTTGGATGAAGATGGAGATGGTGCTGGTGTTGGGGATGACGTTGATGATGATCTCGATGATGCCCGTGACGATGGTGATGACGATGGCGACGATCTCCCTTTCCGGGAGGTGATCTCCCCGGCGGAATCTGCCCACCGGAGATGCCCTTTTCTTCTCTGCAGGTTTCCGCCTCAAAGCGGCGGCGGAACTCCGTAAAAAGTCCCGTGCCTAGGGTTTTCGGGGGACGGAGAACATATATGCAAAAGGGGGCGACCAGAGGTGGGCCAGGGGCTCCAGGCGCCCCCCCGGCGCGGCCAGGGGGGGCGCCCCCAGGCCGCCTGGGCACCCTGTGGCCCCTCTCTGACTCCCCTTTTGCATGTCTTCGTTATTCGTCTGAAAAATACCTCCCGTCAATTTTCAGGTAATTTGGAGGTGTTCTTCTTCAGCAACTCAGCATCCACTTTTTCCTGCTGAATCCTGCGTCTGCTGTTTCGGTATCGGAAAGTTGCAAACTGTGTAAAATAGACCAAAACAACATAAGAACATCATCATAACGTGAAATATATCAATGAATAAGGATAAATTATAATACAATATAGTGATGAATTTTGGACGTATCATATGTCTGCTATCTTTCATGGTTTCTGTGGGGATATTATGGAAGTCTTCATGGACGATTTCTCCGTCTATGGAACCTCCTTTGACCATTGTCTTCACAATCTTAATAAAGTTTTGCAGAGATGCGAGGAGACAAATTTGGTACTCAACTGGGAGAAGTGCCACTTCATGGTTAACGAAGGAATTGTTCTTGGTCACAAGATTTCCGAAAGGGGAATTGAAGTGGACAAAGCCAGGATCGAAGCTATTGAGAGGATGCCCTATCCAAGGGACATCAAAGGTATTCGCAGTTTTCTTGGTCATGCTGGTTTCTATAGAAGATTTATTAAAGACTTTTCTAAGACCTCGAGGCCCCTCACTAATCTTCTCCAGAAGGACGTTCCTTTTGTATTTAATGAGGATTGTAAGGAAGCTTTTGAAGTTCTTAAGAAAGCTTTAATAACCGCTCCTATAGTACAACCACCTGACTGGAATTTACCTTTTGAGATTATGTGTGATGATAGTGATTTTGCTGTTGGAGCTGTTTTAGGACAAAGAGTTGATAAGAAATTGAATGTTATACATTATGCCAGCAAAACCCTTGATAGTGCTCAAAGGAATTATGCTACTACCGAGAAGGAATTCTTAGCTTTAGTATTTGCTTGTGATAAGTTTAGGCAGTATATTGTTGATTCCAAAGTTATTATTCATACTGATCATGCTGCCATTAAGTACCTTATGACAAAGAAGGATGCCAAGCCAAGGCTTATCAGATGGGTACTCCTTCTTCAAGAATTTGATTTGAAGATTGTTGATAAGAAAGGAGAAGACAATCCGATGGCGGACAATCTTTCAAGGATGGAAGATATACCGCACGACCCTATTCCAGTCAACGATAGTTTACCAGACGAGCAACTTGCCATTGTAAAAGTACAATCTCTTTCCGATCCTTGGTATGCAGATTATGCTAATTTTATTGTTGCAAAGTATTTGCCTCCAGGTTTAACATTTCAGCAAAGGAAGAAGTTCTTTCATGATTTGAGGCACTACCTTTGGGATGACCCACATCTTTTCAAAGAAGGTCCCGACGGGATCGTGAGAAGATGCATACCGGAACATGAGCAGAAGGACATTCTCAGACGGTGTCATGATAGTCCCTATGGAGGACATCATGCCGGTGAGAGGACTGCACATAAGGTTCTTCAATCAGGTTTTTATTGGCCTACTCTCTTTAAGGATGCTAGAAATTATGTTTTAGCCTGTGATAAATGTCAGAGAGTTGGTAACATTAGTAGAAGGAATGAGATGCCTATGAATTACTCACTAGTGATTGAACCTTTTGATTGTTTGGGTTTTGATTTTATGGGTCCTTTTCCTTCTTCGCACAAGTACACTCACATTTTAGTAGCTGTTGATTATGTGACCAAGTGGGTTGAAGCAATCCCCACTGAAAGTGCTGATCACAAGACATCTTTGAAAATGCTTAAAGATGTAATTTTTCCTAGGTTTGGTGTACCAAGGTATCTCATGACTGATGGAGGATCACACTTCACGCACGGAGCTTTTAGAAAAGCTTTAGCAAAATACGATGTCAACCATAGAATTGCTTCACCATATCACCCTCAAACTAGTGGGCAAGTTGAGCTCACCAATAGAGAGATTAAGTTGATCTTGCAGAAGACAGTAAACAGAAATAGAAAGGACTGGTCAAACAAGTTAGGAGATGCTTTGTGGGTGTATAGAACTGCTTACAAAAACCCCATGGGCATGTCCCCCTATAAGATGGTGTATGGCAAGGCTTGCCATTTGCCATTAGAGTTAGAGCACAAAGCTTTCTGGGCTGTTAGAGAGCTTAATGCTGACCCAAAATTAGCTGGTGAGAAGCGTCTCATGAACTTGACTTCTCTAGATGAATGGAGAAGTGAAGCTTACGAGAGCGCTAAAATGTTCAAGGAAAAGGTAAAGAAGTGGCATGATAGGAAGATTCTGAAACGTGAATTTAATGTTGGTGATAAAGTTTTGTTGTTTAGATCCCGTTTCAGGTTTTCTCCAGGCAAACTACTTTCCAGGTGGGAAGGGCCATTTCATATTGAAGAAGTCTATCGGTCTGGTGCAATTAAGATTAACAATTTTGAAGGCACCAAACCTCAAGTTGTGAATGGGCAAAGACTTAAACATTACATAGCAGGAGACCCTGTCAATGTTGATGTGAATATAATATACACAACATCTCATGAAGAACATGTTGCAGCCCTGTTTCAGACGCCAGTAGAAGCAAAATAAAGAAAAGGTATGTAGTACGGTAAGGAAACATCGCGAACCGCCATAAAAGTTCTGTATTACGAGTTTTTGCAAAATTAGTAAAATTCTGAGCCTATGTGGAGCCGGAGACGAGCTCCAGGGGGTCCAGGCGCCCCCCTGGCGCGCCCTACCTCCTGGCCGCGCCGCCAGGGCGCCTGGACACCCGGGAGTCCGTCTCCGACCCCGCTTTAGCCTGTTACCTTCCTTTCTGTGCATAAATTTTTGCTATATATTTGCCCGGATTGTTCCGGCAACGTATCTTGCGATTTCGTGTGTTTTCTTTTTGATCTGTTTCTGCCAGGGAATCTTTCAGCTGAATCTAGGTGCCATGGCTTCTCCAAGTTCCCCCAAGGACAATTTCGTTGTCAACGTCATCAACCCTTACCTCGCTGAGGTGAAGAAGCACCCTCAGGTTGTTCGAATGGAGGACGGTGTCCTTCATCAAGAAGATCTGAAGGGACCTACCAAGGAGGGGAGCATCCATGCCAGGCTGGAAGAAGTGGAGCAAGAAGTCTTCGAGTACAAGAAGATGATCGAGCATGGTGTTGAAGCTAACTTTGACATCATCAACGAGCTGAAGACCTACTTTCTGAAGGAGATGAAGGATATGTGGAAAAGCATCACCGCGTCTGAAGAAAGAATTGAAGAGCTCCAAGGGCAAATTTATGATCTACATAACCAGAACTGTGAGTATGAACTAAGGTTTATGCGCATGGGTATGGGTGCTGAATGCAGGATTCAGGAGACAAACTTCTCGTATGCGACTGGAGAACCCCTTCCATGGAAGCGTTTCGCCGGAGACTACGTGATCAACGCCAACAAGGATGAGGAGTGAAATTTCCTTGGGTAACGGCATTCCCTTGGCTTGTTCCAAGCTTGGGGGAGTGCCCGGTATCTTTATCTTTATCTTTTGTCTTTTAGAGTCAAGTAGAGTCATATCATGTTTAGGGAGGTTATTATATGAAATAGGTGTGTGCATTGAGGTCTATCACTCCTTCGGTGGGGAGATTGTATCCGTGAGTGTGGAGTCGTCTATGATGGAATATTAATGAGAAGTTTATTGGTTCCTTTTGCTGCACTCGGCATTCTCTTCACGCAATCGACCTTATATGATGACTCTTATGGGGAGTATTGACCTTATATCAGGTATGGCTGTGAAAACTTTATTTAATCTTGGCAAACATAGCTTTGGTCATAACAACAAGCATGATTTTCTTAAAAGTATCGACATAGCCAAAACCTTTATGTTATTATGCTTGAAGTGTTATGCTGACAAGGAAGACAACTTGATGTGTTATGCTTACCTCAATGTTTATGCTTTATATTGCTTTGCATCTTAGTCATCATCAATTGTCTGTTCTCTCAAAACCTTTGCTAGCCTAACTCTGTAATAAGCGGAATTCTGCTTGTGCATCCATACCCTTTAAACCAATACCTTCCATATGAGTCCACCATACCTTCCTATTCGTGGTATTCCACTACCACCTCCTAAAGTACAGAATTTATGTGTTATCCTTAAATGTTCAAAATCTTTTATTTTTGTGCCACTGCTTTAGCTCATGAGGAAGTAATAGTTAATTCATGGTCTTTTTTGAGTTGGACAAGCTTCACCCTGGGATTGCATGTCTAATGTGCAAACCCATAATACGAGAAGGCACTGGCAAAGAGTGCGCCCGACTCAAAAATAATATAACAAACAAACCCTCCTTCACGCTCTGTTCATGAGAAATCAGAAAACTTTGGCAGTGATAAACAAAGGAGAATAAGAGGATGTGATCGTCCTCGTGCGGGAGCCGTTCCTCGAAACTTGTCCAGCTCAAGAAGCAGTTGAGTTATCTATTAGCATTCTTTGACAAATCATGCACCTTTCAAAACTTGTTTTCTTTCTGTTTGATTTAAGGATAGCACATGAGTTTTCCCTACTACCCTAGAGCAGGGCCTATCTTTTAATTTTAGATTGAGTCAGTTATTCCTACTCCTTTCTATTTCTTAAAGAGAGCAGACATTTGATGTTGACAAGGATTCATTCATATAAAGTTGCATTAAGATTTGTCATATCATATCCTTGTTGACATTATCATTTGATAAGTAAGTTGTTTGTCAAGCCCAGCTAAGGCAAATATCTTCCTTTGTGTTAACACTTTCACTTCTTGCCTGATAACATGTTCTTTCAAAAGCTTAAATTAATCTCATCAAAACATAAAGAAAGAGCAAAAGTAAAAGTTATTAGTTGTTCTTTGACCAAAGGACATGTTTGCCATGATTCAATGAGTTTCCTTAGCCCTACTTCCGAATATAAGTGTTACCACTCTTTTATAAGGGCCTTATGAGTTGAAGATTGCTGTTGAGGATATTTGAGTTGGTGAAGAAACTGTGATGCTTCTTGTCCGTATTCTATTTATCGACACTTCACTCTCTAAACTTGTGGACAGGTTTACCGAGCTCAGTATTCGCTTGGGGACAAGCGAGGTCTAAGCTTGGGGGTGTTGATACGTCCAAAATGCATCACTATTTTGTATCATAATTTATCCTTATTCATTGATATATTTCACATTACGATGATGTTCTTATGTTGTTTTGGCCTATTTTACACAGTTTGCAACTTTCCGGTGCCGAAGCAGCAGACACAGGATTCAGCGATAAAAAGTGGACGCTGAGTTGCTGAAGAAGAATACCTCCAAATTACCTGAAAATCGACAGAGGATATTTTCCGGACGAATCACGAAGACATGCGAAAGGGCAACCAGAGGGGGGCCACAGGGTGCCCAGGCGCCCTGGGGGCGCGCCCCCCTGGCCACGCCGGGGGGCGCCTGGAGCCCTGGCCCACCTCCGGCTGCCCCCTTTTGCCTATATACTCTCCGTTATCTGAAAACCCTAGAAAGGAGAGTTTTTACGGAGTTCCGCCGCCGCTCCGTGGCGG
This sequence comes from Secale cereale, assembly GCA_902687465.1. Classification (NCBI taxonomy): domain Eukaryota; kingdom Viridiplantae; phylum Streptophyta; class Magnoliopsida; order Poales; family Poaceae; genus Secale; species Secale cereale. Next base: position 473,400,424 of record LR738710.1, on the reverse strand, counting down.
AAACCTACAGAGAAGAAAAAGCCATCTCCGGCGGGCAGATTCCGCCGGGGAGATCATCTCCCGGAAGGGGAGATCGTCGCCATCGTCATCACCATCGTCACGGGCAGCATCGAGATCATCATCAACATCATCCCCAACACCAGCACCATCTCCATCTTCATCCAAATCTCATCTCACAATTGCAACTTGTGCTGTAACTCGTACTACCTATCCTCTCTACTCCATCGGTGTTGATTACTACTTTGTGGTGAATGCTATTGAGTTTTGTTGGAGAAATATTATTACGTCCAGATTGTTTATCACCCATTTATCTCCACTGATCATGATCTCTTTTATGTCTCGTGAGTAGTTACCTTAGTTCTTGAGGACATGGGGAAAGTCTTGTTGTTAGTAGTCATATGCTGTTGAAGTAATATGTGTTGTTTGATACTTAAGTTGTGTTGTCATTCTACTAGTTTTGTTGTGTGAGTCGAACACTCAACACTTCGCCTTATTAAGGACCTAGGAGAATACATTGTGTACAAAGAATGCTTACGGTGTGTTGCCGGAGTGACAGAAACCTGAACCCCAGTTCACACGCTTTTGCATAAGGGAACAATGGATCCTCGATCGTATTGCTATGGTTAGGCTTTTGCCTTAAATACTATCTTGTATTTGTGGATGCTTGCAAGGTGTTTAATCATAAGAGTGCACTCATCTTAGTCTAGAGAGTGTACTAGCATAGATCCACCCACTCAACACTTATCAACACATAACATAGTATCGATACGGAATATGGCGAAAGCACATGACTACCTCTCCCGTGTGTCCTCAGGAACGCTTTAGCCTTTATAAGTTCAGTTGCTAGGCCTCTCCTTTGCTAAGAAAGGATTGGGCCACTTGTTACTCTCAGTGCCTTTTACATTGCTTGCTTTTACTTTCCTGTTACTTATATCGAGAAAACCCCCAAAAAGTTATCTTTCAGTGCTTGCAGTAATTTCTTGCTCATAATCGCTCATCAATACCTTATGCTCCTCGTTGGGTTCGACACTCTTACTTATAGAAAACGCTGCAATAGATCCCTTACGGTTGTGGGTCATCAGCCTGGCCCGGCCAGATCCAGGCGGCGACAAGGAGGAAGTGATGCGGGTGGCGAGCTCCAGACCGACGGAGACGATCTGTTTTGTTTTGATTTTTAAGTCATCAATCCTTGATGTACACATCTATTTGAGAGAGCCGAAATTATGCCATGACTTGTTAGAATAGCTCTCTATGCTTCACTTAAATTTTTATGAGCTATGGATTTGCTCTAGTGCTTCACTTATATCTTTTTGAGCACGATGTGCTTTAGTATTTTTGAAGAAATACTCTCTTGCTTGACTTAGATTTACTTGAGAGTTAGTAAACTTTTAAGAAGTTCTCTCTTGCTTCACTTAAATTATTTTGAGAGAAATAAAAAAATATGGTCATGATCTTCACTTATATTTGTTCGAGCTTATCAAAAGCAACACATGAAAAATAGTCCCACAGTGATATATATCCTAGAAGGATATAATAAAAACTTTCATGAATTTCATTAGACAAAATAAACTTGATTCCTTGTAATAGTTTTGAGACATGATGATATGATATGTGAGTCATGTTAATGAGTAATTACGCTTTAGTAAGAATGTTCGTGTTAAGGTTTGTGATTCCCTATGCAAGCACGAAAGTCAATAATTACGCAATAAAATTATATCCTACTTGTGGTGCATTATTCGGTGTTATTTATGCTCAATGTTCGCTTATGCTATTATTCATTTCATGGTTGGTTGCTTCCCAGACTTTTGCTACCCTTCATTTTGCACTAAGTATGATCACTACTTGTCCATCCAAAATCCTTTATCCCGATTTTTCCACATGAGTCCACCATACCTACCTATATGCGGTATTCCATTGCCGTTCTAAGCAAATTTGTATGTTCCATCTCTAATTTTCAAAATAAATTTCCCTTTTGTGTGCCCGTATCGCTCGCGAGGCTATGAGGAGTGGCCAATATTTTCCATGCTAGATGTGTTATTCTCACGATGAGTGTTTATTCACTTGTCATTGCACGAGAGTAAGGCAAAGGTATTAGGGATGCCCAGTCCCGAAGTGAAAAACAAATTTACTTTATGTTGTCAAATAATAAATTCCTTGGAAAGTGTTCGTATGGAAGGCAACCGTGGATTCGGCTAGCCCTGGCTTATGAAAGTTTGGTGGAAAAGGAACAAACTTTATTTTCTGTTTGGGAACCGCCTATGATATATCTAGCATGGAAAGTGTTGGGAACCTCAAGTCGTTCTCGTTGGTGGGAAAAGTATACCTCCCAAAAAATATCTCTTAATTTAAACTTCGAGCTCTGGCACCTCTACAAATTCCTACTTCCCTCTGCGAAGGGCCTTTCTTTTACTTATGCAATTTTTATTTTTGAATTTAAGTCTCCATCTTCTCTTACAAGCACCAACTAGGAAACACTATAATCGTACTTGAGCATTGGGTGTAACTAATATACGAGTGTGTTTCATGAATGGATCAATGGTTGAGCATGATGGGCTAGGGATAACCTATTTTAGCATTGATATTTTGAAAGACATGATTGCATGTTGATATGCTTGAGTATTTAAATCTCATGTCAAAACTAGACTATTGCGTTGAACCATATAAAAGTCCAATTGTCCATGCTATAAAGAAAAGAATATGATATGACATGATAGGCAACATTCGACATCAAAAATTCTGTTTTTATCACTTACCTACTCAAGGACGAGAAGGAGTTAAGCTTGGGGATGCTGATACGTCTCCAACGTATCTATAATTCTTGATTGTTCCATGCTGTTATATTATCATTCTTGGATGTTTTACAATCATTTTATAGTCATTTTATATCATTTTTTGGTACTAACCTATTGACATAGTGCCAAGTGACAGTCGTTGTTTTCTGCATGTTTTTTACATCGCAGGAAATCAATATCAAACGAGTCCAAACGCAACGAAACTTTTTGGAGATTGTTCTGGACCAGAAGACACCCAATGGGCCAAGTTCGCACCTCGGGGTGCTCCGAGGGGAGCACAACCCACTAGGGCGTGCTAGGAGGCCCAGGCGCGCCCTCGTGGGTTGTGCCCACCTCGGTTGCTCCCAGACCGCCTCTACCCAAATATTCCAGAAACCCTAGAAGAGCAGACGGAATTTTGATCCAGTCACTGCAGAGTCCTGAACCACTAGACACCATCACGGAGGGGTTCACCACTTCCATTAGCGCCTCTCCGATGATGTGTGAGTAGTTCATTGTAGACCTTCGGGTCCGTAGTCAATAGCTAGATGGCTTCATCTCTCTCTTTTGATTATCATTACAATGGTCTCTTGGAGATCCATATGATGTAACTCTTTTGCGGCGTGTTTGTTGGGATTCGATGAACTTTGAGTTTATGATCAAATCTATCTTTTTATATCCATGAAAGTTATTTGAGTCTTCTTTTGATGTCTTATATAAATGATTGCTTATAGCCTCGTATTTTTTCTCCGATATTGGGTTTTGTTTTGCCAACTTGATCTCTTTATCTTGCCATGGGAAGAGGTGCTTTGTAGTGGGTTCGATCTTATGGTGCTTGATCCCAGTGACATAAGGGGAACTGACACGTATGTATTGTTGCTACTAAGGATAAAACAATGGGGTCTATTTCTACATAAATAGATCTTGTCTACATTGTTTCATCGTTCTTATTGCATTACTCCGTTTCTCCATGAACTTAATACACAAGATGCATGCTGGATAGCGGTCGATGTGTGGAGTAACAGTAGTAGATGCAGGCAAGAGTCGGTCTACTAATCTTGGACGTGATGCCTATATAATGATCATTGCATGGATATCGTTATGATTATTTGAAGTTCTATCAATTGCCCAACAGTAATTGTTTTCCCACCATTTGTTATTTTCTCGAGAGAAGCCACTAGTGAAATTTATGACCCCTGGGTCTCTTTCTCATATTATTTGCCTTTGCGATATATTTTTCCTTTGCTTTTATTTCAGATCTATTAAACCAAAAACCCAAAAATACTTTGATGTAATTTATCTTATTTACCGTTCAATCTACCAATATTTATATCTCTCTCACATCCGTTACTCAAAAGGTATTGACAACGTCTTTTACATGTCGGGCTGCAAGTATTTGTTATTTGTGTGCAGTAATGTTTACGTTGTGTTGCTTGGTTCTCCTACTGGTTCGATAACCTTGGTTTCATTACTAAGGGAAATACCTACCGCTGCTATACTGCATCAACCCTTCCTCCTTGGGGGAAAACCGACGTAGCTTTAGCAGCCATCACAAGGCTGTGAGACCGGCCTAGCATGTCGGTCATAGCTTCCAGGTCTAGCTGTTTAGCAATGAGGCTCTCATTGGTGTTCTCTGTGATCTTCCTTAGAGATTGGATTTCAAGTCAAAGTTGAGTTGCAGAGTGCCTTTCTTCTTGAACTTGAGACTGGAGAAGTCGAACTGATTCAGACAGCAAATTCCGTGAGCTTGTCTGACTCCTAGTCTCAAGTAACTTGAACACTGCATCAAGACATGACTTTGGGGTTCTTACACTATCTTCAAGATGTTTTGCCTTCTTTGCTGCAATATATGTTGGGTTTGTATCATAGCCTTCAATAGACTTGTGCATGCCATCAGGCATATCACCCAGAAACAAGCAGAGAGATGACATGTTTTACACGTGTATAAACAAAGATGGTAACTATGCTGTCAATTCTATCCAATTTTAAATTAGAAAATAAAGAGTCAGTTCAAAATACCAATAGCATAATTTTACATTGTTCATAATGCAGGGAGCTTCACCACACTACCAGATTACCATGTCGACAAAACAAGCATAGATGAAGGGCAAAGACAATCATTGTATCTATTTTGGTTAATGTGCATGGCATGTTGTTCATATCATCAGCCACATCAGTAAGATAAAACAGGAGATGACAAGGTGAAAATGTGGGCTGCTTCACCACACACTGGATTATAGATCCACAAAAACAAGCATACATATAGGGAGTATTGAGTGATGTGCATCGTATGAATAAGGAATTTGGTTTTACAACTAAAATTTGGAACTTACAGTTGTTGCGAACATGAATTTTGATAGAAACAACAAACTAAATAAAAGTTGATGATAGGGAGCATGAGCAAATTAAACAACAGTTGAGGATAAAGGCTTTAGAAGGACTGACTTACATTAACAGTTAGCACCAGCTTTATAATGCCCTTCTCCATGTCAAGGGAAGGATAACTCAAGAATTTCTGCACAAAATGTTCTTCATAAGCATTGCCTGTACTCTACATTTTGTAGAGAGTAATTATAGATATGATAATACTGGAAGGGATAGAGGATAATGAAGATAAGATGCAGATTGATGATACATAATCAAATACCAATCCCAGTAAGTACAAGCGTTACAGGACAAAATGTACTGACAAGAGCAATGGGCTACACGTATGCACTAGCATTGTCTGTGTATTCAACTTTTTGGTAAGATTAAATATAGATTTGATATTTTTTTAGTAAATGGTGGGCGAGGGCGATAAGATGCAGAATGTTACACAATGAACCAATCCCTCCTTCCCATAATATAAGAATGTTTGGTACACGGGTGTACAGTACAAAACACTCTTATATTATGGGACGGAGGGAGTAGCTGTTAATGTACGTACGGTGATAGAAGACGTTCCGTCCTTACAAGAGGGCTGCAGAGCTAAAACTCTTCAAAAGCATTGGGTTGATTCTAAATTTATGTAAGAGTCGATACCGATCTCATAATGTCCACCAAATGGAGGATAACGAGGCTACCATGTGCAGTGATGCTACATAATCAACCAGCTATGAAAGTAAGTATGGTCATACAGGGCAAGAGGTACTCACAAGAGCAATGAACTGTGCAGTATAATTGCGAGATTCCGTGGTCCCTTGAGAATGAATGTTATTCTGCAAATAGTTTTCCTACAAGTAAGACGGTAAGGTACATGCCGAAAAGTAGTGCAAATTATGATGTGATATCATAGACAGTACCTTACGCTTCAGACGAGACCAATGTGTAACAAGATTATTCCAGTCACTGTCTAATAAATGTAGCACCAGAGACTTTACAGAAATTTCGTTTAGAGGCTTGTCATCAAAGTGCGCTTGCCTCAGGTAGGAACGATACTTCATCAACGAGTGCTTAAAAAGTGAAAGCAACCGTTGCTCATCTTGACTATCCAGTTTGGTCCTCGCCTATTTAAAAGAATGAAACCTTGTGTCTTCTGTCAGCAGAAACATATGCAGTAATTACCATGAACAAGATTAGTACATTACTTACGCGTAAGTTGCGGAGGAATGTTGGAAATTGTTCTGTGTCTGTGGTATAATCTTTCCATGAAGGAAAGATGCGCACAAAGTTCTTGACAACAATATAAGCTTGGTCTTCTAAACTGGGAATAAATGGAATAGGGTCTTGTTTGCTGCAATTGGGGTTCTGTCTCGTTCGAAAAGGGATTTGGCAACTGAATTTGGTGTACCCTTTGCTGGAATGGGGGTTTTGCGTCGTAGAGCCGGTGCTATGTCAAATGACATCATCATACTGTTTGCTGCAGTCGGGGTCTGCTGAGTTGGGGCATCAGAGATGGCCAGTGTAGTAGGGCTAGAGTCTGCTAGAGTTGTGGCTGTGTTTTCTGAGTCTGGTGATATTGCAACTACACCAATTGGGCTATTTGATTTATCAGGTGTCACTACCTTCTCCAAATACTTTGTTCGTGCTCCTCCGCGATTAGCAATCACCCTCTTCATTTTGAACATCTGATACACAAGAACGACATTTGAATGGATAAATATGGTATGATGACAGATGGAATATGTACTGAAAATGGATAGGAAGGGCATATTCATATACACGATGTGTAAACTAAGCTAATGACAGTGCAACAAAGTAGAAGCAATGCAAAGCACCAGTTGCAAGATATGTGCGACCAATATAACCTTGGAAAGTTAGAGCAAGCACCTTGATGGGTGAATAAGTTAGGGCATCTGCCTCTGTCTCCTCCACTAGGGAGCTACATAGACTTAGGTCCCCCTCTAGCTGCGAATCATTGTCAGAATCATATTCTAAGCATGAATATGTAGGTGGAGAGCGTTTGCATTGCATTGCATCCAGACTTGATTTCAGTCCCTTAATGCCAAGTTTGACAGCCATGGCATTATTCTGCTTTATTCTTTTCATGCGTGCAAGCTCATAATCATTATGATACTGTTCAATATCTATGATCAATGAAAACATAAAAAGTGTCATATTCTTATGGAATGCATCGCGGATTCAACTCAAAGAGTGTCTCCCTACAAACCCTTGCATATACAAAGTTCATCCCCTAACGGTGCTGACCATACCACACACAGAAATACAAACCTCTTATGTCTCTATAACAGGCGGGCACACATTTCAAAACTGAAGTAGGAACATTAGAATCATATCAAATTTGTTTTTGAACAAATAAACTAAGGAATTATGAGTGGCATAATGTTTAGCTCCAAGGGTGGAGTGCTGGTAGTGCGACACAAAGCAAGTACGCAGATTGTATTCCATGTTAAAGATCATAGTCTATGTAAAAGGTGGATATGACACTTAATACGTGTCCAACGTATCTATAATTTTTGATTCTTCCATGCTATTATATTATCTGTTTTGGATGTTTAATGGGCTTTATTATACACTTTTATATTGTTTTTGGGACTAACCTACTAACCCAAGGCCAAGTGCAAATTGCTGTTTTTTTGCCTATTTTAGTGTTTCGCAGAAAAGGAATATCAAACGGAGTCCAAACTGAATGAAACCTTTGGGAGAGTCGTTTTTGGAACAATTGCAACACAGAAGACTTGGAGTACACGCCAGGGAAGAAACGAGACGACCACGAGGGCAGGGGGCACGCCCAGGGGGGTAGGCGTGCCCCCACCCTCGTGTGCCCCTCGTAGGCCCCCTGACGTGCCTCTTCCTCCTATATATATATCCATATACCCTGAAAACATCGAGGAGCACCACGAAACCCTAATTCCACTACCGCAACCTTCTGTACCCGTGAGATCCCATATTGGGGCCTGTTCCGGAGCTCCACCGGAGGGGGCATCTGTAATGCCCAGGATGGAATTATACCTCCTACGTGTCGAGGCACGACTTAAAGGCATAAGTCCATCCTAGAATGATCTCAAGTTTGGTAATCTTTGCACAACTCATGTAAAAGAGGGATAGAAAACTGAAAATAGTTGGCTTACAATCGCCACGTCACAGAATAACAGTACAAGTCTCAAACATCATACAATAAGATCACTACAACCCTCTAAGGGCAAAAGCCAAATGCCAAAGTACCAAACTCAGATAAATAAAACAACCACAGGCGGATCGAATCCTAGTAAGAGACTCCACTACTGATCGTCCGGGTAGCGCACGTAGTAACGACTACGCTCCTCGTCGTACTCCCAATCCAGCTCGGTGCCATCACCTGGATAGCTCACAGCTGGACCTGCATCTGGTGTGTGAAGTAACTGTGAGCCACAGAGGACTCAGCAATCCCGTTCCCGGGTAACAGAACTATCAAAGCCTTTAGGTGAGGAAAGGCTGAAGAAAGAAATGAGGTGAAGGAACAACAAAGAGTCTGCAGCAGCAACTAGCACTAACCTACGCAAGAGAGAGCGAGAAGAGAAGGCAAAGCGAGAAGTGATCACTAAGTGATCCTAGCTACAAGCTCACAAGCATAACCCCTCCGTGTTCAACTCCCGAATCCCTATTCGGAAATTGACAGTCACGGAACACACGCTGGTAGTGTATTAGCAACATTGTGTCAAGTTATCTACAACCGGAATTAACAAGCTCCCATCTGCCACATAACCGCGGGCACGGCTTTCGAAAGTTCAAACCCTGCAGGGGTGTTCCAACTTGACCCATTACAAGCCCACGATCCGCGGAGTCGCAACTCCAAAGTGGGAAGACCCGAGTATCCTCGGAATCCCGTGCTCAAGATATACCGAGCTAAGGTAAGGCTAATCCAGCAAATCCTCCCGGCGTG
>LR738710.1:473315383-473383811 GCA_902687465.1 Secale cereale | reverse complement strand
GTGCCCGGCTCGAGTTCAATGACAAACTCCACCTGACGGTGTGGAGGCATGCCTGGAAGTTCTTCTGGAAAGACGTCTTGATATTCATTCACCACTGGAATTTGCTCTATGGCATTAATTTCACCCTTATCATTAAGAGAGAAAAGCCGAATAGTATTATCCCTGGAGGCGAAGATAATCACATCTTCATCAGAATGAGTCAATTTGACTTCCTTTTGAGCGCAATCAATGTGAGCATCGTGCTGAGAAAGCCAATCCATTCCGAGAATGAGGTCAATATCAGAATGACCAAGAACCACCGGAGAAGCCAAAAATCGATAATCACCCATGCGAATAGAAATATCCGGAACATGCACCCGAGAGGTCATTTGCAAACCAGGAGAAATAATGCTCAACGGCTTCGGCATCACTTGAGTGACAAATTCATGCTTAGCAACAAAAGGTCTTGAAATGAAGGACAAAGATGCACCCGAATCAAACAATACTTTAGCTGGGATAGAGTTAACTGGAAGGTTACCCAAAATGACATCAGAAGAAGCCTCTGCTTGTGCTGCATTCATCAGATTAACCCTTGCAGACTTTGGATCATGCTTGACAATAGCTGAACTCATAGGTGGAGGAGGTGGAAGACGCTTCGGATTCGGACATCTGTTGGCATAGTGACCCTTCTGGCCACACTTGTTGCACACCACTTCAGAGAGAGGACGGAACTGAGAGCCACTGGACTTGGAGCCTTGAGACTGAAACTGCTTCTTCGACTGGTTGCTTGGGTTGGGTGGGTGGGAGAAACCACGACCACTAGAGTTCTTGTTGTTGGAGTTGTTGAAGTTGCTGGAGTTGTTGAATGGAGCTCGAATCATTGGAGGAGGAGGAAGCCAGAATTTCTGTTGTTTCGCAGCCAACTGAGACGATGAGGTAGAGTGAACAGCATCTCGAATTCTCTTCTTAGAAGCCTCCATCTTGAGCTGAGCTGCTTCTTGTTTCAAAGCCATATTATAGAACTTATCGAATTCGTCTGGCTCGAACAAAGTGAGAGCAAGCTGAAGTTCATCTTTGAGACCTCCACGGAACTGATAGATTTTTCTCTTTGCATCAGGAATGTCTTGCTTTGCATAGCGAGCGAGGTTTTGGAACTTGACATTATACTGATAGACTGTCATGGAGCCCTGCTTGAGGTTGCGGAATTGCTCACGCATACCCTCAATGACACTTGTAGGAATGTGATGCGAGCGGAAATCCTTGCAGAAATTCTCCCATGAGATCACTTGACCCGGCCTTGAGTCTTTGTACTGCTGCCACCAATCAGCCGCTTGATCTTTCAGTTGGAAGGCTGCAAACTTCACATAGTCATCTTCTTTCACGTTACTGCACTCAAAATGCTTCTTGATATCGGTCAGCCAATCTTCAGCATCAAGAGGGTCGACACAGTAACTGAAAGCTTTAGGATTGTTAGCCAGGAACTGGTTGAGGGTAGCATGGTGCTGCTGGAAGAAGTTGCCTTGGTTCATAGGAACGCCCTGATTAGCTTGATTAGCTTGCATAGCCTGCATTTGCTGCATCATCTGCATCATCAACTGAGTGTTCTGAGCAGTAGTCTGCATAATTGCTCTCCAAGCCTCAGGCGGAGGAGGAGGTGAAGGAGGATGCTCTGGAACCTCTTCCACCTCTGGGTTGGCATTCGGAACCTTTTTCGGAGCCATCCTGTAAGAGATGACCACGAATCAGCAATTGATTGACAAAAGGAATAAGCTGAATCAATGGAATGAAATGCAACAAGTCTTCACAATAATCATTCGAACAATAAGAACGAATGAAATCATCCGAACAAGAGGAACGAATGAATTTCTCAGTTAATTGATAACATCAGTCTTCACGAGAAGCCACATAGGGATCAAAAGGATAAAATAATAAAACAACAAGGTACGGAAAGGAACAAACACAAGAGAGGAGTTTCGTTCTAACATCTTTGTGCTGAAAGCATATGAACGCGTTACGAAAAGGTTTTGCAATCCCCGGATCAGCATAGCCAAGGACCCTTTAAGATGCAACTCCTGATAGTAACCTCGGTCATATAACTCCTTCACTCAATGTCGAACCCCGAACTCACTAACCTGCATTCGTTGGAAGAATGCCTACGATCTACTGGATAAAACCCACCTATAGCTTTCCGAAAGATTCCAGTTATGCAATCAGGTGTTGGGGATACACGGGAAGCACCGCGCAATCAACTCTAACCTACATCCAGGTGTATCCATCCTTCAACACATAACCAGTCTTTCTCGGAAACTGTGTACCTCGGACCTTCGAAAAGCATCCACTATAACGAGCTATGGCAATACTCCCGAACTACCTCCCCAGTACTGGGTGATGTCGGGGTTATCTTGCCACTGGCCGTATAGGGGAGATTTTCGATGTCGGCCGTCTTAAGTATTTAGTACTGTCGCGATATGCTTGTTACAGTGATACCCCGAAGCTCAACTCCTCGGTAACAGGAGGCATCGAGAACAATATCCTTGTCCCAAGAACATCGAAACAATCCCAGAATACTCGCGGGATTCCTAAAAAAAAATTTTGTGCAAATTTTGAAGATAGGAGAGACAAGAGTAGACGTCAGGAGTCCTCACCAGAGAGAAAGGGGATGAGAAGCAAAGAAATCCTACTCTCCGATATAATATAGGACTCAAAAAGTTTTCAGTGTGTGCCTAGACTCAACCGTCAACGGTTCGATCAAACAGTGGGGGCTCCTAGGTCGGAGAAGGCTCTGAATACCAACTTGTAATGCCCAGGATGGAATTATACCTCCTACGTGTCGAGGCACGACTTAAAGGCATAAGTCCATCCTAGAATGATCTCAAGTTTGGTAATCTTTGCACAACTCATGTAAAAGAGGGATAGAAAACTGAAAATAGTTGGCTTACAATCGCCACGTCACAGAATAACAGTACAAGTCTCAAACATCATACAATAAGATCACTACAACCCTCTAAGGGCAAAAGCCAAATGCCAAAGTACCAAACTCAGATAAATAAAACAACCACAGGCGGATCGAATCCTAGTAAGAGACTCCACTACTGATCGTCCGGGTAGCGCACGTAGTAACGACTACGCTCCTCGTCGTACTCCCAATCCAGCTCGGTGCCATCACCTGGATAGCTCACAGCTGGACCTGCATCTGGTGTGTGAAGTAACTGTGAGCCACAGAGGACTCAGCAATCCCGTTCCCGGGTAACAGAACTATCAAAGCCTTTAGGTGAGGAAAGGCTGAAGAAAGAAATGAGGTGAAGGAACAACAAAGAGTCTGCAGCAGCAACTAGCACTAACCTACGCAAGAGAGAGCGAGAAGAGAAGGCAAAGCGAGAAGTGATCACTAAGTGATCCTAGCTACAAGCTCACAAGCATAACCCCTCCGTGTTCAACTCCCGAATCCCTATTCGGAAATTGACAGTCACGGAACACACGCTGGTAGTGTATTAGCAACATTGTGTCAAGTTATCTACAACCGGAATTAACAAGCTCCCATCTGCCACATAACCGCGGGCACGGCTTTCGAAAGTTCAAACCCTGCAGGGGTGTTCCAACTTGACCCATTACAAGCCCACGATCCGCGGAGTCGCAACTCCAAAGTGGGAAGACCCGAGTATCCTCGGAATCCCGTGCTCAAGATATACCGAGCTAAGGTAAGGCTAATCCAGCAAATCCTCCCGGCGTGTCGACACCCTGATAGTAGCCGCGCGTATCTAGGTCTCAGGACACGTCCGGATGAGCGCTACGTACAGATACCAAAGACCCCAGCGAACTGGGTAGTATCCGCAAGTGACTCTGGTTTGGACCAACACTCAAGTCGAGCACTGGCCCAGGGGGTTGAATTAATTAAGCCTCGGGTTAATTACTCCCTCGGAAGGTTTTAGTTGTTTAGGCAAATAGTACCAAGGTTGGGACTTGCTGGAAAAGACTTAGCACTTAGCGGTTTATCGAGGGGGTCCCATACACCCCAACCGTGTTAGGAACGCATAATCAAGGAACATAAAACCGGCTTATACGGATCCTAACGGCATGAGTGGAACAAAACACCAAGCAAAAGGCTTAGCCTTCCACCCTTGCCAATATATAGATGATTTCAGTTAAAGCATTTATATAGTGTGATATAACCCAACCAAACTTCAACATGAAGCAAGCATCTCCACTTCACCTGCAACTAGCAACGCTATAAGAAGGGCTGAGCGAAGCGTACTTAGCCAAGCAACGGTTTGCATAGGTAAGGTGGTTAAACATGGCAATTGGTTACAAGTAGGAGGCTGACAAGAAGAACATGGGCATCGAGGCAAAACTATAGATCGAGACTACTAGCAATAGGCAAAGATAGTAAAGTTATCGGGGTTCGGTCATCTTGCCTGAAGAGAAGAAGTTCGGATCGAAAGAAGGGTCCTCTTGCTCAAACTCGTTGGAAACCTCGTGCTCAACCTCGTTGGAAAACTCGTGCTCAACTTCGTGCTCTAAACAAGACAAACACACCAAGCACCAATCAACACGATGCAATGCGCACTCGAAAAACATGTATGCATGATGGATGCACTAAGATGCACAAGGAGCACGTAAAACATCACTCAAGCAAAACACCTCAAAACAAGATAACAACCTGATATTATTAATCTACACAGAAAAACACCCAAGTTTGATATAAAGTTCGCTGAAATCGGAGTTACGGGCTAAAAGTTATGCCCGAAACAAGATTTGAGCGAAAACTGCAAATTACAGCAACATAGCATCTTGGGAGCTCAAAATAAATAATCTACAGCACCCAAAAGGCATGGCAAAGGACTTGAACATAAACTAGATATAATGTACAGCAACTAGGTCCAAAGTGCACCCCCAACGGAGTCACGGATCACTAGCAATGATCTTGGACATATTGAACTTTGAAATAAAATTCTGGCAGCAGAATTTTATTGAAAGTTTGGAGCAAAAGATAAACATGCTACAGCCACTCAAATGGACATGTGAGGACATGAATGGAAAGACAACAATATATACTTCATGGAACAATCAAAATCCACCCCAAAACTATCATGCATTTTCCTACAACATCACACGAACATGGCATCGGAACGTTACAGATTTCAGACTTAGTGAAATTTCACTAAGTCCTAAAACAGCAACATCACCATAGCATCAAAAAGAGCATGTTTAAGACATCTCGAAACTAAACATGGCAAAGGGTAAGCACCTCATCAAAGTACATATGACGGTGATCCCGAAACACACAAGCATGCATCATTGTGGTGAACACACCGATTGCAACGAGTTCAACGAGATGGCATTTCATAACAAGTAAAACACAACATATGAACATGGCATCTTGCAACGATGATAACAAGGAAACAATACATCTACCATGCAACCTATCACACACAACACGTAGTTCGTGGCAAGACGAACACGTGGACATGTCATTTGCATCGTTTGGACAAACGAGCTAGAAGATATCACAAGTCAAAGGTGGCATGAAAATAACACATAACAGCAGGTTATAACAAGATGCCCTCTTGCAACAGCAAAACAAGTGTCAAGATGACATCTAACATGCATGACTACAACAGGTAAAACGTAGAGGGCATCTCCACGAACATCTGGACATGCTACACGCGCAAAACGGAGCAACAGGCAAGAAATTAGAGCAGGTCAAAGTAGGCACTTCAGATCAGGGAAACAGGGACTTAGGGAAAAAAAATCAACCTCTCCAGATCTGCAGCTACAGGGCGGTGAACAGTGTCGGGCTCGGCCCGGATGAACAGTGTCGCGGCGGCCCGGTCTGCAGAAGTGACGGTGGGCCGGCGGCGCGCGGTGGAGGAGGCCCACCGAGGCGGAGGATGGCGCGGCCTCGGAGGCGAGGTCGGCCCAGGTGGCGCTGGGAGCCGGCGCGGCGGCGCGGCCCGCGCGCGGCCCGGGGAAGAGGCGGGAGGCGGAGGCCTCGCGCGCTGGAAGGCGGCCCGGTGGAGTCGACTGCAGCGGCGGCGTACGGCCCAAACGGCCAAGGAGCACGGGCCCGGGAGGAGGCGAGGCAGGAAACGGTCGGGCCCGGCGGCGTACGGGGAAGTGGCGAGGCGGATCGGTCGGGGGAAGTGGTCCCGTCCTCCTGGCGCGCCCGGTCGGAGAGATCGAGCCCGAAGCGGTGCGCCCAAGTGGCCTCGAGCGGTCGGCTCCCTGGCGCGTGGGAGTCAGCGCTGGGGGTGGCCGAGGCCCCCGCTGACTCGCCGGATCGAAGGGAGCAGGCGGATTCTGCGGCTGCCGGCGGCGGCTTCGAGGGAAGGGAAGATTTTTTATTAAGTGGAGAGGAGAGGGAAAAAGGATCTGAGAAAAAAAAGGAATGCCAAAATTGGACCTAGAGGGGTCTATATATAGCAGATTTAGACTAGGGTTTGGGGACTAGGGATGTTTAGGAGCCCTCCGATCGTGATCCAACGGATCCGATCGCGGGGATGATTTAAAAGGACCAGACGGAGATAAAAGAAAGCAGTGGGGTTATTTCCGGGACACGAAGTAAGGGCACTTCGGACCCACATGGACAACGGAGGGAAAAGTCAACGGAGTCCAAACGAGACGAGATTTGAGAGGCGGGTTGCACACAACAAAACATCAACACACAACACAACCTCGCGGCACACCGGTAACGAAAAACGCCCGAACAACAAAGTAGGCCTACGGGACGTCACGGACACGTGAGGGAGCTCCGGAACACGAAACGGACAACGGGAAGAAACGCCACGAACCGGATGCAACCCACAACACAAATGCAATGCAATGCACATGTCTACATGATATGAATGAATGCCACACACTCACACCACAAAACGACGAAAGCCCGAAAGACAAAGAACCCGAAATGGAAATAGATGAAGCCGGAGATTTATTATATACCCAAAAGGGAAAGTATTACATCCGGGGCATTACAGCATCGATCACGGAGGGCTTCTACATCAACACTATAGCCTCTCCGATGAGTTGTGAGTAGTTTACCACAGACCTTCGGGTCCATAGTTATTAGCTAGATGGCTTCTTCTCTCTCTTTGGATCTCAATACAAAGTTCTCCTCGATCTTCTTGGAGATCTATTCGATGTAATTCTTTTTGCGGTGTGTTTGTCGAGATCCGATGAATTGTGGGTTTATGATCAAGATTATCTATGAACAATATTTGATTCCTCTCTGAAATCTTTTATGCATGATTTCAATATCTTTGCAAGTCTCTTTGAATTATCAGTTTGGTGTGGCCTACTAGATTGATCTTTCTTGCAGTGGGAGAAGTGCTTAGCTTTGGGTTTAATCTTGCGGTGTCCTTTCCCAGTGACAGTAGGGGCAGCAAGGCACGTATTGTATTGCTGCCATCGAGGATAAAAAGATGGGGTTTACATAACATTGCATGAGTTTATCCCTCTACATCATGTCATCTTGCTTAAGGCGTTATTCTATTCTTATGAACTTAATACTCTAGATGCATGTTGGATAGCGGTCGATGTGTGGAGTAATAGTAGTAGATGGAGAATCATTTCGGTCTACTTGTCACAGACGTGATGCCTATATACAATGATCATGCTTAGATATTCTCATAACTATGCGCTTTTCTATCAATTGCTCGACCGTAATTTGTTCACCCACCGTAGAAATCTACTATCATGAGAGAAGCCACTAGTGAAACCTATGGCCCCCGGGTCTATGTTCTATCATATCAATCTTCCAGCAACTATTTATCTTTACTTTACTTTTATTTTGCAATCTTTACTTTCAATATCTATATCAAAAATACCAAAAATATTATCTTATCATCTCTATCAGATCTCACTTTTGCAACTAGACGAGAAGGGATTGACAACCCCTTTATCACGTTGGTTGCAAGGTTCTTATTCGTTTATGAAGGTATGAGGGACTCGCGCGTGGTCTCCTACTGGATTGATACCTTGGTTCTCAAAAACTGAGGGAAAAACTTACGCTACTGTGTTGCATCACCCTTTCCTCTTCAAGGGAAGAACAACACAAGCTCAAGAGGTAGCAACACTTTCTTTCTATACAATGCAATGTTCGTTGCCCACACATGATGGAAGAGATCACACCGAGAAATACTATTCACTCATGTATGCGGTTCCAGTATTTTGAAACAGGGTGGTCCACCCTAAAAGAATATTGACAACAAATATGACAAGGCAAGCATAGAGGTAGTGAATCAATCATTACTTGTGAGCTTACTAGGACAAGTATGAAGAATTGTAACTGCAGTAAGAGACAGTCCAAAATCTGAATCAAGAAGTTGGTCTAGCACTTATTGTTTGCATCTAATCAACGTGAATAATTGGATATCATATCGAATGAGTAAGAAAGACAAGTAAAATTGTCAACAAACCTGGCCTGTAGTAGTAATCTGGGTCAATTTCACTATGACAAACAATCCAACATGAATAGTGTGTGTTCCGAGGGCCGGAATTTTGAAACCCTGTGAACTTTCCAGGTACTAAAGATTACTGAAATATCTGAACCATTAAGTGTAGGTATCACTAATTACACAACAAACCCTAATGACAGTCCTGCCTAATTAGCAATGAATCAATTAGAAAATGGGTGATAAGGAGTAGCTGATGAGGGTTGAGGACGTATCTCAGGATAAATCGGGTTGGCTTAGTGGGTGCTGCACGTCTGAGCTCTGAACGAACTGGGAAGTTAGGCACGGTGGCGCGCTCGGGCAGCGGTGATGCTGTTGGGCGAGCGGCTCCTGGCCTACTATTAGTACGTCATCTCCTCCTAGAGTCATGCCGTTCGGGGACGGCAAGTCGCCGACGAGGCGGGCGGTTGGGGGCGAGTAGAGATCAGAAGTGCAATAGAACGGAGGGGAATCGGGGTCTGGGCCGACCCAAGATCCTAGGGTGGGCCACGTCCCACCGTGGGCACCCTGTAGATCCACACCCCAGCGGCGTACATGCATTTTCGAAACTAAATTAGGAACAGCTAGCTGACCAATTAAATGACTCTATTTTAATAATATCATATTCATATTTGAAAATCTAAGCTTGTTTAGCTTGATGGGTGGAGCAGTGCTATTATGACACGAAGCACGTAGGCTGATCATATAGTGATCATAAAAGGGGGGAAACCCTAAGCATGATCAATTAAACCCTATTATGACTGTGCCTTGGCAGATTTGAAGCTGTAAACCGCAGAAATGCCACTTAGCAACCATTGTTTGCTTCGAACTAAGAACTAAATTCTAAGAGCTGAAAATATAGTAAAGTAACCAAGTTGCGATCTATTTTCTGGTAGAGATCAAAAAGTTGAGCAGATATGAAGTAGTACCACCTCTTTTGCGGCGCCGTGTAGGCATCGGGGGTGCGATGGCTATCAGTGGTGTTGAAGCAGATCTATGATGATAGACGGGTCCAACGGGGGATAAGTCCCATTGAGGTGGACGAGAAGGTCCTCGAAACTGCCCCGGCATGGATGACGACGGCGCTGATGATGCGAGAGGACGTGATGCAAGGCTCCTGATCCATTGCCGTGGATGAGAAACACCCATCTCTAGCAGTGGCGGACGCGGTCTTGGTAGGCGCTTCTGCATGGTGGACGACGGCGACGACGGATGGGGTGGAGGACGGAGGAGGCTGGTGTGGGGATGGTGTTCTAGCACGGACGGTGTATGAATGGGAAAATGGAGGGAGAGGTATGGGGAACCATGTTTTTGGGACGCGCCTGTCTGAAATATGGGAAAGTTACGAACTTAGCCCCCGTTTAAAATTTGGATGTCTCGTCGGTTGGGGATAGGACGGTAATCTCGCATCTTCCCGTTATTTTCCCAGAGCGATTTCCGGCGAGGAGAGGGTGTTTTGGCACCCATGGTTGGCACCCACGGTGTATGAACGGGTCTGACAGGTAGGGCGGTTGCATCACGTCTGAGTGAAGTTACAAACCTGCTCCTATTAAAAATATTTTTGTACATCGATTTCGGCCGAGTCGAGTTTGTTTTGCCGCCCACCGTGTATGAATGGGGAAATGGAGGGAGAGACAAAGGTCTTTCGGACGAGCTTGAATCAAATGTGTTTTGCCACGCGCGTTTGGTGCCCATCGTGTCTGAATGGGCTCAGAGGCGGTCGTGTCACATCTAATTGAAGTTACTAACCTACCCCTATTGAGAACAGTGGAAATCAGGCCGACGGATTGTCCGTGTAAGGGGTAGACATTAATTTCCATCTCGTAAACATTGGCTTCGGGCAACCGACGTGGGAGTGGATATTTTGCCGCTTGTTTCAAATTTTGGGATAATAAACATTCACGTTTACCCAGGCAACTAAATTTGAATCAATTTTGTATTCTTATACGAATCTTTATAAATCATTCTACGCTTTTTATATATCTTCAAAAGCACAACAAATATGTATTTCATTATCATATATGAATATGATTTACAAATGTTGATACTCGAATTCATAAGGTGGAAACCAGTTTAAGGTGAATTCGAATATTTGAAACCACTTTGTGTGCAACTCAAGTGTAACTTGTATGACATACGCAACATATAGTGTACTCCCATTTAGATATGTACACAAGCGATGTTTCAAGATTCAAAATATAGAGTCAATCAACCAATAATGTACAAAACTAACAGACATATAAACACTTATACAATATATGGGTCAATAATATCAACTAACATACATAAGCCAGACCGTTGTACTTTTTTTTGCTAGAAGAGCATCATTTTTCTTAGCAAAGCTAGTATAGCATCTTAGCCTTTTCAAATGTGTGCAACTTAAGGACCATCTATACTAGTACTATTATTGTTGAATGCACATTCAGCTCGATTAGCATATTTGTACGCCTGTCATAGCAATCAAAATGAAATGTCTCAGAGTCTTGTCAATTAATACAGACTCGTGCTAAAAAAATTACAAACGAAAAAAAATTATTACATGATCTCTAAAACAAATGGTTTGATCGATTACATGAACAAACAACACAAAGGTTAGTCGACGATGGAAAACATTTCATCTATGATTTACCAAGTGGGAATTGAATTTCCTTTTTCCCTCCAGGACCTTAACAATGTGGTCAGTCTCAGCTTGCTTCGTTTTGAAATCCACCAAATATTTTATGGTTGTCTTGAGTACTGCTTGTGATTGTGCTGTTTGCTTCCTCAACATGTCAACTTCATCTCTAAGTGCAAAAGCAGAATCTCTTTCTACCAATAGTTTAGCCTCTAGAGCATCAGTAGTTAGCAATTCATAATGCATGACTGGGCTAGTGCCACTGCTGTGAGATGATACAACGTCCATGGGGACTTCGCTCTTTGATCTTGGGCTAACCTGTTTTGCCGTTAAAGTTCCGATTGGATTCCGAAGAGTTGAAGTTAGCAAAACATCTGAACTGGGAGTTAGAACAGCGAACCAGTTAAACAAACAAGGAATTAAAGAGTTTCAATTGGATGGTGAAAAGTAGTTATTAACATCATTGTAATCGGCTGCAACAGCAAAACACTTAAACAAACAAGTTTTGCAAAAGGTACCTGTTGTGGCATTGGAGTTTCTCCTGGATCCTGAAAAGTTGAGTAGCCAGTAATGTGATTAGAGCAACCGGTTGCATCAGCAAAGCAGTTAAACAAACAAGTTTTGCAAAAGGAACCTGTTGTGGCATTGCAGTTTCTCTTGGATCCTGGAAATTTGAGTAGTCAGTAACTTGATTAGAGCAACAAGTTACAACAGCAAACCTGTTACACCAATATATTTTTGAAAATGTACTTGCTGTGCAATTAGACTTCCAATTGGATCCTGAAAACTTGAAGTTGGTAAGATGATTACAACAACAAGTTATAGCAGCAAACCAGGTGAACAAGGAAGTTTTTGAAAACATACATGTTGTGCCAACGGAGTTTCAGTTGGATACCGCAAACTTGAATGTTAGCAATCATAAATAATGTGTTGCAAGAGCCATAAGAAACTAACACCAAACTAGTAAAACTAAACAATTTTGGCAACATATTTAATTACACATGAACTAGTAAAACTAACAAGTTCTTGGCAAATTATTACAGTAACAAGTCGCTACCGTTTACCAGCAACACAGACATCTGTAATTTTTTTTGATGTAAGCAAAATGATTTTGACACATATATATGTTAAAAAGACGTTGTCCCTCATATAAACCTGACAGTTGTCTGTCTATGAACATGCAAACATTACTAGTGCTACAAGTGATAACAACAAACCATTTAAACAAACAGGGTATCAGAACATAAATTACACATGAACTTTGCTGCACCCTAGAAGTACATATGACCAGCTATCTACGTGCTTAAGTACATATTTAAGTTCAGGCAAATAGGTAATTCTTAATAATAAGTATCAAACACATAGATAGGCGTAGTCTATAATAAGATTAACAGGCTATGGCATTATGTAATCAGTAGCAAACTAAATTAAGCCAAACAACGTAATTGAACAATTTTGCAATCAGTGGCGAACTAAAATCCCGAGAAGCGGATAACTAAACTTAGACTAGCTCTTTGTACAGGCACACTGCAACTTCTTTTTCGCAAGTCCATGGCATCAATTGCTTGGATACACAGTCCCAATACTTCTTTCTTCCCACACTGCATTGGTAAGTCAACTGGTTAATCTGATAAGATGGTGCATCCTTGATATGTTATATGAGGACGGGTTGTCAGACTAGTTGAAGCAACACATATCACACTGTCTTTTACTGTATATTTCATGCGATTACATTTGGCATATCGAGATCTAAGCAATCTTCAATAGGATGAAAAGATTGCATTCTTCCATTATTGGCGAACTCAATTCATAGAAACAAGCAACTCAACCATCCTGTGGGTAAATCAAAAGCGCCATTGGAATATTTTTCACTACCCCAATCATACACGCAAAATGGGGCGACGCCATCGTAGGGGCTGGTATGGGCGGCTGCCTCGGGTGGCTGGAAAGTGCGTACCTACTTTGAGTCGTCCAGGTTGGCCCAGGCTAGTTTTGTTCGTCCCAGCGCACAATCAGGCAATGTAAAAAATGAAGACAAACATTTCAAATTGGATGGGCCAATAACCTAAGTGCAAGGCAGGACCAATAGTAGGCTCGCTGCCCAAACGAGCGCCTCCCATATTGATAACCCACAAGTATAGGGGATCGTTTGTAGCCTTTTTCGATAAGTAAGAGTGTCGAAACCAAGGAGGAGCTAAAGGTAGGACAAATATTCCCTCAAGTTCTATCGGCCACCGATACAACTCTACGCACACTTGACGTTTGCTTTACCGGAAACAAGCATGAAACTATTTTGTAGGTGTGATGCTAGAACTACTTTGCAAAAATATAACTAGAAGTATGATACGTCCATTTTGCATCATGCTTATATGTTGATATTTATTGCATTATGGGCTGTTATTACATGTTATGTAACAATACTTATGCCTTTTCTCTCTTATTTCACAAGGTTTACATGAAGAGGGAGAATGCCGGCAACTAGAATTCTGGGCTGGAAAAGAAGCAAACTCTGGAAACCTATTCTGCACAACTCAGAAAGCCCCGAAACTTCACAGGACACTGTTTAAAAAAATATAAAAAATATCTGACGAAAGAAGATCACCAGGGGGGCCACCAGATGTCAACGAGGGTGGAGGGCGCCCCCCCTCTCTGGGCGCGCCCCCTGCCTCGTGGGCCCTCCGATGGCCCCTCGATGCCCATCTTCTCCTATATGAGGTGTTTTGACCTGGAAAAAAATCATAAGGAGGCTTTTGGGACCAGACGCCGCCGTCTCGAGGCAG
Organism: Secale cereale; assembly: GCA_902687465.1. Classification (NCBI taxonomy): domain Eukaryota; kingdom Viridiplantae; phylum Streptophyta; class Magnoliopsida; order Poales; family Poaceae; genus Secale; species Secale cereale. The sequence continues at coordinate 473,370,012 of LR738710.1, read as the reverse complement.
AACCTTGGTGGAAACCAATCTAGGGCTCCGGTAGAGCTGTTCTGCCGGGGATACTTCCCTCCAGGAGGGGGAAATCCTCACCGCCGTCATCACCAACAACTCTCCCATCTCGGGGAGGGCTATCTTCATCAACATCTTCACCAGCACCATCTCCTCTCAAACCCCAGTTCATCTCTTGTATCCAATCTTTGTACCCAAACCTCAGATTGGTACCTGTGGGTTGCTAGTAGTGTTGATTACTCCTTGTAGTTGATGCTAGTCGGTTTACTTGGTGGAAGATCATATTAATACCCCTCTGATCATGAACATTATTATGTCTTGTGAGTAGTTACTTTTGTTCCTGAGGACATGGGAGAAGTCTTGCTATAAGTAGTCATGTGAATTTGGTATTCGTTCGATATTTTGAGGAGATGTATGTTGTCTCTCCCCTAGTGGTGTCATGTGAACGTCGACTACATGACACTTCACCATTATTTGGGCCTAGAGGAAGGTATTGGGAAGTAATAAGTAGATGATGGGTTGCTAGAGTGACAAAAGCTTAAACCCTAGTTTATGCGTTGCTTCGTAAGGGGCTGATTTGGATCCACTTGTTTCATGCTATGGTTAGGTTTACCTTAATACTTCTTTTGTAGTTGCGGATGCTTGCATTAGAGGTTAATCATAAGTGGGAGGCTTGTCCAAGTAAGGACAGCACCCAAGCACCGGTCCACCCACATACCAAATTATCAAAGTACCAAACGCGAATCACATGATCGTGATGAAAACTAGCTTGTCGATAATTCCCATGTGTCCTCGGGAGCGCTTTTCTTTATATAAGAGTTTGTCCAGGCTTGTCCTTTGCTACAAAAAGGATTGGGCCACCTTGCTGCACCTTATTTACTTTTTCCTTTTGTCACTTGCCACCAATTACCCTATCACAAAACTATCTGTTACCTACAATTTCAGTGCTTGGAGAAAATACCTTACTGAAAACTACCTATCATTTCGTTCTGCTCCTCGTTGGGTTCGACACTCTTACTTATCGAAAGGACTACGATAGATCCCCTACACTTGTGGGTCATCAAGACTCTTTTCTAGCGTCGTTGCCGGGGAGTGAAGCGCCTTTGGTAAGTGGAATTTTGCGAGGAAAAATTTATATAGTGTGCTGAAATTTATTGTCACTTGTTACTATGGATCATAATCCTTTAAGGGGCTTGTTCGGGGTATCTTCACCCCGACCAGAAGAGCAAAGAGTTGCTCCTCAACTTACTGCACCTACTGAAAATGTTTGATTTGAAATTCCTTCGGGTATGATAGAGAATCTGCTAGATAATCCTTTTACATGAGACGGAACACTACATCCCAATTTACACCTAATCTATGTGGATGAAGTTTGTGGATTATTTAAGTTTGCAGGTATGCCCGAGGATGTTATCAATAAGAAGGTCTTACCTTTATATTTGAAGGGAGATGCATTGACATGGTTTAGGCTATGTGATGATATTGGATCATGGAACTATAATCGTCTGAAGTTGGAATTTCATCAGAAGTTCTACCCTATGCACCAGGTTCATCGTGATCGTAATTATATCTATAAATTTTGGCCTCGCGAAGGAGAAAGCATCGCTCAAGCTTGGGGGAGGCTTAAGTCAATGTTATATTCATGCCCCAATCATGCGCTCTCAAGAGAAATGATTATTAAAAAAAATTATGCTCGGCTTTCTCTCGATAATTGCTCCATGCTAGATACTTCTTGTTCTGGCTCTTTTATGATGAAGACTACTGAATTCAAATGGGATTTATTGGAAAGAATTAAATGCAACTCTGAAGATTGGTATCTCGACGAAGGTAAGGAGTCAGGTATCACCCCTAAGTTTGATTGTGTTAAAGCTTTAATGGTACCGATGTTTTCCGTGAGTTTAGTACTAAATATGGACTTGACTCTGAGATAGTAGCTTCATTATGTGAATCATTTGCTACTCATGTTGATCTTCCCAAGGAGAAGTGGTTGAAATACCATCCTCCCATTGAAGTAGAAGTAGTTGAACCTATTAAAGTTGAAGAAAAGACTATCACTTATAATGTTGATCCTATTGTTCCTACTGCTTATATTGAGAAACCACCTTTCCCTGTTAGAATAAAGGATCATGCTAAAGCTTCAACTGTGGTTCGTAAGAGTAGTACCAGAGCACCTACACCCTCTGAGCAAATTAAGGTTGAACCTAGTGTTGCTATGGTTAAAGATCTCTTGGTAGAAGATTTAGATGGACATGTTATTTACCTCCAAAAGGAATCTGCTAGAATAGCCAAACCCGATGCTAGGAATAAACATAGACCTATTGTAGGATTGCCTGTTATCTCTGTTAAAATAGGAGGTCATTGCTATCATGGGTTATGTGATGTGGGTGCTAGTGTGAGTATTATACCTCATACCTTATATCAAGAAATTATGCATGACATTGCACCTGTTGAGTTAGATGTTATTGATGTTACTATTAAGCTTTCTAATAGAGACACTATTTCACCAGTTGGGATTGTTAGAGATGTTGAAGTTTTGTGTGGGAAAGTTATTAAATACCCAGATGATTTTCTTATTCTTAGTTCCCCACAAGATGACATTTGTCCCATTATATTTGGTATACCCTTCTTGAATACTGTTAATGCTAAGATAGACTGCGTGAAAGATATTGTTACCATTGGTTTAGGGGATATGTCTCATGATTTTAACTTTGCTAAATTTCGTAGACAACCCCTTGATAAAGAATTACCTAGTAAGGATGAAATTATTGGTCTTGCTTCTATTGCTGTGCCTCCTAATGATCCTTTAGAACAATATTTGATAGATCACAAAAATGATATGCATATGAATGAGAGAAGGAAAATAGATGAAATATTCTTTAATCAAGGACCCGTATTGAAAAACAACTTGCCTGTTGAAATCCTAGGAGATCCTCCTCCACCCAAGGGTGATCCCGTGTTTGAACTTAAACCTTTACCTGATAATCTTAAGTATGTTTATCTTGATGAAAATAAGACATATCCTGTCATTATTAGTGCTAACCTTTCAGAGCAGGAAGAGGAAAGATTATTGAAAACACTAAAGAAGCAGCGTGCCGCTATTGGATATACTCTGGATGATCTTAAGGGCATCAGTCCCACTTTATGCCAGCACAAGATAAAATTGGAAGAAAACACTAAACCGGTTATTGATCATCAACAACGGCTAAATCCTAAGATGAAAGTAGTGGTAAGGATGGAAATTCTAAAGCTTCTAGCGACAGGAATTATCTATCCAATTGCTGATAGCTAGTGGGTAAGTCCAGTCCATTGTGTCCCTAAGAAGGGAGGTATGAATGTTGTTCCTAATGATAAAGATGAATTGACCCCGTAAAGAATTGTTACAGGTTATAGGATGGTAATTGATTTTTGCAAATTAAATAAAGCTACTAAGAAAGATCATTACCCCTTGCCTTTTATTGATCAAATGCTAGAAAGGTTATCCAAACATACTCATTTTTGCTTTCTAGATGGTTATTCTGGTTTCTCTCAACTACCCGTGTCAAAAGGGGATTAAGAAAAGACCACTTTTACTTGTCCTTTCGGTACCTTTGCTGATAGATGTATGCCTTTTGGTTTATGTAACGCACCTGCTCCCTTTCAAAGATGCATGATGGCTATATTCTCTGATTTTTGTGAAAAGATTGTTGAGGTTTTCACGGATGATTTCTCCGTTTACGGAACTTTTTTTGATGATTGCTTAAGCAACCTTGATCGATTTTTGCAGAGATGTGAAGACACTAATCTTGTCTTGAATTGGGAGAAGTGCCACTTTATGGTTAATGACGACATTGTCTTGGGACATAAAATTTCTGAAAGAGGTATTGAAGTTGACAAAGCTAAAGTTGATGCTATTGAAAATATGCCGTGCCCTAAGGACATCAAAGGTATACGAAGTTTCCTTGGTCATGCCGGGTTTTATAGAAGGTTCATAAAGGACTTCTCCAAAATCTCTAGGCCTCTGACTAATCTCTTACAAAAAGATATTCCTTTTGCCTTTGATGATGATTGCCTAGAAGCATTTGAAATACTTAAGAAAGCATTGATCTCTGCACCTATTGTCCAGCCTCCTTACTGGAATTTGCCTTTCGAGATTATGTGCGATGCTAGTGGTTATGCCGTAGGTGCTGTTTTAGGGCAAAGAGTTGATAAGAAATTGAATGTTATCGAATATGCTAGTAAAACTCTAGACAGTGCCCAGAGAAATTATGCTACTACTGAGAAATAATTTTTTGTAGTTGTATTTGCTTGTGATAAGTTTAGACCTTATATTGTTGTTTCTAAAGTAACTATTCACACTGATCATGCTGCTATCAAATGTCTTATGGAAAAGAAAGATGCTAAACCTAGAATTATTAGATGGGTTCTCTTGCTGCAAGAATTTGACTTGCATATTATTGATAGAAAGGGAGCTGAGAACCCCGTTGCAGACAACTTGTCTAGGTTAGAGAATATACTTGATGACCCACAACCTATTGATGATAGCTTTCCTGATGAACAATTAGCTGTCATAAATACTTCTCGTACTGCTACATGGTATGCCGATTATGCTAATTATATTGTTGCTAAGTTTATACCTCCTAGCTTCACATACCAGCAAAAGAAAAAGTTCTTCTATGATTTGAGACATTACTTCTGGGATGACCCACATCTTTATAAAGGAGTAGATGGTATCATTAGACGTTGTGTACCTGAGCATGAACAGGAACAGATCCTACGCAAGTGCCACTCCGAAGCTAATGGAGGACACCATGCGGGAGATAGAACTGCACACAAGGTGTTGCAATCAGGTTTTTATTAGCCTACTCTCTTCAAGGATGCACGTAAGTTTGTCTTATCTTGTTATGAATGTCAAAGAATTGGTAATATTAGTAGACGTCAAGAAATGCCTATGAACTACTCACTTGTTATTGAAACATTTGATGTTTGGGGCTTTGATTATATGGGACCGTTTCCTGCCTCTAACGGGTACACACATATTTTAGTTGTTGTTGATTACATTACTAAGTGGGTAGAAGCTATTCCAACTAGTAGTGTTGATCACAACACCTCTATTAAGATGCTTAAAGAAGTTGTTTTTCCGAGGTTTGGAGTTCCTAGATACTTAATGACTGATGGTGGTTCACACTTTATTCATGATGCTTTCCGTAAAATGCTTGCAAAGTATGATGTTAACCATAGAATTGCATCCCCTTATCACCCACAGACTAGTGGTCAAGTAGAACTAAGTAATAGAGAGCTGAAATTAATTTTGCAAAATACAATTAATAGGTCTAGGAAGAATTGGTCCAAGAAACTTGATTATGCACTATGGGCCTATAGAACTGCATACAAAAATCCTATGGGTATGTCTCCATAGATGGTATATGGAAAGGCTTGTCACTTACCTCTTGAGCTAGAACATAAAGCATATTGGGCTATTAAAGAGCTCAATTATGATTTCAAACTTGCCGGTGAGAAGATGTTATTTGACATTAGCTCCCTTGATGAATGGAGAACCCAGGCCTATGAGAATGCCAGGCTGTTTAAAGAAAAAGTTAAAAGATGGCATGACAAAAGGATACAAAAGCGTGAGTTTAACATAGGTACGATAACAGGGAAGAGTAAACTTGAAAGAACCACCGTAAAAGTATGGAGACGAACGAAGAGGCATCAATGAAGAATATGTGGAGGTTGAAGTTGAAAACTGAGAACGAATAAATATTCTGAAATGATGGCCTTCGGAGGAACACAAAGAAAGAATTCATGAAATGCTTCAGATGGTATGAAAATAATTCCACACAATCGAAACAATAATGAGGATGGCATGAAGCTAGAACCACGAATCTTCAAGAGAACGGGCCAAGATTAAGAGAAACACTTCTCCGGTCTCCAAATGCTAAGAATGAAGACGTGAAATGCCAAAAATAATTGTTGAGCACTCCGGAATGAAGAATTAAAAAGGTTGAACCAATGATGAACAAGAATTTGAAAACGATCCTGAAGAAGGACTGTGACTGATGGAAATCATTCTTACGTCACACTTGAAAAGAATTTGAGTATAACTCCAGAAAATTAGAAGAGTCAGGTAAGATCCTGGGAAAAGACCTGTGGGTTAGGGCCCACTCAAAGAAATCACCGTTCAAATAGATTGCTTAAGAGATATTGCACCGGTTGAATTAAATGGCTTGAGTAAGATAACAATCCTCAAAATAGTTGGACGGGATAAGAATGGAATTATGAATCTTCAGCATTCCGGATATGAATAGCAAGAGTAGAATGATTAATTGGTGCACCAGAATAAGAAAGCATTGTGAAAAGAGGAAAAGGATAAGATCAACACCAAATTCTTGAATTACATCCACCGGCAGAATTATTGGAATTAAGAATGATGAACTTGGAGTTCTTGAGCATCTTCACGATAATCACCATATAAGAACATTGAAGGAAAAGAATGAAGAAACATCACATGAATAAAATGGATACTTCATTCGAGAATTTCTGGCTCAATACAGAAGAGGGTGGGAGGGTGGGGAAACAAAGACAACTTGGGATGAGAAAAATGGACACCGGTTGAAAAAGAATTTAACATGACCATCTTGATGATCAAGAGGAATTAGCACTCCCATAGAAATATGAGAACACCGAATAGGAAAGGTATGGAATCAACATTTGACATTGAAGCAACTCGAATACAAGAATCAAAACAAGAACAAGGATAGATATGCAGCATGATCTTCACAATATCATCCGAACAGAGAATTGAACGAATGAATTCCGCAGGTACATCAACTCGTCAAGAATCCACTTGGAGAACAAAAGGTAAATAAAAAAAAGGAACAAGGATCAGATAGAACAAATACAAGATAGAAGCTTCGTTCGACATCTTCGTGCTGAAAGCTCATGGAACGTGTTACAAAAGGGTTTTGCAATCCCCGGATCAGCATAGCCAAGGACCCTTTAAGATGCAACTCCCGATCAGAACAAGTCCATAAAACCACTTCACTCAATGTAGAACCCCAAACTTCATATCGAGCATCCGTTGGAAGAATGCCTAGAACTACTAGATGAACCCACCTATAGATTTCCGAAAGTTTCCAGTTATGCAATCAGGTGTTGGGGATACACGGGAAGCACCGCGCAATCAACTCTAAACCTACATCCAGGTGTATCCATCCTTCAACACATAACCAGTCTTTCCCGGAAACTGTTTACCTCGGACCTTCGAAACGCATCCACTATACAAGCTATGGCAATACTCCCGAACTACCTCCCCAGTACTGGGTGATGTCGGGGTTATCTTGCCACTAACCGCATATGAGAGTTTTCGATGTCGGCCGTCTTAAGTATTCTAGTACTGCCGCGATGGATTTGTGACGACAACACCTCGGAGCTCAATTCCCCGGGACACTGCCACAACCCCTAATGACAGGAGGCATCGAGAACAATGTTCTCGTCACAAAGACATCGAAACAATCCAAACAATACTCGCGAGATCCTAAAAAAAATTTGGTGCAATTTTTGAAAGTAGAAGAGACAAGAGTAGACGTCAGGAGTCCTCACCAGAATGAAAAGAGATGAGGAGCAAAAGAAATCCTACTCTCCGATATAATATAGGACTCAAAATATTTTCAGTGTGTGCCTAGACTCAACCGTCAACGATTCGATCAATCAGTGGGGGCTTCTAGGTCGGAGAAGGCTCTGAATACCAACTTGTAATGCCCAGGATGGGACTATACCTCCTACGTGTCGAGGCACGACTTAAAGGTATAAGCCCATCCTAGAATGATCTCAAGTTTGGTATCTTTGCACGACTCATGTAAAAGAGGGATGAAACTGCAAAATGAAATAGTTGGCTTACACTCGCCACTTCACACAATACATTTCATAAACAATACATCATTCAAAACATCACAACCCGACTACGGGTGAAGATCCAAAAGAAAGATACCAAAACAACATAAAGCCACAGGTCAGGATCGAATCCTAGTAGAAACCACTACTGATCGTCGAAAACATCACAAGCATAAGGCCACTCTCTTCATCGAGCTCCCAGTGAAGAACTTGAACTAGCTTCTGCGTCAACTCGGCTGAACCTGCAACTGGTGTTGTAGTATCTGTGAGCCACGAGGACTCAACAATTCCATAACCATGGGTAACAAGACTAGCAAAGCTCATGGGTAGGAAGAGGTAAAGTGGTGAGGTTGCAGCAGCGGCTAAGCATAATATGGTGGCTAACTTACGAGTACCAGAATAAGATGAGCATCTACGCAAATGGTCGCAAAAGGTGATCGCTAAAGATCCTGACTACATACGGTCAAACATAACCCCACCGTGTTCTCTTCCCAAAGTGAAAATAGACAGTCACGGTTACTCACACAGTTGTGTGTTTTACTTCGGATCATCTGTCAAGTTTTCTACAACCGGACATTAGCAAATTCCAATCTGCCACATAACCGCGGGCACGACTTTCGAAAGATCATAACCCTGCAGGGGTGTTCCAACTTAGCCCATCACAAGCTCTCACGATTAGCTAAAGTGATAAATATAATATCATCACTCCTTATCTTAGGGAAAATCCGATCAGGCTCGGCATCCCGGTAGCACAAGTCATTTCGACAATGGTAAAACAAGTCCAGCAAGACCTCCCGGCGTGCCGACACCCTGATAGTAGCCGCGCGTATCTCGTCTCAGGCCACGACCGGATGAGCACAGCGTACAGCAACCGAAGACCCCAGGTGACTGGGTGGCACCGCACACGACTCTATTTGGGACCAACACCATCAGCACTGGCCCCCCCTGCTATGTAGAATTAAGAATCCTCGGGGACGCGACCCCCTATGCAAATTTAATTATTTAATTAAGTTGTTATTATGAGGCAAATTAAAACCAATGTTGGGCCTTGCTGGAGAAGTTTTATTCAAAGTCGAACTGTCAAGGGGTCCCCATTTCACCCATCGTGTAAGGAACGCAAAATCAAGGAACATAATGCCGGTTTATCGGCGCCTAAGGTGGCATGAGTGGAACAAAACACCGAGCAAAAGGCCAAGCCTTCCACCCATGCCCAGTATATAGGTGTGTTATTAATAATTATAGATATTGTGATATAACCAACAACAAGTTCCCTCCTGGAACGAACTTCATCTTCACCTGCAACTAACAACGCTATAAGAGGGGCTGAGCAAGCGGGGCTGAGCAAGCGGGTAACATAGCCAAACAGTGGTTTTGCTAGGAAGGTTTCAAATGTTAGAGGTTTCATGGCAACAAGGAGAGGCTGACATAAAAGATGGGTAGCGCGACATGTAACGATAGCATCGAGACAACTAAGCATGGCAATGGTAGTAAAGGTATCCAAGGGTATGATCATCTTGCCTGGAATTCCACAAGGGAGAAGAAACAGATCCATGAAGAAGACGGAGCAACACAGACGAGAGAATCCTCACAACTCCGGAATGAAACCGAAGCTAACAAGAGAAGCAACCGGAAAGAAAGAAACAACACGGTAAACACACAATCATAAACATGGCATACGATGCGCAAACAAGTATGATGCATGTCCGGTTTAAATATGCATGGCATGGCAAAGTGCACAAACAACACTACAAGTTAAGTGGAGCTCAATATGCAACGAGTTGCATATTGACGAAACACCACATTTAATTATTTAGTTGACTCTCGTTTATTTACAAGACAAGATTAAATGTTTTTAACATAGCAAGAGGTGAAGCATAATAAAACTACACTATTAAGACATTTTAAATGAGGCCGGAGAATAACAACAACATATCCGGAAAATCCCCATGAGCATGTTTAATAATTATAAGCAAACAACAATTTAACATATCAATGTTGTTAAATGATGCGGATGACATGAACAAGTTTATGCAAGTTTTATTTAAAGTTGACATGAAGAAGATATGAAGTATTGTCACCGCGGTGGAAGGAAAGGGTGCCACGGCAACGATCCGAAAATGATGCAATGGCAACATATCGGTACCGGTAACTCGTTGAGGGACCGGTGCAAAAGAAGAATCGACGTGAGCAAGTCGAACAAGATGAAAGGTGGGGCGGTCCCGTTACCGGGTTCCCACGAGTCGGCGACGAGGCAACCGAGGAACATGACAAAAGGTCGGAACGGGCACGATGCACACAAGGAAACATTTCATACAACACAAGCAAGCATCACACGGGTCACGTCTCGGGGTTATACCTTCGAAACATGCGTTTCGGGACGGTTCGAGTTCGTAGTGGAAGTAGTGGAACACGGGTCTTCGGCGACGGTAGACGTACACGTTACGTGTCGTGGTACTTGCGACGTCGTGTAGTTGTTCCCGTTCGTAGATGTACTTGTCGTTCACGTGGCGGTAGTCGAACTTGACATATCCGAAGGGGTACTTGGCGGGTCGGTCGTCGTGGTACTTGGGGGTTCTCGATCTCGCGACGGTAGTGGTACTTGATTCCGAGTAGTCGTTCGTTCGTAGTCGTTCATGTCATCGATGTCGGGGTACTTGGTCGTATCGTCGTGTAGCCGTACTCGTCACGGTTCGTAGACGTTCGGGTTTTCCGTAGAGGAACTTGATGCATCCCCGTTTTTCCGGTCTCCACTTGGCCAACGAACGGTTCCTGGACACTTGCAACAGCACACGGCAACACAAAACAAAAAAAACAAAACACACAGGAACAGAACAAAAAGGGCAGCACGGGCGCCGGGCAGAGCTTGAGGTGGCGCTGGACGGGCGAACTGGTGATGGAGAGGCGCGTCGCGGTGGGAGACGGAGGCCGACGGGTGCTCGGGCGTCGCGGGGCTAGAGGCGAGGCGCTCAGGGCCTCGACCTGGCGCGCGGAGGAAGAAGGCGCAGGGACTCGCGCGGATGGAGCTCGCGGCCGGGACGAAGGGAGGCCGGAGGGTCGCGGCCTCGGGGCGCGCAGGAGGCGCTGAAGATGGAGGAGGGGCCGCGGTGACCACGCGTCGGGGATGGGCGCAGCTCGCGGCGTACGGGCATCGAGCCCTGGCTCGACGGGAGGCCAGAGGGAGGCGCAGGAGGAGAGGCGCTCCTGGCGCGCGCGAACCTTGGCGATGGAGGGGAGATGGCGCTCGGGGCGGCCTCACGGAAGAAGGGAGCAGGGCGCTGGCTCGGCGCTCGGCTGGAGAAGGGAGCCACGGCGAGGACGTGCAACCGAGGGGATCGGCAGGAGGAACGATGGTGCGGGTCGAGGGATCGGGTGCGGGCTAGAGAGAATCGACGGGAGAGAGGGAACGGGGTGGCGGCGGTGAGCGAGGGAAACAGGGAGCGAAGGGAGCGATCGGGACTGAGTGCGGCTAGGGTTAGGTGGAAAACGGGCCTTGGGCCAGAAGGAGAGATGAGGGAAGCTGGGCCGGCTGGGGGGAGATGGGCCGGCCTGGGAGCCTGGCTGGGCAGCCAGCTGCGGCTGCTCTGCTTATTTTTATTTCTTAGCAGAAAATAAATAAATGGAGAGAGCCAAAAAAATAATAAGAAAAGAGGCAAAGAAAGAAAAAGATAGAGGGGGTTAGGAGCAGAATTGCACAAGGGAGTATTTTTCTCGGGCATCATAAAAAGAGCATGGTCCGAGAAAAATAGAAAAGGCGTGATCGGAAAATAATTCAAACATATTTGAATTTAATTCAAATAGTTTTGAACTAAAACTTGATTATTGAAGTGTCCAAAAATGCTCCAATTTTTGGAGGAACCTCGAAACAACGGAAAGAATTTATAGGGAGGGTTTTGACGATGAAACTTGAATCAAAAGATGTCTGGAGAATAAATGCAAGTGTGTTGGGTTATTCCGAAGCACAAGGAATATTTTAATATAGCTCCCTAAAATATTGAGAGACTTTTATATGTTATAAAGAGAAGTCACCTTCCCTCGATTTAAATGGACCGAAGGTCCACACGATTTATTTAGGTTGAGATGCAAAAATAAATGACATGATGGCATGATGATATGATGCAATGCGAAAATAAATAACACAAGCACAAACGAAACACACGGGCAACCCGGAACATCTGGAATCTTCTGGAACCTTCTGGGACGTCGGTCTTCGGGCGTCACAACTCTCCCACACTAACAGAGGATCTCGACCCGAGATCCTAGAGATATCACTAGGTAAAAACGGAAGAGGAAGAGGTAAAACAAAGTTGCTTCTTCGAGAAACGAGTGAAACCAGGAACCTTGAGAGGTTGAACAGTCTTGAAAGAAAGAATTCAACGGAGATGAACGAATATGAAAATACTCCGTTAGAAAAGAGGGACAAGGAGCATTATGAGAACCTTGTAGGTTGAAAGACATGAAACAATAGCTCACGGACCAAAAGAATATGAAAACTGCAACGGTATAGCCAAGGAATAAGAATGACAGAATTTGGACAGCACTCCGTCTGAAAATGGCAGGAATTAACATGAACTTGAGGAGATGGAATGATACTTGATGAAAACAACAACATATTGTCTCCAAAACAATTAAAAGAATGGCACAAGGGAAAGAAAGATTCAGACAACACTCCGGTTAAATGATAAGCAAGGGAAAGAACATGATCTCGAAAAAAAAACGCTATGATGGTTTGGAGAGAGCAACATCACAAAGCCTCCGGAATGAAAGAATAGCATATAAATCAAAGAAAGAAATGAATGGAGAAGAAAATGACAACATCTCTCAAAATTGAATTTGAAAGAGCATTCTGAGCAAGATGGATTGAATAGAGTTGTTGGAATTCCAAAAACGAAAAGAATAAGCTCGTTGTGGGCTTATGGAAAACATCTCAAAATTATGAGGTGACAACCAGCCACTGACGAAAACAATGATTGGATTGAGATCAGCAAGGAGACGATAAACTTATTTCACCGGAATGATAAATGAAGAATTTGGGTCATTTGTAAGCACCATAATTAGCAACAATCCTTAGGGAAAGCTTTTAGGTGAAATACAACCCAAGATTACTCCAAGAGATAAAAAGAGGGGTTGAAAGGATCTCCTAAAGAGGAAGAAATGATGGTTTTAAATATCTCATTCCTGACAACTCGTGAATCATGAAACATGAAGGAATTGTCAAAATGACATAACACCATCTGAAAAGATAAGGTAAAATGGATTGTAATTAGAAAGCATGATGAAGAATGCTTGAGCTCTCACAATAATCTTGATGAAGACTTCGAGGATGAATTAAATCTTGATGAACCACCATGAAGAACTCCGGTAACAAAAGCATGAGAAGTTAAAGATGAAAAGAATAAGGTTCAAGGCCTGCGAAGAATTAGTTGGAGGTTTGAAATGATATCATTGAAATAGCTTGGAGCTCCGGAAAACAAGATGGACAACTTAGAACCGAGAATATGATATGATGAACAAGCTCCGGAAAACAGAGATTAACTCACCTTCAAGAATAAGAATAAGAATTATGTCATGCATCTCCTTCACCAATTTAAATTGATGACAACCAAAGGATTTGGCATACTACTTATTCTCGTTGGGAAGGAATTAAAGAGGGATCTAGCACAAGCTTGGATAAATATTCAACGAAGCACCGGTAGGATTGTGAAAAGAACAAATGAATTGATACGATAACAGGGAAGAGTAAACTTGAAAGAACAACCGTAAGAATATGGAGACGAACGAAGAGGCATCAATGAAGAATATGTGGAGGTTGAAGTTGAAAACTGAGAACGAAGAAATATTCTGAAATGATGGCCTTCGGAGGAACACAAAGAAAGAATTCATGAAATGCTTCAGATGGTATGAAAATAATTCCACACAATCGAAACAATAATGAGGATGGCATGAAGCTAGAACCACGAATCTTCAAGAGAACAGGCCAAGATTAAGAGAAACACTTCTCCGGTCTCCAAATGCTAAGAATGAAGACGAGAAATGCCAAAAATAATTGTTGAGCACTCCGGAATGAAGAATTAAAAAGGTTGAACCAGTGATGAACAAGAATTTGAAAGCGATCCTGAAGAAGGACTGTGACTGATGGAAATCATTCTTACGTCACACTTGAAAAGAATTTGAGTATAACTCCAGAAAATTAGAAGAGTCAGGTAAGATCCTGGGAAAAGACCTGTGGGTTAGGGCCCACTCAAAGAAATCACCGTTGAAATAGATTGCTTAAGAGATATTGCACCGGTTGAATTAAATGGCTTGAGTAAGATAACAATCCTCAAAATAGTTGGACGGGATAAGAATGGAATTATGAATCTTCAGCATTCCGGATATGAATAGCAAGAGTAGAATGATTAATTGGTGCACCAGAATAAGAAAGCATTGTGAAAAGAGGAAAAGGATAAGATCAACACCAAATTCTTGAATTACATCCACCGGCAGAATTATTGGAATTAAGAATGATGAACTTGGAGTTCTTGAGCATCTTCACGATAATCACCAGATAAGAACATTGAAGGAAAAGAATGAAGAAACATCACATGAATAAAATGGATAGTTCATTCGAGAATTTCTGGCTCAATACAGAAAAGGGTGGGAGGGTGGGGAAACAAAGACAACTTGGGATGAGCAAAATGGACACCGGTTGAAAAAGAATTTAATATGACCATCTTGATGATCAAGAGGAATTAGCACTCCCATAGAAATATGAGAACACCGAATAGGAAAGGTATGGAATGAACATTTGACATTGAAGCAACTCGAATACCAGAATCAAAACAAGAACAAGGATAGATATGCAGCATGATCTTCACAATATCATCCGAACAGAGAATTGAACGAATGAATTCCGCAGGTACATCAACTCGTCAAGAAGCCACTTGGAGAACAAAAGGTAAATAAAAAAAAGGAACAAGGATCAGATAGAACAAATACAAGATAGAAGCTTCGTTCGACATCTTCGTGCTGAAAGCTCATGGAACGTGTTACAAAAGGGTTTTGCAATCCCCGGATCAGCATAGCCAAGGACCCTTTAAGATGCAACTCCCGATCAGAACAAGTCCATAAAACCACTTCACTCAATGTAGAACCCCAAACTTCATATCGAGCATCCGTTGGAAGAATGCCTAGAACTACTAGATGAACCCACCTATAGATTTCCGAAAGTTTCCAGTTATGCAATCAGGTGTTGGGGATACACGGGAAGCACCGCGCAATCAACTCTAAACCTACATCCAGGTGTATCCATCCTTCAACACATAACCAGTCTTTCCCGGAAACTGTTTACCTCGGACCTTCGAAACGCATCCACTATACAAGCTATGGCAATACTCCCGAACTACCTCCCCAGTACTGGGTGATGTCGGGGTTATCTTGCCACTAACCGCATAGGAGAGTTTTCGATGTCGGCCGTCTTAAGTATTCTAGTACTGCCACGATGGATTTGTGACGACAACACCTCGGAGCTCAACTCCCCGGGACACTGCCACAACCCCTAATGACAGGAGGCATCGAGAACAATGTTCTCGTCACAAAGACATCGAAACAATCCAAACAATACTCGCGAGATCCTAAAAAAAATTTGGTGCAATTTTTGAAAGTAGAAGAGACAAGAGTAGACGTCAGGAGTCCTCACCAGAATGAAAAGAGATGAGGAGCAAAAGAAATCCTACTGTCCGATATAATATAGGACTCAAAATATTTTCAGTGTGTGCCTAGACTCAACCGTCAACGATTCGATCAATCAGTGGGGGCTGCTAGGTCGGAGAAGGCTCTGAATACCAACTTGTAATGCCCAGGATGGGACTATAGCTCCTACGTGTCGAGGCACGACTTAAAGGTATAAGCCCATCCTAGAATGATCTCAAGTTTGGTATCTTTGCACGACTCATGTAAAAGAGGGATGAAACTGCAAAATGAAATAGTTGGCTTACACTCGCCACTTCACACAATACATTTCATAAAAAATACATCATTCAAAACATCACAACCCGACTACGGGTGAAGATCCAAAAGAAAGATACCAAAACAACATAAAGCCACAGGTCAGGATCGAATCCTAGTAGAAACCACTACTGATCAACGAAAACGTCACAAGCATAAGGCCACTCTCTTCATCGAGCTCCCAGTGAAGAACTTGAACTAGCTTCTCCGTCAACTCGGCTGAACCTGCAACTGGTGTTGTAGTATCTGTGAGCCACGAGGACTCAGCAATCCCATAACCATGGATAACAAGACTAGCAAAGCTCATGGGTAGGAAGAGGTAAAGTGGTGAGGTTGCAGCAGCGGCTAAGCATAATATGGTGGCTAACTTACGAGTACCAGAATAAGATGAGCATCTACGCAAACGGTCGCAAAAGGTGATCGCTAAAGATCCTGACTACATACGGTCAAACATAACCCCACCGTGTTCTCTTCCCAAAGTGAAAAGAGAAAGTCACGGTTACTCACACAGTTGTGTGTTTTACTTCGGATCATCTGTCAAGTTTTCTACAACCGGACATTAGCAAATTCCAATCTGCCGCATAACCGCGGGCACGGCTTTCGAACATAACCCTGCAGGGGTGTTCCAACTTAGCCCATCACAAGCTCTCACGATTAGCTAAAGTGATAAATATAATATCATCACTCCTTATCTTAGGGAAAATCCGATCACGCTCGGCATCCCGGTAGCACAAGTCATTTCGACAATGGTAAAACAAGTCCAGCAAGACCTCCCGGCGTGCCGACACCCTGATAGTAGCCGCGCGTATCTCGTCTCAGGCCACGACCGGATGAGCACAGCGTACAGCAACCGAAGACCCCAGGTGACTGGGTGGCACCGCACACGACTCTATTTGGGACCAACACCATCAGCACTGGCCCCCCCTGCTATGTAGAATTAAGAATCCTCGGGGACGCGACCCCCTATGCAAATTTAATTATTTAATTAAGTTGTTATTATGAGGCAAATTAAAACCAATGTTGGGCCTTGCTGGAGGAGTTTTATTCAAAGTCGAACTGTCAAGGGGTCCCCATTTCACCCATCGTGTAAGGAACGCAAAATCAAGGAACATAATGCCGGTTTATCGGCGCCTAAGGTGGCATGAGTGGAACAAAACACCGAGCAAAAGTCCAAGCCTTCCACCCATGCCCAGTATATAGGTGTGTTATTAATAATTATAGATATTGTGATATAACCAACAACAAGTTCCCTCCTGGAACGAACTTCATCTTCACCTGCAACTAACAACGCTATAAGAGGGGCTGAGAAAGCGGGGCTGAGCAAGCGGGTAACATAGCCAAACAGTGGTTTTGCTAGGAAGGTTTCAAATGTTAGAGGTTTCATGGCAACAAGGAGAGGCTGACATAAAAGATGGGTAGCGCGACATGTAACAATAGCATCGAGACAACTAAGCATGGCAATGGTAGTAAAGGTATCCAAGGGTATGATCATCTTGCCTGGAATTCCACAAGGGAGAAGAAACGGATCCATGAAGAAGACGGAGCAACACAGACGGGAGAATCCTCACAACTCCGGAATGAAACCGAAGCTAACAAGAGAAGCAACCGGAAAGAAAGAAACAACACGGTAAACACACAATCATAAACATGGCATACGATGCGCAAACAAGTATGATGCATGTCCGGTTTAAATATGCATGGCATGGCAAAGTGCACAAACAACACTACAAGTTAAGTGGAGCTCAATATGCAACGAGTTGCATATTGACGAAACACCACATTTAATTATTTAGTTGACTCTCGTTTATTTACAAGACAAGATTAAATGTTTTTAACATAGCAAGAGGTGAAGCATAATAAAACTACACTATTAAGACATTTTAAATGAGGCCGGAGAATAACAACAACATATCCGGAAAATCCCCATGAGCATGTTTAATAATTATAAGCAAACAACAATTTAACATATCAATGTTGTTAAATGATGCGGATGACATGAACAAGTTTATGCAAGTTTTATTTAAAGTTGACATGAAGAAGATATGAAGTATTGTCACCGCGGTGGAAGGAAAGGGTGCCACGGCAACGATCCGAAAATGATGCAACGGCAACATATCGGTACCGGTAACTCGTTGAGGGACCGGTGCAAAAGAAGAATCGATGTGAGCAAGTCGAACAAGATGAAAGGTGGGGCGGTCCCGTTACCGGGTTCCCACGAGTCGGCGACGAGGCAACCGAGGAACATGACAAAAGGTCGGAACGGGCACGATGCACACAAGGAAACATTTCATACAACACAAGCAAGCATCACACGGATCACGTCTCGGGGTTATACCTTCGAAACATGCGTTTCGGGACGGTTCGAGTTCGTAGTGGAAGTAGTGGAACACGGGTCTTCGGCGACGGTAGACGTACACGTTACGTGTCGTGGTACTTGCGACGTCGTGTAGTTGTTCCCGTTCGTAGATGTACTTGTCGTTCACGTGGCGGTAGTCAAACTTGACATATCCGAAGGGGTACTTGGCGGGTCGGTCGTCGTGGTACTTGGGGGTTCTCGATCTCGCGACGGTAGTGGTACTTGATTCCGAGTAGTCGTTCGTTCGTAGTCGTTCATGTCATCGATGTCGGGGTACTTGGTCGTATCGTCGTGTAGCCGTACTCGTCACGGTTCATAGACGTTCGGGTTTTCCGTAGAGGAACTTGATGCATCCCCGTTTTTCCGGTCTCCACTTGGCCAACGAACGGTTCCTGGACACTTGCAACAGCACACGGCAACACAAAACAAAAAAAACAAAACACACAGGAACAGAACAAAAAGGGCAGCACGGGCGCCGGGCAGAGCTTGAGGTGGCGCTGGACGGGCGAACTGGTGATGGAGAGGCGCGTCGCGGTGGGAGACGGAGGCCGACGGGGGCTCGGGCGTCGCGGGGCCAGAGGCGAGGCGCTCAGGGCCTCGACCTGGCGCGCGGAGGAAGAAGGCGCAGGGACTCGCGCGGATGGAGCTCGCGGCCGGGACGAAGGGAGGCCGGAGGGTCGCGGCCTCGGGGCGCGCAGGAGGCGCTGAAGATGGAGGAGGGTCCGCGGTGACCATGCGTCGGGGATGGGCGCGGCTCGCGGTGTACGGGCATCGAGCCCTGGCTCGACGGGAGGCCAGAGGGAGGCGCAGGAGGAGAGGCGCTCCTGGCGCGCGCGAACCTTGGCGATGGAGGGGAGATGGCGCTCGGGGCGGCCTCACGGAAGAAGGGAGCGGGGCGCTGGCTCGGCGCTCGGCTGGAGAAGGGAGCCACGGCGAGGACGTGCAACCAAGGGGATCGGCAGGAGGAACGATGGTGCGGGTCGAGGGATCGGGTGCGGGCTAGAGAGAATCGACGGGAGAGAGGGAACGGGGTGGCGGCGGTGAGCGAGGGAAACAGGGAGCGAAGGGAGCGATCGGGACTGAGTGCGGCTAGGGTTAGGTGGAAAACGGGCCTTGGGCCAGAAGGAGAGATGAGGGAAGCTGGGCCGGCTGGGGGGAGATGGGCCGGCCTGGGAGCCTGGCTGGGCAGCCAGCTGCGGCTGCTCTGCTTATTTTTATTTCTTAGCAGAAAATAAATAAATGGAGAGAGCCAAAAAAATAATAAGAAAAGAGGCAAAGAAAGAAAAAGATAGAGGGGGTTAGGAGCAGAATTGCACAAGGGAGTATTTTTCTCGGGCATCTTAAAAAGAGCACGGTTCGAGAAAAATAGAAAAGGCGTGATCGGAAAATAATTCAAACATATTTGAATTTAATTCAAATAGTTTTGAACTAAAACTTGATTATTGAAGTGTCCAAAAATGCTCCAATTTTTGGAGGAACCTCGAAACAACGGAAAGAATTTATAGGGAGGGTTTTGATGATGAAACTTGAATCAAAAGATGTCTGGAGAATAAATGCAAGTGTGTTGGGTTATTCCGAAGCACAAGGAATATTTTAATATAGCTCCCTAAAATATTGAGAGACTTTTATATGTTATAAAGAGAAGTCACCTTCCCTCGATTTAAATGGACCGAAGGTCCACATGATTTATTTAGGTTGAGATGCAAAAATAAATGACATGATGGCATGATGATATGATGCAATGCGAAAATAAATAACACAAGCACAAACGAAACACACGGGCAACCCGGAACATCTGGAATCTTCTGGAACCTTCTGGGACGTCGGTCTTCGGGCGTCACAATGATGCACTATGGGCCTATAGAACTGCATACAAAAATCCTATGTGTATGTCTCCATATAAAATGGTTTATGGAAAGGCTTGTCACTTACCTCTTGAGCTAGAACATAAGGCATATTGGGCTATTAAAGAGCTCAATTATGATTTCAAACTTGCCGGTGAGAAGAGGTTATTTGACATTATCTCTCTTGATGAATGGAGAACCCATGCCTATGAGAATGCCAAGCTGTTCAAAGAAAAGGTTAAGAGATGGCATGACAAAAGGATACAAAAGCGTGAATTTAACGTTGGTGATTATGTCTTGCTATACAACTCTCGTTTAAGATTTTTTGCAGGAAAACTTCTCTCTAAGTGGGAAGGACCCTACGTTATTGAGGAGGTCTATCGTTCCGGTGCCATAAAAATCAACAAATTCGAAGGCACAAATCCGAAGGTGGTGAACGGTCAAAGAATCAAACATTATATCTCAGGTAATCCTATAAATGTTGAAACCAATGTTATTGAAACCGTAACCCCGGAGGAATACATAAGGGACACTTTCCAGAACGATTCAGACTCCGAAAAGGAAGAGGTATGTGCTACGGTAAGTAAACCGACTCCAAAACAGTTCTAATGGCAATTTTCACCGTTTTGGAATATTTAGAAAAATAGAAAAATAAGTGGCAGTCCAGATGAGACACGAGGCGTCCACGAGGGTGGAGGGTGCCCCCTTCCCCTGGGCCACGCCCCCTGCCTCGTGGGCACATCGTGTGCCTCCCGGACTCCGATTTTTGGCATGTTGCTCCTTTTGGTCGGTAAAAAATCATTATATATACTGCCGAAGGTTTTGACCTCTGTATCACGCAAAAATCCTTTGTTCTTGTTTCGAGCTGTTTTCTGCTAGGGTTGACAAAGCCAGGCACCATGCCGTCTCCTTCCTCCAACAATCAAGGCAACGATGCTTGGCTAATGAAGATAGATTTGAAGAGGGAAGGACCCGAGGAGATCTACAAGGAGAAGAGGATCAAGAAGGTAGTGGAAGACCAGGCTCCGGCATTGGGAGAAGAAGACACCCCTCAACCTCTTCCTAACCTCTTTACTTCAACTGAGATTGAAGCTTTCAAGATGATTGAGTTAGCTCAAATTCAAAACAAGTATCTCACAAGTGAAAATATTTTGTTGAAGGAGTATATAGCTGCACTCAAAGGTATTATCCGCAAGTTGGAGGATCTCCTACGCTCGATATATGATGATCCGTCGTCACTACTTTCAACTCCATCATCACGACCACCGAAGAAGGAGACATAATCATATTGGTATGGGCACTCCCCTTGGCAACTGCCAAGCTTGGGGGAGTGACCCCGGTATCGTATCACCATCACTCCTATCTTTACCGTTTTTCTTAGTTCGATCCTTTTGGTAGTATCTTGATCTAATAGAATAAAGTTAGCATGATCTAGTTGTGATATTTTGCCTTATGATCTTTACCCTTTGTAATCGAGTCTGTAAGCTATATAATAAAGATTAGTGTTGAGTCAAGGGCTTGATTTCCTCACTTCGGTCATGATAGAATAAAAGAAAACATAAAAAGTATCAAAGAGATCATATTGATCTTATGGAAAGTAATGACTTCACATATAAAGAGTATGATGAATAAAAGTTGTTGAGAGTTGACAAACGTAGTTTTGGTCATCGTTGCAATTAATAAGAAGTAATAAAGGAAGAGGGGTTTCACATACAAATATACTATCTTGGACATCTTTTAAAATTGTGAGCACTCATTAAAATATGACATGCTAAAGAGTTGATGTTGGACAAGGAAGACAACATAATGGGTTATGTTTTCTTATATCTGAAATAAAGTATATTGTCATGGATCATCCAACATGTTAAGCTTGCCTTTCCCCCTTATGCTAGCCAAAACTCCTCGCACCAAGTAGAGATACTACTTGTGCTTTCATACATTCTTAAACCCAGTTTTGCCATGAGAGTCCACCATACCCACCTATGGATTGAGAAAGATCCTTCCAAGTAAGTTGTCATGTTGTAAACTCGCTAAAATATGTATGATTTATTAGTGTGGAGGAAATAAGCTTTATACGATCTTGTGATATGGAAGTAATAAAAGCGACGGACTGCATAATAAAGGTCCTTATCACAAGTGGCAATATAAAGTGACGTTCTTCTGTGCTAAGACTTTGTGCATCTAACCATAAAAGCACATGACAACCTCTGCTTCCCTCTGTGAAGGGCCTATCTATTATTCTTCCTTAGGTGTCAAGGTGGAAATCACCTTTCCTTTTTACATTTTAACTTTTGGCAAGCACATTGTGTTGGAAAGATCCTGACATATATACCCACTTGGATGTAAGTTATCATGGTCTATTACTGTTGACATTACCCTTGAGGTAAAAGGTTGGGAGGCAATACCATAAGCCCCAATCTTTCTCTGTGTCCGATTAAAACTCCATAAACATAAGTATCGCGTGAGTGTGAGCAATTGTGAAAGACTATATGATAGTTGAGTATGTAGGCTTGTTGAAAAGCTCTTATATTGACTCTTTCCGATGTTACGATAAATTGCAATTGCTTCAGTGACCGAGATCATAGTTTGTTGGTTTTCAATGAAGTTTCTGACTCATACTTGACATGGTGAATAAATTGTTACTTTAGCATAATAATCATAGGACAATATATATATATATGTTGCTGTTATGAGAATGATCATGATGCCCTCATGTCCGTATTTTATTTTTATCGACACCTCTATCTCTAAACATGTGGACATATTTTTGGATATCGGCTTTCGCTTGAGGACAAGCGAGGTCTAAGCTTGGGGGAGTTGATACGTCCATTTTGCATCATGCTTATATGTTGATATTTATTGCATTATGGGCTGTTATTACACGTTATGTCACAATACTTATGCCTTTTCTCTCTTATTTTACAAGGTTTACATGAAGAGGGAGAATGCCGGCAACTGGAATTCTGGGCTGGAAAAGAAGCAAACTCTGGAAACCTATTCTGCACAACTCAAAAAGCCTCGAAACTTCACAAGACACCATTTCAGAAAATATAAAAAATATCTGGTGAAAGAAGATCACCAGGGGGGCCACCAGCTATCCACGAGGGTGGGGGCGCGCCCCCCTCTCTAGGCGCGCCTCCTGCCTCGTGGGCCCCCCGATGCCCATCTTCTCCTATATGAGGTGTTTTGACCTGAAAAAAAATCATAAGGATGCTTTCGGGACCAGACGCCGCCGTCTCGAGGCGGAACCTTGGCGGAAGCCAATCTAGGGCTTCGGCAGAGCTGTTCTGTCGGGGATACTTCCCTCCGGGAGGGGGAAATCCTCACCGCCGTCATCACAAACAACTCTCCCATCTTGGGGAGGGCTATCTTCATCAACATCTTCACCGGCACCATCTCCTCTCGAACCCTAGTTCATCTCTTGTATTCAATCTTTGTACCCAAACCTCATATTGGTACCTGTGGGTTGCTAGTAGTGTTGATTACTCCTTGTAGATGATGCTAGTCGGTTTACTTGGTGGAAGATCATATTTTCAGATCCATTACGCATATTAATACCCCTCTGATCATGAACATTATTATGTCTTGTGAGTAGTTACTTTTGTTCCTGAGGACATGGGAGAAGTCTTGCTATAAGTAGTCATGTGAATTTGGTATTCGTCGATATTTTGAGGAGATGTATGTTGTCTCTCCTCTAGTGGTGTCATGTGAACGTCGACTACATGACACTTCACCATTATTTGGGCCTAAAGGAAGCAATTGGGAAGTAATAAGTAGATGACGGGTTGCTAGAGTGACAGAAGCTTAAACCCTAGTTTATGCGTTGTTTCGTAAGGGGCTGATTTGGATCCACTTGTTTCATGCTATGGTTAGGTTTACCTTAATACTTCCTTTGTAGTTGCGGATGCTTGCATTAGAGGTTAATCATAAGTGGGAGGCTTGTCCAAGTAAGGACAGCACCCAAGCACCGGTCCACCCACATACCAAATTATCAAAGTACCGAACGCGAATCAGATGATCGTGATGAAAACTAGCTTGACGATAATTCCCATGTGTCCTCGGGAGCGCTTTCCTTTATATAAGAGTTTGTTCAGGCTTGTACTTTTCTACAAAAAGGGTTGGTCCACCTTTCTGCACCTTATTTACTTTTTCCTTTTGTCACTTGCCACCAATTACCCTATCACGAAACTATCTGTTACCTACAATTTCAGTGCTTACAGAAAATACCTTCCTGAAAACTGCCTATCATTTCCTTCTGCTCCTCGTTGGGTTCGACACTCTTACTTATCGAAAGGACTATGATAGATCCCCTACACTTGTGGGTCATCAAAATACTTTGCAAGATAATAAAAGTGGATTGCTTTTGTCAACAAGAAAGTTATTTGTCCCTAGGTAATCGATAACAAGTACCGGTAATCATTCTTGTAATTTTATATGAGGGAGAGGCATGAGCTAATATACTTTCTCTACTTGGATCATATGCACTTATGATTGGAACTCTAGCAAGCATTCGCAACTACTAAAGATCATTAAGGTCATGAAACCCAACCATAACATTAAGTATCAAGTCCTCTTTACTCCCATACGTCATACCCCCTTACTCAGGTTTAAGTTTAGGTCACTCCCGCAAGCCACCGTAAGCAAACCATGAACATATTGCAACACCCTACAGTGGGGGCCCCTCATGTTTGCGCGAGAACGGAGGGCACCATAGGACAACACCATAAATAAAATATACAATCATACCAACCAAGATGACGATTAACAACAATCTGTGAAAACAGGACAGTCTGTAAAGATTTGAAAATTCACCATACTTCTGTAACCTTAAAAATTCTGAAAAATTAGAAAAAATAAACCTTTTGTATAGCAAGACTGTGCAAAAAGTTTCAGAACCGTTTGACTTTCCAGTAAAAAAATTGAAAAATCATGCACTATAGCCAAATTTCTGTTTTGCACCGCACAAACCAACAAGCAATCTAATCATCCTAAAGGGAAACCTTGACACATTATTTTTACAATACAATGGAATTGTACAAGGGGGTAATTATTTTTGTGAGAAATCTCATGAAAAATTCTACATTGCTTCCATAAGCATGAACACAATTGTTCAAGGTCGACCCCCATTTCCGCAATGCATCACCTTTCAACCGCTTCTCTTTTTGAAAAAGTTTTAGGTTCCCCTCTATATATTTTTTATTTTTAAACTATATAAAATCACTCAACATAAATAAATGCCTCTTTTTTTAACTTCTGGGTTGTCTCCCTGGCAGCGCTTTATTTAAAGCCATTAAGCTAGGCATAAAGTGCTCAAGTAATGAATCCACCCGGATCCCAAGGTATATCAAAGCCAATTTGAATCAACAATGATTTAGCATTTAGTAGTGAGCACAAAGAAACATATGTCAAGCAATGACGAAGTCTAACTCTCTTTCTATGCATCAGCATGTCATAAAAGAACAATTCATGTGCATCAAGTAAAGGCCAATGCATAGTATAAGCAGTTTCTTGCAATTCTATTGTGTTGGAAAAATAGAGAGGCGGAGATGTGGTTCCTCTCTCACAATAATTGCAAATAGAGCAGCAAGCACATGCATATTTTATTCATGAAAAACATCATGTGTAACGGTAAAAGGCAACCCAGCAATGTAATCCTTAATAAGTGCAAACTTCTCTGATATAGTGTAGTTTGGAGAATTCAAAAAGTTAATAGGACTATCATGCGTGGGTGCAATAGAAGCAATTTCATTCATAACATAAGGAACTATAGCAAGTTCATCTCCATAAGCATAATTCATATTGGCATCTTGGCCACTAGCATAGCAAGCATCAAGTTCATCAAATAGGGATATTTCAAGTGAATCAACGGGATCATAACAATTATCATAGCATTCATCCTTCGGTAAGCACAAAGGGAAATTAAACAATGTAGGAGTTGAGGGGTTACTCTCATCAAAAGGTGGGCACGGGTAGCTAATCCGTTCTTCATCCTTTTGTTCTTCACTCTCCTCCTCATCTTTTTCATCCAATGGGCTCACAATTTCATTAATTTCTTCTTCCATAAACTCCTGCAAAATATTAGTCTCTTCTTGGACAGCGGAGGAGTCCTCAATATATGGTTTAATATAAGCATTAGAAGCATAATTATCATAGAAATATTTAAGTATGGCAAAATTTTCAGATTTGTAGAGAGTAGCATCATACTCTTCAATCAAAGAAGCAATTTCCAAAGCACCCTTAAAAGCACCAATTTCTTCAATTTGTTGAACATCATAGTAATTATAAACACCCTTAGCATACAAATATACGTTTCCATTATCACTAAACTCACGTTGGTAAGGAAGGTGTTTCTTAGGGTCTTTAGAACAACAAGTACAATCTATTTCACATTAATTCCAAGCATAGCACTGCAAAGTATTAATATGATGCCATAAAAGTTCCCTTTTTCAGATATGCGGTGTCGCACATAACAAGCATGCTCATCTAAATATTTGCCCTCAACTAAGCCAGTTGGGGTTTTAGCCCGAGCACATAGGGATCGAAGATGATCCAAGTAAAAAGCTTCAATAGTGTGATAGATTTTGGGTGGTTCTTCAACCATTAGTTCAGTAGGTACCACTACTTTTTTTGGTATTTTGCATTTTCTACCCATAACTAAAGATAGAAAACAAGAGCACAGAATAAAAACTACTAGTGATAAAGCAAACAAGCACACATGAGAATATTTACCCCACGCTATAACACCTCGGCAATTGCGCCAGAAAAAGGTCTTCATAACCCACAAGTATAGGGGATCGTTTGTAGCCTTTTTTGATAAGTAAGAGTGTTGAACCCAACGAGGAGACACAGGTAGAACAAATATTCCCTCAAGTTCTATTGATCACCGATACAACTCTACACACACTTAACATTTGCTTTACCAAAAACAAGTATGAAACTATTTTGTAGGTGTGATGCTAGAACTACTTTGCAAGAATAAAACTAGAAGTACTTTGCAAGATAATAAAAGTGTATAGCTTTTGTCAACAAGAAAGTTATTTATCCCTAATTAATCTATAACAAGTACCGATAATCCTTCTTGTAATTTTATATGAGGGAGAGGCATGAGCTAACATACTTTCTCTACTTGGATCATATGCACTTATGTTTGGAACTCTAGCAAGCATTCGCAACTACTAAAGATCATTAAGGTCGTGAAACCCAACCATAGCATTAAGTATCAAGTCCTCTTTACTCCCATATGTCATACCCCCCTTACTTGGGTTTAAGTTTCTGTCACTCTCGCAACCCATCGTAAGCGAACCATGAACATATTACAACACGCTGATACGTCCATTTTGCATCATGCTTATATGTTGATATTTATTGCATTATGGGCTGTTATTACATGTTTTGTCACAATACTTATGCCTTTTCTCTCTTATTTCACAAGGTTTACATGAAGAGGGAGAATGCCGGCAGCTGGAATTCTGGGCGGGAAAAGGAGCAAACTCTGGAGCCCTATTCCGCACAACTCAAAAAGCCCCGAAACTTCACAGGACTCCGTTTTAGAAAATATCAAAAATATCTGGCGAAAGAAGATCACGAGGGGGGCCACCTGCTGTCCACGAGGGTGGGGGGCGCGCCACCCCTTTCTGGGCGCGCCCCCTTTCTCGTGGGCCCCACGATGCCCATCTTCTCCTATATGAGGTGTTTTGACCTGGAAAAAATAATAAGGAGGCTTTCGGGACCAGACGCCGCCGTCTCGAGGCGGAACCTTGGCGGAAACCAATCTAGGGCTCCGGCAGAGCTGTTCTACCGGGGATACTTCCCTCCGGGAGGGGGAAATTGTCACCGCCGTCATCAACAAAAGCTCTCCCATCTTGGGAAGGGCTATCTTCATCAACATCTTCACCAGCACCATCTCCTCTCAAACCCTAGTTCATCTCTTGTATCCAATCTTTATACCAAAACCTCAGATTGGTACCTGTGGGTTGCTAGTAGTGTTGATTACTCCTTGTAGTTGATGCTAGTTGGTTTACTTGGTGGAAGATCATATGTCTAGATCCATTATGCATATTAATACCCCTCTGATCATGAACAATATTATGTCTTGTGAATAGTTACTTTTGTTCCTGAGGACATGGGAGAAGTCTTGCTATTAGTAGTCATGTGAATTTGGTCTTCGTTCGATATTTTGATGAGATGTATGTTGTCTCTCCTCTAGTGGTGTCATGTAAACGTCGACTACATGACACTTCACCATTATTTGGGCCTAGAGGAAGGCATTGGGAATTAATAAGTAGATGATGGGTTGATAGAGTGACAGAAGCTTAAACCCTAGTTTATGCGTTGCTTCGTAAGCGGCTGATTTGGATCCACTTGTTTCATGCTATGGCTAGGTTTACCTTAATACTTCTTTTGTAGTTGCGGATGCTTGCATTAGAGGTTAGTCATAAGTGGGAGGCTTGTCCAAGTAAGGACAGCACCCAAGCACCGGTCCACCCACATACCAAATTATCAAAGTACCGAACGCGAATCATATGATCGTGATGAAAACTAGCTTGACGATAATTCCCATGTGTCCTCGGGAGCGCTTTCCTTTATATAAGAGTTTTTCCAGGCTTATCCTTTGCTACAAAAAGGATTGGGCCACCTTGCTGCACCTTATTTACTTTTACCTTTTGTTACTTGCTACCAATTACTTTCTTACAAAACTATCTGTTACCTATAATTTCAGTGCTTGCAGAAAATACCTTACTGAAAACTGCCTATCATTTCCTTCTGCTCCTCGTTGGGTTAGACACTCTTACTTATCGAAAGGACTACGATAGATCCCCTACACTTGTGGGTCATCAAGACTCTTTTCTGGCGCCGTTGCCGGGGAGTGAAGCGCCTTTGGTAAGGAAAAATTTATATAGTGTGCTGAAATTTATTGTCACTTGTTACTATGGCTCATAATCCTTTGAGGGGCTTGTTCGGGGTATCTTCACCCAGACTAGAAGAGCAAAGAGTTGCTCTTCAACATACTGCACCTACTGAAAATGTTTGCTTTAAAATTCCTTCGGGTATGATAGAGAAACTGCTAGATAATCCTTTTACAGGAGACGGAACACTGCATCCCTATTTATACCTAATCTATGTGGATGAAGTTTGTGGATTATTTAAGCTTGCAGGTATGCCCGAGGATGTTATCAAGAAGAAGGTCTTCCCTTTATCTTTGAAGGGAGATGCATTGACATGGTTTAGGCTATGTGATGATATTGGATCATGGAACTATAATCATCTGAAGTTGGAATTTCATCAGAAGTTCTACCCTATGCACCAGGTTCATCGTGATCGTAATTATATTTATAATTTTTGGCCTCGCGAAGGAGAAAGCATTGCTCAAGCTTGGGTGAGGCTTAAGTCAATGTTATATCCATGCCCCAATCATGAGCTCTCAAGATAAATGATTATTCACATTTTTATGCTCGGCCTTCTCTCAATAATCGCTCCATGCTCGATACTTCTTGTTCTGGCTCTTTTATGATGAAGACTATTGAATTCAAATGGGATTTATTGGAAAGAATTAAACGCAACTCTGAAGATTGGGATCTCGACGAAGGTAAGGAGTCAGGTATGACCCCTAAGTTTGATTGTGTTAAAGCTTTTATGGATACCGATGTTTTCCGTGAGTTTAGCACTAAGTATGGACTTGACTCTGAGATAGTAGCTTCTTTCTGTGAATCATTTGCTACTCATGTTGATCTTCCCAAGGATAAGTGGTTTAAATACCATCCCCCCATTGAAGTAAAAGTAGTTGAACCTGTTAAAGTTGAAGAAAAGACTATCACTTATAATGTTGATCCGATTGTTCCTACTGCTTATATTGAGAAACCACCTTTCCGTGTTAGAATAAAGGATCATGCTAAAGCTTCAACTGTGGTTCGTAAGAGTAATACTAGAACACCTACACCCTCTGAGCAAATTAAAGTTGAACCTAGTGTTGCTATGGTTAAAGATCTCTTTGTAGAAGATTTAGATGGACATGTTATTTACCTCCACGAAGAATCTACTAGAATAGCCAAACCCAATGCTAGGAATAAACATAGACCTATTGTAGGCTTGCCTGTTATCTCTGTTAAGATAGGAGATCATTACTATCATGGTTTATGTGATGTAGGTGCTAGTGCAAGCATAATCCCTCATACCTTATATCAATAAATTATGCATGATATGGCACCTGTTGAGTTTGAAGGGATTGATGTTACTATTAAGCTAGCTAATAGAGACACTATTTCACTAGTGGGGATTGTTAGAGAAGTTGAAGTCTTGTGTGGGAAGGTTAAATACCCTGCTGCTTTTCTTATTCTTAGTTCCGCACAAGGTGAATTTTGTCCCATTATATTTGGTAGACCCTTCTTGAATACTGTTAATGCTAAGATAGACTGCGTGAAAGATATTGTTACTGTTGGTTTAGGGGATATGTCTCATGATTTTAACTTTGCTAAATTCCGTAGACAACCCCTTGATAAAGAATTACCTAGTAAGGATGAAATTATTGGTCTTGCTTCTATTGATGTACCTCCTAATGATCCCTTAGAACAATACTTTCTAGACCATGAAAATGATATGCATATGAATGAGAGAAGGGAAATAGATGAAATATTCATTAATCAAGGACCCGTATTGAAAAACAACTTGCCTGTTGAAATCCTAGGGGATCCTCCTCCACCCAAGGGTGATCCCGTGTTTGAACTTAAACCTTTACCTGATCATCTTAAGTATGTTTATCTTAATGAAAAGAAGATATATCATGTTATTATTAGTGCTAACCTTTCAGAGCAGGAAGAAGAAAAGTTATTGAAAACTGTGAAGAAGCATCGTGCTGCTATTGGATATACTCTGGATGATCTTAAGGGCATTAGTCCCACTTTATGCCAACACAAGATAAAGTTGGAAGAAAACGCTAAACCGGTTATTGATCATCAACGACGGATGAATCCTAAGATGAAAGAAGTGGTAAGGAAGGAAATTCTAAAGCTTCTAGAGGCAGGTATTATCTATCCAGTTGCTGATAGCCAGTGGGTAAGTCTTGTCCATTGTGTCCCTAAGAAAGGAGGTATGACTGTAGTTCCTAATGATAAAGATGAACTGACCCCTCAAAGAATAGTTACAGGTTATAGGATGGTAATTGATTTCCGCAAATTAAATAAAGCTACTAAGAAAGATCATTACCCCTTGCCCTTTATTGATCAAATGCTAGAAAGGTTATCGAAACACACTCACTTCTGCTTTCTAGATGGTTATTCTGGTTTCTCTCAAATACCCGTGTCAAAAGGGGATCAAGAAAAGACCACTTTTACTTGCCCTTTAGGTACTTTTGCTTATAGACGTATGCCTTTTGGTTCATGTAATGCACATGCTACCTTTCAAAGATGCATGATGGCTATATTCTCTGATTTTTGTGAAAAGATTGTTGAGGTTTTTATGGATGATTTCTCCGTTTACGGAACTTCTTTTGATGATTGCTTAAGCAACCTTGATAGAGTTTTACAGAGATGTGAATACACTAATCTTGTCTTAAATTGGGAGAAGTGCCATTTTATGGTTAATGAAGGCATTGTCTTGGGACATAAAATTTCTGAAAGAGGTATTCAAGTTGACAAAGCTAAAGTTGATGCTATTGAAAAGATGCTGTGCCCCAAGGACATCAAAGGTATACGAAGTTTCCTTGGTCATGCCAGGTTTTATAGGAGGTTCATAAAGGACTTCTCCATAATCTCTAGGCCTCTGACTAATCTCTTAAAAAAGATATTCCTTTTGTCTTTGATGATGATAGTCTAGAGGCATTTGAAATACTTAAGAAAACATTGATCTCTGCACCTAATGTCCAGCCTCCTTACTGGAATTTACCTTTCGAGATTATGTGCGATGCTAGTGATTATGCTGTAGGTGATGTTTTAGTGCAAAGAGTTGATAAGAAATTGAATGTTATCCAATATGCTAGTAAAACTCTAGATAGTGCCCGGAAAACTTATGCTACTACTGAGAAAGAATTTTTAGCAGTTGTATTTGCTTGTGATAAGTTTAGACCTTCTATTGTTGATTCTAAAGTAATTATTCACACTGATCATGCTGCTATCAAATACCTTATGGAAAGAAAGATGCTAAACCTAGACTTATTAGATGGGTTCTCTTGCTGCAAGAATTTGACTTGCATATTATTGATAGAAAGGGAGCTGAGAACCCCGTTGCAGACAACTTGTCTAGGTTAGAGAATATACTTGATGACCCACAACCTATTGATGATAGCTTTCCTGATGAACAATTAGCTGTCATAAATACTTCTCGTACTGCTACATGGTATGCCGATTATGCTAATTATATTGTTGCTAAGTTTATACCTCCTAGCTTCACATACCAGCAAAAGAAAAAGTTCTTCTATGATTTGAGACATTACTTCTGGGATGACCCACATCTTTATAAAGGAGTAGATGGTATCATTAGACGTTGTGTACCTGAGCATGAACAGGAACATATCCTACGCAAGTGCCACTCCAAAGCTAATGGAGGACACCATGCGGGAGATAGAACTGCACACAAGGTGTTGCAATCAGGTTTTTATTAGCCTACTCTCTTCAAGGATGCACGTAAGTTTGTCTTATCTTGTTATGAATGTCAAAGAATTGGTAATATTAGTAGACGTCAAGAAATGCCTATGAACTACTCACTTGTTATTGAAACATTTGATGTTTGGGGCTTTGATTATATGGGACCGTTTCCTGCCTCTAACGGGTACACACATATTTTAGTTGTTGTTGATTACATTACTAAGTGGGTAGAAGCTATTCCAACTAGTAGTGTTGATCACAACACCTCTATTAAGATGCTTAAAGAAGTTGTTTTTCCGAGGTTTGGGGTTCCTAGATACTTAATGACTGATGGTGGTTCACACTTTATTCATGGTGCTTTCCGTAAAATGCTTGCAAAGTATGATGTTAACCATAGAATTGCATCCCCTTATCACCCACAGACTAGTGGTCAAGTAGAACTAAGTAATAGAGAGCTGAAATTAATTTTGCAAAATACAATTAATAGGTCTAGGAAGAATTGGTCCAAGAAACTTGATTATGCACTATGGGCCTATAGAACTGCATACAAAAATCCTATGGGTATGTCTCCATATAAGATGGTATATGGAAAGGCTTGTCACTTACCTCTTGAGCTAGAACATAAAGCATATTGGGCTATTAAAGAGCTCAATTATGATTTCAAACTTGCCGGTGAGAAGATGTTATTTGACATTAGCTCCCTTGATGAATGGAGAACCCAGGCCTATGAGAATGCCAGGCTGTTTAAAGAAAAAGTTAAAAGATGGCATGACAAAAGGATACAAAAGCGTGAGTTTAACATAGGTACGATAACAGGGAAGAGTAAACTTGAAAGAACCACCGTAAAAGTATGGAGACGAACGAAGAGGCATCAATGAAGAATATGTGGAGGTTGAAGTTGAAAACTGAGAATGAAGAAATATTCTGAAATGATGGCCTTCGGAGGAACACAAAGAAAGAATTCATGAAATGCTTCAGATGGTATGAAAATAATTCCACACAATCGAAACAATAATGAGGATGGCATGAAGCTAGAACCACAAATCTTCAAGAGAACGGGCCAAGATTAAGAGAAACACTTCTCCGGTCTCCAAATGCTAATAATGAAGACGTGAAATGCCAAAAATAATTGTTGAGCACTCCGGAATGAAGAATTAAAAAGGTTGAACCAATGATGAACAAGAATTTGAAAACGATCCTGAAGAAGGACTGTGACTCCTAGGTTCAACAAGTAGGTGTCAACTGCTAACGGCGCCAGATATTAGCAATCAACGTGGACCTGCACACAGATACAAATAACTTTGCTCCCAACGAGTACAAAGAGGTTGTCAATCCCTCCGGCCTTGTAGTTCACAAAAGATTAAACGCAAATGATAGTAGTGATAGATAATGTTTGCAATAGTAAGTAAAAGCGAAAAGTAAATAGCGGATGTGATTAATGATGGTAATATGGACCGGAGTCTCATGATGTTCACTAGTGATGTCTCTCTCCCAAAAGACGATAAAACAGCTATGTGAGGTAAACGAATTACAGCTGGGCAATTGACAGGACCACGAACGCAAACCAATGCTGACTACATTGCAAGAAAGGTTGAGGTTCAAATCATGGGCAGTACGCCAAAGTAAGTAGACCGAAATCCATCAATATCTACTACTAATCATCCACCTTGAGATATCTATCCAGAACATCTCGCTGGTATTAAGTTGCGAGCCCCACCCATAGTGTAAACTCAAAGCAACAGACAACCGCATTAAAAGAACTTTGCGTAAAGTAAACAATCCTTGCACCCGCGGGCACAAGCACCGTTGTTTTCCCCCTTGTGGCAACAGCACATCCCCTAGACTCATGTTTCTGTCACTCAAGCTAGTCATCGAGGGGCATGAACCCACAATCGAGCATAACGTTCCCTCTTGGAGTCACTACGTATTACTTGGCCAAAGCAATAAATAACAACGGAGAACATGCAAGAATTACTTACGAACATAAATATAAAAGAGGTAGATCAAATATATTACTCAATCACAATCTGAACATAATCTCATAATCCATCGGATCCCAGCAAACTCATCATAGCAACAGCATAAGGATTACATATGTGCCTCGATCATGTAGGGCAGCTCACGAGGACTAATTAGTGAAGCACAAGAACGGGAGGAGAACATCACATAGCTACTGGTCATGGACTCATGGTCCAAGGGAGACTACTCACAACTCATCCGGGAGGCGTCCATGGTGGTAAAGAGGCTCCCGATGATGATCCTCCCCTCCGACAGGGTGCCGGGAAGAGTTCTCCTGGTGCTCCCGATCTTGGAAGCGGCGGCGGCGGCGGAACAGAGATGAGATCGCGAAAAAGAGTTCCCGTCCCGAGGGTTTCGAAGGACGCTCTAAATATATGCCAAAGGGGGGCACCAGACGGGGCTCGGGGGGCCCAGGCGCCCCCCCCGGCGCGGCCCAGGCGCCCCCCCCGGCGCGGCCCAGGCGGGGCGCGCCGCCAGGGCGCCTAGGGCCCTGGTGGCCCCCCCGGCTGTACTTCGGGCGCAAGGTAGGTTCTGGAACGCTGATTTTTTATATAATTTTTCTGGATTTTTCCTGACAGTTCTCGTAATGTGAAAACCTGAAATACAAAAACAGCCGAAAATAGAAACTGGCACTGGGGTGCACTGGATTAGTAGGTTAGTCCAAATATGATCAAAAGTGTATGGAAGTGTATAAATATCATAGCAATATCACCCAAAAGTGGCATGGAGCAAGCAGAAATTATAAATACGTTTTGGACGTATCAACATCCCCAAGCTTAATTCTTGCTCGTCCTCGAGTAGGTAAATGATAACAAGGATAATTTCTGTGGTGACATGCTATTAACCATATTGGACTTTTTATAGGCATATGACAAAAGCTTACTGAGACAATGAATCTGTAGTAATTAAGTTGCCTCATGAGAAAATCACAAATGACTGAAAGTTTTACAACATGACATTGAAGCATCAAATAGATTTGCAATGAACATGATGTGCAAATATGATAAAGTGATATCTAGCTTTCCCCCTTTAGTGAAGCAAAACATAAATGCAGGGGCACCTTCAAGGTTTAAGTGATGACTAGATACAATGATTTCAAAATAAACGATATCACAATCATGCAAAAGACAATGCTACTTTGGAACAATGCACATTACACTTAGAATGACAATCATGCTCTCAATAGTTGGTGCTTGAAGAAAGAAGGTGGAGACTCAACATAAAAGTAAAAGAATGGATATGTGCTAGAGCCTTTTATTTTGAAAACATAGAAGCAATTTTGTCAACGGTAGTAGTACTTCATATGTGTCATGCATAAGACATCCTATAAGTTGCAAGCCTCATGCATCGAATACCAATAGTGCTTGCACCTTGTCCTAATTAGCTCGGATTTCCATGGGTAATCATTGCATTACATATGTTTCAACCAAGTGTCACAAAGGGGTACCTCTATGCCACCTGTACAAAGGTCCAAGGAGATAAATCGCATTTGATTTCTCGTTTTTGATAGATCTCAACTTGAGGACATCCATACCGGGACAACATAGAAAATAGATGATGGACTCCTCTTTAATGCTTAAGCATATTCTCATAAGAGATTGAGGATTAATGTCCAAGCTAAAACTTCCACCATGATACATGGCTTTGGTTGGCGGCCCAATGTTCTTCTCTAACAATATGCATACTCATTCAACCCATGGCAAATCACCCTTACTTCAGACAAGACGAACATGCATAGCAACTCACATGATATTCAAAAAAAGTGTGACAGTTGATGGCGTCCCCAGAAACATGGTTACCGCTCAGCAAGCAACTTATAAGAAATAAGATACATAGGCAACATATTATTTACCACAATAGTTTTTAAGCTACTTTCCCACGAGCTATGTATTGCAAAGTTAGTCTGCTTAGTACAAGTGGAGGTTAGCAAAAGACTGGGAGCGACCAACTAAGAGAGCAATGACGGTCATAATCATGCAGAGCGACAAAGCAACATTGAATCAGGCATGGTAGTTATATCGCTACTCAGAAATAAAAGATCATCAAGGCTTGACAGCCTTTCTTTATAGTCTTAAATATGCGTGAGTGTCGGGGGAAACTGTCCTCCCACGAGCACCTATGGGACCGGAGCGCCTTCTACGTTGCGGTAAGGGAGCGGAGGGAGCACGGAGAGCAGATCGAGGGGCACATGCGGGCAGTTTTACCCAGGTTTGGGCCGCGCGGACGCGTAAAACCCTACTCCTGCTTAGGTTGTATTGAGCTCTTGAGCTCGGGAGCTTGAAGATCTACAGTACTAGCTACACCGAGCGAGAGAGTTGTCTAGGTTTCGAACCTCCTCTACGTTGTGCATGGGCCTCCTTTTATAGCTCAAAGGGGTCACCTACAGGTGTCAATGTAGAGGAGGGTAAAAGTGTAAATTTGGTGGTAGTTGTAACAGTGCATGAACAGTATATGAACAGTGGTCTTCACCTAACTTTGACAGTGGGGGACAAGGGCATTAAATGCCCGTCGCCGTCGCCCCCAAAAGCGTCCGTCCGTGCTTCTCCGTTCGCCACGGCGGTAGCCTCGTCACCGTGGCTTGCCACCGTGTGCCCCAGGCTGCACAGCCGTCTGCCACGTGCCCCTGGAAGGGCCCCAGGGCGACGCGTGGGCAGATGAGCTGGAGCGCGGGCACACAGCGTAGGTTTCCCCGGCAAGCACCTTGCCGGGGTAGTGATCTTGCCGGGCCCGGAAGCTTGTCGCTCTCCGGGTCCTGCCGGGGCGCATGATGCGCCGAGGCATCTCTTGAGATATGTATTCCTTGGCCTTCCTGGCAAGCTCCTCTTGCCAGGGTCTTGTGCTAAAGTGATAACCTTGAGCCTGGTGCGGCCTTCCCGGCAAGCTCCTCTTGCCGGGGCCTTGATCTTCTGACTTGTATACTTTGTTCTTGAATGGCTTCATAGGGACCAGAACGGTTCTTGGCGAGCACGTGGTAAGCCCTGCCACGGGAAGCTGCTACTGCCCGTGCACAAGTTGGGGTACTAAGGTACCCCTATCTTAGTACACCGACAGGAGCCCCTGGGCCTGGGCCACACACGGTGCCGAGCGCTGTTGGGCCAGGCCCAAGACAGTGCACGGGCACACGCGGCCCACGGCAAGCCGTATCCCCTTCCGTATCCGCCGCATCCCTCCCTAACGGCACGCGTCGATTGCGGCGTCGTGGGAGAGATCGTGGCCTGTTCTTTAATGGGAAATGCGGAACGTCCCCCACTTCCCCCTTAAAAGCAGAGGAAGCAGGGGCAGTTCCCTCCATCGTCTTCATTGCGCCTTGATTCTCCAGAAACCCCCGTCGCCCTCCGCCTCCCAAAGGTCGACAGAGAGCCCAGCCCCTCCCTTCCTCCGCCGTCTCCCGCATCCGCGGCACCGTCGACCTCCTCGCCTCTTTCCTTGCCGCCCCCGCCATGGCTCCAAAGAACGACAAGGCGAAGAGTGACAAGGCCAAGAAGGAGAAGTCCGAGCAGGCGGCGAAGCTGGCAGCCCTGTGGAAGAAGTGCGTGGTCTTCGCGCCGAGGCTTGGCGCGAGGGAGCTGCGGGACAAATACTATTTGTTCTGGGCGAGGGAGACCAAAGATCATCCCCGCACCAGAGTCCTCCCCGCCGTCGCCGCTGACATGTTCCCCGGCGGGTACTTTTTCTTTGCCGCATTCTTCCATTGTGGTCTGTGCCCTCCATACTCTGAGTTCTTTTGTGACGTAATGAATACGTATGGCCTCCAGCTCCTAGATTTCACCCCCAACGCCATCCTTACGATGGCCGTTTTCGCACATCTGTGCGAAAACTATGTTGGGGTTCATCCAAATGTAGCTCTTTTCCGCCACTTCTTCATGCCTAGAGTAGAGTCTGGTGCTCCCCTCTCCGGAGGCATCTCCTGGATCTTCAGGCTGAACAAGAAGGACACGTACTTGAAGGAAGAGCTCCGCGGAAAGTGGGAGGAGTGGAGAGCCGATTGGTGCTGGGTGCTGGAAGCTAATCCTGAGCCCTTTACCTCGCCGCGCAAGACTGCCATAGTGCGCGGCAGGGATTGGAGTGAATTGGCCCCGGAGGACAGCAAGCTTCAGATCGCCCTCATTAGGATCATTCGTCTCCGGGTCGCCAATCTGACTGTTGGAGAAGTTGGAGCAGATTTCCTCCGCCGCCGCATCACCCCTTTACAAGAAAGGAAGAGGCCCGCCTGGGAATTCGGCAATGCGGCAGACATCATGAGGCTGCGCCCTGGATTGAACTACAACTTCACCGTCTTGGAGTTGAAGGGGATGGTTCGGGAGCTCTTCAAGCATGACCCCACCCACCCGGAGTGGTTCAAACCTTCCCGGGGAGTGGTGCCGCTGTGCAACAGCACTGCCCGCGATTCCATACGCGCGATGATGCCCGAGTGCGACTCCCATGGCGTCGTCCCCACTTGGCTGGAGCCTCCACCGGAGACCGTTCTGACCTTCATTCGACAACTTGGTCGAGAAGCCCCGCAACGCCGAGGAGAAGAAGGGCCTCACCCGGGATACTACTGACCGGGATGTAGCTTACATCGCCTCCAGGATGGAGGAGGCCGCCGCAGCTGCGGCTGCGGGCGAATTTGGATACACTGTGGACGAGGCAGAGGCCGCGGACACAGTGAGTCAAGCAGAGGAGGCGGAAATCCTCAAGCTGCTGAAGATTGCGCCCGAGGAGTTTGCCAGGGAGCCTTCCGTGAAGCTTGCCGGGACGAGCGAGGTTGCCGGGGGGAGCGAGGCCACCGGGCATGGCACTAAGTCCAGCGGGCCTGCCGAGGAGGAGGAGGACGCCGAGGCTGGAGATTCCAATGAAGACTCTGGTGGATCTCTGAATCTTGACGACGATGCCTCCTCGTCCTTGGAGAACTCTCCGCCCCCGCCAAGCCCTCCGCAGCAACAGAAGAAGCGCCTCCGCAAGGCCGCTGAGACGGCGAGGCCACAGGCACCTCGACAGCAGCCGAAGCGCCGTGCGACGCATGCCACCAAGACGAGCGAGGTCGTCAAGGAGGCACCCCGTACTCGTGCGCCAAGTGGAGGAGGATCTTCTCGGAGCGGAACGGGTGCTCCTTCTGCCCCTCGGTCCTCGGCGACGACGGGGGCCGGGTCTTCACAACCCACAGTCCCGGAGCCCGCCAAGCGCCCGAGGGAGCCTTCTCCTCCAGCTCCTCGCGCGGGAGCACACCAGGCGGAGTTTGACTTCTGCGCCCTCAGCTCCGACGAAGAGGAAGAGGAGTAAGTACTTGCAATTCTTTTAGTTTCTTTGATTTTGTCTTGATTTTCCTTGTTTGGTTCTGATCTTGCTTTTGTTTTGCTTCGGCGAAGAGGGCCAAGATCCCTGTGGTCAACATCGAGGAGGACGAGCCCATCGCGGCGACAAGCGACGCGCCGGCGACGAGCTTGCCGGATCAGCCTGCTGCTCCAAGGAGCAGCCCCTAGCGCAGCCCCCAGCGTAAGTCTGGTATTTATCTTTCTGCTTGACGGGTGCGCTTGAGGTTATCATTTTGGTTGATGTCTTATTGTCTTGTGCAGAAGTTGAGCCGCAGCCGCAGGAGCACCAGGAGGTCGCCCCCGACGAGCCACTTGCTCCACCCTCCCCGCCAAGGATGAACTCCCCGGCAAGGGAGAACGCTCCGCCAAGGACGGGCACTCTGCCAAGGGCGAGTACCCCGCCATGGGTGAGCAGCCCGACAAGGGTGAGCAGCCCGCCAAGGGAGGGCGCAGGCGGCCCTCCGCCAGCAGGGGCCACTACTCCGCCGCCAAGGGAGAATTCCCCGGCGAGGGACCCCGTCGTCGAAGAAGTCCGCGAAGGTAAACTTTGCAACTTCTTCTTCTTGGATTCGTCTTTTTGGATATTTGCTTGATTCTTTCTTTTCTTTTTCTTCTGGTAGATCCTCCTGCACCGGAGCGGATGGAAACGGAGACCACCGGCGAGGAGGGCGTGCATGGCGACGGCGGCAACGCCACTACCGCCGAGGAGGTGGCTGGAGCTGACGAGCCGGCCGTCGAGGAGACCCCCCCAACCGCCGATGCCGCGGCTGGGGAAGGGACCGGCGACCATACCGCTGGCCCAGAGGCTGCGGGAGCGCCGGACGCTGCACCGGCCGCCGACCCCTCCGCCTCCACGGACCGGTCGGGCGTCTACTTGGAGGCCGCCAACGGGGTCTTTATTCAAGTCCCGTGGGCGTCCTCGTCTCGGGCACCCGCGGAGGGAGAGACCTTTGACGGAGAGGTCCTCGCCTCCGCCGGATTGAAGGTTGTTGGAGCGCCCGGCAGCAGCGACGAGCCCGAAGAGGAGAGACTCCTTCGTCGGCTCCTGGCCTTGTATCGGGCCAGGCAGACGAAGTTGGAGTCTCGGGAGGCTCTGGCTGCCAAGGCTGGAGCTGATCTGGAGAAGCGCGCCGCGGAGCTCCGTGCCGCCAACCAGGCGGTCCTCCGCAACTTGGCGGAGGAGCGTGAAGAGCTTGCCGGGGCGCAGCAAGCCTTCCTCCTTGAAAAAGCTGAGGCCGAGGAGCAGCAACGATTGGCCGCCGAGGAGCTGTCTCGGCGGGAAGGAGCACTCAACCAGCGGAAGGTCGACCTCGATGCCCACGAGGACGACCTCGCCGCCCGGGAGCAGGCCATTGGCGGGGCTCTGAAGGAGGCGTGGAACGCCGCAGCCGCCGCAGAGACCGCCAAGAAGGACCTGGAGGCCAAGGTGGCGCAGACGGAGCTGTACCTGAAGGCGAGCGAGGAGAGGGTCACTGCGCTCAACGTGGAGCGGGAGAAAGATGCCCACACCAACTCTGAGCTGCAGGTACGTCTCTCCGAGAAGGGCAAAGAGCTCTCTGACGCCAGGAACTCCATCGCTGACTTAGAGCTGAAGGTTTCCACCTTGGCTAACTCGCTCGACGCCGCCCGGGACCGCGAGACGAAGCTGAAGGACAAACTCCGCAAGGAAAGGGCCTTGGTGGAGAGCGCCGCCGTCTCGGCGAACAACTTCAACCAGGCAGTGGAGCAGTGGACTGATGAGCTGGTCACCTCCGCTACCAATATTGACATGGAGATGATGGCGCTGAGGGCGGAGCATCTCGTGTACTCCCTGGACGAGAGTCTCCCCCACAGCGCCAAGTTGAGTCTGTTCTTCAGGGGAATTGCGCCGGCGCTTGCGCGGCTACGGGAGAAGATCCCCGTGCAGCTGGCCGACGAGGCGCGTCGGCTCTGCATGGGCACCATGGAACGGGTCTTGTCGAAGATCGTCTACCGCAACCCCGGTATCAACCTCGTCAATGTCCTCCGCACCATGCCGCCTGAAGCTGATCAGGAGGCGTTGAAGGCGCAGGTTGCCCACATCGTCGCCA
Organism: Secale cereale; assembly: GCA_902687465.1. Taxonomy (NCBI): domain Eukaryota; kingdom Viridiplantae; phylum Streptophyta; class Magnoliopsida; order Poales; family Poaceae; genus Secale; species Secale cereale. Next base: position 473,328,003 of record LR738710.1, on the reverse strand, counting down.
AGGTGGGCAAGATCACGAGGCGTGAAGGCGACCGCGTAGATTAGATTCCTTTCTTTCTGCTTCCTTTGCCGCTGCAAAGCATGTTACGGACAAGAATCTGTTAGTATTGCGGCAAGTTATCTTTGTAATATACAATCTTAATTTGAGCAACCAATGCAGTGTTATCTCCCTTGCTTTGGTCCCTTCACTTTGTATGCATTCCACCCTACGCTTTTAGGGAACTCGCCGGCAAAGGACCCTTGCCGCGAGCGCTGAGTGCTGGACTCTTAGCAGCCTGCTGGCAATACCTTTGCCGGCAAGAAACCTTGCCGCAGCTAGCCGCAGCACACTTAGATTGCTGAGCGAACTCGAAAACGAAGTAAGGGCGCGACACTTGTTGCAGCTCACTTAAGTCGTTGAGCGTGCTCGAAACAAAGTAAGGGTGCGGCTAGCCACGGGTAGGTTCCTCCGCGGACAGGTTTTCCATACAAAGTGTGGTTGTTCAAGGAAGACAACTAACAAATTTGAAAAATCTGAATTACTCAAACTTTGGTAACTTAGCTTTCATAGATTGTTTGCTCCCCGACAAGGCTTCTCTTTCTTGAACAGCACTTGGTCCATGCCTCCATCTCCTCCCCCCGGCAAACTTGTGCGCGAGGAATACTCCTCCTGCTTAAGATGGAAAGAAGAAGAGGAGGAAAAACAAGTATAGGGCCTCATGGCTTGCTAGTGCTTACCGGGGATGTGCGTTGCACAAGGTGTCAGATGATGCATGCAAATAACAAAGAAAAGCATGGAAACAACAAATAGTACGGAGCACAAAAGCTTTTACTGATGCGCGGGATCTGCGCCCGGCTTTGTACAAAGGTTTACATGCAACAGCGGCAAGACTTGTACAAAAGGTGGTTGCCGGAGCGGATCACGGCAACCGCGCCTTACGGGTGAAACTTGCGAAGATGCTCTATGTTCCAGGAATTGCTCACCGGTAAGCCTTCTTCGGTCTCAAGGCGGACAGCGCCGGGCCTTATGACTTGTCTCACCCGATAAGGGCCTTCCCACTTCGGCGTCAACTTGTTGGAATTCTTGGCGGACTGAACACGCCGAAGAACAAGGTCGCCTTCCTCGGGACTCCTGGCCCTGACCTTGCGGCTATGATAGCGATGCAAGGCTTGCTGGTATCGAGCAGCTTGTACAGCAGCCTGGAGACGTTCCTCCTCAAGGAGCAATGCATCATCTTGTCGCAGTTGCTCTTGCTCGAGCTCATCGTAAGCGAGCACTCGAGGAGATCCGTATACGAGTTCCGTGGGGAGAACTGCCTCTGCTCCATAGACAAGAGCAAAGGGTGTATGTCCGGTGGCTCGATTTGGTGTCGTCCTGATTGACCAAAGAGCCGCCGGCAACTCCTCTATCCAGTTTCTTCCGCACTTGTGCAGCCTGTCGAAGGTTCTTGTCTTGAGTCCGCGCAGCACTTCAGCATTGGCCCTCTCCGCTTGACCATTGCTCCTCGGGTGAGCAACAGAAGCGAAGCAGACCTTGGCGCCAAGGTCTTGGACGTACCGCATGAAGGTGCGACTTGTAAACTGTGTGCCGTTGTCGGTGATGATCCTGTTAGGGATTCCGAAACGACAAACAATCGATCTGAAGAACCTGACTGCTGACTGTGCTGTCACCTTTCTCACTGGTTCCACTTCTGGCCACTTTGTGAACTTGTCGATTGCAACGTACAAGTACTCAAAGCCCCCGACTGCGCGGGGAAAGGGGCCGAGGATGTCGAGCCCCCAGACCGAGAAGGGCCAGGATAAAGGGATCTTCTGGAGAGCTTGAGCTGGCTGGTGAATTTGCTTGGCATGGAACTGGCACGCTTCACACTTGGTTACTTGTGCAGTTGCATCTTGGAGGGCTTCTGGCCAGAAGAACCCTTGCCGGAAGGCCTTCCCGGCAAGTGCCCTTGCGCCAATGTGGTGGCCACATATGCCTTCATGTATCTCTGCCAACAGCTTCTGTCCATCTTCCCTAGAAATGCACTTCAACCTGACACCGTTGAGTCTTCTTCTGTACAGTTCATTGCCAACGAACTGGTACATACTTGATTGCCTGGTTATTTTCTCTATCTCTTCTGGCTCGTCGGGAAGTTCTCCAGTTTGCAGAAAGCGGACGATTTGCTGTGCCCATGCTGGAGCCCGAGGCTCAACAACAAGGACTAAAGGCATGAGGGCTGCTGCGGGAACCTCAGCTTCTACGGCAAGAACCTGCGGCTCTGCCGGAGCTGATGGTCCCCCCGGCAAGCCTGCCGGGGCAAGGCTTGTCGGGAACGCTTGCTTCAACTGTACAGACCCTTGGATCTGCAGGAGCAAACTGTTCCTCAGCATCTTGGCTATTGGTCTTGGGGACCTTGGCGGCGGCTTCTCGAAGATCCGCCGACAAGTAGTCACCGGAGACCAATTTCCTCTTCTTGTTTTGCCCAATTGATGGTGTAACGGATGGCTGAGTTAACTTGAGCACGAAGGTCCCTGGTTCCACAGGTAACTTCATTGCAGCACACTTTGAGAGGCCATCTGCAATATCATTCTGAGCTCTTGGGACGTGCTCCATTTGCAGACCTTCAAAGTGCTCTTCAAGCTTCCTCACTTCATCAACATAAGCTTCCATCAAAGGGCTCTGGTAACTCTTATTCACTTGTCGGACCACCAACTGTGAATCTCCCCACAAAATCAACTTCTTGATCCCAAGCTCGGCCGCAATTCTGAGACCGGCAAGCAAACCTTCATACTCAGCAGTATTGTTTGTCGCTTGCTCCTTGGGAAAGTGCATCTGGAGAACATACTTGAGGTGCTCTCCGGTGGGCGCTATGAGTACCACGCCGGCACCGGTGCCTTGCAGCGAGAAAGCACCATCAAAGTACATTATCCATTCGTTGCTCGCTTCTTGGACAGGGACGCTTGTCTCTGGGACTTCTTCATCTGGCGTTGGGGTCCATTCTGCTATGAATTCTGCCAAAGCTCTGCTCTGTATGGTTGAAGTACTCTCAAAGTTGAGACCAAAGCTTGACAGCTCCAGTGCCCACTCGACGATCCTGCCTGTTGCTTCTGGATTTTGCAATATCCTCTTCAACGGAAAGCGAGTGACCATCGTTATCTCGTGTGCTTGGAAGTAATGGCGCAGCTTCCTTGAGGCCATGAGGAGGCTGAAAAGCAACTTCTGCACCCCAGAGTATCTTGATCTAGCCCCCTGCAGAAGGGAACTTACGAAATACACTGGGCGCTGCACCATCTTCCTTCGCACTTCTCCTTGTTCCTGCGCAGACTTGTCCTTGTCGGGGCCAGAGCTTGTCGGGGAAGCCCCCTGCTTGTCGCTGGATTCGCTTGCCGGGGATGTGGGTTCCTCATCTGCCTCCCTCTCCGCTACCAACGCAGCACTAACCACTTGATTGGTTGCCGCTAGGTACAGCAGCAACTTATCTTGTGGCCTAGGTGCGACAAGTATCGGAGTGGAGGACAGGTATCCTTTCAAGTCTTGCAGCGCTGCCTCCGCTTCCGGAGTCCATTTCATAGGACCTGCCTTTTTCAAAATTTTGAAGAAAGGCAGGGCGCGCTCTGCAGACTTTGAAATGAACCTGCTGAGGGCAGTCACACAACCAGCAAGTCTTCTTACGTCCTTGACGCGCTTCGGGGCTTCAATCTGCTCGATGGCTATTATCTTGTCGGGATTGGCTTCAATCCCCCTCTGGGACACAAAGAACCTGAGAAGCTTGCTGGAGGGAACTCCGAAGACGCACTTCTCGGGGTTCAGCTTGAGCTGGATCTTGCGCAGATTCTGAAAGGTTTCCTCTAAGTCTTGGGTCAGGGTATCCTTGCTCTTACTCTTGACCACTATATCATCCATGTAGGCTTCTATATTTCTGTGGATCTGTGGCTCAAAAGCAGTGTGCACCACCCTCGCAAATGTTGAGCCTGCATTCTTCAATCCAAAGGGCATGCGTATGAAGCAATATGTACCGCATGGAGTAATGAATGCAGTCTTTTCTTCATCTTCCTTGGCCATGAATATCTGGTGGTAACCTGAGTATGCATCAAGGAATGAGAGAAACTCACATCTAGCTGTGGAGTCAACAATCTGATCAATACGCGGCAAGGGAAATGGATCCTTGGGACACACTTTATTCACATCAGTGAAGTCTATACAAAGTCTGCACTTCCCATTGGCCTTGCGCACGACAACTGGATTGGCCAACCACGTAGGATGGATTACGCCTCTAACCAGGCCTGCTGCTTCCAATTTCTTTATCTCTTCGGCGATGAATTCTTGGCGCTCCATGGCTTGCTTCCTGACCTTCTGCTTGACGGGCCGCGCATGAGGACAAACAGCAAGCTTGTGCTCAATTACCTTCCTAGGAACGCCGGGGATGTCAGACGGTTGCCATGCGAACACGTCGACATTCGCCCGCAGGAAGGCAACGAGCGCGCTTTCCTATTTGGGGTCGAGTGTAGCACTGATGGTGAAGGTACCACCAGTGCCGTCCTCCTTTGCGGACACCTTCTTGGTTGCCGATGGAGCTGCCATTCCTTTCTTGCACTTGCCGGTGGAGCTCGATGGTGCGTCCTCGACGGCAGCGCAGCACTCCGAAGAGGTGCGTTTGCCGGAGTGGGCTCCAGAGCTCTTGCCGGACTTGGTCTTGGTCTTCCCCCCGGGAGCTTCAGCGGCAAGTGTGTTGCTCTCTGCTGCGGCTGTTGCATCCCGGTAGATCTTGTCGGCGCAGATAAGCGCGTCCTTCTTGTCGCCGGGGACAGAGATGACGCTTATCGGCCCCCGCATCTTGAGTACGTTGTATGCATAGTGGGAAGCTGCCATGAACTTGGCGAGGGCAGGACGACCGAGTATCCCATTGTATGGCAATGAGATATCAGCAACATCAAATGTGATCCTTTCCGTCGTGAAATTGAGCTCTCCGCCAAAGGTCACGGCAGCGTGATCTTCCCCTTCGGCTTGCTCCTTCCCGGGTTGATCCCTTGGAACGACCCGGTTTCCTCGAGCTCGCCGTCTGGGATCTATAGCTTCTTGATCACAGCTGAGGAGATCAAGTTCAGGCCGGCCCCGCCGTCAACCAACATCTTGGTGACCTTGAGATTGCGGATAGTTGGTGAGACCAACATCGGCAAGCACCCGACCGCAGTGGTACGGTCAGGGTGGTCCTCAAGGTCAAAGATGATGGGCGTGCCGGACCACTTCAGCAGCCTGCGTGACTCAACGGGTGGCTCAGCTGCATTCACTTCTCGCACCCACTGCTTGAGCTGGCGGTGGGAAGTGTGCAGAGAGGCACCTCCGTCGACACACAGAACCTCTGTGGCCTTCTGGAACTCCTGCTCGCTATTGTCTCCTTCTTCCATGTCATCATCATCATCCTCGTCTTCATCCTTGTCGCGGCCCCGGGGAGGTCTGTCACCTTGCCGCTGCTTGGCCTTGCCGCGGCGTCCTCCCCGGCCATTGAACGGCCGCTTCTTGCTGGGTTCTCCTCCGCCTCCTTGGGCCTTCTCCTTGTCATGTCGCTCGTATTCAGCTTTTTGCTGCTCTACGAGGTACTCCACTCTTTTGCAGTTCTGGAGATCGTGGCCCTTGGTGCGGTGGATCTTGCAGTACTGCTTGTCGAAGCCGTCCTGCTTGTCGGCTGCCGCTACAGGGGCGGGCTCCTTGCCGGAACCGCCAGCCTGTGCCTTCTTGGCGGGAGCCTCCTTGCCGGACTGCTCGACAACCAGCACCTCCTTGCTCTTCTTCTTTCTGTTATTCCGCCGCCGGTTCTTCCTTACCGGGGTGGCATCCTCGCTGTCGCTTCCTCCTGCGCCAGTATCCTCTCCGGGGAGTCTCCTCCCCTCTTCAGCGCGCGCGCACTTGTCGGCCAGAGCGTAGAGCTCGCTGACATCCCGGACCTTGGTCATGGCCATCTCCTCCCTCATCCGGCGGTTACGCACGTTCTGGTGAAACGCGCTGATAACCGCGGCAGGGTGGACGTCGGGAATGTTGTGCTGGACACGGCTGAATCTTTGGATGTATTTGCGCAGGGACTCTCCCTCCTTCTGGGCGAGGATGTGGAGATCGCTCTCCTGGCCGTGGGGTTTGTGGCCGCCCGTGAAGGCGCCAACAAACTGGTGGCACAGATCTGCCCATGAGGAGATGGAGTTCTCCGGCAAGTGCATAAGCCAAGACCGGACGTTAGGCTTAAGCACTAGCGGGAAGTAGTTGGCTAGGATCTTCTCGTCGCGTCCCCCGGCAGCATGCACCGCAATGGTGTAGATGCTGAGGAACTCCGAGGGGTGTGTCTTGCCGCTGTACTTCTCGGGTACGTCGGGCTTGAAATTTTTCATACTGGGCCACTGGACTTACCGCAGCTCTCAGGTGATCGCAGGGCAACCTGCCGCGTACGGCAAGTCGCCTGGTTCACCAGACGCGTGCATGTCAACAGCGGTTCCAGCGCGCTGATCAGATTGTCTTCTAGCTTCTCGCCGACGCTCGATACGGGTCCGAGCGTCCTCCTGTCGCCTGTCGTCGAGGACTTGGCGCTGATCGTGGCGAGCCCGTGGATCCGACGACGCCGTGGAGTCGTCGTCGACGTACTTCCGGCGGGGCGGCGTTTTCTGCTTCCGCGGCGGGGAGTGCACGGTAGTTGCACCCCCGACGGTCTTGTCGCCATCGTCCTTCGCTTGGTCGACTTGCCGCGGCCGTGAGGTTGCCGGCTGCTGAGGCGCGTCGTTGTTGGCGAAGGCGATGAGACTCTGGATCGTTGCCCTCCAGTCTTCGGCCTTGTCTGCCGTTGGAGGGAAATCGAGGAGCAGCTGGGCCCTGGCCAGGGCCTCTGCTGGAGAAGAGGGGAACGGTGGCGAACGGTGCGAGGAGCGGGACACGCTCGGACTTCTAACCGCGTTAGAAGGAGCATGTTCCCGCCCCGGCGACCGCGCCTTGCTCGTACCAGCGCGCTGGCCTTGAGCATCCCGCGATCCTCCGGCTTGGCCACGCCCCAGAAAGCGTATGGTACCTCCCGTACCACGCCGCTGCTGGTCTTGCACCTCCTGGGAGGGACGTGGGGCGTGTACTGACACCGAGGCTTTGGAGTTCGCCCGGTCGTCAGTCTTGTCCTTGGACTTGGTGGCGCCGTGAGTTTCCTCACCGGCGACCACCCTTCTGCCGACGTCTCCTCCACCAACCGTTGGTTCTGGTGGCGGTGGGATCGACGCAGACGGGCCTCCGACCTCCGAAGCCTTCTTCTTCGGGGGCATTTTGATGCTGTCGATGAGGTTGATGAAGCTGGTGAAGTTGCTGAGGGTTGCGCCCGCGTGAGCGCCGGATCAGGTTCGCACAACCTCGACGCCCCCTACCTGGCGCGCCAAAGATGTCGGGGGAAACTGTCCTCCCACGAGCACCTATGGGACCGGAGCCCCTTCTACGTTGCGGTAAGGGAGCGGAGGGAGCACGGAGAGCAGATCGAGGGGCACACGCGGGCAGTTTTACCCAGGTTCGGGCCGCGCGGACGCGTAAAACCCTACTCCTGCTTAGGTTGTATTGAGCTCTTGAGCTCGGGAGCTTGAAGATCTACAGTACTAGCTACACCGAGCGAGAGAGTTGTCTAGGTTTCGAACCTCCTCTACGTTGTGCATGGGCCTCCTTTTATAGCTCAAAGGGGTCACCGACAGGTGTCAACGTAGAGGAGGGTAAAAGTGTAAATTTGGTGGTAGTTGTAACAGTGCATGAACAGTATATGAACAGTGGTCTTCACTAACTTTGATAGTGGGGGACAAGGGCATTAAATGCCCGTCGCCGTCGCCCCCAAAAGCGTCCGTCCATGCTTCTCCGTTCGCCACGGCGGTAGCCTCATCACCGGTGGCTTGCCACCGTGTGCCCCAGGCTGCACAGCCGTCTGCCACGTGCCCCTAGAAGGGCCCCAGGGCGACGCGTGGGCAGATGAGCTGGAGCGCGGGCACACAGCGTAGGTTTCCCCGGCAAGCACCTTGCCGGGGTAGTGATCTTGCCGGGCCCGGAAGCTTGTCGCTCTCCGGGTCCTGCCGGGGCGCATGATGCGCCGAGGCATCTCTTGAGATATGTATTCCTTGGCCTTCCTGGCAAGCTCCTCTTGCCAGGGTCTTGTGCTAAAGTGATAACCTTGAGCCTGGTGCGGCCTTCCCGGCAAGCTCCTCTTGCCGGGGCCTTGATCTTCTGACTTGTATACTTTGTTCTTGAATGGCTTCATAGGGACCAGAACAGTTCTTGGCGAGCACGTGGTAAGCCCTGCCACGGGAAGCTGCTACTGCCCGTGCACAAGTTGGGGTACTAAGGTACCCCTATCTTAGTACACCAACAGTGAGCATACGCCAAGTCAATCAAAATAAATTCTCGAAGGAAGATATTACTAAACCATACCACATCATAGGCAAACAAATCATGTTGGTACTCCAATAACACATTGGGAATCCCCCAGCTATTTGAGACTAACCATAAGAAAACCTGAACTACTAAGCGCCATTATGCACGTAGCATCTTTATCATAGACATATTAACCAATGCAACGGAAGCAAACTCTCTTAATAAGATAAGCATGATAATTAAAGAGAGTGCAAGCAACCAACTAAACAAAAGCTCTTTGAAAAGGTAAGCATGAATACTAAGAGCTGAACATGATAGTAGCTATTAAAAGACAAAGAACACACACAGCAAAGATAGACATGAAAATTCTATGTTATGTTCTAGGTAGAAGTGGAGCGTGTTTCTCTCCCACATAAAGAAAGCTGAGTTCCGACTCGTTATGAAAAACTAAAAAGGAAACTAAAAGCAAGACGCTCCAAGCATAGCACTTAACACATGAAGTGATAAAAATATAGCGGAACGAAAGACGAACTGATAATGTTGATGGAGAAGGGGATGCACGGGGGCATCCCCAAGCTTAGATGCTTGAGTCTCCTTGAATATTTCTTGGGGGTGCACGGGGGCATCCCCAAGCGTGAGCGCTTGACACTCCTGAATCTTTTTATCATCTTCCCTCGCACACTTGAAAACTCCCTTCATACATAACTCATCATAATCTGATTAGCGAGGTTAGTACCCTTAATAAAATAATTATACCTTGCTGGAAATAAAGATATACTTGAAGGTCTACTGTTTCTCAAGATTGCCAAAAGGTTTTTGCAAAGAAAAAGCAAGCTCTTGGTTTGCAAAATGAAGAAAAAGCAAAACAGGACAGAATCTGTGAAAAACAGAACAGCAGGTAGTAAATGATTTGTTCGGGGCACTTCTGCAACTCAAATTAAAAAACTCAGAACAAAAAGATGATCTGGTGATTTTATACGAATTTTTCTATCCAAGGACAGAATCTGTTTCCTGGACAGCACCTCACAACTTTTGAACTTTCTAGCAATCAGAGGCTATACTTGGCACAAATATGAAAAGCAAAGATACAATTATTATGCTACTGTAGTAAACAACATCAAGACACAACAAAAGCAAAATATAAAAATTTATTCATGTGGGCTGCCTCCCAAAAGCGCTTTCTTTTATGCCTTTAAGCTAGGCATAATGCATAGAGATCAAGTTTTATCAAGAGTAAAAGAATAGCTAGCCTGTACAACGGACTCAAAAGGTAACTTGATCTTCTTTCGAGGGAAGTGTTCCATCCCTTTCTTGAGAGGAAACTGAAATTTTATATTTCCCTCTTTCATGTCAATGATAGCACCAACGGTGCATAAAAAAGGACGTCCCAAAATAATTGGACATGAAGGATCACATTGAATATCCATAATAGTAAAATCAACGGGAACGTAGTTGTCATTGACAACGATAAGAACATCGTCGATCCTCCCCAAAGGTTTCTTTATGGAAGAATCAATGAGACGAACACCAAAAGAACAAGAATCATAAGGTTTCAATTTAAGCATATCATATATTCTTTTGGGCATAACAGAGGTACTAGCTCCAACATCACATAATGCATAGCAAGAGAAGTCATTCAATTTAATTTTTATCATAGGATCCCAACCATCTTCTAGCTTTGTAAGGAGGCTTCTACTCTAAGTTTCTCCTCCCTAGCTTTGATGAGAGCATTAGTGATATGCTCTGTAAAGGCAAGGTTAAGGGTGCTAGTGCGGGGGTCTCTAGACATCTTGTGAAGGAAATCAATAACTTCGGTAAGAGTGCAATTATCAAAATCAAGGTCACGAGCATCAAGTAAAGTGGTAGTGGTGTCCTTTAGGTTCACTTGTTTGGTAGTTTCTATAGTCATAGCATCACCATTAATAGGTCCATTGGGACCAGGAGTACATTGGGTGCTAAGAGTTTGGATATCCTCAACAACTTGGATAGTAGCAACAGTGTGGTGGGTAGGAAGGCTCTTATTTCTATCTTCTTCCTCCCTTTCTCTAGCCCATCTTTCTTTAAGTTTAGCCATCATCCTAATATTTTCATTAATTTGCACTTGAGTAGCATTAATGGGAGTGACCTTCCTCTCCTCAAGAGGAGAAGTTTTAATTTTAAGCAATTCTATCTCATTGGCTAAATGGTATACCTTAAAAGAAAGATCATCTAGTTTATGTAGTTTTTCTTCTACACTCTTATTAAAGGATTTTTGGGTAGTGATGAAATCTTTAAGCATAGTCTCTAGTTCAGTAGTGGAGTTCTTGGTGATAGGATAAGCATTGTTGTTCCCATAAGAATTAGAGGGGAACGGTCTAGGATTGCTACCAAAGTTACTCCTATAAGCATTGTTGTTAAAATTGTTTCTAGAGATAAAGTTCACATCTACTTGTTCTTGAGCAATCAAAGAATTTAAAGGAACATCGCGAGGATCAACAGAAGATTGCTTCGAAAGTAGAGACATGATCAAGTCAACTTTTTCATTTAAGGAGGAAATCTCCTCGACAGAGTTTACCTTCCTACCTGTTGGAGCGCGTTCGGTGTGCCATTGGGAATAGTTGGTCATCATCTCATCGAGAAGCTTTGTGGCAGCACCAAGTGTAGTTGACATAAAAGTTCCTCCCGCGGCCGAATCTAACAAGTTCCGCGAGGTAAAGTTCAAGCCTGCATAAAAAGTTTGGATAACCATCCAAGTAGTCAAACCATGAGTAGGGCAGTTCTTGATAAGAGATTTCATACGTTCCCAAGCTTGGGCAACGTGTTCATTATCCAATTGTTTAAAATTCATTATGTTACTTCTCAGTTGGATAATTTTAGTAGGTGGATAGTATTTTCCGATAAAAGCATCTTTGCACTTGTCCCATGAATCTATGCTATTTCTAGGCAAAGACTGAAACCAAATTTTAGCTCCTCCTCTCAAGGATAAAGGAAAAAGCTTAAGCTTAACAATATTACCATCTATTTCTTGGTACTTTTGCATATCACAAAGTTCAACAAAGTTGTTTAAGTGTAAAGCAGCATCATCTCCAGCACCGGAGAATTGATCTTTCATGACTAAGTTCAGTAAAGCAGGTTTAATTTCATATGAAGGTGCTGAAGTGGCAGGTGTAGTGATAGGTGTGCTGATAAAGTCATCGTTGTTGTGACTAGTGAAGTCACACAACTTGGTGTTCTCGGTGGAACCCATAGTAGCAAGCAAGCAAGATAACTATTTTTGTGATTTTGATGAAAGGTACTAAAGCAAAAACTGAAAGGTAAACTAACAAGACTAAAAAGCAAAGGTAAAAGATAGCATGCAACTCCCCTATCCTGAAGAGTGGAGTCCCCGGCAACGGCGCCAGAAAAACTCCTTGATGGGCCTCTAACCCCTCGTTGGTTACCCCAAGTGGAAGGTGTGAGATGCAGTGTTGTGGAAGTTTTTCCCTTAGCAAAGATGCCAAGGATCGAATCCCCAGAGACTCCTAGGTTCAACAAGTAGGTGTCAACTGCTAACGGCGCCAGATATTAGCAATCAACGTGGACCTGCACACAGATACAAATAACTTTGCTCCCAACGAGTACAAAGAGGTTGTCAATCCCTCCGGCCTTGTAGTTCACAAAAGATTAAACGCAAATGATAGTAGTGATAGATAATGTTTGCAGTAGTAAGTAAAAGAGAAAAGTAAATAGCGGATGTGATTAATGATGGTAATATGGACCGGAGTCTCATGATGTTCACTAGTTATGTCTCTCTCCCAAAAGACGATAAAACAGCTATGTGAGGTAAACGAATTACTACTGGGCAATTGACAGGACCACGAACGCAAACCAATGCTGACTACATTGCAAGAAAGGTTGAGGTTCAAAGCATGGGCAGTACGCCAAAGTAAGTAGACCGAAATCCATCAATATCTACTACTAATCATCCACCTTGAGATATCTATCCAGAACATCTCGCTGGTATTAAGTTGCGAGCCCCACCCATAGTGTAAACTCAAAGCAACAGACAACTGCATTAAAAGAACTTTGCGTAAAGTAAACAATCCTTGCACCCGCGGGCACAAGCACCGTTGTTTTCCCCCTTGTGGCAACAGCACATCCCCTAGACTCATGTTTCTATCACTCAAGCTAGTCATCGAGGGGCATGAACCCACAATCGAGCATAACGTTCCCTCTTGGAGTCACTACGTATTACTTGGCCAAAGCAATAAATAACAACGGAGAACATGCAAGAATTACTTACGAACATAAATATAAAAGAGGTAGATCAAATATAT
>LR738710.1:473289993-473315360 GCA_902687465.1 Secale cereale | reverse complement strand
GGCTGTACTTCGGGCGCAAGGTAGGTTCTGGAACGCTGATTTTTTATATAATTTTTCTGGATTTTTCCTGGCAGTTCTCGTAATGTGAAAACCTGAAATACAAAAACAGCCGAAAATAGAAACTGGCACTGGGGTGCACTGGATTAGTAGGTTAGTCCAAATATGATCAAAAGTGTATGGAAGTGTATAAGTATCATAGCAATATCACCCAAAAGTGGCATGAAGCAAGCAGAAATTATAGATACGTTTTGGACGTATCAATAAGTAGCAGTCTGGAAGAGACACGAGCCGACCAAGAGGGTGGAGGGCGCGCCCCCTCCCTCATGGGCAGCTCCTGTGCCTCGCGGACTTTGATTTCTTGTATGTTTCTCCTTTTGGTCGGTAAAAATTCATTATATATACCCCCGAAGGTTTTGACCTCTGTATCACACAAAAATCCTCTGTTCTTGTTTCGAGCTATTTTCTGCTAGGGTTGACGAAGCCAGGCACCATGTCGTCTCCCTCCTCCAACAACGAAGGCAAGGAAGCTTGGCTAATGAAGATAGATCTGAAGAGGGAATGACCCGAGGAGATCAACAACAACAAGAAGATCAAGAAGGAGGTGGAAGATCCGGCTCCGGCATTGGGAGAAGAAGACACCCATCAACCTGTTCCCAACCTCTTTACCTCAACTGAGATTGAAGCTTTCAAGATGATTGAGTTAGCTCAAATTCGAAACAAGCATCTCACAAGTGAAAATATTTTGTTGAAGGACTATATAGATGCACTCACAGGTATTATCCGCAAGCTGGAGGATCTCCTTCGCTCGATATATGATGATCCGGCGTCACTACTTTCAACTCCTACCTCACCACCACCGAAGAAGGAGACATAATTATATGGGTATGGGCACTCCCCTTGGAAACTGCCAAGCTTGGGGGAGTGACCCTGGTATCGTATCACCATCACTCCTATCTTTACCGTTTTTCTTAGTTTGATCCTTTTGGTAGTATCTTGATATAGTAGAATAAAGTTAGCATGATCTAGTTGTGAGCTTTTGCTTTTATGATCTTTACCCTTTGTAATCGAGTCTGTGAGCTATATAATAAAGATTAGTGTTGAATCAAGGGCTTGATTTCCTCACTTTAGACATGATAAAAATAAAGAAAATATAAAGAGTATCCAAGAGATCATATTGATCTTATGGGAAGTAATGACTTCACATATAAAGATTATGATGAACAAAAGTTGTTGAGGGTTGACAAACATAGTTTTGGTCATCGTTGCAATTGATAGGAAGTAATAAAGAAAGAGAGGCTTCACATACAAATATACTATCTTGGACATCTTTTAAAATTGTGAGCACTCATTAAAATATGACATGCTAAAGAGTTGATGTTGGACAAGGAAGACAACATAATGGGTTATGTCTTCTTATATCCAAAATAAAGTATATTGTCACGGATCATCCAACATGTTGAGCTTGCCTTTCCCCCTCATGCGAGCCAAAACTCCTTGCACCAAGTAGAGATACTACTTGTGCTTCCATACATCCTTAAACCCAGTTTTTCCATGAGAGTCCACCATACCTACCTATGGATTGAGTAAGATCCTTCCAGGTAAGTTGTCATGTTGCAAACTCGCTAAAATATGTATGATTTATTAGTGTGGAGGAAATAAGCTTTATACGATCTTGTGATATGGAAGTAATAAAAGCAACGGACTGCATAATAAAGGTCCTTATCACAAGAGGCAATATAAAGTGACGTTATTTTGTGCTAAGACTTTGTGCATCCAACCATAAAATCACATGACAACCTATGCATCCCTCTGCGAAGGGCCTATCTATTATTCTTGCCTTATAAGAGTCAAGGTGAAATTCACCTTTTATTTTTACAATTTATCCTTTGGCAAGCACATTGTGTTGGAAAGATCCTGACATATATACCCACTTAGATGTAAGTTTCCGTGGTCTATTACTATTGACATTACCCTTGAGGTAAAAGGTTGGGAGGAAATACCGTAAGACCCTATCTTTCTCTGTGTCCGATTAAAACTCCATAACCATAAGTATTGCGCGAGTGTGAGCAATTGTGAAAGACTATATGATAGTTGAGTATGTAGGCTTGCTGAAAAGCTCTTATATTGACTCTTTCCGATGTTACGATAAATTGCAATTGCTTCAATGACCGAGATCAAAGTTTGTTAGTTTTCAGTGAAGATTATGATTCATGCTCGATATTGTGAATGAATTGTTACTTTAGCAAAAGAATCATATGACAATATATATATATATATATATATATATATATATATATATATATATATATATATATATATATTGCTGTTATGAGAATGATCATGATGCCCTCATGTCCGTATTTTATTTTTATCAACACCTCTATCTCTAAACATGTGGACATGTTTTTCGATATTGGCTTTCGCTTGAGGACAAGCGAGGTCTACGCTTGGGGGAGTTGATACGTCCATTTTGCATCATGCTTATATGTTGATATTTATTGCATTATGGGCTGCTATTACATGTTTTGTCACAATACTTATGCCTTTTCTCTCTTATTTTACAAGGTTTACATGAAGAGGGAGAATGCCGACAGCTGGAATTCTGGGCTGGAAAAGGAGCAAACTCTGGAAACCTATTCTGCACAACTCAAAAAGCCCCGAAACTTCACAGGACTCCGTTTCAGAAAATAAAAAAAATCTGGCGAAAGAAGATCACAAGGGGGGCCACCTCCTGTCCACGAGGGTGGAGGGCGCCCACCTCTGGGCGTGCCCCCTGTCTCGTGGGCCCCCCAATGCCTATCTTCTCCTATATGAGGTGTTTTGACATGGAAAAAATCATAAGGAGGCTTTCGGGACCAGACGCCGCCGTCTCGAGGCGGAACCTTGGCGGAAACCAATCTAGGGCTCCGGCAGAGCTGTTCTGCCGGAGATACTTCCCTCCGGGAGGGGGAAATCATCACCGGCGACATCACCAACAACTCTCCCATCTTGGGGAGGGCTATCTTCATCAACATCTTTACCAGCACCATCTCCTCTCAAACCCTAGTTCATCTCTTGTATCCATTCTTTGTACCCAAACCTCAGATTGGTACCTGTGGGTTGCTAGTAGTGTTGATTACTCCTTGTAGTTGATGCTAGGTAGTTTACTTGGTGAAAGATCATATGTCTAGATCCATTGTGCATATTAATACCCCTCTGATCATGAACAATATTATGTCTTGTGAGTAGTTACTTTTGTTCCTGACGACATGGGAGAAGTCTTGCTATTAGTAGTCATGTGAATTTGGTCTTCGTTCGATATTTTGATGAGATGTATGTTGTCTCTCCTCTAGTGGTGTCATGTGAACGTCGACTACATGACACTTCACCATTATTTGGGCCTAAATGAAGGCATTGGGAAGTAATAAGTAGATGATGGGTTGCTAGAGTGACAGAAGCTTAAACCCTAGTTTATGCGTTGCTTCATAAGGGGCTGATTTGGATCCACTTGTTTCATGCTATGGTTATGTTTACCTTAATACTTCTTTTGTAGTTGCAGATGCTTGCATTAGAGGTTAATCATAAGTGGGATGCTTGTCCAAGTAAGGACATCACCCAAGCACCGGTCCACCCACATACCAAATTATCAAAGTACCGAATGCGAATCAGATGATCGTGATGAAAACTAGCTTGACGATAATTCCCATGTGTCCTCGGGAGCGCTTTCCTTTATATAAGAGTTTGTCCAGGCTTGTCCTTTGCTACAAAATGGATTGGGCCGCCTTGCTGCATATTATTTACTTTTATCTTTTGTTACTTGCTACCAGTTACCTTCTCACAAAACTATATGTTACTTATAATTTCAGTGCTTGCAGAAAATACCTTACTGAAAACTGCCTATCATTTCCTTCTGCTCCTCGTTGGGTTCGACACTCTTACTTATCGAAAGGACTATGATAGACCCCCTACACTTGTGGGCCATCACACCCTACAGCGGGGGCCCCTCATGTTTGCGCGAGAATGGAGGGCACCGTAGGACAACAACATGAATAAAATATACAATCATATCAACCAAGATCACGATTAACCCACATGACAAAACGAATCTACTCAAACATCATAGGATAACCATAGATCATTGGAAAATAATATGTGGAGCTGAGCACCTTGTTTAAGTAGAGATTATAGCGGGGGGAAAGAGGTGTTACACCGCTGCAATGAGGGGGAGAGAGTTGGTGTGGACGGTAGCAAGATTGTTGATGTAGATCGTCCCGATCATTGCCCCGGTGGCACTCCGGCGCCACCAAAAGCGAGGGGGAGAGAGCCCCCTCCTTCTCCTTCTTCCTTGGCCTCCTCCCTAGGTGGGAGAAGGGTTCCCCCTCTAGTCCTTTGTAATGCCAAGGATGTAATACTTTCCCTTTTGGGCATATAATATATCCCCAGCTTCATCTATTCCTTTTCGGGTTCTTTGTCTTTCGGGTTTCCGTCGTTTTGTTGTGTGCGTGTGTGGCATTCATTCATATCATGTACACATGTGCATCGCATTGCATTTGTGTTGTCGGTTGCAACCAGTTCCACGCGTTCCTTCCCGTTGTCCGTTTTGCGTTCCGGAGCTCCCTCACGTGTCTGTGGCGTCCCGTAGGCCTACTTTGGTGTTTGGCCGTGTAACATTACCGGTTTGGCGCGAGGCTTGTCGTGTGTTGTTGTTTTGATGTGTGTAACCCGCGTGTCAAATCTCGTCGCGTTTGGAGCTCGTTTGCTACCCCAACAGTTGTTCGTGTGGGCTCAAAGTGCCTCCACTTTGAGGCTCAAGACACCCCTCCAACAGCCCACTTCCCTCCTCTTGGCCCATCCTAACTCCCCTCGCGATCGGATCCGTCGGATCGCGATCGGAGGGCTCCAAAACCCCCCAAATCCCTCAAACCCTAGCACCTACCCTATATAAACATCCCCCATGCCATTTTTGGCAACCTAAACCCCCTCCACCTACCTCTAGCCCCTTCTCCCCTCAATTTTCGTGCCACACCAGATCCAAACCCCACCTTGGAGTTCCCTCCCGCAGCGAAGAAGCCGCCGCCGGCCACCAGGCGCTCGAGGCAGCCGCCGCTCGGTCTCCTTGTTCGGGGGCCAGGAGATCGAGGGAAACCCCCCTCGCCCGATCGGATCGCCCGCCGCAACCCTAGCAGCGCCTGGGCCTTCAACCGCCTCGACCTCCCGCCTGGATCCCGCTCCTCTGCCGCTGGACCACATCGCCACCCCGCGGCCCAGTTCCATCCAGTGCCGGCGCCAAGGCCCTCCCGCTTCAGCCCGAAGGCCCGGGCTCCACAGGCCGCCGCCTCCCTCAGACTCCCGCCACCGACCGCTCGCCTGGGCCCGGAGCCGCCCGAGGCCCACTCCACCGGCCTGTCTCTCCCGCGTCGCCAGCTCCCAGCCGCCATCCCGCGCCGGGCCAGCCGCCCCGCCTGGGCCGCATCAGTCGTCCAGGCCACGCCGCCCCTCACCGCTGCGGGCGAGTCGCCTCCAGGCCGCGCCGCTCCTTCGCGGGCCGCCGGGCTCCCTCGGGCCCAAGCTGCTGTTCCTCCAGGCCGAGGCCGACCGGCCCGCTCCTCCTTCCGCCGGCCCGAAGGCCACTGCCTCACCACTGCGGGCCGAGCCGCCGCGGCCCATCACCAGATCCACTTCGCCTGGGCCAGATCCAGATCCGCGGGCCCGAGCCCGTTTTTTTTCAGATCTGAGAGAAGGTTGACTTCAAACCCTAGATCTAGTCCCTGTATTTTGTTCTCTGATGCAATTTTAGAACTGCTATAACTTCTTGTGTGTTGCTCCGTTCTGCGCAAATGAGGTGTCCATACGTTCGTGGTGACTAGCACTACGATTCATTCCATTGTGCCATGCATGTTTGTGGTCATCTAGATGCTTATTTTTCTGTTGCAAGAGTGCATCCCGATATAAACTGCTGTTATGTGTTGTTTTTATGCCATCTTTGCATAGTGATAACTTTTAGCTCGTTTATCCGAATGATGCAAATGACATGTCCACGTGTTCGTCTTGCCATGCTCTACATGTTGCTTGTGTTAGGTTGCATGATATATTTAATCTTGCCATGATTATCCTCATTGCAAAGTGCTATGTGGCTGTTTAGTTGTTAAGCTTGTTATGAGATGCCATCTTGTTGAGCTCATTGCTATCGTTGTATTTATCTCCATTATGCATGCTTGTATGTTTCGGAATCACCATCATGTGTACTTTGATGTGGTGCTTACCACTTGCCATGTTTATTTTCGAGGTGACTTAAAATTGCTGTTATAGATGCCATGATGAACTGCTGTTTTAACACTTAGTGGAATTTCACTAAGTCTGGAATCTGTTATTGTTCCGATGCCATGTTTGCTTGCTGTTCTAGGAAAAACCATGATAGTTTTGGGGTGGATCTTGATGGTTCCTTGTAGTATATATTGTTGGCTATCCATTCATGTTCTCACATGCTTATTTAAGTGGCTGTAGCATATTTAACTTTTGCTCCAAAGTTTCAATAAAATTCTGCTGTCAGGATTTTGTTGTCAAGTTCAATATGTCCAAGCTTGTTGCTATTGATCCGTGGCTCCTTTGGGGGTGCACCTTTGGACTTATTTGCTGTAGGATATGTCTAGTTTATGTTCATGCTATTTTACATGGTGTTTGAGTGCTGTAGCTTATTTTTCTAGTGCTCCGAAGTTGCTATGTTGCTGTAATTTTCAGCTTTTGCATGTTTCTTGTTTCGGGCATAACTTTTAGTCCGTAGCGCCGATTTCAGCGAGTCTTATATGAAACTTGATTGATTTTCTGTGTAGATTCATAATATCCTATTTTTATCATGTTTTGAGGTGTTTTGCTTGAGTGCTATTTTCCGTGCTCCGTGTGCTTCCGTAGTGCATCCATCATGCATCCATCAATTTTGAGTGCGCATTGCATCTTGTTGATGCGTGCCTTGTGTGGTTGTATTGTTTAGAGCCGGAAGCTGAGACCGAGTACGAGTACGAGCACGAGGTTACCAACGAGGTTGAGCACGAGGACCCTTCTTACGATCCGAACGACTACTCTTCAAGCAAGATGACCGAACCCCGATAACATTACTATCTTTGCCTATTGCTAGTAGTCTCGATCTATAGTTTTGCCTCGATGCCCATGTCTTTCATGTTAGCCTCCTACTTGTAACCATGTCCATGTCTAACCACCCTACCTATGCAAACCGTTGCTTGGCTAAGTACGCTTCGCTCAGCCCTTCTTATAGCGTTGCTAGTTGCAGGTGAAGTTGAAGATGCTTGCTTCATGTTGAAGTTTGTTGGGTTATATCACACTATATATAATGCTTAAAATGAAATCATCTATATATTGGCAAGGGTGGAAGGCTAAGCCTTTTGCTTGGTGATTTGTTCCACTCATGCCGTTAGGAACCGTTAAACCGGTGTTATGTTCCTTGATTATGCGTTCCTAACACGGTTGGGGTGTATGGGACCCCCTCGATAAACCGCTAAGTGCTAAGTCTTTTCCAGCAAGTCCCAACATTGGTACTATTTGCCTAATAACTAAATAAACTTGCATAGGGAGTAATTAACCCTCTTTCTTAGTCAACAACCCCCAGGCCAGTGCTCCACATGAGTGTTGGTCCGAAATGAGCAGACTGCGGGGCCACCTCAAGGAAACTTGAGGTCTGGTAAAAACCCGTAGGATGTCTCATCCGGTCGTGGCCTGAGAAGAGATACGCGAGGCTACTATCAGGGTGTCGGCTCGCCGGGAGGATTTGCTGGATTAGCCTTACCTTAGTTCGGAGTATCTTGAGCACGGGATTCCGAGAATACTCGGGTCTTCCAACCTTGGAGTTGCGACTCCGCGGATCGTGGGCTTGTAATGGGCGAAGTTGGAACACCCCTACAGGGTTATGAACTTTCGAAAGCCGTGCCCTCGGTTATGTGGCAGATGGGAGCTTGTTAATATCCGATTGTAGATAACTTGACACATTGTTCTAATACACTACCAGCGTGTGTACCGTGACTGTCAATTTCCGAATAGGGATTCGGGAGTTGAACACGGTGGGGTTATGTTTGTTGAGCTTTAGCTAGGATCACTTCGTGATCACCTCTCGACCGAGGCATTTCTCTTCTCGCACTGTTTCACGTAAGCTAGTGCTAGTGGCTGCTGCAGACTCTTACTCTTTTCTTCAGCCTTATCCTCTCCCAAGGCTTAAATAGTCATGTTACCCGGGAACGGGATTGTTGAGTCCTCTATGGCTCACAGTTACTTCACCACACCAGATGCAGGTCCGATGGTGAGCTATCCAGGTGATGGCACCGAGCTAGACTGGGAGTATGACGAGGAGCGTAGTCGATACTATGTTCGTTATCCCGATGATCAGTAGTGGAGACTTCTACTAGGATTCGATCCGACCTGTGGATTTAAATTATGTTTGGTATCTTGTCATTTGGATTTTACCCTTAGAGGGCAGTGATGTTTTATTGAATGATGATTGAGACATGTATTGTATTTGTGTGACGTGGCGAGTGTAAGCCAACTATTTTATGTTTTCCATCCCCATCTTTTACATGAGTTGTGCAAAGATACCAAAGTTGCGATCATTCCAGCATGGGGTTATGTCTCTAAGTCGTGCCTCGACACGTAGGAGATATAGTCCCATCCTGGGCATTACAAGTTGGTATTCAGAGCCTTCTCCGACCTAGCAGCCCCCACTGATTGATCGAATCGTTGACGGTCGAGTCTAGGCACACACTGAAAAATATTTTTGAGTCCTATATTATATCGGAGAGTAGGAATTCTTTGCTTCTCATGCCCTTTCTCTCTGGTGAGGACTCCTGACGACTACTCTTGTCTCTTCTATCTTCAAAAATTGCACCAAAATTTTTTTAGGAATCTCGCGAGTATTCTGGGATTGTTTCGATGTTCTTGTGACGAGAATATTGTTCTCGATGCCTCCTGACATTAGGGGTTGTGGCAGTGTCCCGGGGAGTTGAGCTTCGGGGTATTGTCGTCACAAGCATATCACGGCAGTACTAAATACTTAAGACAGCCGACATCGAAAATCTCTCCTATACGGTTAGTGGCAAGATAACCCCGACATCACCCAGTACTGGGGAGGTAGTTCGGGAGTATTGCCATAGCTTGTTATAGTGGATGCTTTTCGAAGGTCCGAGGTAGACAGTTTCCGAGAAAGACTGGTTATGTGTTGAAGGATGGATACAGCTGGATGTAGGTTTAGAGTTGATTGCGCGGTGCTTCCCCTGTATCCCCAACACCTGATTGCATAACTGGAATCTTTCGGAAATTCATAGGTGGGTTTATCCAGTAGATCGTTGGCATTCTTCCAACGAATGCAGGTTAGCGAGTTCGGGGTTCCACATTGAGTGAAGTGGTATTATGACCGATGTTCCGATCGGGAGTTGCATCTTAAAGGATCCTTGGCTATGCTGATCCGGGGATTGCAAAACCCTTTCGTAACGCGTTCATATGCTTTCAGCACAAAGATGTTAGAACGGAGCTCCTATCTTGTCTTTGTTTCCATCCGTACCTTGTTGTTTTTCTTATTTTACCTTTTGTCCCCTATGTGGCTTCTCGTGAAGATTGATGTTATCATTTAACTGAGAATTTCATTTGTTCCTATTGTTCGAATGATTATTGTGAAGACTTGTTGCAATTCATTCCATTGATTCAGCTTATACCTTCTGTCAATCAATTGCTGATTCGTGGTCATGTCTTTCAGGATGGCTCCGAAACGGGTTCCCAACGCTAACCCAGAGGGTGAAGAGGTCCCAGATCGCCCTCCTTCCCCTCCTCCTCCGTCTGAGGCTTGGAGAGCGATTATGCAGACTACAGCTCAGAACACCCAGATGTTGATGCAGATGATGCAGCAGATGCAAGCTAATCAAGATAATCAGGGTGTTCCAGGGAATCAAGGCAATTTCTTCAACCAGCAGCACCATGCTACGCTCAACCAGTTCTTGGCCAATAATCCAAAAGCTTTCAGTTACTGTGTCGACCCTCTTGATGCTGAAGATTGGTTAACCGACATAAAGAAGCATTTTGAGTGCAGTAACGTAAGAGAAGAGGATTATGTGAAGTTTGCAGCCTTCCAACTCAAAGACCAAGCAGCTGACTGGTGGCAGCAGTACAAAGACTCCAGGCCAGGTCGTGTGATCTCTTGGGAGGATTTCTGCAAGGATTTTTGCTCTCACCACATTCCTACAAGTGTCATCGAGGGTATGCGTGAGCAATTCCGCAACCTGAAGCAGGGCTCTATGACAGTCTATTAGTATAATGTCAAGTTCCAAAACCTCGCCCGCTATGCTAAGCAAGACATTCCTGATGCTAAGAGCAAAATCTACCAGTTTCGTGGTGGTCTCAAAGATGAACTTCAACTTGCTCTCACTTTGTTCGAGCCTGAGGAATTCGACAAATTCTATAACATGGCTTTGAAACAAGAGGCAGCTCAGCTTAAGTTGGAGGCTTCTAAAAAGAGGATTCGAGACGCCGTTCATTCTTCCTCATCGTCTCAGTTGGCCGCGAAACAACAGAAATTTTGGCTTCCTCCTCCTCCAGTGATTCGAGCTCCTTACAACAACTCCAACAACAACAAGAACTCCGGTGGACGTGGTTTCTCCCACCCACCCAACCCGAGCAACCAGTCGAAGAATCAGTTTCAGTCTCAAGGCTCCAAGTCAAGTGGTTCTCATTTCCGTCCTCTCTCAGAAGTGGTGTGCAACAAGTGCACTCAGAAAGGTCACTATGCCAACAGATGTCCGAACCCGAAGCGTCTTCCACCTCCTCCACCTGTGAGTGCAGCTATTGTCAAGCATATTCCCAAGCAAGCAAGGGTCAATCTGATGAGTGCAGCGCAAGCGGAGAATTCTTCTGATGTCATTTTGGGTAACCTTCCAGTGAACACTTTTCCTGCTAAAGTGTTGTTTGATTCGGGTGCTTCATGTTCTTTCATGTCTCAACCATTTGCATCCAAGTATAATGTTGACGTCCAAAGTCTGCCTCAGAAGTTGCAAGTCATTTCTCCGGGCAAGTGCATGACTTCTAATTTGATGGCTCCGAATGTATCCATTCGCATGGGTGATTATCGCTTTCTGGATAATCCGGTGGTTCTTGGTAATTCTGACATTGACCTCATCCTCGGAATGGACTGGCTTTCTCAGCATGATGCTCACATTGATTGTGCACAGAAGGAAGTCAAGATGACTCATCCTGATGAAGATGTGATTATCTTCGCCTCCAGGGATAACACTATCAGGCTTTTCTCTCTCAATGATAAGGGCGAAATTAATGCCATATCTCAAATTCCGGTGGTAAACGAATATCAAGACGTCTTTCCTGAAGAACTTCCAGGCATGCCTCCACACCGTCAGGTGGAATTTGTCATTGAACTCGAGCCGGGTACTGAGCCAGCATGCCGGCGTCCGTACAAGCTCTCTCCTGATGAATTGAAGGAATTGAAGAAGCAGCTTGATAAACATGAGCGTATGGGTCTCATCAGGCCTAGTACGTCTCCTTGGGGCTGTGGTGTCTTATTTGTCAAGAAGAAAGATGGCACGGAGCGTCTCTGCGTTGATTACCGGCCATTGAACAAGAAGACAATAAAGAACAAGTATCCGCTCCCCAACATCAACGAACTCTTTGAGCAGCTCAAAGGAGCTAAAGTGTTCTCAAAGCTCGATCTCCGAATGGGCTATCATCAATTTCGCATTCGCGAGAAAGACATTCCCAAGACTGCCTTCAGAACGAGCTACGGCTCATACGAGTATACAGTCATGTCCTTTGGTCTCGCCAATGCTCCTCCTACCTTCTCGAGAATGATGCACTACATTTTCAACCCCTACACCGGCGAGTTTGTGCTTGTGTATCTGGATGATATTCTGGTGTTTTCCAAGAATGAAGAAGATCATGAAAAGCACTTACGTCTGGTTCTTGATCGACTCCGAGAGCATAAGTTCTATGCCAAGTTCTCCAAGTGCGAATTTTGGCTCGATAAGGTTTTGTACCTGGGCCATATCATCTCAGCTGACGGCATTGCGGTAAATCCCGAGAAAGTTGAAGCAATTGTCAACTGGGAAGCTCCTCAGAACGTCAAGCAACTCCGCAGTTTTCTGGGTCTTGCCAGCTATTGCAGAAGGTTCGTTGTGAACTTCTCCAAGATTGTCAAGCCTCTTTCCAGCTTGCTTCAGAAGAATGTCAAATACTTTTGGTCTCCAGAGTGTGAAGTGGCATTCAGAACTCTCAAAGAAAAGCTTGTCTCTGCTCCAGTTCTTACTCCTCCAGATGAGTCCAAGCCCTATGAAGTATTCTGTGATGCTTCTCTTCAAGGCCTTTGTGGTGTGCTTATGCAAGATAAGAGAATTGTGGCTTACACTTCTCGTCAGCTCAAGCCAAGTGAGAAGAACTATCCCACACATGATCTCGAGCTAGCAGCTGTGGTACATGCTTTGATTACGTGGAGACATCTGTTGTTGGGAAGAAAGGTCGACATCTTCACCGATCACAAGAGCTTGAAGTACATCTTCACACAGCCGAATCTGAACCTCCGCCAGACTCGTTGGATTGAAATGATCCAAGAGTATGATCCCAGCATTGAACACACTCCTGGAAAGGCGAATGTGATTGTAGATGCTTTGAGCATAAAGGCATATTGCAACAGCCTTCTTATCAAGCCGTTCCAGCCTGAGCTTTGTGAAGCATTCAGGAAACTCAACCTCCAAGTTGTTCCGCAGGGTTTTCTTGCAAATCTTCAAGTTGCTCCTACCTTGGAAGATCAGGTCCGTGAGGCCCAACTCAGTGATGCCATGGTGCAGAAGGTGAAACATGGTATTGCAAAGGGCACTCCAAAATACAAGTGCTTTCGTGTTGATGAGAGAGATACCTTGTTCTTCGAGGACAGACTCGTTGTTCCCAAAGTTGATCTCAGGAAGCTCATAATGGAAGAAGCACATGATTCTCTCCTTTCCATTCATCCTGGCAGTTCCAAGATGTACCAAGACCTCAAGCAATCTTACTGGTGGACACGCATGAAAAGGGAAATTGCCCAATTCGTGAATGAATGTGATGTTTGCAGAAGAGTGAAAGCAGAACATCAACGTCCAGCCGGTCTTCTCCAACCTCTTCCTATTCC
This sequence comes from Secale cereale, assembly GCA_902687465.1. NCBI lineage: Eukaryota > Viridiplantae > Streptophyta > Magnoliopsida > Poales > Poaceae > Secale > Secale cereale. The sequence goes on along the minus strand of LR738710.1, from coordinate 473,302,225 downwards.
CGAGTGGAAGTTCGACCACATTGAAATGGACTTTTTCACTGGCTTTCCTAAATCCAAGAGAGGGAATGATTCTATCTTCGTGGTGATTGACAAGCTTACCAAAGTCGCTCACTTCCTTCCAGTCAAAGAATCCATCAATGCAGCTCAATTGGCAGAGCTGTACACTTCCAGAATTGTGTCTTTACATGGAATTCCTCAAGTTATCTCCTCAGACCGTGGAAGTTTGTTCACTTCCAAGTTCTGGGACTCCTTTCAGTCCGCCATGGGCACTAAGATCAGGTTCAGCACTGCATTTCACCCTCAGACTAGTGGTCAAGTCGAGCGAGTGAATCAGATTCTAGAAGACATGCTCAGAGCCTGTGTCATATCTTTCGGCATGAAATGGGAAGACTGCCTTCCATTTGCCGAGTTCTCTTACAACAACAGCTTCCAAGCAAGTGCAGGCAAAGCTCCGTTTGAAATCCTCTATGGCAGAAAGTGTCGTACCCCTCTCAACTGGTCTGAAAAAGGCGAACGTCAACTTCTTGGCAATGACTTGATCTCAGAAGTCGAAGAAATGTGCAAAGTCATACGTGAAAATCTCAAGGCCGCTCAGTCGCGTCAAAAGAGCTACTATGACGGCAAACATCGTGATTTGGCCTTCAACATTGATGATCACGTTTATCTCCGTGTGTCTCCGATGAAAGGCACCCAAAGATTCGGTATCAAAGGAAAGCTTGCTCCTAGATACGTCGGGCCTTTCAAGATTCTTGGCAAAAGAGGCGATCTAGCCTATCAACTTGAGCTCCCTTCAAACTTTGCCAATGTTCATGATGTGTTCCATGTGTCTCAACTCCGCAAATGCTTCAAGGCACCTGAACGCATGATTCCGTTTGAAGAGATTTATCTTCAACAAGACCTGTCTTACCGAGATCATCTCGTTGCTATTCTCGAAGAAACAGAACGCAAGACCCGCAACAAGTCCATCAAATTCTTGAAAGTCAAGTGGTCACATCACACCGACCGAGAAGCTACGTGGGAACGAGAAGATCATCTTCGTTCCGAGTACCCTTCCTTTTTCCAGTCCTTGATCTCGGGACAAGATCTTTTTGTAGTAGAGGAGAGTTTGTAATGCCCCGGATGTAATACTTTCCCTTTTGGGCATATAATATATCCCCGACTTCATCTATTCCTTTTCGGGTTCTTTGTCTTTCGGGTTTCCGTCGTTTTGTTGTGTGCGTGTGTGGCATTCATTCATATCATGTAGACATGTGCATCGCATTGCATTTGTGTTGTCGGTTGTAACCGGTTCCACGTGTTCCTTCCCGTTGTCCGTTTCGCGTTCCGGAGCTCCCTCACGTGTCCGTGGCGTCCCGTAGGCCTACTTTGGTGTTTGGCCGTGTAACATTACCGGTTTGGCGCGAGGCTTGTCGTGTGTTGTTGTTTTGATGTGTGTAACCCGCGTGTCAAATCTCGTCGCGTTTGGAGCTCGTTTGCTACCCCAACAGCTGTTCGTGTGGGCTCAAAGTGCCTCCACTTTGAGGCTCAAGACACCCCTCCAACAGCCCACTTCCCTCCTCTTGGCCCATCCTAACTCCCCTCGCGATCGGATCCGTCGGATCGCGATCGGAGGGCTCCAAAACCCCCCAAATCCCTCAAACCCTAGCACCTACCCTATATAAACATCCCCCATGCCATTTTTGGCAGCCTAAACCCCCTCCACCTACCTCTAGCCCCTTCTCCTCTCAATTTTCGTGCCACACCAGATCCAAACCCCACCTTGGAGTTCCCTCCCGCAGCGAAGAAGCCGCCGCCGGCCACCAGGCGCTCGAGGCAGCCGCCGCTCGGTCTCCTCGTTCGGGGGCCACGAGATCGAGGGAAACCCCCCTCGCCCGATCGGATCGCCCGCCCCAACCCTAGCAGCGCCTGGGCCTTCGACCGCCTCGACCTCCTGCCTGGATCCCGCTCCTCCGCCGCCGGACCACATCGCCACCCCGCGGCCCAGTTCCATCCAGTGCCGGCGCCAAGGCCCTCCCGCTTCAGCCCGAAGGCCCGGGCTCCACAGGCCGGCGCCTCCCTCAGACTCCTGTCACCGACCGCTTGCCTGGGCCCGGAGCCACCCGAGGCCCACGCCACTGGCCCGTCTCTCCCGCGTCGCCAGCTCCCAGCCGCCATCCCGCGCCGGGCCAGCCGCCCCGCCTGGGCCGCATCAGTCGTCCAGGCCGCGCCGCCCCTCACCGCTACGGGCGAGTCGCCTCCAGGCCGCGCCGCTCCTTCGCGGGCCGCCAGGCTCCCTCGGGCCCAAGCTGCCGTTCCTCCAGGCCGAGGCCGACCGGCCCGCTCCTCCTTCCGCCGGCCCGAAGGCCACCGCCTCACCACTGCGGGCCGAGCCGCCGCGGCCCGTCACCAGATCCACTTTGCCTGGGCCAGATCCAGATCCGCGGGCCCGAGCCCGTTTTTTTCAGATCTGAGAGAAGGTTGACTTCAAACCCTAGATCTAGTCCATGTATTTTTTTTCTCTGATGCAATTTTAGAACTGCTATAACTTCTTGTGTGTTGCTCCGTTCTGCGCAAATGAGGTGTCCAGACGTTCGTGGTGACTAGCACTACGATTCATTAAATTGTGCCATGCATGTTTGTGGTCATCTAGATGCTTATTTTTCTGTTGCAAGAGTGCATCCCGATATAAACTGTTGTTATGTGTTGTTTTTATGCCATCTTTGCATAGTGATAACTTTTAGCTCATTTATCCAAATGATGCAAATGACATGTCCACGTGTTCGTCTTGCCATGCTCTACATGTTGCTTGTGTTAGGTTGCATGATAGATTTAATCTTTCCATTATTATCGTCGTTGCAAAGTGCTATGTGGCTGTTTAGTTGTTAAGCTTGTTATGAGATGCCATCTTGTTGAGCTCATTGCTATCGTTGTATTTATCTCCATGATGCATGCTTGTATGTTTCGGCATCACCATCATGTGTACTTTGATGTGGTGCTTACCACTTGCCATGTTTAGTTTCGAGGTGACTTAAAATTTCTCTTATAGATGCCATGATGAACTGCTGTTTTAACACTTAGTGGAATTTCACTAAGTCTGGAATCTGTTATTGTTCCGATGCCATGTTTGCTTGCTGTTCTAGGAGAAACCATGATAGTTTTGGGGTGGATCTTGATGGTTCCTTGTAGTATATATTGTTGGCTATCCATTCATGTTCTCACATGCTTATTTAAGTGGCTGTAGCATATTTAACTTTTGCTCCAAAGTTTCAATAAAATTATGCTGTCAGGATTTTGTTGTCAAGTTCAATATGTCCAAGCTTGTTGCTATTGATCCGTGGCTCCTTTTGAGGTGCACCTTTGGACTTATTTGCTGTACGATATGTCTCGTTTATGTTCATGCTCTTTTCCATGGAGTTTGAGTGTTGTAGCTTATTTTTCTAGTGCTCCGAAGTTGCTATGTTGCTGTAATTTTCAGCTTTCGCATGTTTCTTGTTTCGGGCATAACTTTTAGTCCGTAGCTCCGATTTCAGCGAGTCTTATATGAAACTTGATTGATTTTCTGTGTAGATTCATAATATCCTATTTTTATCATGTTTTGAGGTGTTTTGCTTGAGTGCTATTTTCCGTGCTCCGTGTGCTTCCGTAGTGCATCCATCATGCATCCATCAATTTTGAGTGCGCATTGCATCTTGTTGATTCGTGCCTTGTGTGGTTGTATTGTTTAGAGCCGGAAGCTGAGACCGAGTACGAGTACAAGCACTAGGATACCAACGAGGTTGAGCATGAGGACCCTTCTTACGATCCGAATGACTACTCTTCAGGCAACATGACCGAACCCCGATAACATTACTATCTTTGCCTATTGCTAGTAGTCTCGATCTATAGTTTTGCCTCGATGCCCATGTCTTTCATGTCAGCCTCCTACTTGTAACCATGTCCATGTCTAACCACCCTACCTATGCAAACCGTTGCTTGGCTAAGTACGCTTCGCTCAGCCCTTCTTATAGCGTTGCTAGTTGCGGGTGAAGTTGAAGATGCTTGCTTCATGTTGAAGTTTGTTGGGTTATATCACACTATATATAATGCTTAAAATGAAATCATCTATATATTGGCAAGGGTGGAAGGCTAAGCCTTTTGCTTGGTGATTTGATCCACTCATGCCGTTAGGAACCGTTAAACCGGTGTTATGTTCCTTGATTATGCGTTCCTAACACGGTTGGGGTGTATGGGACCCCCTCGATAAACCGCTAAGTGCTAAGTCTTTTCCAGCAAGTCCCAACATTGGTACTATTTGCCTAATGACTAAATAAACTTGCATAGGGAGTAATTAACCCTCTTTCTTAATCAACAACCCCCGGGCCAGTGCTCCACATGAGTGTTGGTCCGAAATGAGCAGACTGCGGGGCCACCTCAAGGAAACTTGAGGCCTGGTAAAAACCCGTAGGATGTCTCATCCGGTCGTGGCCTGAGACGAGATACGCGCGGCTACTATCAGGGTGTCGGCATGCTGAGAGGATTTGCTGGATTAGCCTTACCTTAGTTCGGAGTATCTTGAGCACGGGATTCCGAGAATACTCGGGTCTTCCCACCTTGGAGTTGCGACTCCGCGGATCGTGGGCTTGTAATGGGCCAAGTTGGAACACCCCTGCAGGGTTATGAACTTTCGAAAGCCGTGCCCGCGGTTATGTGGCAGATGGGAGCTTGTTAATATCCGGTTGTAGATAACTTGACACATTGTTCTAATACACTACCAGCGTGTGTACCGTGACTGTCAATTTCCGAATAGGGATTCGGGAGTTGAACACGGTGGGGTTATGTTTGTTGAGATTTAGCTAGGATCACTTCGTGATCACCTCTCGACCGAGGCATTTCTCTTCTCGCACTGTTTCACGTAAGCTAGTGCTAGTGGCTGCTGCAGACTCTTACTCTTTTCTTCAGCCTTATCCTCTCCCAAGGCTTAAATAGTCATGTTACCCGGGAACGGGATTGCTGAGTCCTCTGTGGCTCACAGTTACTTCACCACACCAGATGCAGGTCCGATGGTGAGCTATCCAGGTGATGGCACCGAGCTAGACTGGGAGTATGACGAGGAGCGTAGTCGATACTATGTTCGTTATCCTGATGATCAGTAGTGGAGACTTCTACTAGGATTCGATCCGACCTGTGGATTTAAATTATGTTTGGTATCTTGTCATTTGGATTTTACCCTTAGAGGGCAGTGATTTTTTATTGAATGATGATTGAGACATGTATTGTATTTGTGTGACGTGGCGAGTGTAAGCCAACTATTTTATGTTTTCCATCCCCATCTTTTACATGAGTTGTGCAAAGATACCAAACTTGCGATCATTCCAGCATGGGGTTATGTCTTTAAGTCGTGCCTCGACACGTAGGAGATATAGTCCCATTCTGGGCATTACATCCTTGGTCTCCATGGCATGGGAGGGGCGAGAGCCCCTCCGAGATTGGATTTGTCTCTTTGTCTCTCTTTGTTTCGCGTCCCCGGATATTAGCCCTTCACCGTTTCTTATATTCCCGGAGATCCGTAACTCCGATTGCGCTGAGATTTTAACACATTTTTTCCGGATATAAGCTTCCTTGCGCCCGTAGAGCTCCAACCGACGTTCGAGGAGGGCACAACCCATCACCGCACGCGAGGGGCCTGTGGCGCGCCCTGGTGTCTTGTGTGCTGTGTGGGCCTCCGTTTCCGATGATTCCAACTCCCAAAAATCACATATATTCCAAAATAATTCTATGTAAAATTGTATTGCATTTGGACTTCGTTTGATATGGATTTTCCGCGATACAAAAAATATGCAAAAAAACAAGAACTGGCACTAGCACTGGATTAGTACGTTAGTCCAATAAATCATATAAATAATTGCCAAAAGATGTGAAAGTTGTATCATATTGGCATGAAACAATCAAAAAATATAGATACGACGGAGACGTATCAGCATCCCCAAGCTTAATTCCTGCTCGTCCTCGAGTAGGTAAATGATAAAAAATATAATTTTTGATGTGGAATGCTACCTAGCAGAACTTGATCATATGTCTAGTCATGGCATGAATATTAAGACATGAGTGATTCAAAGCAATAGTCTATAATATGACATAAAGACATCAATACTCGGGCATCCCAACAAACAAGCATGTCATTCAGAATATCATATGCTAAAGAACGTTATCCTTACAAAATCATATAGTCTTGTCATACTCTATCTTCCCAGCTCAAAGTATAAATCATGTACTACCCATGTGTCAGCCAAGCAATTGGTTCATACTTTTTAACGTGCTTCAGCATTTTCAACTCTCACGCAATACATGAGCGCAAGCCATGGATATAGCAATATAAGTGGAATAGAATGCAGTGGTAGTAGACAAAAGAAGGGAAGACAGTCTCACATCAACTAGGCAAACTAATGGACTATAGAGATGTCCATCAATAGATATCAATGTGAGGAGTAGGGATTGCCATGCAATAGATGTAACTAAGAGATATAAGTGTATGAGAGCTCAACATGAAAACTAAGTGGGTGTGCATCTAATCCTATAATGAAAAATCCCCACTAGTATATGAAAGTGACAACATAGGAGACTCTTCATATGAAAAACATGGTGCTACTTTGAAGCACAAGTGTGGAACTAGCATGCCCATTCTCTCTTTTTTTCTTTTTTTTTTCTTTTTTTTCTTTTTTTTTCCTTTTTACTTTTTATATTATTTTTCTCTCTCATTGTCCGGAGTCTCATCCCGACTTGTGGGGGAATCATAGTTTCCATCATCCTTTCCTCACTAGGACATGCTCTAGTAATGGATAATGATGATCATCACACTTCTATTTACTTATAACTCAAAAATAAAATTACAACTCGGTACATGACATAGTATGACTCTATCAGTGTATCAAGATGTGCAATGATCTAGCATAGCAAAGGTATCAAAAAACGGACAAACCATGAAAATATCGTGCTAGCTGTCTTACGATCATGCAAAGCAATATGATAATGAATGCTCAAGTCAACTATATGATGGAAGTGCATGGCAATATATCTCGGAATGGCTATGGAAATGCCATAATAGGTAGGTATGGTGGCCGTTTTGAGGAAGGTATAATAAAGTTTATGCATCGGTGAAAATTGCGTGGCACAAGAGAGGCTAGCAATTATGAAAGGGTGAGAGTGCGTATAATCCATGGACTCACATTAGTCATAAAGAGCTCCTATAGTTATTGCAAAAATTTATTAGCCCTCAAAGCAAAGTAATACTACACATGCTCCTAGGGGGGAGGTTGGTAGGAGTTAATCATCGCGCGCCCCGACCTTCACACAAAGATAGGACAATCAAGGATAAATTGTGCTCCAACTTCCTGGCATAATGAGAGACTATACGTGCATGCTTCAGGAATCACAAACCTTAACATCAATATCTTACTAAACACGATCATCTACTAGTACCTCCCACATATTAGCATCTCTATATCGCAAAAACTATTGCAAGGAATCGAACATATCATATTCAGTGATCCATAAGTTTTATGTAGGATTTTATGACTAACCATGCAATTGACCAATTCCGTTTGACTCTCTAAATAGATATAAGTGAATCACGAGAGTTTAATTCTTTATACAAAAGATCATGCTCTAACAAATATAATTGAAGCACGAGAGTATTCTACGAACATCGGTTTTCTATGTGAAGAGAAACCAGCAATCCAAACTTCAAATGATATAAGTGAAGCACATGAAGCATTCTATAAAGCCATACTCAAAAGATATATGTGAAGTGCAATGAGCATTCTAAAAATCAACCAAGGACTATCTCATACCAGAATGGTGCATTATTAAAATAAAAATAAAAAGCACACGACGCTCCAAGAATTTACGCATATCATCTGAAAGAAACAAATCCGAAAACATACCGATACTTGTTGAAGAAAGATGGGATGCCTTCCGGGGCATCCCCAAGATTAAATGCTTGAGTCTCCTTGAATATTTACTAGGGGTGTCTTGGGCATACCCAAGCTTGAGCTCTAGCCTCTCCTCCTTCTCCTCGCATCGAGACCTCCTCGATCTTCGAACACTTCATCCACACAAAACTTAATCGAACTTTTAGTGGCGGGGTTAGTGCATATGATCAATGAAATCCCATCATGTACTGCTCTAACATTATTGTATAATTATAAACAAACATTACCCACTGTATGCTATCACAATTCTATGGCCCCAAGTCAAGGAGGCTTCAACAAGAATTCAAACATATGCAAACAATGAAGCTATAACAGCAATATATGAAAACAGGACAATTTGTAAAGATGTGAACATTCACCATACTTCTGTAACTCTAAAAATTCTGAAACAATTAGGAAAAATAAACATTTTGTATAGCAAGACTATGCAAAAAGTTTTAGAACCGTTTGACTTTACAGTAAAAAAAGAAAAATCATGCACTACAACCAAAGTTTCTGTTTTGCACCGCACAAACCAACAAGCAATCTAATCACCCTAAAGGCAAACCTTGGCACATTATTTTTATAATACAATGGAATTGTACAAGGGGATAATTATTTTTGCGAGAACTCTCATGAAAAATTCTACAGTGCTTCCATAAGCATGAACACAAGTGTTCAAGGTCGACCCCCATTTCCGTAGTGCATCACCTTTCAATCGCTTCTCTTTTTGAAAAAGTTTTAGGTTCCCCTCTATTTTGTTTTTGTTTTTAAACTATATAAAAGCACTTAACAGAAATAAATGACTCTTTTTTAAACTTACGGGTTGTCTCCCTACCAGCGCTTTCTTTAAAGCCATTAAGCTAGGCATAAAGTGCTCAAGTAATGAATCCACATGGATCCCAAGGTATATCAAAGACAATTTGAATCAACAATGATTTAGCATTTAGTAGTGAGCACAAAGCAACATATATCAAGCAATGACGAAGTCTAACTCTCTTCCTATGCATTGGCATGTCATAAAAGAACAATTCATGTGCATCAAGTAAAGGCCAATGCATAGTATAAGCAGTTTTTGCAATTCTATTGTGTTGGAAACATAGAGATGCGGAGATGTGGTTACTCTCTCACAATAACTGCAAATAGAAGCAGCAAGCACGTGCATATTATATTCATTAAAAACATCATGTGTAATGGTAAAAGGCAACCCAACAATGTAATCCTTAATAAGTGCAAACTTCTTCGATAAAGTATAGTTTGGAGAATTCAAAAAGATAATAGGACTATCATGCGTGGGTGCATGTGACGCCCCCGATTTGTCCGTACACTAATCATGCACGCAAATGTGTACGACCAAGATCAGGGACTCACTGGAAGATATCACAACACAACTCTAGACACAAATTAAAATAATACAAGCTTTATATTACAAGCCAGGGGCCTCGAGGGCTTGAATACATAAGCTCGAAAGCACAAGAGTCAGCGGAAGCAATAATATCTGAGTATAGACATAAGTTAAACAAGTTTGCCTTGAGAAGGCTAGCACAAAAGTAGCAACGAACAAAAAGGCAAGGCCTCCTGCCTGGGACCTCCTAACTACTCCTCGAAGCCGAACTCCATGTAGAAACATCATCGGGATCCTCTGGCTCCAGGACTCCACCGATCTGGTTGCATCAACCAGAAAGAAGAAAGAAGGGGGAAAAGGGGGAACAAAGCAACTGTGAGTACTCATCCAAAGTACTCGCAAGCAAGGATCTACACTACATATGCAATGGTATCTGTGTAAAGGGGTAATATATGTGGACTGAACTGCAGAAAGCAGAATAAGAGGGGGATAGTTAATCCAATCGAAGACTACGCTTCTCGTAACCTCCATCTTGTAGCAGAAGATGAGGGTAGCTGGAAAGTAACAAGTATCCTCGCATCTCGCAGCCTCCGTCTTGCAGCAGTAGAATGGAATAGATGGTAAGTTCACCAAGTAACAACGTATAGCATAATCCTACTCGGCGATCCTCCCGCACATCACCCTGTGAGAGAGCAACCACCGAGTTATCTCTGGCACTTGTAAGGGTGTGTTTTATTAAGTATCCGGTTCTAGTTTTCATGAGGTCGGAATACAACTCTGGGTCGTCCTTTTACCGAGGGACACAGCTATTCGAATAGATTAACTTCCCTGTAGGGGTGCACCACATAACCCAGCACGCTTGATCCCATTTGGCCGGACACACTTTCCAGGGTCATGCCCGACCTCGGAAGATCAACACGTCGCAGCCCTACCTAAGCACAGCAGAGAGGTCAGCACGCCGGTCTAAGTCCTAGGCGCGCAGGGGTCCGGGCCCATCGCCCAACGCACACCTGCACGTTGTGTACGCGGCCGGTGAGCAGACCTAGCAAGCTCCATTACTAAGGAAGTTGCGTTACACGGTCCAACCCGGCGCGCGCTGCTAAGTCGCTGACGTCAAGAAGGCTTCGGCTGATACCACGACGTCGAGTACCCATAACTGTTCCCACGTAGCTGGTTAGTGCGTATAGACCAAATGGCCAGACTCAGATCAAATATCCAAACTCGTTAACCGTGTTATTATGAAAATCACCGCGGACAACGACCAGGGCCAGGCGACCTCTCGACTGGGTGTCTCAACCTGCCCCTGTCGCTCCGCCACAAAGATCCACTCGGGGGCCGTCGGGAACTCAGGCCCACCACTACCTGGATGGAGCCACCTGTCCTTTCAGCCCCCATATCGGAATCAACTGCGGGTACTCAAAGAGCCGACCCGACTTTAGTCACATCATGTATCATGTAAAGTGTATGTAGTATATACCCGTGATCACACCCAAGTGATCACGGCCCGATAGAATAGCAGGGCAGACGGACAAGGGTGTAGGGCCACTGATGGAATACTAGCATCATATACTAAACATTAGGATAACGGGTAAAGGAATTAACAGTGGTAGCAACAATGACAGGCTATGCATCAGAATAGGAGTTATCGAATCAACAACAGTAGTAAACTAATGCAAGAGTAAGAGGGAGGAGAATAGGCGATATCTGGTGATCGAGGGGGGGGGGCTTGCCTGGTTGCTCTGGCAAGGAGGGGGTCGTCAACACCGTAGTCGAACTAGGGTCACCGGCAGTCTCAGGGTCTACCGGAAAGAAGTAATGGAGGGGAAACATAATAAATAACCGAGCAATCAAAGCATCACAAAGCGTAACATGGAAATACGCGGTGCTACGTGTGACCTAACGCGGTAGGAGGTGATACTGGCGAGGATGAAAAACATCCGGGAAGTATTCCCGGTGTTTCGCGTTTTCGGGCAGATGAAACGGAGGGGGAATGTTGCACGTTCGGTATGATAGAGATGTGTGGCGGACGAACGGACCGCGTATTCGGATTCGTCTCGTCGTTTTGAGCAACTTTATATATAATTTATTTTCATCCGAGTTACGGATTATTTTATATTAATTTTCAAAGTTTTAATCGTTTTCTGGAATTACAGAATTAATTTAATTCAAAAAGTATTTATGACATCATCAAGACGTCAGCGTGACGTCAGCGGTCAACTCTGACTGTTGACCAGTCAAACTGACGTGGGGGTCCCGCTGTCATTGACTGATATCTAATTAACTAAGTTATTTAGTTTAATTGACAGATTAATAGGTTAATTAGTGATTAAGTCAAACTAATGATGATTAATCAAATTAATCATTTAGTTAACATTTTAAATATTATTATTACTATTATTTTATATTATTTATATTATTTTATGTTATTATTATTTTTAGAAAAAAAACGTCCTCTCGGTTGGGCCCCGGCTGTCATTGGGCCTAGGGCCTTAACGGGCGCGGGTTGGGCGTTGCAGCGCCCGACGGGGCGTTCGCCCAAATCGTCGGGGAGAGGAGGGCCGGGGCACCGGCGAGCAGGCGCGTGAGCCAGCGGCAACGGCCGCGGCAGGCGAGGCAAGTGGGGCGCAGCAGGGGCGTCGGGGCACCGGGGAGCAGGCGCGTCAGCCGGCGGCGACGGCCGCAGCAGGCGAGGCAAGGGGGGGGGCGCAGCAGGGGCGCAGGGGTGCGGCGCGGTGAGGTCACCGCGGCTGGGCGAAGCAAGGGGCCGGAGCGCCGGAGGTGGCCGCGGTGTGGCGTCTTCGCCGGCGCAGGGGGGTGCAGGAGCGGGGCGAGGTCGACGCCGGCGGTGGGCCAAAGGCGAGGAGATGCAGAGGCGGGCGCCCGGCGAAGCAGCGGCGGTGCGCGTGGGGAAGGAGGTCGCGGTGGCGAGTGCGGCAGTGGGCGCAACCGAGGCCAAGCGGCG
>LR738710.1:473213474-473286590 GCA_902687465.1 Secale cereale | reverse complement strand
TATCTTAGTTGAATCGGAATAGAACAAGGCGGTCCTTGTAGAAGGTTAAATAGCAACTTGAATATCACCGTTGTGGCTTTGCGTAGGTAAGAAGCGTTCTTGCTAGATACCCATAGCAGCCACGTAAAACATGCAACAACAAATTAGAGGACGTCTAACTTGTTTTTGCAGGGTATGTATGTGATATGATATGGCCAATGACATGATGAGATATATTTGATGTATGAGATGATCATGTTGTAATAGTTAATATCGACTTGCATGTCGATGCATACGGCAACCGGCAGGAGCCATAGGGTTGTCTTTAATTTTTGTATGACCTGCGTGTCAATCATTAAGCGCTTTGTAATGCTTTACTTTATCGCTAAACAGTAGCAATAGTAGTAAGAGCATGGTGGGCGCCGACAACCCCGATGGCGACACGATGATGGAGATCATGATGATGGGGATCATGGTGTGGCGCCGGTGACGATGGAGATCATGTCGGTGCTTTGGAGATGGAGATCAAAAGCACGAGTTGATGGCCATATCATGTCACTAATGATTTGCATGTGATGTTAATCCTTTTATGCATCTTATTTTGCTTAGGACGACGGTAGCATTATAAGATGATCCTTCACTAAAATTTCAAGATAAAATTGTGTTCCCCCCGAGTGTGCGCCGTTGCGAAGGTTCGTCGTTTCGAAGCACCACGTGATGATCGGGTGTGATAGACTCTACGTTCGCATACAACGGGTGCAAGCCAGTTTTGCACATGCAGAACACTCGGGTTAGACTTGACGAGCCTAGCATGTACAGACATGGCCTCGGAACACGGAGGACCGAAAGGTCGAGCATGAGTCATATAGTAGATATGATCAACATGTTGATGTTCACCATTGACACCACCTCATCTCACGTGATGATCGGACTTGGGTTGGTGAATTTGGATCATGTCACGCTCGAATGACCAGAGGGATGTCAATTTGAGTGGGAGTTATAAATAATTTGATTAGGTAGTAACTCACTTATCATGAACAATAGTCTAAAATATCTTTGCAAATCTTTTGTTGTAGATGGCTCGCGCAGTAGCTCCCCTGAATTTTAATGCGTTCCTAGAGAAAGCTAAACTAAAAGATGATGGGAGCAACTTTGTGGACTGGCTCCGCAATCTGAGGATCATCCTCACAGCTGCCCAAAAGGTTTATGTCCTAAATGCACCGCTAGGTGACCCCCCCGCTCCTACAGCCCCTGCAGACGTTTTGAACGTCTGGCAGACACGTTCGGATGACTATTCGATAGTGCAGTGTGCCATGTTGTACGGCTTGGAAGGAGGACTTCAAAGGCGTTTTGAACGTCATGGTGCATATGAGATGTACCAGGAGTTGAAGTTCATCTTTGAAAAGAATGCTAAGATCGAGAGGTATGAGACCACCGATAAATTCTTTGCTTGCAAGATGGAGGAGAATTCGTCTGTCGGTGAGCACTTACTGAAGATGTCTGGGTACTATACCCGCATAGCTGATCTGGGACTTGTGTTCCCAGATGAGGCTATCATTGACAGAATTCTCCAGTCACTCCCTCCTAGCTACAAGAGCTTCGTGCAGCAGTATAACATGCAAGGGATGAACAAAACCATCGCCGAGCTGTTTTCGATGCTGAAAGTCGCTGAGGCAGACATCTAGAAGGAGTATCAAGTGTTGATGGTCAATAAAACCACCAGTTTCAAGAAGAATGGCAAGGGCAAGAAGGGTAACTCTAAGAAGGGTGGCAAAGCAGTTGCTAATCCAGTGAAGAAACCCAAGGCTGGGCCCAAGCCAGAGACTGGGTGTTTCTATTGCAAGGGGAACGGCCACTGGAAGCGGAACTGCCCCAAGTATCTGGCGGACAAGAAGGGGGCCAACAACAACAAAGGTATATGTGATATACATGTTATTGATGTGTACCTTACCAACTCTCGTTGTAGTGCCTGGGTATTTGATACCGGTTCGGTTGCTCACATTTGCAACTCTAAACAGGAACTGCGGAATAAACGGAGGCTGGCGAAGGACGAAGTGACGATGCGCGTGGGAAATGGTTCCAAGGTTGATGTGATCGCCGTCGGCATGCTCGCTCTTCGATTACCATCGGGATTAGTTATGAACCTGAATAATTGTTATTTAGTGCCTGCGTTAAGCATGAACATTATATCTGGATCTTGTTTATTGCGAGACGGTTACTCATTTAAATCAGAGAATAATGGTTGTTCTATTTATATGAGTAGTATCTTTTATGGTCATGCACCCGAAGTTAGGGGTTTATTCTTATTGAATCTCGATAGTGATGATACACATGTTCATAACATTGATGCCAAAAGATGTAGAGTTGATAATGATAATACCACTTTCTTGTGGCACTGCCGTCTGGGTCATATCGGCGTGAAACGCATGAGGAAGCTCCATGCTGATGGACTTTTGGAGTCTCTTGATTTTGAATCACTTGACACGTGCGAGCCGTGCCTCATGGGCAAGATGACAAGGACCCCGTTTTCAGGGACAATGGAACGGGCAAGTGACTTATTGGAAATCATACATACTGATGTGTGCGGTCCGATGAGTGTAACGGCGCGTGGTGGATATCGTTATTTTCTCACCTTCACTGACGACTTAAGTAGATATGGGTATATTTACTTGATGAAGCATAAGTCTGAAACTTTTGAAAAGTTCAAGCAATTTCAGAGTGAAGTTGAAAATCATCGTAACAAGAAGATCAAGTTCCTACGATCTGATCGAGGGGGAGAATATCTGAGTTATGAGTTTGGTGATCACTTAAGAAAATGTGGAATTGTTTCACAGTTGACTCCACCTGGAACACCACAGCGTAATGGTGTGTCCGAACGTCGTAATCGAACCCTATTAGATATGGTACGTTCTATGATGTCTCTTGCCGACTTGCCACTATCGTTTTGGGGATATGCGTTAGAGACAACTGCATTCACTTTAAATAGGGCTCCATCTAAGTCCGTTGAGACAACACCGTATGAACTGTGGTTTGGTAAGAAACCTAAGTTGTCTTTTCTCAAGGTTTGGGGTTGCGATGCTTATGTCAAAAGGCTTCAGCCAGAAAAGCTCGAACCCAAAGCGGACAAATGTGTCTTCATAGGATACCCAAAAGAAACAGTTGGGTACACCTTCTATCTCAGATCCGAGGGCAAAGTGTTTGTCGCTAAGAACGGGTCCTTTCTCGAGAAAGAGTTTCTCTCGAAAGAATTGAGTGGGAGGAAGGTAGAACTTGATGAGGTTATTGAACCTCTGCTTCAACCAGAGAGTAGCGCAGCGCAGAAAGATGTTTTTGTGGAGCCTGCAGAGGTTGAAGAGGAAGCAAATGATGATGATCAAGGAGCTTCTGATCAAGTTACTACCGAACCTCGTAGGTCGACAAGGGTACGCACTGCACCTGAGTGGTATGGTAACCCTGTCTTGGAGGTCATGTTGTTAGACAACGGTGAACCTACGGGCTATGGAGAAGCGATGGTGGGCCCGGATTCCGACAAATGGTTAGAGGCCATGAAATCCGAGATGGGATCCATGTATGAAAACAAAGTATGGACTTTGGAAGTATTACCTGAAGGGCGGAAGGCCATTCAGAATAAATGGATTTTTAAGAGGAAGACGGACGCTGACGGTAATGTCACCGTGTATAAAGCTCGACTTGTGGCAAAGGGTTTTTCACAAGTTCAAGGGATTGACTACGATGAGACTTTCTCACCCGTAGCGATGCTTAAATCCGTCCGAATCATGTTAGCAATAGCTGCATATTTCGATTATGAAATTTGGCAGATGGATGTCAAAACAGCGTTCCTTAACGGTTTTCTTAAGGAAGAGTTGTATATGATGCAACCGGAAGGTTTTGTCCATCCAGAGAATGCTGACAAAGTATGCAGGCTCCAGCGTTCCATTTATGGGCTGGTGCAAGCATCTCGGAGTTGGAATCTTCGCTTTGATGAGGTGATCAAAGCGTTTGGGTTTATACAAGTTTACAATGAAGCTTGTATTTACAAGAAAGTGAGTGGGAGCTCTATAGCGTTTCTAATATTATATGTGGATGACATATTGCTGATTGGAAACAATATAGAATTTTTGGATAGCGTGAAGGGGTATTTGAACAAGAGTTTTTCGATGAAGGATCTCGGTGGAGCTGCTTTCATATTGGGCATCAAGATCTATAGAGATAGATCAAGACGCTTGATAGGACTTTCACAAAGTACATACCTTGATAAAGTTTTGAAGAAGTTCAAAATGGATCAATCCAAGAAGGGGTTCTTGCCGGTATTGCAAGGTACAAAGTTGAGTAAGACTCAATGCCCAGTGACTGCGGAAGATAGAGAAAAGATGAGTGTCGTCCCCTATGCTTCAGCCATAGGCTCTATCATGTATGCAATGCTGTGCACAAGACCAGATGTCAGCCTTGCCATAAGTATGGCCGGAAGGTTTCAAAGTAATCCTGGTATGGATCACTGGACAGCGGTCAAGAATATCCTAAAGTACCTGAAAAGGACTAAGGAGATGTTTCTCGTTTATGGAGGTGATCAAGAGCTCGTCGTAAAGGGTTACGTCGATGCAAGCTTTGACACTGATCCGGATGACTCTAAGTCTCAAACCGGATACGTATATATTCTCAACGGGGGAGCGGTAAGCTGGTGCAGTTCCAAGCAGAGCGTGGTAGCTGATTCTACATGTGAAGCGGAGTATATAGCTGCCTCGGAGGCGGCAAAGGAAGGTATCTGGATGAAGGAGTTCATGACAGATCTTGGAGTTGTGCCTAGTGCACTGAACCCAATGACTCTGTTCTGTGACAACACTGGTGCCATTGCTCTAGCCAAGGAACCAAGGTTTCACAAGAGGACCAGACACATAAAGCGACGCTTCAATTCCATCCGCGATTCAGTCAAGGAGGAGGACATAAACATTTGCAAAGTACACACGGATTTGAATGTTGCAGATCCGTTGACTAAGCCTCTTCCACGGGCTAAGCACGATCAACACCAAGACTCTATGGGTGTTAGATTCATTACCTTGTAATGCTAGATTATTGACTTTAGTGCAAGTGGGAGACTGTTGGAAATATGCCCTAGAGGCAATAATAAAAGAGTTATTATTATATTTCCTTGTTCATGATAATCGTTTATTATCCATGCTATAACTGTATTGATTGGAAACTCAAATACATGTGTGGATGAATAGACAGACTTTGTGTCCCTAGTGAGCCTCTACAGGACTAGCTCGTTGATCAAAGATGACCGCGGTTTCCAGGTCATAGACATGAGTTGTCATTTGATAACGGGATCATATCATTAGGAGAATGATGTGATGGACGAGACCCAAACGTTAAACATAGCTTTTGATCGTGTCAGTTATCGCTATAGTTTTCTGCATGTCAAGTATAAGTTCCTATGACCATGAGATCATGTAACTCACTGACACCGTAGGAGTGCTTTGTGTGTGCCAAACGTCACAACGTAACTGGGTGACTATAAAGGTACTCTACAGGTATCTCCGAGGGTGTCTGTTGAGTTGACATGGATCGAGACTGGGATTTGTCACTCCGTGTGACGGAGAGGTATCTCCGGGCCCACTCGGTAATACGTCATCTCAATGAGCTCAAAGTGACTAAGTAGTTGGTCACGGGATTATGTATTACGGTAACGAGTAAAGAGACTTGCCGGTAACGAGATTGAACTAGGTATAGAGATACCGACGATCGAATCTCGGGCAAGTAACATACCGACGAGACAAAGGGAACTGTATACGGGATTGCTTGAATCCTTGACATCGTGGTTCATCCGATGAGATCATCGAGAAATGTGTGGGAACCAATATGGGTATCCAGATCCCGCTATTGGTTATTGACCTGGGAGTGTCTCGGTCATGTCTACATGGTTTCCGAACCCGCAGGGTCTACACACTTAAGGTTCGGTGACGCTAGGGTTGTTAGTGAGAACAGTGCATGGTTACCGAAGGTTGTTCGGAGTCCCGGATGAGATCCCGGACGTGACGAGGGTCTCCGGAATGGTCCGGGGACGAAGATTGATATATAGGATGAAAGGTTTCGGAGTCCGGAAGTGTTCCGGGGAGCATCGGGAAATCAGCGGATTACCGAAAAGGGTTTCGGGGGTCCCGGAAGTGGTTCTGGGCCTAATGGGCCACAAAGGGGGGACACCACAGCCCTCATAGGGCTGTGCGCCCCCCCCCCTGGGCCCTCTCCTATGGCGCATGGGGGGCTGGCCCCTCCTAGGGCAGCCGCACCCCCTGGCTTGGGGGGCAAGGCACCTAGGGGGGGAAACCCTAGGGCCTGGCGCAGCCCTTGGCCGCCGCCCCCCCTCTGCCCTGGCCGCCGGCCCCCCTAGGGGAAACCCTAGGGCGCCCCCCTCTCCTCCTTCCCCCTATATATAGAGAGGTAGAGGGAGGGCAGCCAACACACGTTTGTGCCTCGGTGCTGCCCTCCCTCTCCCACAACATATTCGTCTTCCCGCGGTGCTTAGGCGAAGCCCTGCTGGAATCCTCCTCCACCATCACCACCACGCCGTCGTGCTGCCGGTCTCTCCATCAACCTCTCCTCCACCCCTTGCTGGATCAAGAAGGAGGAGACGTCC
The DNA here is from genome assembly GCA_902687465.1 of Secale cereale. Taxonomy (NCBI): domain Eukaryota; kingdom Viridiplantae; phylum Streptophyta; class Magnoliopsida; order Poales; family Poaceae; genus Secale; species Secale cereale. Next base: position 473,279,980 of record LR738710.1, on the reverse strand, counting down.
CCGAGCCGTACGTGTTAAGAACGCGGAGGCACCGTTGCTTCGGTGCTAGGATCTTCGGCGATCTGAATCGCGGCGAGTACGACTCCATCAACCGCGTTCTTAACGCTTCCGCTTAGCGATCTACAAGGGTACGTGGATCCAACTCTCCTCTCGTAGTAGCATCTCCTAGATTGATCTTGGTGAACGTAGGAAAAAATTTTGTTTCCCATGCAACGTTCCCCAACAGTGTCGTCATTAGCAGAGGGTTACTGCAGCTTAACTACCCGGGCGTCACAATTCTCCTCTACTACAAGAAATCTCGTCCCGAGATTTAAGCAAGGTAGTAAGGTGGGGGGGTGCTGGTAGCGCAACCTATCGAGTCTTCTCAGTCTTGGCTGCCCTTCCGAAGAGGTTGATCCCTTTCGTTGATGTCTTCATTTCTCTGTTTCAAGTCATTGTGATCAAGTCGTCATCATTTCTTCGGGATCTCCATCGTCCTACGAACGCGACCAGGGGGGAAAACTTTGGAGAAACGTATCTCCACGAAGTCTGTGCATACGATGGCAAATTCAGAAAGTGATATACGAAGTACTCTACGAGTAGTATTTCAGTGAATGCATTGAGAACAATAAGCGATGGTACCAAAGTTTCAATCGGGTAGGCAGTCATTCGATGCCTAACCAGAAGCTGGAATGGGGTCTTGACCAACGAGAATAACATGGTGTTTGATACTAGGATGAAACATGGTAGAATTTAGCTCGTGAATCACACACGAAGCCAAGTGCAAAGGATACATTAGAATCCGGGTTGTAAATAAGAGTCAGGTTTCGATCCAGTGGACCTGTGGGTTATGGGCCCACCATGTGGGTTGAAAATAGGAAGGGTGGTGACGTCTTGCACAGCCACGACAGGGAGGCATGTCAATGGATAGCTTGTCAGCTATGTCGGCAACAAAGTCGATACCAAGGACGAGGAACGCAGAGGACCATTTTCCCGCTCGTTGAACGAGGCGGGCCAATATGCAAAGTTCTCGTCCATCGATGGTTACTGGAATGTTATGAACAATAGTAACAGGTTCTTACTGACGGAGTTATACACCAAGGTGTTTACATAAGCAGAAAATTATTACGGCTTAGATTATATGTAGATCAAAGAAGGGTTAAACAAACAAATGGAAAGGAAAATTGTGATTACACACAATTAATAGGAGAATATCCTTCCCATAGACAAGCAGAACATGGCATGCAGGTTAGGAGATTAAGTACCCAACCATTCAGATAAAGAGGCAAGGATTAATCAAGATGCTACCCATCGACCGTGTTTGGATAACTGACCAAGAAACATTTAGCATTGGGCTTCAAATGCTCTTGTTGAAAATCGGAGTACCACAGACATGCTTCGATATAGCATTAGCATGGTCTTGAAGCAAGGGTCGGACTTGGATACACAAAGGATTCATCAGGAACAACTTATGGAATAAGTCTTATAATTTCCTCCTGGAAGAATGGTTATCATGGCAAAAGAAATTATAATGATAGGTCCTCCAGCCAATGGTGCTAGGCATGACATCATATTACCGGGTCATCAAAGGACCAACATTATAGCTACTGGAAAGTTGTCCCAGCCATCATATCTGACCGAGATTCAGATCTGATTGGTGTCATGATACCTCAGACTCGGGATGTTCGAGAAGAAACGGTGCAACCTTAATCGAAGAAATGACATTGCAAGATTCTTGGGAAATGAACTATGGGAGCGGGTTCCTGAAACAATAGTTCATCATTAAACCAAGGAGAGGATGAGTAGATGGCTGATGGGCTCAGCGACAATTCATCGAGAATTTCAAACGGATGGATTTCCACAATAATGTGAACAAGAAGATGACATTAGTCAATTCAAATGATATAATGTTGTATGCTCACGGAAAACATACACCATTAATCATTAGTTGAAAGGTGTGCCCGAAATATGACCTTAGGCAGCAAGATCAATGTTTAGAGTGACGATTCAATAATCCACAGTCTAAGAATGAACCGTCGATCGTTAATTTCAAGTAATAGGGTTGCTAGAAGTACATAGCTCAAGCATCATCATTAGCATATTGGTATCCCAGTTAAAACTAACACGGGGACCAAGGAAGAATGGTGATGGTGAGAAGTATCATCATACCGAGAATTTCTAAGAGGTGGAGCAATCCCACAACATTCTAGACATAAAAGACAGTAATCCTTCAAGGCAGAACACAACACTAGCTGGAGAGCAAGTTGTATTCATAATGCGGACAAGTTCGCGATGAAAGGAAGTCAAGGGTGTTGTCGACGATAATAAAAATCATCGAGGGCAAGGAAGGTATTTCTCATCATGAACACAGTTGACATCTTGGAAGAAGTCAAAGTGTTGAACGTGATCTGACACATTTGTCGAGAGATTTCAGGAGGATGCAATCAAACAACAACGGCAACAAGCATGGGAATGACGAAGTGGCAAGTTATAGGATCAATATATAAGATGCAAGCTCGGAACCAAAGTTGCCTTTCAAGATAAACAACATGATGTTGAAAGCTCGACGTAAGTCGTGCTCACACACTGAAGAATGCGTGCACCAGAGAAGGATGAGGTAGCACCGTCAAAGATAGCAAGACCATGGTGCAGCCGATAGTCTAGGAATGACCAGATTGAGTTCAAAATTTCCCAGTAAAAATACTAGGGGTATTTGATTTGTAGTGTGGAATAATTTCGCTAGTCGGTCTCCTCAGTTGACAACAACCCAGAACCCGTAGAGTGATTACGACAAGGAAAGACATTACTTCAACAAAGTAGATGTGGTGCAATGGCAAGAAATCTTCGAGATACCACGGGGTAATACTTGAGGTAGAACATGATAGAAATAGAACCGCGTCATTGACCTATGGCAGTAGATACTTCAACCTTGCCAAAAATAGACGAGGCATTGGAATGAATTCCCATCAGATATATCAGATCAGAACAGCATGGTCGGAACCATAACTGTAAGGAATCAATTCTAGAATACCAAAAGAATCATACAGCTGGATAATCATTTTGCAAGAAGCTTCTGAGACAGTCTACATCATTTTCATGGGCATGAACATAGAGTTCAAGGTCGACTCCCACTTCTTTAATGCATATCGTTTCATTCACCTCTCGCTTTGATAAAACTGCAGTGTTGGAATTTTATCTGGTAGAACACCGGAAGAGTACGACTTGTGAAAACTTTCGGGTTCTCATAGACTAGGGGAAGGCATATGTTCAACCTGTCGGGCATCTTAGTAACATATGCCACAAGTTTCAAAGTAAAAGCACAAGCTCGAATGCAGAGCATGGTTGGCCAAGCAGGGGATACAATTTGCCAAAGCCATCATATATCAGGGGAAGAACTCACAAAGGTGATTGAATATGAAGGGCACAGTCGGATAAGAATCCAACAACGGATCGGGCGATCCACAATAGAGCTGATGTGAGTATCGGTACTCACTCAGAGGAAGAAAGAATGCAGAGGCATCAGATTCAAGAATCCTTGATTAGTCTGATGCTTAAATAAAAAGAAATTTATGGTTTCCAAAACAAAGGATCAGAAGCAGACGCACTGATCAAGGATGGATAAGTTGAAAACACTTAGTTGGACAATCAATAACGGTTTGAATTGCCGAGAACCAACTCATGTCCGGAATGATGTCTGAGTCGGAAGGATAGTTTTAAAAAAGGATAACCTGATGACTGCGTGCATACGCACACATTGAATCAATGGGCTCAAATGGCTAAGACCAGGGATGTTAACGAAGACTACTAGTCATATGGAATTAACCATAATGCAAGGAAGCAAGAATTTCAATAGTAACCGCATGTAGAGGATTTTTTGAAAGATCGATAGTATTTTGAAGAATATTGTGAGACACATGAACAATCAAGAAGAACGGGTCCTCGATAAATGTAAGGAAATAACCGTAAGGGTTTTCATGTGACATAAAACTGCAAGACAGTAAACTCAAAGGATTTTTGGGACAACGGAGAATATTTTGAGGCATCTTGTAACGACAAGAGCAACGAGGAATGATCATGAGAATGACGAGTACAAGCAGATATCCATAGGGATATAACATTGGCAGTGAATTGCAAAGGCGATGAGCACAAGGGTCTCGGGAAAATATCGAGAGATATCCTTAGAATCTTCTGACGAAGCAGGCGACCATCTTGACTGAAGGGGCTCACCGGGAGAAAGTATTTTCGAGAATCTAAAGTTCGATTTTAGCAAAATCACTTAACCCGAATAGAAGGGAGATCAGAGTCCCAAAGTAAAGACAAGGAATAAAAGATCCTAATACCACCCAATGGCGACGTGGGCCCGTAAGCCACACAGCCATGTTAGTAAAAGTTTTTCAATGACTAGACTCAACTTCGGCCAAGGAGTTAGAAAGGGGGATTCCTACAGGCAGTCGGCTCTGATACCAACTTGTGACGCCCCCGATTTGTCCGTACACTAATCATGCACGCAAATGTGTACGACCAAGATCAGGGACTCACTGGAAGATATCACAACACAACTCTAGACACAAATTAAAATAATACAAGCTTTATATTACAAGCCAGGGGCCTCGAGGGCTCGAATACATAAGCTCGAAAGCACAAGAGTCAGCGGAAGCAATAATATCTGAGTACAGACATAAGTTAAACTAGTTTGCCTTGAGAAGGCTAGCACAAAAGTAGCAACGATAAAAAAGGCAAGGCCTCCTGCCTGGGACCTCCTAACTACTCCTCGAAGCCGAACTCCATGTAGAAACATCATCGGGATCCTCTGGCTCCAGGACTCCACCGATCTGGTTGCATCAACCAGAAAGAAGAAAGAAGGGGGAAAAGGGGGAACAAAGCAACTGTGAGTACTCATCCAAAGTACTCGCAAGCAAGGATCTACACTACATATGCAATGGTATCTGTGTAAAGGGGTAATATATGTGGACTGAACTGCATAAAGCAGAATAAGAGGGGGATAGCTAATCCAATCGAAGACTACGCTTCTCGTAACCTCCATCTTGCAGCAGAAGATGAGGGTAGCTGGAAAGTAACAAGTATCCTCGCATCTCGCAGCCTCCGTCTTGCAGCAGTAGAATGGAATAGATGGTAAGTTCACCAAGTAACAACGTATAGCATAATCCTACTCGGCGATCCTCCCGCACATCACCCTGTGAGAGAGCAATCACCGAGTTATCTCTGGCACTTGTAAGGGTGTGTTTTATTAAGTATCCGGTTCTAGTTGTCATGAGGTCGGAATACAACTCCGGGTCGTCCTTTTACCGAGGGACACGGCTATTCGAATAGATTAACTTCCCTGTAGGGATGCACCACATAACCCAGCACGCTTGATCCCATTTGGCCGGACACACTTTCCAGGGTCATGCCCGGCCTCGGAAGATCAACACGTCGCAGCCCTACCTAAGCACAGCAGAGAGGTCAGCACGCCGGTCTAAGTCCTAGGCGCGCAGGGGTTCGGGCCCATCGCCCAACGCACACCTGCACGTTGCGTACGCGGCCGGTGAGCAGACCTAGCAACCTCCATTACTAAGGAAGTTGCGTTACGCGGTCCAACCCGGCACGCGCCGCTAAGTCGCTGACGTCAAGAAGGCTTCGGCTGATACCACGACGTCGAGTACCCATAACTATTCCCACGTAGCTGGTTAGTGCGTATGGACCAAATGGCCAGACTCAGATCAAATATCCAAACTCGTTAACTGTGTTATTATGAAAATCACCGCGGACAACGACCAGGGCCAGGCCACCTCTCGACTGGGTATCTCAACCTGCCCTTGTCGCTCCGCCACAAAGATCCACTCGGGGGCCGTCGGGAACTCAGGCCCACCACTACCTGGATGGATCCACCTGTCCTTTCAGCCCCCATATCGGAATCACCTGCGGGTACTCAAAGAGCCGACCCGACTTTAGTCACATCATGTATCATGTAAAATGTATGTAGTATATACCCGTGATCACACCCAAGTGATCACGGCCCGATAGAATAGCAGGGCAGACGGACAAGGGTGTAGGGCCACTGATGGAATACTAGCATCCTATACTAAGCATTAGGATAACGGGTAAAGGAATCAACAGTGGTAGCAACAATGACAGGCTATGCATCAGAATAGGAGTTATCGAATCAATAACAGTAGTAAACTAATGCAAGAGTAAGAGGGAGGAGAATAGGCGATATCTGGTGATCGAGGGGGGGGGGGCTTGCCTGGTTGCTCTGGCAAGGAGGGGGTCGTCAACACCATAGTCGAACTAGGGTCATCGGCAGTCTCGGGGTCTACCGAAAAGAAGTAACGGAGGGGAAACATAATAAATAACCGAACAATCAAAGCATCACAAAGTGTAACATGGAAATACGCGGTGCTACGTGTGACCTAACGCAGTAGGAGGTGATACTGGCGAGGATGAAAAACATCCGGGAAGTATTCCCGGTGTTTCGCGTTTTCGGGCAGATGAAACGGAGGGGGAATGTTGCACGTTCGGTATGATAGAGATGTGTGGCGGACGAACGGACCGCGTATTCGGATTCGTCTCGTCGTTCTGAGCAACTTTCATATATAAATTATTTTCATCCGATTACGGATTATTTTATATTAATTTTCAAAGTTTTAATCGTTTTCTGGAATTACAGAATTAATTTAATTCAAAAAGTATTTATGACATCATCAAGACGTCAGCGTGACGTCAGCGGTCAACTCTGACCGTTGACCAGTCAAACTGACGTGGGGGTCCCGCTGTCATTGACTGATATCTAATTAACTAAGTTATTTAGTTTAATTAACAGATTAATAGGTTAATTAGTGATTAAGTCAAACTAATGATGATTAATCAAATTAATCATTTAATTAACATTTTAAATATTTTAATTATTATTATTATCTTATATATTATTTTTATAATTTTTATTTTATTATTATTTTTAGAAAAAAAACGTCCTCTCGGTTGGGCCCCGGCTGTCATTGGGCCTGGGGCCTTAACGGGCGCGGGTCGGGCATTGCAGCGCCCGACGGGGCGTTCGCCCAAATCATCGGGGAGAGGAGGGCCGGGGCATCGGCGAGCAGGCGCGTCAGCCGGCGGCGACGGCCGCGGCAGGCGAGGCAAGGGGGGCGCAGCAGGGGCGCCGGGGCGCGGCGCGGTGAGGTCACCGCGGCTGGGCGAAGCAAGGGGCCGGAGCGCCGGAGGTGGCCGCGGCGTGGCGTCTTCGCCAGCGCAGGGGGGTGCAGGAGCGGGGCGAGGTCGACGCCGGCGGTGGGGCAAAGGCGAGGAGATGCAGAGGCGGGCGCCCGGCGAAGAAGCGGCGGTGCGCGTGGGGATGGAGGTCGCGGTGGCGAGTGCGGCAGTGGGCGCAGCCGAGGCCAAGCGGCGGCGGTGGGATGGCGCGGCAGTGGCGGGGCCGAGCCGTGTGGGGGGCGGCAATGAGCAGGGGGGAAGGTGGGTGACGCCGGTGAGCAAGAGAATTGGGGTTCACGGATGATAGCGGCGGTGCTTGCAGGGAATGACCACGACGGCGAGCAACAGAAGGAAGGGGGAAGGCGAGCGCGCCCGAGGATTCACCCACGAGCAGGGGTTCTGGGGCGGCGAGGCTCGAGGTGGCCGTTGTGGAGGGGACGAGGACGATCGGCGGCCGGGCGATGAGGCGACCGGGCGACGGGGTCGGGGCGCGGCTTCTGGGCGGCCTCGGTCGATCCGGCGACGGAGCGCGACGACAGGATGACGAGGCATCAGCGACGACGGAGGGGCGTGGTGACGTGGTTCCGGCGGTCGACGGCGTGGCGGCGTCGGGGGCGATGGGGGTTTGACCCTGATCCAGATTGGATCGGGAGGGGGAGGGGAGAGACGTGGGGAGTGGGGGGAAAGTGGTGGCTCGCTGGGTAGGGTTCGGTCGCCCGAGGGGATAAGAAGGATGGGGTGGGCTGGCCTGGTGGCCTAGATGTCCGGTTGGGCCATTCGGCCCAAAGGAGGGGGTTTTTTGTTTTTTGTTTATCTTTCTTTTGATTATATTTCTTTTCCTTTTTTTGCTGTTTATTAGTTTTCTAATTTAATTTTAATTCCAAAATTATGAAAATAGTATCTAAATTAGTATAACTAATTATACTACTGCCAGGGATAATTTGGCACTAAATAAAACAGTTGTTTGTTTTATAAATTATCAAAGGTATTTAATAAATTGTTATAGCCGCTATTTTATTTACTTTAGAGTATTTAAACATGTTATAAAAATGTGATTTCTCCACCATAATTATCTATGATTTGTTTGCTACAATTTGAACATTTTAGATTTGACAACAGAAAACTTTCATTATTTGACTTTAATTCAAATTAGAATCTGGGTCGGTTCTGAACTAACACGAGATTATTAACAGTAACTGCGGTGACGTGTCGTCATTAGCAGAGGGTTACTGCAGCTTAACTACCCGGGCGTCACAGTGCAATAGCAACAATTTCATTCTTAACATAAGGAACTATAGAAAGTTCATCTCCATAAGCATAATTCATATTGGCATCTTGGCCACAAGCATAGCAAGCATCAAGTTCAGCAAAAAGGGATATTTCAAGTGAATCAATGAGATCATAGCAATTATCATAGCATTCATCCTTCGGTAAGCACGAAGGGAAATTAAACAATGTATGAGTTGAGGGGTTACTCTCATCAAAAGGTGGGCACGGGTAGATAATCCGTTCTTCATCCTTTTGTTCTTCACTCTCCTTCTCCCCTTTTTCATCCAATGGGCTCACAATTTTATTAATTTCTTCTTCCATAGACTCATGCAAAATATTAGTCTCTTCTTGGATAGCGGAGGAGTCCTCAAATAAGCATTAAAAGCATAATTATCACAGAAATATTTAAGTATGGCAAAAAAAATTAGATTTGTAGAGAGTAGCATCATACTCTTCAATCAAAGAAGCAATTTCCAAAGCACCCTTAAAAGCAACAAATTCTTCAATTTGTTGAACATCATAGTAATTATAAACACCCTTAGCATACGAAGATACGATTCCATTATCACTAAACTCACATTGTTATGGAAGGTGTTTCTTAGGGTCTTTAGAACAATAAGTACATTCATATTTTTCACATAAATTCAAAGCATAGCACTGTAAAGTATTAATATGATGCCACAAAAGTTTCCCTTTTTCAGATATGCCGTGTCGCACATAACAAGCATGCCCATCTAAAGATTTGCCCTCAACTAAGCCATTTGGGGTTTGATACGTATCCAACGTATCTACTTTTCCAAACTCTTTTGCCCTTGTTTTGGACTCGAACTTGCATGATTTGAATGGAACTAACCGGACTGACGTAGTTTTCAGGAGAAATGCCATGGTGTTATTTTTGTGCTAAAATAAAAGTTCTCGGAATGACCTGAAAATCCACGGAGACACGTTTTGGAAATAATAAAAAATACTGGCAAAAGAATCAGCATCAGGGGGCCCACACCCTGTCAAAGAGGGTGCATGGCGCCCTGTGACGCCCGAAGACCGACGTCCCAGAAGATCCCAGAAGATTCCCGAAGATTCCAGATGTTCCGGGTTGCCCGTGTGTTTCTTTTGTGCTTGTGTTATTTATTTTTTGCATTGCATCATGTCATCATGCCATCATGTCATATTTAATTTGCATCTCAACCTAAATAATTCGTGTGGACCTTCGGTCCATTTAAATCGAGGGAAGGTGACTTCTCTTTATAACATATAAAAGCCTCTCAATATATTAGGGAGCTATATAAATAATATTCCATTTGTTGGAATTCACCGTAAAACACTTGCAATATTTCCCCATGTCTTTTTCACGTCGAGTTCTCCATCAAAAACCTTCCCTATATTTCTTTTCCCTTTTATCGAGACTCCTCCTAAAATCTAGACTTCTTTTGAACTCCTTTAAGGCAAGCTAATTATTATTTTTTAGTTTGCACTTCCCTTTTGTTGGAACTATTTTTGTGAGGTTGGTTTTATTCCATAAGGCCTTACAAAAATGTTCATCATTATTTTTTTCTCTTCTTCTTGGCCTCCTTTCTTTTTTCTTTGGTCTCTCTCTATTTATTTTTTTCTGCTAAGAAGAATAAGAAAGAGGCAGCCAGCCTCTAGGCCTCCTTTTTTCCTTCCCTCCAGCCTCTCAGGCCTCCCGCGGCCCAGCCGGCCCATCTCCTTCTCAGGCCTGCGGCCCACATCCCTCTCTTGCCCCTCCAGCCCGACCAAACCCTAGCTACGCTCCTCTCCCTCGATTTTCCTCTCCTCCGCCGCCAGGAGACTCGAACCCGCTCGTCCCTCTCACGCAGTGCCCGACCCCGATCCCTTTTTCCCTCTGCTCAATCTCTCGCTCACCTCGAACCCTCTCCCTCCTCTCGATCTCCCGCCGCGCTCGCCTCCAGGGGCCCAAGGCCAGGCTCCCGCGCCCCAGCAGCCCTTCCCTTCCCGCGAGCGCACCAGGTCCCTGCCTCCCCGCGCCCGCCGCGCAGGCCTCTCTGCTCTGGCCCGAGCGAGCCCCTCCGGCCTGCTCCTCGCGCCAACTCCAGCAAGGCCAGGAGCCGCGACCCCGAGGGCGCCTCGTACCATCGACCTTCCTCAGGTCTTCCCCGACGCCGGCCAGGAAGCCGCCTCCCTGGCTGCCCTTCTCCAGCGCTGCGGCCTGCCTCCGCGCCCTCCAGCGCCATGGCTGTCAGCCGCCGCCGCGCCAAGGTCGGGCCCCCGACGCAGCAGCAGCGCCGGCCCCCGCGGCCTCCCATCTCCTCTACCTCGTCCCAGCGCCGGCCCGCACCTCGTCCTCCCCGACGCCATGGCCTCCCTCCGTCTGCGTCCTTCCTCTGTTCCCAGCGCCTGGAGCCGAGCTCTGTTGTTTTGCTGCTGCCTTGGCCTCGCCGCTGTCCCGTTTTGCTGTAGTTTTGTTTTGTTTTGTGTGGCTTGTGTTGACCTTGACAGAGAACGTGTACGCCTACACGCCAAAGACCGACGACTTGAACATCTACGGATATGTGTACATCTACGGAAACGAGTACCCCTCCGATGGCATGTACCTCTACGAACGGGAACACCTACACGACATGACGGATGAACATCTACAAACGTGTACCACGACGACCGAGTACATCTACGGCCCGAACGTCTACCGTCGCCCAAACGACTACCGTCGCCCGAACGTCTACCGTCGCCCCGTGTACCTCTACGGCAAGTACCTCGACGACATGTACCACTACGGCTCAAGTTCCTCTCCGATACGTCCAAGTACCACGACACCGACCCGAACATCTACGGCTACGAGCTCCGTGAACAACTACTTCCACTACTTCGGCTACTTCCACTACGACCTCGAACCCCTCCGAGAACGATGGTTCCGAAGGTATAACCCCGTGGATGACCCGTGTGATGCTTGTTGTGTTGTATGAAATGTCTCTCGTGTGTGCTTCGTGCCCGTTCCACCTTTGTCATGTTCCTCGGTTGCCTCGTCGCCGACTCGTGGGAACCCAGCAACGGGATCACCCCATCTCTCGTTTGACTCGCTTCGCCATCTTTCTTTTGCCCGGACTCTCAACGAGTTACCGGAACCGAGATGTTGCGTTGCATCATTTTCGGATCGTTGCCGTGGCACCCTTTCTTCCACCCCGGTGACAAATGCTTCATATCTTGTTAATTGTCAACCTTTTAATAAAACTTGCATAAACTTGATCATGCCATCCGCATCATTTAACAACATTATATGTTAAATTGTTGTTTGCTTATAATTATTAAACATGCTCATGGGGATTTTCCGGATATGTTGTTGTTATTCTCCGGCCTCATTTAAATTGCCTTATTAGTGTAGTTTCTTTATGCTTCACCCCTTGCCATGTTAACAAAATTTAACCTTGTCTTGTAAATAATGAAAGTCAACTAAATAATTAATATGTGGTGTTTCGTCAATATGCAACTCGTTGCATATTGAGCTCCACTTAACTTGTAGTGTTGTTTGTGCACTTTGCCATGCCATGCTTATTTAAACCGGACATGCATCATACTTGGATGTGCATCGTATGCCATGTTTATGCTTGTATGTTTACCGCGTTGTTTGTTTCTTTCCGGTTGCTTTCTTGATAGCTTCGGTTTCGTTCCGGAGTTGTGAGGATTCGCTCGTCTGTGTTGCTCCTTCTGCTTCGTGGACCCGTTCTTCTCCCTTGTGGAATCCCAGGCAAGATGACCGAACCCGGATACCATTACTATCTTTGCCTATTGCTAGTAGTTCCGCTCTATAGTTTTGCCTCGATGCCCATGTCTTTCTTGTCAGCGTCCTACTTGTAACCATTGCCTTGTTTAACCACCCTACCTATGCAAACCGTTGCTTGGCTAAGTACGCTTCGCTCAGCCCCTCTTATAGCATTGTTAGTTGCAGGTGAAGATTGAAGATGCTTGCTTCATGTTGAAGTTTGGTTGGGTTATATCACACTATATAAATGCTTAAAAATGAAATCATCTATATACTGGCAGGGTGGAAGGCTAAGCCTTTTGCTTGGTGATTTGTTCCACTCATGCCGTTAGGATCTGTATAAGCCGGTTTTATGTTCCTTGATTATGCGTTCCTAACACGGTTGGGGTGTATGTGACCCCCTTGATAAACCGCTAAGTGCTAAGTCTTTTCCAGCAAGTCCCAACCTTTGGTACTATTTGCCTAATAACAAACTAATAAAAAACTTGCATGTGGACTAGCTATCCCTTTTATTTTAATTCAACAACCCCGGGCCAGTGCTCCACATGAGTGTTGGTCCGAAACGGGGGTTCTGCGGGGCCACCTCGAGGAAACTCAAGGTTTGGTAAAAACCTGTAGAATCGCCCATCCGGTCGTGTCCTGAGACTAGATACGCGCGGCTACCTATCAGGGTGTCGACACGCCGGGAGGATTTGCTGGATTAGCCTTACCTTAGTTCGGTTTAACTTGAGCACGGGATTCCGAGAATACTCGAGTCTTCCCACCTATGGAGTTGCGACTCCGCGGATCGTGGGCTTGTAATGGGTCAAGTTGGAACGCCCCTACAGGGTTTGAACTTTCGAAAGCCGTGCCCGCGGTTATGTGGCAGATGGGAGCTTGTTAATATCCGGTTGTAGATAACTTGACACAATGTTTCAATACACTACCAGCGTATGTACCGTGACTGTCAATTTCCGAATAGGGATTCGGGAGTTGAACACGGTGGGGTTATGTTTGACCGGCTTTAGTTAGGATCACTTCGTGATCATCTTTCGACCGAGGCACTTCTCTTCTCGCTCTCTATTACGTAAGTTAGTGCTAGTTGCTGCTGCAGACTCTTGTTGTTCCTTCACCTCTTATTCTTTCTCCAGCCTTGTTCCTCACCCAAGGCTTAAATAGTCGTGTTACCCGGGAACGGGATTGCTGAGTCCTCTGTGGCTCACAGTTACTTCACCACACCAGATGCAGGTTCAGCCGAGTTTGATGCAGGAGTTGGACCAGTTCTTCACCGGGAGTTCGATGAAGAGCGTGGCCGTTTGCTTGTGACGTTTCGAAGATCAGTAGTGGTTTCTACTAGGATTCGTTCCTGACCTGTGGCTTTATGTTGTTTTGGTATCTTTCTTTTGGATCTTCACCCGTAGTCGGGTTGTGATGTTTTGGATGATGTATTGCTTATGTATTGTATTGTGTGAAGTGGCGAGTGTAAGCCAACTATCGCCTTTTGCGATTTAATCCCTCTTTTACATGAGTCGTGCAAAGATACCAAACTTGAGATCATTCTAGGATGGGCTTATACCTTTAAGTCGTGCCTCGACACGTAGGAGGTATAGTCCCATCCTGGGCATTACAAGTTGGTATTCAGAGCCTTCTCCGACCTAGAAGCCCCCACTGTTTGATCGAATCGTTGACGGTCGAGTCTAGGCACACACTGAAAACTTTTGAGTCCTATATTATATCGGAGAGTAGGATTTCTTTGCTTCTCATCCCCTTTCTCTCTGGTGAGGACTCCTGACGTCTACTCTTGTCTCTCCTATCTTCAAAATTTGCACAATTTTTTTTTAGGAATCCCGCGAGTATTCTGGGATTGTTTCGATGTTCTTGTGACAAGGATATTGTTCTCGATGCCTCATGTTACCGAGGAGTTGAGCTTCAGGGTATCATTGACACAAGCTTATCGCGACAGTACTAAATACTTAAGACGGCCGACATCGAAAATCTCTCCTATACGGCCAGTGGCAAGATAACCCCGACATCACCCAGTACTGGGGAGGTAGTTCGAGAGTATTGCCATAGCTTGTTATAGTGGATGCTTTTCGAAGGTCCGAGGTAAACAGTTTCCGAGAAAGACTGGTTATGTGTTGAAGGATGGATACACCTGGATGTAGGTTTAGAGTTGATTGCGCGGTGCTTCCCGTGTATCCCCAACACCTGATTGCATAACTGGAATCTTTCAGAAAACTATAGGTGGGTTTTATCCAGTAGATCATAGGCATTCTTCCAACGAATGCAGGTTAGTGAGTTTGGGGTTCTACATTGAGTGAAGTGGTTTTATGGACTTGCTCTTATCAGGAGTTGCATCTTAAAGGGTCCTTGGCTATGCTGATCCGGGGATTGCAAAACCCTTTTGTAACACGTTCCATGAGCTTTCAGCACGAAAATGTCGAACGAAGCTTCTATCCTGTATTTGTTCTATCTGTTCCTTGTTCCTTTTTTATTTACTTTTGTTCTCCAAGTGGCTTCTCGTCAAGCTGATATACCTACGGAATTCTTTCGTTCAATTCTCTGTTCGGATGATATTGTGAAGATTAGGCTGCTACACATCTATCCTTGTTTTTTGTTTTGATTCTGGTATTCGAGTTGCTTCGATGTCAAATGTTGATTCCATACCTTCCTAATCGGTGTTCTCATATTTCTATGGGAGTGATAATTCTTCTTCACCATCAAGATGGTCATGTTAAATTCTTTTTTCAACCGGTGTCCATTTTGTTCATCCCAAGTTGTCTTTGTTTTCCCCACCCTCCCACCCTTTTTCTTCTTGGAGCCAGAAATTCTCAGATGAAGTATCCATTTTATTCATGTGATATTTCTTCATTCTTTTCCTTCAATGTTCTTATCCGGTGCTTTATTGTGAAGATGCTCAAGAACTTCAAGTTCATCATTCTTTGTTCTCATATTCTGCCGGTGGATGTAATTCAAGATTTCGGTGTTGATCTTATCCTTTTCCTCTTTTCACAATGCTTCTTATTCCGGTGCACCAATTAATCATTCTCCTCTTGTTATTCATAGCCGGAGTGCTCAAGATTCATAATTCCATTCTTAATCCGTTCAAGCTATTTTTGAGGATTGTCATCTGTTCAAGCCATTTAATTCAACCGGTGCAATATCTCTTAAGCAATCTTTTCTAACGGTGATTTCTTTTGAGTGGGCCCTAACCCACAGGTCTTTTCCAGGATCTTACCTGACTCTTATATTTTCCGGAGTTATACTCAAATTATTTTTAAAGTGTGACGTAAGAATGATTTCCATCAGTCACATGCCTTCTCCAAGATCATTTTCAAATTCTTGTTCATCATTGGTTCAACCTTTTTTACAATTCTTCATTCCGGAATGCTCAACAATTCTTATGGCATTTCTCGTCTTCTCAGATTGTGAAGATCGGAGAAGTGTTTCTCTTAAATCTTGGCCCGTTCTCTTGAAGATTCGTGGTTCTAGCTTCATGCCATCCGAAGCATTTCATGAATTCTTCCTATTGTGATCCTCCGAAGGCCATCATTTCAGAATATTTCTTCGTTCTCAGTTTTCAACTTCGTCCTCCAAATATTCTTCATTGATGTCTCTTCGTTCGTCTCCATATTTTTTTACGGTGGTTCTTTCAAGTTTACCCTTCCGTTGTTTTCGTTTTAATTCATTTGTTCTTTCATAATCCTACCGGTGGTTCGTTGAAGATTTACCCAAGCTTGTGCTAGATCCCTCTTTAATTCTTTGCAACAAGAATAAGTAGTATGCCAAATTCTTTGGTTGTCATCAATTTAAATTGGTGAAGGAGATGCATGACATAATTCTTATTCTTATTCCTTCAAGGTGATTTAATCTCTTTCCCGGAGCTTGTTCATCATATCATATTCTTGGTCCTAAGTTTTTCATCTTCTTTTCCGGAGCTCCAAGTTATTTCAATTATATCATTTCAAAGCTACATCTAATTCATCGCAGGCCTTGAATCTTATTCTTTTCATCTTTCACTTCTCATGCTTTCATTACCGGAGTTCTCATGGTGGTTCATCATGTTTTAATTCATCCTCGTAGTCTTCATCAAGATTCTTGTTGGAGCTCAAGCATTCTTCATCATGCTTCCAATGCAATCCTTTCTACCTTATCTTTTCAGATGGTGTTATGTCATTCTTGTCAATTCCTTCATGTTTCATGATTCACGAGTTATCAAGAATGAGATATTTAAACCCATCATTTTCTTTGTTCAGGAGATCCTTTCAACCCTTCAATTTATTCATTGGAGTTATCTTGGGTTATATTTCACCTAAAAGCTTTCCCTAAGG
Source organism: Secale cereale (assembly GCA_902687465.1). NCBI lineage: Eukaryota > Viridiplantae > Streptophyta > Magnoliopsida > Poales > Poaceae > Secale > Secale cereale. The sequence continues at coordinate 473,263,483 of LR738710.1, read as the reverse complement.
ATTGTTGCTAATTATGGTGCTTATAAATGACTCAAGTTCTTCATTTATCATTCCGGTGAAAGTTTTTCATCTCCTTGTTGATCTCAATCCAATCAATTGTTTTCCATTAGTGGCTGGTTGTCACCTCTTAATTGTGAGATGTTTTCCATAAGCCCACATCAAGCTTATTCTTCTCGTTGTGGAAATTCCAACAACTCCGTTCAACCCTTCCTCGTAAGGATGCTCTTTCAAATTCAATTTTGAGAGAAGTTGTCATACTTTTCTCCGTTCATTTCTTTCATTGAACTATATTCTCTATTCTTTCATTCCGGAGGCATTCTGATGTTGCTCTCTTTAACCATCATCTCGTTTTATTAAGATCATGTTCTTTCCTTGCTTATCTTTAACCGGAGTGCTGTCTGAATCTTTCTTAACCCTTGTACCATTCTTTTATTTGTTCCGGAGGCTGTGTGTTCTTGTTTTCTTCAAGTATCATCTCAACTTGGCAAGTTCTTGTTAATTCCTTCCATTTTCAGACGGAGTGCTGTCCAAAATCTGACTTTCTTATTCCTTGGCTATACCGTTATGGTTTCATATTCTTTTGGTTCTTAAGCTCTTGTTTCATGTCTTTTAACCTACAAGGTTCTCATTATGCTCCTTGTTCCTCATTTTACCGGAGTGGTCCTAACTTCGTTCATCTCCATTGCTTTCTTTCTTTCAAGTTTGTTCAACCTCTCAAGGTTCTTTGGTTTCACTCGTCTGTCAAAGAAGCAACTTTGTTTTACCTCTTCCTCTTCCGTTTTTACCCGGTGATATCTCTAGGATCTCGGGTCGAGATCCTCTGTTAGTGTGGGAGAGTTGTGACGCCCGAAGACCGACGTCCCAGAAGATCCCAGAAGATTCCCGAAGATTCCAGATGTTCCGGGTTGCCCGTGTGTTTCTTTTGTGCTTGTGTTATTTATTTTTTGCATTGCATCATGTCATCATGCCATCATGTCATATTTAATTTGCATCTCAACCTAAATAATTCGTGTGGACCTTCGGTCCATTTAAATCGAGGGAAGGTGACTTCTCTTTATAACATATAAAAGCCTCTCAATATATTGGGGAGCTATATAAATAATATTCCATTTGTTGGAATTCACCGTAACACACTTGCAATATTTCCCCATGTCTTTTTCACTTCGAGTTCTCCATCAAAAACCTTCCCTATATTTCTTTTCCCTTTTATCGAGACTCCTCCTAAAATCTAGACTTCTTTTGAACTCCTTTAAGGCAAGCTAATTATTATTTTTTAGTTTGCACTTCCCTTTTGTTGGAACTATTTTTGCGGGGTTGGTTTTATTCCATAAGGCCTTACAAAAATGTTCATCATTATTTTTTTCTCTTCTTCTTGGCCTCCTTTCTTTTTTCTTTGGTCTCTCTCTATTTATTTTTTTCTGCTAAGAAAAATAAGAAAGAGGCAGCCAGCCTCTAGGCCTCCTTTTTTCCTTCCCTCCAGCCTCTCAGGCCTCCCGCGGCCCAGCCGGCCCATCTCCTTCTCAGGCCTGCGGCCCAAATCCCTCTCTTGCCCCTCCAGCCCGACCGAACCCTAGCTTCGCTCCTCTCCCTCGATTTTCCTCTCCTCCGCCGCCAGGAGACTCGAACCCGCTCGTCCCTCTCGCGCAGTGCCCGACCCCGATCCCTTTTTCCCTCTGCTCAATCTCTCGCTCGCCTCGAACCCTCTCCCTCCTCTCGATCTCCCGCCGCGCTCGCCTCCAGGGGCCCAAGGCCAGGCTCCCGCGCCCCAGCAGCCCTTCCCTTCCCGCGAGCGCACCAGGTCCCTGCCTCCCCGCGCCCGCCGCGCAGGCCTCTCTGCTCTGGCCCGAGCGAGCCCCTCCGGCCTGCTCCTCGCGCCAACTCCAGCAAGGCCAGGAGCCGCGACCCCGAGGGCGCCTCGTACCATCGACCTTCCTCAGGTCTTCCCCGACGCCGGCCAGGAAGCCGCCTTCCTGGCTGCCCTTCTCCAGCGTTGCGGCCTGCCTCCGCGCCCTCCAGCGCCATGGCTGTCAGTCGCCGCCGCGCCAAGGTCGGGCCCCCGACGCAGCAGCAGCGCCGGCCCCCGCGGCCTCCCATCTCCTCTACCTCGTCCCAGCGCCGGCCCGCACCTCGTCCTCCCCGACGCCATGGCCTCCCTCCGTCTGCGTCCTTCCTCTGTTCCCAGCGCCTGGAGCCGAGCTCTGTTGTTTTGCTGCTGCCTTGGCCTCGCCGCTGTCCCGTTTTGCTGTAGTTTTGTTTTGTTTTGTGTGGCTTGTGTTGACCTTGACAGAGAACGTGTACGCCTACACGCCAAAGACCGACGACTTGAACATCTACGGATATGTGTACATCTACGGAAACGAGTACCCCTCCGATGGCATGTACCTCTACGAACGGGAACACCTACACGACATGACGGATGAACATCTACAAACGTGTACCACGACGACCGAGTACATCTACGGCCCGAACGTCTACCGTCGCCCGAACGACTACCGTCGCCCGAACGTCTACCGTCGCCCCGTGTACCTCTACGGCAAGTACCTCGACGACATGTACCACTACGGCTCAAGTTCCTCTCCGATACGTCCAAGTACCACGACACCGACCCGAACATCTACGGCTACGAGCTCCGTGAACAACTACTTCCACTACTTCGGCTACTTCCACTACGACCTCGAACCCCTCCGAGAACGATGGTTCCGAAGGTATAACCCCGTGGATGACCCGTGTGATGCTTGTTGTGTTGTATGAAATGTCTCTCGTGTGTGCTTCGTGCCCGTTCCACCTTTGTCATGTTCCTCGGTTGCCTCGTCGCCGACTCGTGGGAACCCGGCAACGGGATCACCCCATCTCTCGTTTGACTCGCTTCGCCATCTTTCTTTTGCCCGGACTCTCAACGAGTTACCGGAACCGAGATGTTGCGTTGCATCATTTTCGGATCGTTGCCGTGGCACCCTTTCTTCCACCCCGGTGACAAATGCTTCATATCTTGTTAATTGTCAACCTTTTAATAAAACTTGCATAAACTTGATCATGCCATCCGCATCATTTAACAACATTATATGTTAAATTGTTGTTTGCTTATAATTATTAAACATGCTCATGGGGATTTTCCGGATATGTTGTTGTTATTCTCCGGCCTCATTTAAATTGCCTTATTAGTGTAGTTTCTTTATGCTTCACCCCTTGCCATGTTAACAAAATTTAACCTTGTCTTGTAAATAATGAGAGTCAACTAAATAATTAATATGTGGTGTTTCGTCAATATGCAACTCGTTGCATATTGAGCTCCACTTAACTTGTAGTGTTGTTTGTGCACTTTGCCATGCCATGCTTATTTAAACCGGACATGCATCATACTTGGATGTGCATCGTATGCCATGTTTATGCTTGTATGTTTACCGCGTTGTTTGTTTCTTTCCGGTTGCTTTCTTGATAGCTTCGGTTTCGTTCCGGAGTTGTGAGGATTGGCTCGTCTGTGTTGCTCCTTCTGCTTCGTGGACCCGTTCTTCTCCCTTGTGGAATCCCAGGCAAGATGACCGAACCCGGATACCATTACTATCTTTGCCTATTGCTAGTAGTTCCGCTCTATAGTTTTGCCTCGATGCCCATGTCTTTCTTGTCAGCCTCCTACTTGTAACCATTGCCTTGTTTAACCACCCTACCTATGCAAACCGTTGCTTGGCTAAGTACGCTTCGCTCAGCCCCTCTTATAGCATTGTTAGTTGCAGGTGAAGATTGAAGATGCTTGCTTCATGTTGAAGTTTGGTTGGGTTATATCACACTATATAAATGCTTAAAAATGAAATCATCTATATACTGGCAGGGTGGAAGGCTAAGCCTTTTGCTTGGTGATTTGTTCCACTCATGCCGTTAGGATCTGTATAAGCCGGTTTTATGTTCCTTGATTATGCGTTCCTAACACGGTTGGGGTGTATGGGACCCCCTTGATAAACCGCTAAGTGCTAAGTCTTTTCCAGCAAGTCCCAACCTTTGGTACTATTTGCCTAATAACAAACTAATAAAAAAACTTGCATGTGGACTAGCTATCCCTTTTATTTTAATTCAACAACCCCGGGCCAGTGCTCCACATGAGTGTTGGTCCGAAACGGGGGTTCTGCGGGGCCACCTCGAGGAAACTCAAGGTTTGGTAAAAACCTGTAGAATCGCCCATCCGGTCGTGTCCTGAGACTAGATACGCGCGGCTACCTATCAGGGTGTCGACACGCCGGGAGGATTTGCTGGATTAGCCTTACCTTAGTTCGGTTTAACTTGAGCACGGGATTCCGAGAATACTCGGGTCTTCCCACCTATGGAGTTGCGACTCCGCGGATCGTGGGCTTGTAATGGGTCAAGTTGGAACGCCCCTGCAGGGTTTGAACTTTCGAAAGTCATGCCCGCGGTTATGTGGCAGATGGGAGCTTGTTAATATCCGGTTGTAGATAACTTGACACAATGTTTCAATACACTACCAGCGTGTGTACCGTGACTGTCAATTTCCGAATAGGGATTCGGGAGTTGAACACGGTGGGGTTATGTTTGACCGGGTTTAGTTAGGATCACTTCGTGATCATCTTTCGACCGAGGCACTTCTCTTCTCGCTCTCTATTACGTAAGTTAGTGCTAGTTGCTGCTGCAGACTCTTGTTGTTCCTTCACCTCTTATTCTTTCTCCAGCCTTGTTCCTCACCCAAGGCTTAAATAGTCGTGTTACCCGGGAACGGGATTGCTGAGTCCTCTGTGGCTCACAGTTACTTCACCACACCAGATGCAGGTTCAGCCGAGTTTGATGCAGGAGTTGGACCAGTTCTTCACCGGGAGTTCGATGAAGAGCGTGGCCGTTTGCTTGTGACGTTTCGACGATCAGTAGTGGTTTCTACTAGGATTCGTTCCTGACCTGTGGCTTTATGTTGTTTTGGTATCTTTCTTTTGGATCTTCACCCGTAGTCGGGTTGTGATGTTTTGGATGATGTATTGCTTATGTATTGTATTGTGTGAAGTGGCGAGTGTAAGCCAACTATCTCCTTTTGCGATTTAATCCCTCTTTTACATGAGTCGTGCAAAGATACCAAACTTGAGATCATTCTAGGATGGGCTTATACCTTTAAGTCGTGCCTCGACACGTAGGAGGTATAGTCCCATCCTGGGCATTACACGCCCCCCCTGGGGCACGCCCCTGCCTTGTGGGCCCCATGGGACTCCACCGACCACAACCCCAACTCTATATATTCACTTTCGAGGAGAAAAAAATACTCCCTCCGTCTCAAAATAAGTGTCTTGAGCTTAGTACAAATTAGTACAAATTTGTACTAAAGCTAGTACAAAGTTGAGACACTTATTTTGGGACGGAGGGAGTAAGAGAGAAGGATTCATCACGTTTTACGATACGGAGCTGCCACCAAGCCCTAATCTTCCTCGGGAGGGCTGATCTGGAGTCCGTTCGGGGCTCCGGAGAGGGGAATCTGTCACCATCGTCATCATCAACCATCCTCCATCACCAATTTCATGATGCTCACCGCCGTGCGTGAGTAATCCCATGATAGTCTTGCTGGACGGTGATGGATTGGATGAGATTTACCATGTAATCGAGTTAGTTTTGTTAGGGTTTGATCCCTAGTATGCATTATGTTCTAAGATTGATGTTGCTATGACTTTGCTATGCTTAATTCTTGTCACTAGGGCCCGAGTGCCATGATTTAAGATCTGAGCCTATTATGTTTTCATGAATATATGTGAGTTCTTGATCCTATCTTGCAAGTCAATAGTCACCTACTATGTGTTATGATCCGGCAACCCCGAAGTGACAATAATCGGGACCACTCCCGGTGATGACCGCAGTTTGAGGAGTTCATGTATTCACTAAGTGTTAATGCTTTGGTCCGGTACTCTATTAAAAGGAGGCCTTAATATCCCTTAGTTTCCAATAGGACCCCACTACCATGGGAGGGTAGGACAAAAGATGTCATGCAAGTTCTTTTCCATAAGCAGGTATGACTATATTCGGAATACATGCCTACATTACATTGATGAACTGGAGTTAGTTCTGTGTCACTCTATGTTATAACTGTTGCATGGGGAATCGCATCCGACATAATTATCCATCATTGACCCATTGCCTACGAGGTTTTCACATATTGATCTTTGCTTAGTTACTTTTCCGTTGCCACTGTTACGATTGCTACAAAAACTACTACTGTTACTTTTGCCACCGTTACCGTTACTTCCATACTAGTTTTCTACTAAATAATTTGTTGCAGATATTAAGTCTTTCAGGTGTGGTTGAATTGACAACTCAAATGCAAATACTTGAGTATATTCTTTGGCTCCCCTTCTGTCGAATCAATAAATTGGGTTGTATACTCTACCCTTGAAAACTGTTGCGACCCCCTATACTTGTGGGTTATCAAGACCATTTTCTGGCACCGTTGTCGGGGAGCATAGCTCTATTCTTTGAGTCACTTGGGATTTATATCTGTTGATCACTATGAAGAACTTGAAAGATGAAAGAACCAAGATTTTTCCCTCAACTACGAGGGGAGGTAAGGAACTGCCAACTAGCTCTGCACTTGATTCACCCTCTGTTATGAGTAAATTTGCGACACCTACACCTGTTATTGATTCTGATATGTCGCATGTTATTGATGATGCCACTTCTGATATGCATGATTCTTATGATGAAACTACTTCTATGCTTGATAATATTGTGCCATTAGGTGAATTTCTTAATGAACAACTTGCTAGGGTTAGAGAGAATGAAATTATTGAAACAGGTAATATTGATGCAAGTGGTGATGAAGATTCTCCCCCTAGATATGAATTGCCTGATGTGCTTGAGGGTTATGTTATGGATGAAGAAACTGCTAAAGACTTTTTTGCTTGCAAAGATAGATATGATCTTAAGAAACTGTTAGCTAAGCTGAAAGAAAAGTCTTTGAATGCTAGAATGAAATATGACCCTGCTTTTGCTACTTCACCTATCTGTATTTTTTATAAGGATTATGATTTCTCTATCGAACCTGAGTTGATTACTTTGGTTGAATCTGATCCTTTTTATGGCTATGAATCTAAAACTGTTGTGGCACATCTACTAAATTGAATGATATAGCCACCCTATTCACACATGAGGAAAAAATTCGTTACTACTATATCCTTAAGTTATTTCCGTTCTCATTAAAGGGTGATGCTAAAACATGGTTTAATTCTCTTGCTCATGGTTGTGTGCGTAGTCCACAGGTGTAATGCCCAGGATGGGACTATATCTCCTACGTGTCGAGGCACGACTTAAAGATATAAGCCCATTCTGGAATGATCGCAAGTTTGGTACCTTTGCACATCTCATGTAAAAATAGGGATGGAAAACTGAAAAGATAGTTGGCTTACACTCGCCATGTCACACAAATTCATTACATATCCAAACATCATTCAAATAAACATAACAACCCATCTAAGGGTAAAGATCCAAATGACAAGATACCAAACATAACATTAAACCACAGGTCTAGATCGAAACCTAGTAGAAGCTCTACTGATCAACCGGATAGTTCACATAGTAACGGCTATGCTCCTCGTCGTACTCCCAGTCTAGCTCAGTGCCATCGCCTGTGTAGCTCACCATCGTACCTGCATCTGGTGTGTTGAAGTAACTGTGAGCCACAGAGGACTCAGCAATCCCGTTCCCGGGTAACACGACTATCCCAGCCTTGGGTGTGGAACAAGGCTGGAGAAAGAACAAGAGTTTGCAGTAGCACTAGCCTAGCTTACGTAAAAGAGAGCGAGAAGAGAAGGTGCCTCGGTCGAGAGATGATCACGAAGTGATCCTAACTAGCAAGTCAAACATAACCCCACCGTGTTCACTTCCCGAATCCCTTTCGGAAAATGACCGTCACGATACACACGCTGGTAGTGTATTGGAACATGGTGTCAAGTTTTCTACAACCGGATATTAACAAGCTCCCATCTGCCACATAACCGCGGGCACGGCTTTCGAAAGTTCATAACCCTGCAGGGGTGTTCCAACTTGGCCCATGACAAGCCCATGATCCGCGGAGTCGCAACTCCAAGGTGGGAAGGCCCGAGTATTCTCGGAATCCCGTGCTCAAGATACTCCGACTAAGGTAAGGCTAATCCAGCAAATCCTCCCGGCGTGCCGACACCCTGACAGTAGTCGCGCGTATCTAGTCTCAGGCCACGACCGGATAGGTCAGCCTACAGGTATATACCAGTCCTCGAGTTTCCTCTGGTGGCCCCGCAGTCTGCCCAGCTTGGACCAACACTCATGTGGAGCACTGGCCCAGGGGTTGTTAATTAAGAACTCGGGTTTGCAAGACCCTATGCAAGTTTTTAGTTATTAGGCAAATAGTACCAATGTTGGGACTTGCTGGAAAAGACTTGGCACTTAGCGGTTTATCGAGGGGGTCCCATAACCCCAACCGTGTGAGGAACGCATAATCAAGGAACATAACACCGGTTTATACGGTTCCTAGCGGCATGAGTGGAACAAAACACCAAGCAAAAGGCTTAGCCTTCCACCCATTACCAATATATAGATGATTTCATTAATAATTAATATAGTGTGATATAACCCAACAAACTTCAACGACAAGCAAGAATCTTCAATCTTCACCTGCAACTAACAATGCTATAAGAGGGGCTGAACGAAGCGTACTTAGCCATTCAACGGTTTGCATAGGTAGGGTGGTTAAACATGTTCATGGTTACAATAGGAGGCTGACAGGAAAACATGGGCATCGAGGCAAAACTATAGATCGAGACTTCTAGCAATAGGCAAAGATAGTAATGTTATCGGGGTTCGGTCATCCTGTCTGGAGAGTTGTCGATGGGATCGTAAGAGGGTTCCTCGTTCTCAACCTCGGTAGTAACCTCGTGCTCGTACTCGTACTCGGTCTCAGCTTTCGGCTCTACTCGAACACAAGAACACAAGGCAACGAATCAAACAAGATGCAATGCCGAAAAATTACTGGAAGCATGACTTATGCACTATGGAAGCAAAACAGATGCACTATGGAAGCACAGAAAGTCTACTTAGGAAGCACAGTGTTACAACACAACAATATGCATCAAGCAAAATGCTGCATAACATGATAACATGAGGATATTATGAATCTACATGCAAAATCACACAAGTTTCATATAGGACTTGCCCAAAACGGAGCAACGGGCTAAAAGTTACACCCGAAACAATAAACATGCACAAGCTGAAAATAACAGCCAGAAGCAACTTCGGAGCAAGAGATAAATGGTCTACAACACTCAAACATCATGGCAAAGGGCATGGACATAAACTAGACATCTCCTACATCAAAAAATTCCATTGGAGCATCCCCAAAGGAGCCATCGATCAATAGCAACAATCTATGACATATTGAACTTGACAACAAAAACCCGACAGCAGTAATTTGTTGCAACTTGGGAGCAAGAGTTAAACATGCTACAGCCACTCAAATAAGCATGTGAGAACATGAATAGATAGCCAACAACTTATACAACAAGGAATCATCAAGAGTCACCCCAAAACTATCATGGATTTGCCTAGAACAACAAGCAAACATGGCATCTGAAAATTACAGATTTCAGACTTAGTGAAATTTCACTAAGTGTTGAAACAACAGTTTCATCATGGCATCTTTGAGAGCAAGTTTAAGTCACCTCAAAGCAAAGCATGGCAAGTGGTAAGCACCACAGCAAAGTACACATGATGGTGAAACCAAAACATCTAAGCATGCATAAAGGGGACAAACACATCAATAGCAACGAGCTCCTCAACGAGGCATCTCGTAACAAGTTTAACAACATAACAGCCACATAGCACTTTGCAACGGAGGTAAACATGGCAAGATGAAATCTATCATGCAAGCTAAGGCAACCAACATGTAGAGCATATCATGATGAACACGTGGACATATCATTTGCTTCATTTGGATAAACATGCACCAAGTTATCACATTGCAAAGATGGCATGAAAACAACTACTAACAGCAGTTTATAACAAGTTGCACTCTTCTCATCAAGATTAAGACATCTAGATGACCTCAAACATGCATGGCACAATGGAACAAAACGTAGTACATGTCTCCACGATCATTTTGACATATCATTTGCTCAAATCGGACCATCACACAAAAAGTTATCCACGTTTTAAAACAGCATCAGACAATGAAAAAAACTACAGACTTAGTAAAAAAACAACCTCAGGGGAAAAAGTCAACGGCGGCTCGGGAGTCAACCGGGCTGGCACGGGTCAACCGGGCGCTTACGGGCCGGCGGATCGGCGGGATCCAGCCCAGCTAGGCTAACGGGCCCTAGGGTTGGCCCAGGGCGGAACTGGATCGGCGAGGGGATCGGAGGATCGGGATCGGGTCTCCCCGATCTCCTCGTTGCGGCGGCGGCGACTCCTCCCGAGGCCTGCGGGCGGCCGGCGGGAGCGGGGCGAGCGGCGGGGCGGCCTGGCCGGCGAGGTGGCGGCGCCGGCCGGCGGGCGACGGCGGTGGCCGGCGGGCGCGGCGCGGCCCGGCGTGGAGGCGGAGGAGGCCCGGCCGGTGGGTGGCGGGGCTGGCCGGCGAGGCGGGGCGGCGAGGGCGCCGGTGAGAGGAGGCGGCCAGCGGCGGAGTAAGAACCGGCGGGTAACTCCGACGAGGTTGGAGGTAGAAGACGACCCCGGCTCGGGCCCGCGCGTCGGGTCGGAAGCACGAACGCGGGTCGGAAGCGTGATCTCAGCACTACGGAAGCATGGTTTTCTGGACGTCGGAAGCACGAATTTTCAACGGTGGAAGCACCGGCGGAGCACTGTGGAAGCATAGGGTTTTCTGGACGCAAATTTTGGGGAAGATGGACGTTTATATAGGCACAAGGAGCTAGGGTTGTCCAAATGAGGTGAGGTTTTCGGCCACACGATCAGAATTGGATGGCCTAGATGAAGGGAGGGGTTTGGGTTGGTTTGGTGGGCTGTTGGAGGGGTGTCTTGGGCCTCAAAGTGGAGGTACTTTCAGCCAACGAGAATAACTGTTGGGGTAGCAAACGAACTCCAAACGCGACGAGATTCGACAGGCGGGTTACACACACCAAAACAACAACACACGACAAGTCTCACACCAAAACGGAAACGTTACACGGCCAAACACCAAAGTAGGCCTCGGGGATGCCACGAACACGTGAGAGAGCTCCGGAACTCGAAACGGACAACGGAAAGAAACGAGTGGGACCGGATGGAAACGACAACACAAATGCAATGCGATGCACATGACTATATGATATGGATGAATGCCACACACGCACACAACAAAACGACGAAAACCCGAAAGACAAAGAACCCGGAATGGAATTGATGAAGCCATATATATATATATATATATATATATATATATATATATATATATATATATATATATATATATATATTGCCCAAAAGGGAAAGTATTACATCCGGGGCGTTACAACAGGATATGATTTATTACTTCTCTACTAAATATTTCCCCGCTCATAAGAAACAAGCTGCCTTAAGGGAAATTTATAACTTTGTGTAAATTGAAGAAGAGAGTCTCCCATAAGCTTGGGGGAGGCTTATCCGATTACTTAATGCTTTGCCTGATCATCCTCTCAAGAAAAATGAAATAGTTGGTATCTTGTATAATGGACTAATCGATGCTTCCAAAGACCACCTGGATAGTTGTGCTGGTTGTGTTTTCAGGGAAAGAACTACTGAGCAAGCTGAATTGCTATTGAATAAAATAGTAAGTAATGATAATGATTGGACACTTCCTGAACCAACTCCTAAGCCAACTTCGAAGAAAAGGGGTATTCTATTTCTCGGTCATGAAGATATGCAAGAGGCAAAGAAATCTATGAAAGAATAGGGTATTAAAGTTGAGGATGTTAAGAATTTACCACCTATTGAAGAAATAAATGGTCTTAATAACCCGACATAGATAGTAAAGGTAAATTCTCTCTATAGATTTGATTAAGGTGATATTCCTTGTAATAAGTCTGCTAGCCAATGCTTGGATGAGTTTGATAATTTTATTGTTAAACAAGAAAACTTCAATGCCTATGTTGGTAGACAATTGAAACGTAATGCTTATATGGTTGAACACTTGAGTGATTATATGCCTAGAGTTAAAGGTGACCTTAAACTTATTATTCTTGATATTCTTGATATTCCCGAGGATGATAGTATGTCGATTATCCTTGGTAGACCCTTTTTGAATACTGCAGGGGCTGTTATTGATTGCAACAAAGGCAATGTCACTTTTCATGTTAATGGTAATGAGCATATGGTACACTTTCCGAGGAAACAACCTTAAGTCCAAAGTATTAATTCTATTGGAAAAATTTCAGCGATTACTATTGGAGGTTTTGAATTCCCTCTTCCTACTGTCAAGAAGAAATATGATATTCTTATTGTTGGGGACATGCATATCCCCGTTGCGGTAACCTAGTGTTATTCGAAAATTCTCTGGTTTCATGTTATTTAGAAAGAGTTTGTTAACAAGACTTGATCAACCTTGTTAGTGGATTCCTTTTGATGAGCATGAGATGGATGAAGTTAGAAAGCACAACTCTCTGTACCCTCTTTTTACTTTCTGTTATTTAGATTAAATAAAGCAAACATAATATTTTTTGTCTTTTTTCTGAATTATCCTTGCAATAAAAAAATACCCCGATAATAAAAGTTCTCCAAATGTCCTGAAAATGAAATATTATTTTTTGTAGAATATTTGAGAATTTCTAGCACTAAGAACACACCAGGGGACCCACCATTTGGCCACGAGGGTGCAGGGCACGCCCCTTGCCTCGTGGGCCCGACATGGACCCCCTCCACTTATTCCAGCCAATGTTGAGGATATCGCTTATCGTTACCGTCTCAGTCAGCTGGGGATTAGAGATTAATCGGAAATCGGACGATTAATCGATTTTATCGGTCGACTATTTATCGGCCATTTTTTTCAAATCCCAGGTTCCCAACACTAAATAATGCTATATTCAAGACCAAAACAATATTTGATAGAAGTGTTACCTTGAATTCTAGCCTTTGATTCCTGATATAATGACAAACAAAATAGAAAAACATTACATATTGTGTAACAAGGACCACAAAACACAAATAAACATAGTTCTTGCAAATATAGTTCTACGAATAGGCTCGATTTATCGGCAGATTCCCGATAAATCGCTTATCATAGCGATAAACCGGCCCAAACGATAAATGATGAAGATAAGGCATAATCTTATCGGTCACCCCAAGAGTAGCGATAAATCGGACGATAAATCGCTGAATCGGAAGATTTCTTGAATAGTGATTCCAGCACCCACTCACTTTGTCTTCCTCCAGAAAAAAAATCCTCCCATAGCTCAAACCCGTGTTCTAGCTCATCTTGCTGCCCATTTTGATCTCTTTGCTCAAATCTCCATTCACAAAACTGTTTTGGGGGATTGTTCTTCAGTATGTGACTCCTCCAATATTCCAATTAGTTTTTGTTCTAGTGCTTTATTCATTGCAATTTTTTGCTGCTAAGATGACCCTGTTCTTGAGCTTGCATGTCAAATTTATATGGTCCAAAGTAGTTTTAATGCATGATATGGTCTCTAGGCACTTGTGGGAGTAGTTGGTACCAATCTTGTTGAGTTTGGTTCACTTTTATTTTGAGTCTCCAAAATTTCAGAAATTTTTCAGAGAAAGAAAATAATGAAGAGATGGTTGAGGGGCTCTTCGAGCCGAAGCTCGAAGGATAAGCAGAATGAGGAGAACAAAAAGCCCAAATACAATCTTCCTCGCACTGCGGAGGTTTGGCCGTGCGAATGGCCTTGTGATGCGTTCTTGAGAGCTGCCGGAATTTACGATGACTTTTATTACTTGGCTGAGAATGCATGCCTCACCGACTTCCTCCACGACCAGCGCGAACAATATCACCTACTCACTAATATTTTCGTGCAATTTTTTTATTTCCATGCTAAGAAATCACCGCCTTTAGTGGAGTTTCACTTATATGATGAAGTTAAGGAGATGTCACTCCATGATTTTTGTCGGGTATGCACGATACCCTTTGTGGGCAGCATCGAGGAACCACATCGTAGTGATGTGGATGGATTTATTGATATAATTGTTGTAGGGGAAACGAGGAAAGTTTCCGATGCAAGAATTACTAGAATACATTTTCCTGTTCTGCGTTACTTTGCGATATTTTCTAGTTGATGCTTAATTGGTTGCCGGGACAGTGGAAATCTTAGTGCTCCTGATCTTATCATTTTGCACCATGCTTTGCTTCGTGATACAATTTTCAGCTTAGGCGCAATTGTTGCTAAATGATTAAGTCTGAACCGTATAAAGGGCCCCATCTTCGGAGGCATCTTTGCTTCACGCCTGGCTAAACACTTTGAGATACCTATTAGGCATTATGAGGAAAAGGAAAAGTTGTTGCCCCCTATTTTTCTAGATTATAAGAGTATGGTAGCACATGAATTTATTGTTAAAAATAAGAAAAATATGCTTAAGTATAATTTGATATTTGATAAAACTCACTGTGAGATTATTACCTTGCCTGCAGCCTCTTTGTTTAACATACTTTCAGGCACGTACCTCATTTTGCCCAAGGCCATTTATGCATACTAGAAGCTGGCACAAGTCCCAGAGCCTGAGCCTGAGCCACCACTTGACCCTTATCGACAGTCTGTTTATCAGTGGGATCCGGAGGAGATTGCAAACCAGTGGCACCCTAAGGACCCTCCTCAGTACACCAGAGAGGGTAGCTTCGATTCGTGGGCATTGACCAACTTAGGACAAAATCCTAAGCTTGGGGGAGTACGTATTTCTCACCGACATTACATTCATGTTCACACACTCATGCCAGTTGTCGGTGCTCATACTTTTTCATTGTACTATTCATGCTAGTCTATTTTCTTTTCTAAGCCTTCTTCTTGTGTGTTTGAAAACCTTAAGAAAAACCAAAAAAATTAGTTGTAGCTTTTAACTAGTTTACTTTCCATGCCTGTAGTAGTAGTAATTAAAAGAAAACCCAAAAATATTTCTCGTTCTTCTTTTGCTTGTTGGGAGTTTTCCCGTGTAAATAGTTTTATCTCTTTTCTTTTCTTTGGGGGTCAAGAGGAGAAGACCATGATGAAAATGTTGAGTGGCTCTCTTATGCATTATTGTTGATTTAACCAAGAGCCCATATTACCTTGTCTTTCCCTTGTATTAAATGCTTGCAAATTCCAGCTTAGTCCAATGCACGTGCACTATTATTATTACCCACACCGTTCGATCGTGCGAGTGTAAGGCAATAATGACGATATATGATGGACTGATTGATATGAGAGAAGCTGGTATGAACTCGACCTATCTTGTTTTGCAAATATGATTAGTTCATTGTTCCTGATTTAGCCTATTATGAATGAAACATGTTTGCAATGACAATTAGAGATTATAGTTGATCATGCCATGCTTAATTAGCTAGGAGTTTATAATGGTTCACCTTGCGTGCCAACATGCTATTAAAATGGTTGTGATGTGGTATGATAGGGTGATATCCTCCTTTGAACGATTCGAGTGGTTTTACTTTGCACATGTTCAGGCATGTAGTTGAAACCAAATCAACATAGCCTCCATGATATTTATGTTCATGGTGATTTATATCCTACTCCTGATTGCACTCATTGTTGATTAATCTTAGTGCATGTTCATGACAGTTGTCGCTCTCTAGTTGGTCGCTTCCCAGTCTCTTTCTAGCCTTCACTTATACTAAGTCGGAATACTGCTTGTGCATCCACTTTTATAAACCCCAAAGTTATTCCATATGAGTCCACCATACCTTCCTATATGCGGTATTTACCCGCCATTCCAAGTAAATTTGTATGTGCCAAACTCTAAACCTTCAAATGAAATTCTGTTTTGTATGCTCGAATAGCTCACGTATCAACTAGGGTTGTCTATATCTTCCATGCTAGGTGGGTTATTCTCACAATGAGTGGACTCCGCTCATCACTCACGAGAAAATGGCCGGTAATCGGGATGCCTAGTCCCATGATAAAAATGTCAAAAACAAAATCGCGAATAATTAAACAAATCTCCCCCAGGACTGTTGTTGGTTTGGACGTTACCCCGTGGATTTGGATGGCCGTGGAGTGTGATTGTTGGTGGAGGGGGAGTATAAACTTTACCTCACAATTTGGGAACCACCAATAATGTGTGTAGCATGGAAGATATCGAGAACTCTTGGTTGTTTTGTTAACAATGAAAGCATGCCACTCAAAATATTATTTATCTCTGTTTCAAAACTCGACCTCGTGCACCTTTGCAAATCCCTGCTTCCCTCTGCGAAGGGCCTATCTATTTACTTTTATATTGAGTCATCATCCTTTTATTAAAAAGCACCAGTTGGAGAGCACCGCTGTCATTCACATGCATTGCTATTAATTTACATTGAGTATGACTGTGACTGGATCTCTTTTACCATGAATTACAATGTCTAGTCAGTCCTTGATCTTCAGGGGTTCTCTGCATTTATGTTTTGCAGTCTCAGAAAGGGCTAGCGAGATACCATCTTGTTATATCATGTTATGATTGTTTTGAGAAAGTGTTGTCATCCGAGATTTATTATTATTGCTCGATAGTTGATTCTACCATTGATATGAGTAAACATGAGACCTAAATGTTATTGTGAATATGGTTAGTTCATAATCTTTACTGAAAACTTGAATGCTGGCTTTACATATTTGCAACAACAAGGTCAAACAGAGTTTGTAAAAGTTTTTCTTTATAACTTTCTGTTTGTCAACTGAATTGCTTAAGGACAAGCAAATGATCAAGCTTGGGGGAGTTGATACGTCTCCAACGTATCTACTTTTCCAAATACTGTTGCCCTTGTTTTGGACTCTAACTTTCATGATTTGAATGAAACTAACCCGAACTAACACTGTTTTCAGCAGAACTGCCATGGTGTTATTTTTGTGCAAAAATAAAAGTTCTCGGAATGACCTGAAAATCCACGGAGACACGTTTTGGAAATAATAATAAATACTGGCGAAAGAATCAGCACCAGGGGGCCCACACCCTGTCCCCGAGGGTGCAGGGCGCCCCCCCTGGGGCGTGCCACTGCCTCGTGGGCCCCCTGGGACTCCACCGACCTCAACCCCAACTCTATATATGCACTTTCAGGGAGAAAAAAAAAGAGATAAGGATTCATTGGGTTTTATGATACGGACCCGCCGCCAAGCCCTAATCTTCCTCGGGAGGGCTGATCTGGAGTCCGTTCGGGGCTCCGGAGAGGGGAATCCGTCGCCATCGTCATCATCAATCATCCTCCATCACCAATTTCGTGATGCTCACCGCCGTGCGTGAGTAATCCCATCGTAGGCTTGCTGGACGGTGATGGGTTGGATGAGATTTACCATGTAATCGAGTTAGTTTTGTTAGGGTTTGATCCCTAGTATCCATTATGTTCTAAGATTGATGTTTCTATGACTTTGCTATGCTTAATGCTTGTCACTAGTGACTGAGTGCCATGATTTCAGATCTGAACCTATTATGTTTTCATGAATATATGTGAGTTCTTGATCATATCTTGCAAGTCAATAGTCACCTACTATGTGTTATGATCCAGCAACCCCGAAGTGACAGTAATCGGGACCACTCCCAGTGATGACCGTAGTTTGATGCTTTGGTCCGGTACTCTCTTAAAAGGAGGCCTTAATATCCCTTAGTTTCCAATAGTTAAAAGAAGGCCTTAATATCCCTTAGTTTCCAAAAATAGGACCCCGCTGCCACGGGAGGGTAGGACAAAAGATGTCATGCAAGTTATTTTCCATAAGCACGTATGACTATATTCGAAATACATGCCTACATTACATTGATGAACTGGAGCTAGTTCTGTGTCACCCTATGTTATAGCTGTTGCATGAGGATTCGCATCCAACATAATTATCCATCATTGATCCATTGCCTACGAGCTTTTCACATATT
Organism: Secale cereale; assembly: GCA_902687465.1. Lineage (NCBI taxonomy): Eukaryota > Viridiplantae > Streptophyta > Magnoliopsida > Poales > Poaceae > Secale > Secale cereale. The sequence goes on along the minus strand of LR738710.1, from coordinate 473,245,516 downwards.
GATCTTTCCTTAATTACTTTTCCATTGCCACTGTTATGATTGCTATAAAAACTGCTACTGTTACTTTTGCCACCATTACCGTTACTTCCATACTACTTTGCTACTAAATACTTTGTTGCAGATATTAAGTCTTTCAGGTGTGGTTGAATTGACAATTCAACTGCTAATACTTGAGAATATTCTTTGGCTCCCCTTGTGTCGAATCAATAAATTTGGGTTGAATACTCTACCCTCGAAAACGGTTGCGATCCCCTATACTTGTGGGTTATTAGGGTTTTAGCCAGAGCACATAGGGATCGAAGATGATCCAAGTAAAAACCTCACTCTTTCTCACACACAAACGATATATCTCCATGTTTGGGCCTAATTCGACATATTCATAATGTACACTCTCTCACGCACATTGCCTATCTAGGTCACTCTCTCCAACCCGTCTCACTCTTTCGATCGCATGACGACCCACACTTGCTCAATCTCTCTCTCTCTCTCTCTCTCTCTCTCTCTCTCTCTCTCTCTATCTATCTATCTATCTATCTATCTATCTATCTATCTATCTATCTATGTATCAATTGACCTTGCTTCCTCCCACGCACAAACGGTATATGTACCTGTTTGTGACTGGATCATCTGCAAGCTCTCTCTTACAACCCTCATCCTTCTTCCCAAATGTTCAATCAGACAATATCTATCCACAAGATATATATCTCTTCAATGAATGTCGGGGCACACTCACTTTGTCTCTCTATCTATGTCTCGATTGACCTCGCTTTCTCACGCTGTCTCTTCAACACATCAAAGCTACCTCTCCATCCCTCGCAGAGCCGGAGCTATTTACATTGCGAGGGGGACTCCAACCTTCGATTAATTTGTGAAGGCATTTATTCCAGTGGGCTTAGATTATAATTTTGTAGCATTCACACCACAACTACTCCAAACACTGTTGCAACCCCCGCCCCCAATTGTTTTACCTCTGGCTCGGTCGCCGCTCTCTCGCACGCCCTTTCTAACCTTCCACGCCGCACCATGGTATTTTTGCAAAACACAAGAACTTATCCTTTGTTCTAGAATCTTCTATATCATAATTGCCCATTTTTTCTTCTAAATTTTAAGATTGGGGTGAACAGTAATCATTTTTAGATGTCCCTTCTCCTTACTATAAGAATCACCCTTGTTTTTAGGAAGATATATAAGATTAGGATTCTTGTTTGTAGATAATCCATCACTAGTTTTCATGGAAGAAAACGCGGACCCCAAAGTATTAACGAACTCTTCCAGTGTATCGATTCCAGGGGGACTTTGTTCTACTCTAGTGGTGATTGGTTCTCTATCCTTTAGCAATTTTAAAGTGGTTCCCACCGAAGAGCCAAATTTGGTGACTTGATTATGCACCTTTTTATCAAGATTTTCAATATGTTCAATAGTTGGCATTTTGTTTCCAATTATTTCCGACCTTCGTATAATGTCTTCCAAAGTTAATGTCGTTTCGTTGATAGTAATAGGTCGTGATCCCACTAAATTCCCCTTAGCATTAAAAGCATCCGAAGGGTGACGACACAAGAAATTTCCTCCAGTAATAGTATCAATCACAAATCTAAATCGAGTAGTAAAACCCACATAAAAAATCAGAGAAGAACAATGGTGGATTGCTTACGAGTATATCTATTTTGACCATCACAAATCCTATACCAAGCATCCTTTAAACTTTCTCCACCATGTTGTTTAAAATTAAGCACTTCATTTTCAGGAGTGCAAGCAACAAATGAGGAACTAACCATGGTAGAAATTCAAGCAAAGATAGCACACACCTTTGTTGGTGTTCTCAGTTTTTTAGAGAAGCTAGGGGAGAAGAAAAAGAGAGGGCAAATAAAAAGGCAAATGTCGGAGAAAGTAAAACAAGCAAATTGATAAATGTGAATGTGTAACATCCCAAAATTGTAAATTTTGGAATGTTATAATAAATAGATAGTTTGATTGCTTGTTTGATGTGCTGTGTGAAACTGAGTGAAATTGAAACTTTTGAAAGTTAAATGAGAGGGAATAAAATGACTTTCCCAAAACTTTCACTTTGCATTTTGATCTCTGAGGGAATTCAAATTCTTTTCAACACAAAACCCTAGAGTGAAGATAATATGACTTCTTCCATTTATTTTAAATAATCAAGGGCTTTGAAAGGATTTTGAATTTCATCCTTGAAATATTTTCAATTCAGAAACTTTAAGCAACTCAATGATTTTCCCGAGAGAAGATAAAATGACTTCTTCAAATTATAGGAAATATGAGTTGGAAGTTTTCCTGAAATTTTCTGAAACTCAATTTCCAATATTGAATTATTTGGGTTTTATTCAAATTATTTTTCTCCAAAAATAAAATACATGGAAAATAGGGTAACATGATTCCCTACAGCAGAAAATTGGAGAGAAATAAATTTGAAGTCTTTTGGTATTTTAAAGTGATTTTTATTGGTTTTTAATTGCAACAGTAGGACCTTTTGATTTATTAGAATTTGTGGGCATTTTATTTGGCAGTAGTAAAATGTTCATGTTGTAGGTCTTTTTTTCTGCAAATTTTGATATATTATATGCCTATAGGATATTTTTATTTATTTTGTTTTTATTCATTTTTCTATCTGTTACAAAAAATGTTTAAAGAAAAAAATACCCTCCGCCGAACTGGGCCGGCCCAGCTGCCCGCCAGGCCACGGCCCAACCCACTCCCTGCCGCCTTCCTCCTTCCGTCGGGACTCCTCCGCCCGCACGACACCGCCGTCGCTGCCGTGGTCACCCCGGCCTCTCCCCTCGCCCCCTTCCCCAAGCCAGGCCCCAATCCCCTCCTCCTATATAAGGGCGCCGCCCGAGCCCCGTTCCCCCCTTCGCATCGCGCCGCCGCCGCACATCTCGCCTCGCCGCAGCCGCGCATCCCCGCCCTCGTCTACCTCGCCGCTCCGCGCCGCCGCCGCTGCCCACCACCGCGCCTCGCCGCACGCCCACCATTGCCCGCCGCAGGCCTCGCCGGAGTTCACCGCCGGCGGAGCCAATCCGCCTGCGGAAAACCGCCGAACCACCACGGTAAAACCCGATGGTTTTTTTTCGTTTTCTTTTAATTAGATTTTCTTTTAAAACCGGAACGGTTTTATTTCCGGTTTTAATTCCAAAACCCTAGATCTAGATCCCTTTTTTTAGGTTTAGTTATACAATGAACGTTTGCTAGTTAGGACTAGAAAACGAACGTTCGTTCATTAACTTTTTCTTTTCCGTTTAGTTTTCGGCCAGGGACTTAGATGTAAACATTTTATTTACAGATTAGCCCCTAAACTTTAAAAGGCCATAACTTTTTACCGATTAGTCCAAATCCAATGAAACCAACGCCCACGTCTTCGTTACGGAGCCCTCTTTCCAGTAATACAACTTCAACATGTTTTTGAAAATTCTAAAAGTTGAATTCAACTAGTTTTAGATTTGAACTTCGTTTGATCATAACTTGAGTTTCGTAACTCCGTTTCAGTTGATTCTTTTTGCAAATCGAAGCTCTTGGCCTAAACTTTATGATAAGGCCAAATTCACGTAATTTTGGTACTGTTGGAGATTGTTTTATGTTTCAAGAGTCATTCGTTTCGTTTTCGAAGTTTTCTGAAGTGTTTATTCGTTCCATCCGATCTTTCGGAGTGATTGCTTACGTGTGGTTACTATTGCTTGCTTACGATAGATTGACCGGAGTGTGACGAGTAGAGATATCAAGAGTTTCGAGTGTGAATCATCTTCATCAACATTGCATGCAAGTTCACACTTTGATCATACTTTCCAATTACCCAGTTTTCATTGCCTTAGTCCAACCCTCACACATTGCATGAGTAGGATCAATTAACTTGTGGAACTGGGAAGTAGATTGAGGTAGTACCTATTACCTGCATTACATTCAAACCTTTGGGAGTTACTTCTACGTTTGCTGTTAGGACATGCTATGCTCGTAGACGTGGATTGGGTGAGTGTATCCATGACAGATGTGAGTTTGTTAATTAATGGTTCAACTTAAGGTGGCAACTTTAACACACATCTGGGTGGATTGAGGCATCTGGGTATTCCAGTGATTGCCTGTTTTTCTTATGGACCGCCACCCAGGCTCAAAGGGATCATGAGATTATTCATACTAGAAACTTCCATGTGCAACCACATGCCAATATGGGCTGTGGCATAGTTGAGTAAGTTGTGGGAAACCTTTCCATGATGGGCTAGCAGATGTAGTGGGTTTTGTAGGTCTATCGGCCTATCTATCTGGTTAAGGGGACCTCTTCGGAAAGACTGTGTCTCGGTCATCCGTTTCTCAAACACCATGAAGTGCGAGAAACCAAACGGAGGCGATCGAGTCTTGTGGGAAAAGTGCACAAACCTCTGCAGAGTGTACAAACGGATCATGATTAGCCGTGTCCCCGGTTACGGATGTCTTGAGTATCTAGTACTTGGATATCATGTGCATCTCATCATGTTACTTTAATCTAATATTGTTGGGTTTAATGATGAACTTTAATTGGGGTTGAGAGGATGTCTATCTTCTCAATGATGTTTCAACTGCCATGATAGTTAATTAAAATCTATTCCTTTGAAGTAGGGAAAATTTGGCTTTACGCAAAAATTTAACCTTACAGCCTCCACCAGCCAAATATGCATGTAGTTGTAGGCCTTGTGCATCATTCTCATTACAGTGTGAATTTGCCAGTACATTCAATGTACTGACCCTCTGTGGCTGCAACGTCTCATGTTGCAGGGTTATCTTACGACGAGTAAGTGATACGTTAGGGTTACGATTTCTACACTCTACTTTGTCGTTGGTGTTGATGGGAATCCACAACCTTTGATGCTTCCGCTATGATCGATTGAGGTAATAGTATTTACGTTACTTAATACATGTGATTTACCTCTGTTATAAATCCTTGAGTACTGTGTGTGTCAGCATACCGATCCAGGGATGACACAGAACACAGTGTCTTCGGTCCATTCGGATCATGGTCGCTACAAGATGGTATCAGAGCACATGTTGACTGTAGGATGTGACCCTAGAAATTGGCCAGACCATAGGAAAGGATTTCTCTAAAACTATCTTTTTCAAAAGACTCTTATCTCTCTTCTTTTTCTAAGCTTTGTCAAATCTTCACTCTGACCTTAAATAGTAGACAATACCCTTTACCATTTGGACCATTTCGGAGTAAAGAGGATTTTACCATACAGTTGAAGTATTGAAGCTACAACAATGGATACTCCAAAGTTTGAAGAGTCGACAACTTTGAATAGATGATGACCTTTAGAAGACCAACCCCTGTTTTGTACTTACGTTAGATGCGACGATTGTGAGCCGCCATTTGTTTGACGTTTTCTGACGGCCACAAACAAAAACCCGTCTTTACAAAACCATTGTTTGTATTGAGTGTATCTCTTCCCCACCTTCCTAATCTCATCCCAAAACCTTTGGACCCAATAGAGGATGACTAAAGATAGGCTTGAAGTCTCTGGACCGATGACCCAACCGGAGGCAGACCTATGGATCAAAGCATGGAGGACCACTTCAGGGAAAATTTAGTTGAAAGGAAGTATGAGGTTCAATACGCTCTTCAGTACTTCAGGAAAAGTGCTGCAACATGGTGGAAGATGCATCAAGACATACAAGGATGTAGTGGAGCAGCAAGATGGGAGGGATTCAAGAAAACTCTGTTGAGATCACGTCTCATCCGAGAGCGTGGTGACAACCCGAAGAAGAAACATTGTGCGTGTAGGGTTTGTGGAGAAAAAGGACACACCCAGGAGGAGCACAAGGATGAATTCCCTAATTGTGAAGGAAGTCACCTAGCTGAAGAATGCCCAACTAGGCAGATTACTTGTTTCTTGTGTGAAGGGACTACCCATTACCCTGCTCAGTGCAACATTTACCCCATGGTGCAACGAACAATACAACAGAAGAAAGAAGTAATGAAAGAAGTCCTCGAGGAAACCCTAAGGGAATCCGCGATGGCGGAAGATATTGACGACCCTGATGGAGAAGGCCTAAACAGATATTACTCCCGTGCTTGCTACTCATGTGGAGAGAAAAGACATCTTTCACAGCAATGCACGAGGGAAAGTCAAGAGTATCTGGGAGACTTCCCGACAGAAGAAGTGGAGTTTGATCCACAGAAGATAGAAGTATTGATAGGAACGAAGAAGTCAAGTAAGAGGAAGAACATGTGTCCCCAGAAGAACCCAATTTCTGCGGAAAAGGACCTGAGTCACATCACATGTTACCGGTGCAAGGATTTAGGTCATTATGCTATCAAATGCCCAACCACGAAGCGAAGAACCCAGTGAACTAAGATAGCCACCATGAAGTCCTTAGATTTGTCTGATGACAATAGTTTACACTACAAGGAAGTAGAACATTTTGCGAAGAGAAGGTCTAGACCGGAGGAAGATTGATCTGAGTAGTTGAGATCTTCATATTGTAATGAAGCCTGTAGATTAATATGAATACACCTTTATTACAATGTTGAGTTGAGTATGGAAATAACATTGTAATAGTTCGTGAAGCAATGGAAGTTGAGATGTTTGAAATCTCATTGCTATGAGTTGTTGGATGAATATTAGTGCCTCTCTTGCTATCTCATCCCGACCAAAACCTAGAACCCATGGACCAGTTGACCCCAAACCTTTCTCGGACAACGACCCCGTTTTACCCAAGGATGTCCGTATGTTGTCCTGAGAACCCTTTTGTCTTATACCCACAGATGACAACACTATACAAGTCTTTTCTTAAAGGCCCGAAAACCATCATGACCCTGACTAGTGATCAGGATTATCCAAAGATCCTGAAGGACATGATGAAGCATATTCAACTGGAAGGAGATGCAGTTTACAAGGGTTATCCCTTCATGGAGAATGGAGTTGAACTTTGGTACGTGGAGGTACACCTCCACCGTGTGAAAGGAGTTTGCCCAAAGACTATGGGTCAATACTTTTTCATCTCCCGAGTACCACAAACAACGTTCTTCGATTCTGTTCGTGAAGCTGCTATGGAGGCCATACGTCAAATTGGATAAATACTCGAAGCAAGACTTCGTTATACCCAGGGATGCCTGAGTATGATGCATGCAGAGATGGTGGAGATGAAGCACACGGCCAATAGCATGGAGCAAAATATTGATGATTTTAAGAATCACGTTGCACAATTCCGGTGGGATTGAAGCACCCTTAGCTAGGACAAAGGAATAAAGATGAGAGGAATGTTTGACCATACCCAACTATGTGGATGGCAACATTTGTAGTGAAGCACCTTGTATTTGAGTGTTGAATACTGGTCCAAGTAGTAATACGAGATTTGATATGAGGAGAATATGGATTATGGATGAACCAGTGCATTTTGTTTAAGTTGAACCTTATTGAGTGAACCCTGGATCAATAGAAAGGAAAGTGTTGCTCCAAGGAGTAGAGTTTGCACAAATAAGTTGGAGTTATGGTTGATATGAAGCAAACCCCAAGAGTATGAAGGAAAGAAGTACAATTGGATTTTTAGAGGGGGTAATTCTGAAGTATGGATCAATAGTGACTCCAAGGATGAGTTAAGGATATACAAGTTCTGACGTGGGCCCTTTAGCCGAGGACCTAAGGAGGCTATATAATCACAAGGGAACCACGAGACTTGTCATTAGTTATGTGTATCTGTTGTGGTAAAGCAGTGCATTTTGCTATAGATTGTACCAAGAAGAAGGAGTTTTGTGCTAAGTATTGGAGTTGAAGCCTGCAATGGAACACAGTAGACTGTAGTAAGTTGAGAATCGGTGAAGTTAGCAGCCTGGTATTGATTTTGGATTTTATGAGTTGTTACTCTATAGTGATGAGTGAAGACATGATGCATGGAATAAGATTTTGAAGAAAACTAGTGTTATTCATTTTAAGTATGGTAGAATCCAAAATCGTTACCCGAATGCACTAACTAGTGGTTGGTTACGTCAGACTTGGAGTGGATTGCCCAAAGATGAGTCTGAGTAATTGCATCGTAGTTTACCCACAGAGAAGTAAGGTATAATTGGATGGATTTAAGAAAGCCAAGGAAGTTGGATGTTGGAAAAATGATCAGTTGCAACCCGATGATGAGACCAATTGTTACTAGTGGTGAGATGAGCCATAACCCACAAGCCCCAGGACCTGTCAAGAAAGCAAGCACACTCTTGTTGAAGGAAAACCCCTGGAAGAAGTTACGACTTTGCCAACATACAATCTTATAGGTGGTTACGTTAACCCGAGGGTTGTGAAACACGATAGATGATTGTTGGCCTGCAGAATCAATGGGTATCTCCGAACTTAGTTCGTCGACAAGAGAAAATTCTGCAATGCTTGTGAGGATGACCGAGTGTTAGAATTCGAGATTCACTAAACCATATACAAGGTAATGATTTGGGTACGGGATGGATTGATCACCATACCGACTTACCCTTATTATTCGCCTCTGTTATACGGGATGGTAAATCTGAGTGACTTACCTATAGTAGAGAGACGACGATGTCAAAACCTTGTCCAAACCTTAGAATCGTATAGAATTTTTTCCCCTGTACACGGCATGTTGTTGCCAACCGTAGGATATACGGTGAGGATGAAGCCAGACCCGTTTTCTGCAGGGACCCAATAAATTGTCCAATGACCACCATGAGATATCGATATTTGCTTAGTATTGGCGCCAGACCTGTCAGCTAAGAACCTGTCTCGAAAGAACCTTACCAAGATGAAAGGATACAAGGATTTAGGACACAGATTTTGCCACTACCGAAAGAACCAGAGAAGGTAATACCCTGAAGATTTGAGAAGACCGACGGCGTCAACCCAAAGGATGGAATACCCGAGTTTTGATGGAACCGTATCCATGTTCCTAAGTGTGGTAGCACACTAGGCCACCCCAATCAGTGGATTTGTTAGAAGACCCCAAACCCTAACCTATTTCTTGCTAGCCTCTCCGAATCTCGAGGACGAGATTCATTTTAAGTGTGGTAGGTTTGTAACATCCCAAAATTCTAAACTTTGGAATGTTATAATAAATAGATAGTTTGATTGCCTGTTTGATGTGCTGTGTGAAACTGAGTGAAATTGAAACTTTTGAAAGTTAAATGCGAGGGAATAAAATGACTTTCCCAAAACTTTCACTTTGCATTTTGATCTCCGAGGGAATTCAAATTCTTTTCAACACAAAACCCTAGAGTGAAGATAATATGACTTCTTCCATTTATTTTAAATGATCAAGGGCTTTGAAAGGATTTTGAATTTCATCCTTGAAATATTTTCAATTCAGAAACTTTAAGCAACTCAATGATTTTCCCGAGAGAAGATAAAATGACTTTTTCAAATTATAGGAAATATGAGTTGGAAGTTTTTCTCAAATTTTCTGGAACTCAATTTCCAATATTCAGTTATTTGGGTTTTATTCAAATTATTTTTCTCCAAAAATAAAATACATGGAAAATAGGGTAACATGATTCCCTACAGCAGAAAATTGGAGAGAAATAAATTTGAAGTCTTTTGGTATTTTAAAGTGATTTTTATTGGTTTTTAATTGCAACAGTAGGACCTTTTGATTTATTAGAATTTGTGGGCATTTTATTTGGCAGTAGTAAAATGTTCATGTTGTAGGGCTTTTTTCTGTAAATTTTGATATATTATATGCCTATAGGATATTTTTATTTATTTTGCTTTTATTCGTTTTTCTATCTGTTAAAAAAAATGTTTAAAGAAAATAAAAATACCCTCCGCCGAACTGGGCCGGCCAAGCTGCCCGCCAGGCCACGGCCCAACCCACTCCCTGCCGCCTTCCTCCTTCCGTCAGGACTCCTCCGCCCGCACGACACCGCCGCCGCTACCGTGGTCGCCCCGGCCTCTCCCCTCGCCCCCTTTCCCAAGCCAGGCCCCGACCCCCTCCTCCTATATAAGGGCGCCGCCCGAGCCCCGTTCCCCCTTCACATCGCGCCGCCGACGCACATCTCGCGCCGCCACCGCACATCTCGCCCGCCGCCGCCGTAGCCTTGTCGCCGCCGCCCGCTGCTGCTGCTGCCTCGCCGCAGTGGCGCCTCCCCGCCCTCGCCGGCCTCGCCGCTGCCCACCACCGCGCCTCGCCGCACGCCCACCACCGCCCGCCGCAGGCCTCGCCGGAGTTCACCGCCGGCAGAGCCAATCCGCCCGCGGAAAACCGCCGAACCACCACGGTAAAACCCGATGTTTTTTTTTCGTTTTCTTTTAATTAGATTTTCTTTTAAAACCGGAACGGTTTTATTTCCGGTTTTAATTCCAAAACCCTAGATCTAGATCCGTTTTTTAGGTTTAGTTATACAGTGAACGTTCGCTAGTTAGGACTAGAAAACGAACGTTCGTTCGTTAACTTTTTCTTTTCTGTTTAGTTTTCGGACAGGGACTTAGATGTAAATCTTTTATTTACAGATTAGCCCCTAAACTTTATAAGGCCATAACTTTTTACCGGTTAGTTTAAATCCAACGAAACCAACGCCCACGTCTTCGTTACGAAGCCCTCTTTCCAGTAATATCACTTCAACATGTTTTTGAAAATTCTAAAAGTTGAATTCAACTAGTTTTAGACTTGAACTTCGTTTGATCATAACTTGAGTTTCGTAACTCCGTTTCAGTTGATTCTTTTTGCAAATTGAAGCTCTTGACCTAAAAATTCTGATAAGGCCAAATTCACGTAATTTTGGTACTGTTGGAGATTGTTTGATGTTTCAAGAGTCATTCGTTTTGTTTTCGAAGTTTTCCGAAGTGTTTATTCGTTCCATCCGATCTTTCTGAGTGATTGCTTATGTGTGGTTACTATTGGTTGCTTACGATAGATTGACCGAAGTGTGAAGAGTAGAGATATCAAGAGTTTTGAGTGCGAATCATCTTCATCAACATTGCAGGCAAGTTCACAGTTTGATCATACTTTCCAATTACCCAGTTTTCATTGCATTAGTCCAACCCTCACACATTGCATGAGTTGGATCAATTAACTTGTGGGACTGGGAAGTAGATTGAGGTAGTACCTATTACCTGCATTACTTTCAAACCTTTGAGAGTTACTTCTACATTTGCTGTTAGGACATGCTATGCTCGTAGACGTGGATTGGGTGAGTGTATACATGACAGATGTGAGTTTGTTAATTAATGGTTCAACTTAAGGTGGCAACTTTAACACACATCTGGGTGGACTGAGGCATCTGGGTATTACAGTGATTGCCTGTTTTTCTTTTGGACCGCCACCCAGGCTCAAAGGGATCATGAGATTATTCATACTAGAAACTTCCGTGTGCAACCACATGCCAATATGGGCTGTGGCATAGTTGAGTAAGTTGTGGGAAACCTTTCCATGATGGGCTAGCATATGTAGTGGGTTTTGTAGGTGTACCGGCCTATCTATCTGGTTAAGGGGACCTCTTCGGAAAGACTGTGTCTCGGTCATCCGTTTCTCAAACACCATGAAGTGCGAGAAACCAAACGGAGGCAATCGAGTCTTGTGGGAAAAGTGCACAAACCTCTGCAGAGTGTACAAACTGATCATGATTAGCCGTGTCCCCGGTTACGGACGTCTTGAGTATCTAGTACTTGGATATCATGTGCATCTCATCATGTTACTTTAATCTAATATTGTTGGGTTTAATGATGAACTTTAATTGGGGTTGAGAAGATGTCTATCTTCTCAACGATGTTTCAACTACCATGATAGTTAATTAAAATCTATTCCTTTGAAGTAGGGAAAAATTGGCTTTACGTAAAAACTTTAACCTTACAGCCTCCACCAGCCAAATATGCATGTAGTTGTAGGCCTTGTGCATCATTCTCATTACATGGTGATTTTGCCAGTACATTCAATGTACTGACCCTCTGTGGCTGCAACGTCTCATGTTGCAGGGTTATCTTACGATGAGTAAGTGATACGTTAGGGTTACGATTTCTACACTCAACTTTGCCGTTGGTGTTGATGGGAATCCACAACCTTTGATGCTTCCGCTATGATCGATTGAGGTAATAGTATTTACGTTACTTAATACATGTGATTTACCTCTGTTATAAATCCTCGAGTATTGTGTGTGTCAGCATACCGATCCAGGGATGACACAGAACACAGAGACTTCGGTCCATTCGGATCATGGTCGCTACAGAATGGAGGAACCTAGACCATGTGAAGCCTCCCCGACAATGGAGTAAAAAATTCTTTTGTTACTTCTTATAGGCATTGGGATTTCCCCGAAGAGGAATGCTGAAGCAGTGTAGTAGAAAAATGTGTTTCCCTAAGTTAAGAACCAAGGTTTATCGAAACAATAGGAGAAGCCAAACGAATAAGATAAACGGCACCTGCACAGACACAGAAACAAATGATTTCACTCAACGACATCAAGGGGGTTGTCATCATTCTTGCCAATTGCAAGGATTAAATCTAGTAGTGATAGACAAATAAAATAAAAAGGGAAATAAAAGTAAATAACTTGCGGCAAGGTATTTTACGGGTTTTAGTAAATATAAAGGGAATGAAACCGGGATCCATAGTTTAACTAGAGGCATCTCTCATAAGCATAGCAATAGTGGGTAAATAAATTACTGTTGGTAAGTTGAGAGAATAACACATATTTATGACGATTCTTCATGGCATGATCACTATATAGGCATTATGTCCGAGACAAGTAGACCAAAATCCATTTGCATCTACTACTATTACTCCACCCCTTGACTGTTATTCAGCATGCATCTTATGGTATTAAGTTCATAATGAATATAGTAATGCTTGGAGTATGATGATATCATGTATTAAAAGTAAGACCAAATAATATGTTTGAACCCCGTCGTGTTACATTTAGCAGCAACAATACAATGTGTGCCCTCCAAGTCCTCCGATCACAGAGTAAGGACATCGCAAGATTGAACCTACTACCAATCGCATCTCCTACTGAAGATAAATCGATCTACTTGGCCAAAGAAGACAAATATATTAGAGAGACTTACATGGCTATAAAATCACACATAATAAGTTTTAGAAAAGGCTCATTTACTTTCAATGATTAATCTGGTCATAAAGCCACAATTCAATGGATCCCAACAAAAATACCTCAAAAGTTTACATCCGATTGATCTCAGAGGAAATCATTGTATTGGAGATCGAGAGAGAGAGAGAGAGCCATCTAACTACTTCTATGGACTCGTAGGTCCTGTAGGAAGTACTCACACATCATCATGGAGGTAGCAAGGTCGATGAAGATTGTCTCCCCGATTGTTTCCACCTCCGGCAGAGTATAGGAAAAGGCCTCCAGATAGGATTGTGGAGAGACAAAGGCTTGCGACAGCGGAATAATTGTTTCGGGTCTTGTTCTGGGGGTATATGGATTTTAGGAAATTTATAGCGCTGGAATTAGGTCAAATGGAGCCATGTGGGACCCACAAGCTCATAGGGCGCCCCCTGAGCTTGTGCCTCCCTTGATCATCTTCTGGTGCACCCTCGAAGCTTCTAGGGTCTCTTCTAGAAAAAATCACTATAAAGTTTTGTCGTGTTTGGACTTCGTTTGGTGTGATTTTTATGAAACAAAGAAATAGGAAAAAAACTGAAACTGGCACTGGGCACTAGATTAATCGGTTAGTCCAGAAAAATGATATAAAATTGCATATAAAGCATACAAATTTGGTAACATAATAGGATGAAAGAACATATACATTGGAGACGTATCAGTACGCCTAGACCCTACCCGATTATCTTACCGATGGGTCACATGTGTTACAAACCATAAGTTACAGTCATTGTATGTAAGCTTCATAACCCCACCTCCATCATCCTCCCAATAACCAATTTCCTAACCATAGAAACCTCTCGGTGGCTCGCACTTCCAGCACACATGGAATTAGAAATTATGCCACCACCCATCAATGTTGTGTTGATCTGCCCGATAAGTACCAACAGGCATGGGCATGTATATTTACCCGATGGGCAGGGTATGGGTATGGGATTATTGTACCCGCACCATACCCTACACATTCCCATCCTTAATCCTCAATGCTCCAGACCGGGTGTTGGATGAAGTCAATGCATGGATGCGAGGATACTTTTGGGCTGGGAAAACCAAAACCAATGGAGGCCAATGATCGGTAGCTGGAACACGATCTGTCTCCCTACATTTTACGGCGGGCTAGGCGTCCAGAACTTGAAGCTGTAAGTGTTGGCTCTATGCGTCCGATGGGAATGGTTGTAGAACACGGATAAACTCAGACCATGGCAGGGCATTCCATTCAACGTGGATGCGGATGCTAGAAAACGTTTCAACAACTTGGTGCACATTGTGGTTGGAGAGGGAACAAAGGTACTGTTCTGGAGAGATCGTTGGCTCCACAGTCTTGCCATCGCCCACTGTGCACCGGCCAGCACCCCTGGTTCCCACTCAAATCAATAACCAACATAATGTCATCCAAGATCTCACAAACAACAGATGGGAAGTAGACGTCGAGGGTGAAATTCTCCTCATGGCCCTGATCCAACTCATGCACCTAAGGCTTGTGATCTCTCGCGTGGAATGGGACATCAATCTAAGGGATATGTTTACTTGGCCAAGCGACGCTTTGGGATTATACACTGTTAAATCGGTGTCCTCCAGGCCATGCATCGGTCTGTTCCCCCATTAGGAGCGCATCTGGCGAAGTTGGGCGATTCTTAAGTGTAAAATTTTCTCCTGGCTGGCCTTTCAGTACCGCATCTAGACATCCGCCTGTAGGGCACGTCATGGCCTCTAAGAGTAGTCGTCTGCTTGCTACGCATGCCCGCAGGACGAAGATACACTCGGTCACATTTTCGTGCAATTTTTTTACGTGAGGGAAGTTTGGCATCGTTGCATAGTGGCCCTGGATCTGAACATAGAGGAGCTGGACCAAAATCTCTCACTCATCACATGGTGGGACAGAGCGAGGAGTGGCCTCCCCGACGCCAACAAGAGAGGTTTCGACACCTTGTTCATTGCCATCACTTGGGGCGTGTTTGGGAGCACTCCCGCTTCTCAACTCCTCAACTCCACGTGAGGAGTGCAGCCGAACGATCCAAATCCTGGTTATGAGCGAGAGCTGGCGAAACTTGTAGTGCAATGTTTGCGGAGTCGCGGAGCTGGCAAACTCGAGCTCCTCCAAAACAGCTAAGGAGGAGTTGCCAAGAATTACATGTGAGTGCCACCGCCAAGTGAGTTACCGGTTCATTCGTTTGTAGCAAATATTACAAGTATGTGCCACCGCCAAGGCAGTTACCGGTTCGTTCGTTCGCCAGAGGAGGCTTCCCACGCCTAGATGGGCTGTCACGCCTAGTTGGGCCCTCCCGAGCTGCTATTTCTCATAGCTAGGTGGCTGGCGGCCTGTTTCAACGACCAGAACGAGGAGCTACTCTACCGAACGATTTGTAACTCTGAGATTTTAACTGAGAAGTTGGCTGCTGATTTTGGGCTATGGAGTTGACGATTTTGAGGCTGTGAAGAGCTACCGAATACGCCCTTGGTCTTTATCAATGCAACACAAGAGTGTTTGGGAGAACGACCGGTCATAGATGTCCGAGACTTTTGATTTATCGAATCCTTTACGAAATCAAGGAATGGTCGAATGCCGGTGTAGGAAGCTTACATCATTTTGTGAGAGAGTAGCATTTTCTTTCTCTAGGTGTGGGTGTGGGTGTGGATCTAACCGCTGCTAGTACTCTATCTTGTACTGTACGTACATATTTTGCTGGCTGCGTCATTCACGTACTATAGAAAAAACAACATAACAAACTGACGAAGCAAATTAACATCAATATGTATACAGCTAGATCATAATACTAAACAAAACAGAAGAGTAAAATAAATTGTGGCACATCCTAGTTCGTGACAATGCAATCATGCGTGAGCCTAGAGTACATTCAGTTGACAAGGTTGCACTTGGTCCTGATCTTGCCTTGGTTGCCGGTGAGCACGCCGATGGCGCCCATCTTGGCCATGGAGACGCGGAAGTCCCGGAAGAATTCCGCGTCGAACCTGCCAGTGGCGGCGCGGCGGACGTAGGCACCGGTGAAGGGATGCTCCATGAGATCGGCGTCGGACCGGAGCAGCCCGCGCCTCCTGGCCACCTGCCGATAGTAGCTCGTGTCGAACGTCCCGCAGCTACCGGCGTCCATCTCCGCTGCCGCGCCGCTGTCGCCGGAGCCGCGGCAGCGCATCCTCAGCCTGTCGGCGTACCTTCCGTCCAGGGTCGGGTCGGTGCTGCGGATGCTGCCATTGTAAAGGCGGTCGGCGAAGGACGAGCAGTGCGCCTTCCCAAGCGTGTGCCCGGCCGAGAGCACGACGAGGTCCTTGGCATCGAGGCCCTTGGCCGCGAACACCTCGATCATGACCGTGATGTTTCCGTAGAGCGGCGGCAGCTCGCCGCAGTTTACGGCGCTGGACGTCCGGCCGTCCCTCCGGCCGAGCGCCACCGGCCAGGATGGGCCTTTGCTCTGGGAACGACGGATCAGATACAGAAGACAAATTGGTAGTACGCGATAAGACAAGAAGCAAGTTGTTGCGATGTACCAGAATGACGGCGTCTCGTGCCATGAGCGCGAGGAGATCGGCGCAGGAGACGGTGGCCGGGCACGCCTTCTCGAGCTTGTCCTTGACCCGCGCGACGGCGTCGAAGCCTCGGAGGCTCTCGTTGGGCATGGCATCCTTCTCCGTGGGGCTCCCGTCTGTGGAGTCGAGCAGCACGGATGCATCGCAGCCCTGCACAAAGCAGTCGTGGTAGTGCAGCCGGAGCAGGGACGCGGCCAGGTCCGGCGACGCCCTGACGATCCTCGTCGTCTCCCTGAACACGATCCCTTCCGCTCCCGGGCACGTCTTGTTGTAGTACCCGAACCTGATGCCCGGCTGCGCCGCGCATCCAGACAGGAGCGCCGCTAGCGCAGCTAGAGCAAGTGACAGCCTTCTCACGGCCATCTCTCGAGTGTCCACTCGCTGGCCGGCACTACTGGTATGCTACAGTGAAACTGGACACTTCCTCTCTGCCTGCCGCCTTCAGTATTTATGGCTGATCTGCTCTGCATCTGCAGACTGCAGTTAAAAAGGGAAATTTCGTTTCATCCCCACCAAAGGGCTTCGATTTGACTATAGATAAACAGCTTCGATTCTTGCATAGGGCGAGTTGACTTTGCCATTACGATCTGCATATGCAGCAGATTCGTTGCGTCTCCGTTGCGTGCGGCGCCGTCCACTGTTTTAACTAGTTGTACACCTGTGCCGTAGCCGTGTCTATGCACGCGGCAAGCCTACAGCGCGACCCTAGCCCGAATCTTTGGTTTGAACACAGATTCAGAAGAAATGAGATGACGGACAATATGATACTCCCGATCACGATACCTGATCTCAAGATCCAAAGCCTGAATCTGCAACAGATAATTCCTCGTTCCACAAGATTGCATAATTTTCCATTACGTACATTGTAATGCAGGCATAAATGTTTCAGTAGGTTAGTCTGTGATTTATTTGCCATGTTAATGTAATTACATAAAAATGGATCTTACTAGGTAAACATTTTTTTTCTTCTGTAAGCACCTATAGGCTTATCAAAGAAAACATAATTTTATTTGGTAAATCAATAGAAGATGGGCAGTTGAATTGCCTTTGGATCGGCACTATGCAAGTCCCTCTACAAATAATGATCCCAGGTCATCCCTTTCTGCACAACATACACGCCGTGTGGGTGGAACGGTCGGTATCACAACATAATTCTGTACTAACCCACAACAACAGGTATACACAACAATTAATGAATACATTATAAGGGTCATACGACTAAGCTGCAACTCATACGGTGGAAGTGAATATACCCTAGAAAAGTGAAAAACACAAATGTCCTAAGAAGGCTGAAAATAAACACATATGGTGTTGATATCCCTGTCTAGGCTCAGGTTCGACCCTGCCTGGGATAACCTGCTAACGTGGTCCAACAAAAAACATGTTACATGAGTTGTTGGTGGCTGGATTGCAACACTAGCGGAAAGATTATTAAACAAGATGAGTATGCAGCCGTACTCACAAAACTTGCATCGGATCTACACTAAATATGAAGCATTCTCGAGGAAGAGGATATATGGGTCGAGCCACAATAAGTGCTAAAGCAACCTAGATAGACATACTACAAATTATTCTATTAGAGCTAAGGAAAGAGAACATGTAACAGATCCATCTACACTAAAACCCGTGCATTGCCACCCCACAGGTCCACATCGATGGGTTGCCGCCTGGCCAAATATGTTGACATCTGAGCATCTATCATACCATCAATTGAAAAACTGAAGAGAAATAAATAAGGAGAAAAAAAGAGGCTCCCATGCGGGTTGCTGTGTGATATGTAGAGATGGCGGGACACACCATTTGACGTGCTTACATGGTATCATAGCCCACGGAAATGCCCTCGCGAGATACCCGTGATTAGTTGGGCTCCCAAAGCCCAAGGCTGCTTCTCTATGACTATCAAGAACAGAAGGCCATATATATTAAAAGAAACACATTTCCTATTCGGCACTTGAGGCGCCAGTTGCAGGCTATATATTATGCTAACTGCTGCCCACACTCGATCCCCTATCGCTAGCAAATGGGTTGGCCTATATATAGATCATAGCGGGAGTTCGTACTGATCCCACTCGATTTTGGGAAAGTTCTAGAAGCTGCCTGTTTTTTTTTGTTTCTGTGTTTTCTAGACTAGGCCTTCTGTCTGGTTTTTTATGTCTTTATTTTGTTTTTTTTAACGTGCGAGCTTTATTAAAAAAAACAACATTTTATAAATTCCACAATTTTTGTTTTCATTTTTTCGAATGTTATGTTCTTTTTTCAATTTTGTGAAGAATCTTTCAAATTTTCATGTGTTTTTTCAATTTTGATGAACTTATTTTAAATCCATATTCTTTTTTCAAATAATGAACTATTTTGAAGTTTTGTGAACTTTTTAAAAAAATTGAACTTCTTCAAATTTGTGAACCTTTTCCAACTACTGAACCTTTTAAACAAAATTTTATAAATATTTTAGGTTTCGATGGTTAACGGTCAACCGGTATATTGTACCTTTTTCAAAACTGTATGGTTCTTTGAATTTGCAATTATGTCTTCAATTGAACAAATTATGTTAGTAAAGTGAGAATAAAGAACAAACAGAAAAAACGAAGCTAGTGAGTGAGCGAGAGGGCGGAGAGGGAACTGGACCATGGCCAATGAATCGGCCTAGATTTCGGCGATCATTGCGGGTCTTCGCTCCACCGCCACATCCATCGCGCCGCCACCTCCCCCTCCACCGCCTGAGCCAGGTTAGCTAGTTGGCTGCATCTTTTATCCGGGTTTGTTGTGTTGTGCCTCCAGCTGAACTTATTTGCACTCCTTCCTTTTCTTTGCTCTTGTTGTGTTTGAACCTCGAACTCGTTGCTGTTGTCAGTTGTTGTCAGTGTGGTTGCTTTATAATCTAAAGCGGGGGATACCCTTTTTCGTAAAACAATCTAGTTGTTGTAGACAGTCAGGAATTGTGGTGCTAAGGTCACATAGGACCAGCACACCAGAACAATAACCTTCACCGATGAAGAGAAGCATAGATCGGAAGGATCGAACCCGTTGACACACGAACAAAGACAAACGAAGACAAGATCCACGTTGATCCACCGAAGACAAACGCTGACCGAATCCCACAAGATTGTCCGAAGACAAACCTCCGCACACCCGTCGACGATGCTAGAAACACAATAGGGATGGGAACAAGACATGGATAACTTTATTCCATCTTCAAATAGCCATCGCCGCGTCGGCTCTTTGAACAGGACGCAAACCAAATAGAACCGAAAAGGCATGAAAAACAGAACCCTCCCACCAGTAAGGGCAGAGATTCTCTGCGCTCCCATGACCTAAGACCACAGAAGACGAGGTAAACCGGGGGAGGTATGAGAAACCCTAACCAAATGGTCCTCTTTACTCCACGGGAAGAAAGAAAACACGTCCTGTCAACGGGGTCTTCCAAAAGTGCTGTGTTAATGCAATCGTATTGAGTTAGCCAGGATACTAGTTTGTTAGTATAGCTAGTCTGTTAGTATCTCTTGTAGATTATCTATATCTCCTGACTATAAATACAAGTCCAGCCTGAGGTAATTACCCACGGCAAATCATTCCTTCCAACTTGGTATTCAGAGCAGTAAGATCCAATCTCGTCCACCATGGCTGGCTCCACCGCTGCTCCCATCTCCAACACTTCCGGCGCCCTTTCCACCATCAACGCCGGCACCCTCGCCGCCGGCTCCTCCTCTTCCGCTCCGATCTCCGTCACCACACTCGACAACCTCATCACGCTGCGCCTCACGCGGGACAACTTCCTGTTGTGGAAGACTCAAGCCGTCCCCGCCCTTGCCTCGACCGGTTTGTTCGGCTACGTCGCCGGCACCGAGGAAGCGCCGCCGCACACCCTCACACAAGGCACCGGCGATGCAGCTGTCGAGGTCGCCAACCCGGAGTTCCTTAGCTGGTACCAGAAGGACCAGCTCGTCATGATCGCGCTCCTCGGCTCCATGACCAAGGACATCCTTGGGCAAATGACCCAACTCACCACTTCCGCTCAGGTCTGGACTACCTTGCATGATTTGTTTGCCTCACAGAATCGTGCACGCATCATGTAGCTGCGTTATCAACTCTCCAATCTGAAGAAGAATGACCTCACTGCCTCGGAGTACTACCGCAAGATGCGGGGCTTTGCTGACGCCATGGCCTCCATCGGCAAGCCGCTCCAAGACGACGAGGTGCTTGGCTACATACTCGCCGGACTGGGTCCCGAGTTCGAGCCTCTGGTCGCATCGATTACGACGCGTGACGACCCCATCAGCCTCAACAGCTTCTACGCCTTCTTCCTCAGCGCTGAGCTTCGCCTCGAGCAACAAGCTTCGTCCGGCAACATCCACCCGTCCGCCAACGCTGCTGCACGCAACTCTGATGGTCACCGCGGCGGTCAAGGCGGCCAAGGCACACGCGGTGGACACGGCGATGAGGGCGGACGTGGTCGTGGATGCCGCGGCCGCGGCAATGGCTGGAGTAACCTGAAGTGTCAGGTCTGCTCCAAATTCAGCCACGACGCCCTCCACTACCGCAACCGCTTCAACCACGCCTTCCAGCCGGAGGAGCAGCGTGAGCGCTCCGGCAACGTCGCCAGCACCGGCTCTGGCTCCTACTTCGTTGACATGGACTGGTATGCAGATACCGGCGCCACCGACCACCTGACAAGCAATCTTGATCGTCTGAGCCTCCATCAGCGCTATGGTGGCAAGGACAAGGTGCATGTAGCCAATGAAGCAGGTATGTCTATTGCACATGTTGGTCACTCCACTATACCCGGCTCATCCAAAAATCTTCATCTACGTAATGTTTTGCATGTTTCACACGTCAACAAACATCTCCTATCTGTGCACAAACTTGTTTCTGATAATGATGCCATTGCTGAATTTCACCCTCATGTGTTTCGTCTTAAGGACCGAGCAACGAAGGCGGTTCTTCTTCAAAGTAGATGCCGCAATGGTCTCTACCCGGTGCCAAGCTACAAGCAGTCGTCCCTCGTGTCCGGTCCTCGAGCTCTCTCCAGTATCACGCTATCTTCAGATTTGTGGCATACAAGATTAGGTCATCCGTCCAAAAACGTCGTTGATTCAGTTCTTAGGATAAATAAATTTGCTTGTGCACCCTCTACCAATTCTAGTGTTTGTGATGCATGTCAACGTGCAAAAGTTCATCAGCTACCCTTTCGAGATTCTACTCATGTCACTCATGCTCCTCTTGAAATTATCCATTCGGATGTATGGGGTCCTGCTATTACCTCTGTGGGTGGTTTTAAATATTATGTGAGTTTTTTGGATGATTATAGCCGTTTTACATGGATCTATCTCCTTAAGCGTAAATCCGATGTTGAACAAGCCTTCTACACTTTCCAAAAACATGTTGAACACATGCTCGATGCTAAAATTAAAACTGTTCAAACGGATTGGGGTGGTGAGTATCGCCGTCTCTCTCGCTTCTTCCAAAAGGAAGGCATTGCGCACCGGGTCTCCTGCCCTCACACCTCCCAACAAAATGGCATCGCTGAATGGAAACAGTGCCATATCGGCGAAACAGGCATCGCCCTTCTCGCTCACTCTTCCCTTCCGGTTCGTTTCTGGGATGAGGCTTTTCTCACAGCTTGCTATCTTATCAATCGCATGCCCACTCTGGTTCTCCAAAACTCCACACCAGTTTCCTGTCTTTTTGGCGACAAACCTGATTATACCTTTCTTCGCGCTTTTGGTTGTGCCTGTTGGCCAAACCTACGCCCCTACAATAATCGCAAGCTAGAATTCCGATCTCGGCAATGCGTTTTCTTGGGATATAGTTCCATGCACAAAGGTTACAAATGCTTAGATCGCTGAAGCGGTCGCATTTATATTTCACGTGATGTCATATTTGATGAGCATGTTTTCCCGTTCTCTACTAGTTTGCCAGCGGAAAATTCCTCCTCCACACTCTCCACACCGCCTACTCTTTTTCCTATCACAGAGCCGACTCTAATGGATGATCGCATGCGCAATTATGACATGACTTTGCTATCTGATGCTACGTGCAGTTCGTCTTTGTCTCCTGCAGGTGCTGCTGGATTGGACTCCAACGACTCTACGTCGGCATGCACGCCACGTCGCTCCCATGTAGATGGGACTTCTCAGCAGCTGCATGAGCCCACGTCTCCATCGACTCCCGCTGGGCCGGATGCCCCGGTCTCGCCCATGTCACTGGCTGGCCCTTCCGTTGCCGACGGGGCGGGCAGTGCGGCGAGCGACTCCGCGTCCAGCTCGGCACGTGGGCCGCTCTTCGTCGACCCACCGTCTCCATCGAACAAACGGGCCGTCCCTGACGTCGCGCCCGCGAATGCGCCGCATCCGATGACGACCAGGCTCAAGGACAACATCGTCAAAAAGCTGGTGCCGAGCGACGGCACTGTTCGCTATGATCCACGTCGGCGGGCGTTTCATGCCGAACCACGCTCCTATCGTCAGGCACTTGCCGATGACCACTGGCGTCCAGCCATGGAGTCTAAATTCTCGGCTCTTCAGCAAAACAAGACATGGACACTTGTTCCTCGTCCTCCCGGCAAGCACATCATTGGCTGTAAATGGGTTTTCAAGGTCAAGCACAAAGCTGATGGCTCCCTGGATAAGTTCAAGGCATGGCTCGTTGCTCGCGGCTTCATTCAACAGTATGGGATCGACTACTCGGAAACATTCTCTCCAGTAGTCAAACCAGCCACAGTGCGTCTTCTGCTCTCTCTTGCCGTCTCTCGTGGCTAGCATCTTCGGCAGGTGGACATAAGCAATGCTTTTCTCCATGGAATTCTCACTGAGGAAGCATATATGCAGCAGCCACCGGGGTTCCAAGATCCCTCTTGTCCAAATTATGTTTGCAAGCTCCATAAAGCACTTTACGGTCTGAAGCAGTCGCCTTGGGCGTGGTATGCTCGTCTCAGTGAGCGTCTTCAGTAGCTCGGTTTTGTTCCCTCGGTTGCCGACACCTCGCTGTTTATCTTCCTCCAAGACAGTGTCACCATCTACATGCTTGTTTATGTTGACGACATCGTCATTGCAAGCTCTTCCTCTTCGGCCATGACGCATTTGCTATGCCAATTATCAGCTACTTTTCCTGTCAAAGATCTTGGTTCTCTCCACTATTTCCTTGTCATTGAGGTGCTTCCCAATTCCGGGGGAATTATTCTTACACAGCAGAAGTATGCACTTGATTTGTTGCAGCGTACTGATATGGCGAATTGCAAAGCAGTCTCAACGCCCATGTGCACTCATGAGAAGCTCACACGGGATTTAGGCCATGGACTTAGTGAAGATGAAGCTTTCAGATATCGTAGTACAGTTGGAGC
This sequence comes from Secale cereale, assembly GCA_902687465.1. NCBI lineage: Eukaryota > Viridiplantae > Streptophyta > Magnoliopsida > Poales > Poaceae > Secale > Secale cereale. The sequence goes on along the minus strand of LR738710.1, from coordinate 473,221,595 downwards.
TCTTCAATATCTGACCTTGACACGGCCTGATCTGTCTTTTGCCGTGAACAAGGTGTGTCAGTACTTGTCAAGTCCAACAGATGCTCATTGGGAGGCCGTGAAACGGATACTGCGATATGTGTGAGGATCATTGTCCACTGGTTTAACCCTTCGGCGATCACGTTCCACTCTTTTGAGTGTCTTTACTGATGCCGATTGGGCGGGCTGCAGCGATGATAGGAGGTCTACGAGTGGGTTTGCAGTTTTCTTTGGACCCAACCTTGTATCATGGAGTGCACGGAAGCAGCCAACTGTGTCCCATTCATCCACTGAAGCTGAGTACAAGGCGTTGGCGAATGGGACTGCCGAAGCTACTTGGCTACTGTCGCTGCTAAGAGAGCTGCGAGTTCCTCAACCCCGAGCTCCTGTGCTGTGGTGTGACAATCTCGGTGCTACGTATTTGACAGCCAATCCAGTATTTCATGCTCGCACTAAGCACATTGAAGTTGATTTTCACTTTGTGAGAGAGAAGGTCGCCATGGGAGCACTTGATGTTCGGTTCATCTCAACAGCAGACCAAGTGGCCGACGCTTTCACCAAACCTCTCACGAAGATCATGCTCAATCGATTAAGAACCAATCTGAACCTTCATATAGGTTAAGATTGCGGGGGAATGTTAACGCAATCGTATTGAGTTAGCCAGGATACTAGTTTGTTAGTGTAGCTAGTATGTTAGTATCTCTTGTAGATTATCTAGCACGAGATAGAGTTGCTTATCCGGCCAATGGTTGTTGTAACAAACTCTGTACCTTGTATATCTCCTGACTATAAATACAAGCCCAGCCTGAGATAATTACCCACGGCAAATCATTCCTTCCAACTTGCTGTATACTAATTTTCTTTTCCCATCTATAGGAGCACCTGTCTTTCACGTGAAGAAACAATGTTTACTCACGTTTTAGTGGGAACAACTCACTCGGTATCGATCTTCGGTATAGGTGTTGCCGTTGTTGCCATAAAATCCCATTTCTAAGTAAGGATATCTGGGTGATGAGGACTTGGCGGCAAAGATTGAAACATAACGGCTTGTTATAGACAGTACAAATTGAAAAAGAAAGAAAACTAAAGTTTACAGATGATCTTTCACCATGATTAACGGCGATAATATACCGAAGAAGAGTGTAGGGACCAAGAGTGGAACACTCAAGATGCAGCCCAAGTCCAGCGAGTTGGGAAAAAAAACGTTTCTAAGGAATTACTAGTTCCTGGGAAGGAGTCATCCGCGATATTTTTTTTCAATAAAGGACACTTTTATTATCTCAAAATGTAGCATCAAAGTGATACAAAGCATTAAGAGTATCACCCGGCCTCTGCATAATTAGGATGCACACAGCCAAACATCAGTAGTCTGATAAACCGAAAGATAAAAGACCGACAATTCGGCAACAGTAGAGTATATAGACCGACACTATGCCTACCTCGAAAGAGATGGTGGACCGATACGGAGATTATGCTGCCACCCATGTTGGGTAAAAACCACCGTAGCCACCTGCTCCAACCGCGTACACACCACCTTGAACAGCGGTTGGTACTCCGCTCGTTGTAGCATACACCACGTACGAAGCGAGTGCGTACAACGGAAAATAACCTGCAAAGAAGAAACATTTTTGTCGTTAAAAACATCATTTCTACATAGCCAAAGCGACTATAGTAAGGCATACGCTCCCACCCTTATTAGCGTTTTGTACCTATTTGAAATATTGTCCAACCAATGACCAAAAATATTGGCAACACTTGTGGGCAGATACAAATTTGACGCTATTTGGATGGCTGACCACGTAGAACGCGCAAACTTACAGTGAAAAAAGAGGTGTTTAATTGTCTCGTCATGAGTACAAAAACAACACTTCTTACTTCCCAGCCAGTTACGTCGTGCGAACTTGTCTTTTGTTAGCACAACTCCCCTACGAAGATACCACATGAATATTTTGACTTTAAGTGGTACCTTCACTTTCTAAATTTTATTATTATTACTCACCGGTACCTCAGAATGCGTGAGTGCATGATACATAAAATCTACAGTAAAAGACCCTGATGTACTGAGGTTCCAGCGAAACACATCACAACCTTGTGTCAGGTTTATCGAATCCAGACGGGACAAGAGATTATTCCATGACATAAGTCGGGTGCCAATCAAATCCCGCCTGAACGAAATATTTGGCGGGGATGAGCTGAGCACTTGCGCAATAGTATTATTCTTATCGCGTGCAATGTTGTATAAGGCTGGGTATTGTTCTCAGAGACTAGCATTGCCTAGCCAGATGTCTTCCAAAAAACGAATCTCCGACCCGTCCTTTATCGCGAAAGACCAAAGCGAAAGAGATGTTTCTTTGCCGCCATTAGTCCAGCCCAAAAGTGTGAGTCTCCGGGTTTCCAATATACCTTAGACACTGTCTTTTGGTCTATATACTTATTGCGCAACATGATTTGCCAAACACTATCCTCAGTAAAAAGTTTGAACAACCATTTACTAAGTAAGGCCTCATTCTTGACTTGCAGGTCATGAATACCGAGGCCACCCTGGTCTTTCGGCCTACAAACCACACTTCATTTGGCGAGCCTATATTTTTTCTTTTCTCCATCTCCTTGTCAAAAAAAACCTGGACCTAAAATAGTCCAGCCTTTGCAAGACCCCTTTTGGGAGCTGGAAAAACGAAAGCATATAGAGAACCATATTTATGAGGACAGAGTTTAAATAAGAGAAGATCTCATGCGAGAAAATATTTATTAATTTCGTTGCATCGTTATCGTTACATGATGCCAGTGCATGATAAACTGAACAAACCCCTTAAAATGGAAATAAAAATAAGAAATTAAGCGGCACTCTACAATCAATATCAGTTACAAACATAGGCACCAGTGAATACACCGATAAAAGAAATATATGCGTGTAAATATAACGGGTCAAGTTAATTATAAGGATCATTATGTATGAACCAATGCAAGCAATCAAAGTACCGAGTTAACCATGCACTTTTGCACCACCCGATGGTAGAATTGATGATTATTTGTTGACGGCGTAGCACTTGCTCCTGATCTCGCCCTGTTCACCGGTGAGCACGCCGATGTTGCCCATCTTGACCATGGACTCGGCGAAGTCGCGGAAGAACTCGGCGGCGAAGAGGCCGGTGGCCTGGCGCTCGACGTATGCCCTGGTGGTCGGGTGTTCCAGGAGCGCGGAGTCGGAGTGGAGGATTCCTCTGCGCTTTGCGACGAGGCGGTAGTAGCCGGCGTCGAAGGTGAGGAAGCTGCCAGGGTCCATCTCCGCGAGCGTGGTGTTGTCGGCGAGGCTCCGGCACTGGGACCTCAGCCTGGTCATGTATGCGGCGTCCAGTGCTGGGTCGACGTCGGCGGGGTTGTTGGCGCCGGTGAAGTTGTAGAGCCGGTCCGTGAAGGAGACGCAGCGCGCGGTGCCGAGCGTGTGGCCACCGGAGAGCACGACGATGTCCTTGGCGTCGAGACCCTTGGCCGCGAACTTCTTGGAGAGGCGGGTGAAGTTGGAGGTGGGTGGGGGAAGCTGGTTTGTCTCAATAGCGATGGACACGCGGCCGTCCCTCCTTCCGAGCGCGACCGGCCACGTGGGGCCTCCTGCGAGCACGACGGCGTCGCGGGCCATGAGGGCGAGCACGTCGGCGCAGGACACGGTGTTAGGGCAGGCGGACTGGAGCCTGTCCTTGACGCGCTGCACGGCGCCGAAGCCGCGGAGGCTCTTGTTGGGCGGCGCGTCCTTCTCCGCTGGGTTACTGGCGGTGTCGGCGGAGTCGATCAGCACGGAGGCGTCGCATCCTCGGACGAAGCAGTCGTGGAAGTGGAGGCGGAGGAAGGGTCCGGCGAGCGTGGGCGCCTCCTTGAGGATCCCGAGCATCTCCTGCCGGACGATCTCCTCCACGTGCGGGCACGTCTTGCTGTAGAAGCCCACGTCCAGCTGAGCCACGGCGGAGGCCGTAGACAACAGCAGGAGCAGCGCGCCGGCCAGCATTGTGCCGCTGCGACTGCTGAGAGATCTTGAGGAGGAGGCCATGGTTGCTGGGGTGGCTTGGCAAGTTATGCTAGAGGGAGAGGGGGAGGAGGTTGTCACTTTGCCTGTGTGCCACCGGGATGGCCGCCGCTTTATATAGTGTCTACGTACAAATTAGGATTGGGATTAGTGAAGAGTTCGCAATTAGCTTATTCTTAGTGGTTGACGTGCAGTGTAATGGTAGTAAGTACGTAGGCATGCAGCTTTGTATGGCTTGTTCAGCTGTGCCCGGGGATGTTAAGCAGTACGTTGACGTCTACTGTTTCATCAACCTTTTCTGTCTTTGGTCGGTGTGTCTTCACCTGTCACACGTTGGACCTGGCTACGTACCTAGCTAAGCACACTGAAGTGCCGATCAGTGATTGATATTTGAATATACCATCGATTATTCAATTCCTTTTCCAGGAATGTGTTGGGAAGGGGCCGGGAATAAATTTTTTTTAGGGATCATTTTTGGTAAGAGGTAACTAATTGGAATTATTACTTTAGTCCAATTAATTTTAATCTCGTATCTTAACTTTTCACGTAAGAGTAATATATAATAGATCTACTCTCTCACGGCTCAGAACAATTTGAATATCAAGGGCACGGTGAGAGGTGGCTCCCTCTCCTCCGCGTCGTCTCCCGCGAGGCGGCCCGAAGGCCAACCCAATCCCCGCCGCCGCTCCCTCCTCCCCCCTCCTCCTCCCTCGCCGCCCGGCTGTTGCCGGCGGCGGGGCCCCGTTGTCGCTCCGCCCGGGCAGTGCTGGCGCGGGCCGGCGCCCCGGGCCGGGTCGTGGCGCTGCGGCCGGGCTCCACGGCGGCGCGGCGGGCTGGGGCCGCGCCCTGCCGTCCCTGCCTCCCCCCGCGGCGGGCGGCTAGGCGGGTGGCGCGCCTGTGTTCGGGACGGCGGCCACTTCGGCGCGGCCGTATCTGGCTCAAGGCGGCGTGGGCTGCGGGTGACCACCTCTGCCGTGGCTGCGGCAGGTGGTGGTGGCTCCGCGGCAGTTGGTGGTGGCGGTGCGGGCCGGAGGTTGGAGACGACGGCCGCGGCGGCTCTTCCGGATCTGGCCTCTCGGCGGCGTGGACCGCGACGGCTAGGGCTATGGGCGGCGGCCCTGACCAAGGCCCCCTCGGCTAGTCGGGGTGGCGGCGCAGTGGAGGTGGTTGCGCGGGTGCGTGCCCGGCGGCTGTCGTGGTGGTGGCAGGTTGATTGCGGCGACGACCAGATTGTCCTGGCGTCGGCTCGTCTATAGGCTGCGTGTATCGGCCTTCGACCCCTCTCCTCGGCGTCCGTTCGCTTGTCTTGCCGGAGGGCTGGCCTTCTCCCGGTTGCGGTCCATCGACCGTCTCGCACCCGGTGCCGTAGGACCGAGCTGGTCTCGCGCCCAGCAGCACGACCGGCCCGTCTCGCGCCCCACAGCAGGACCGGCCCGTCTCGCGCCCGGCGGCAGGACTGCGCTCGTCTCGCGTCTGGTGTAGCAGGACGACTCGATGGAGGCTTGTTGTGGCCGGCCTATTGGGTCTCGACGCTGGGACCGGCCAGGGGTGCGAAAGGCAAATCATTTTCCGCCCGTCTCTGTGATTGGGGTATCGGTGGGGCTCGGGGGACTTGGTGTCAAGGTCTTGGATTCCGGGGCGGCGACCCTGTTGGTGGTGGCGCGGTGCTCATGGGCAGAGCTCGTGCCTCGGTGCTGCCCGGCTGCCATGGCCGTGTGGGCGGTGTGGTAGCCGGGGTGTGGCGTTCGGTGGCGATGAGCGTTGGCCGGGGTGAAAACCTACTCTATCTTCATACGGACTGGCGACGGCGTAATCACTCCCTTCTTGAAGGCGTCGTCACGGCTATCATTGCCCGTCGTGTTGCTCTAGGGGATCGGGTGGTGGCGGTGCTCCGGTGTCGTATCCTTCCTGAAGGCACCGCCTTAGAGCCCACGGTTCGTCATATGCGGCTTCACTTCTTCGCCGTGTTCGCGGTTGAAGCCCCCAACGGCTTGTGTAGTACTAGGGAGTGTGTTGCTGCGCTCAACGCCTATGTATCCTGCCTTGGGTGTATATGTGTTTGTGGTGGGTGAGTGCGGTTGTATTAGGCATTGTTGGTCTATGCTTTATATATAAAGCGGGACGAAAGTCTTTTTCGGTATAATAGATCTACACAATTAATTTGATTAGATAATCCACCTGCTAGTTAAATCGATACTACGATTGAGAGTGCAACACAGGATACTAGTACCCCTCTATTCCTAAATGTACGTTTTTCTAGAGATTTTAATATAGACTATATACAGAACAAAATAAGTGAATTTATGCTTTAAAATATGTCTATATACATCAGTATGTAATCTATATTAAGACTAAGGAAAGGAGGGAGTAGCTAGCTAAACTTTAGTGTTGTGTAAAAACAAGCAAGCTAAGAGCATCTCTTGCCACGGGAAAAAAAATCATCTATAAGCTGTCAAATTAGACCTGGCCATCTGTCGGGCCGGGCCGGGCTTCGGGCCGGGCCTACCAAAGCCCGGTACAAAAAACCCAGGCCCGAGCACGGCCCGGCCGTCGGGCCTAAAAATCGGGCCCGAGCCCAGCCCATCGCACTAAAATCTCGTCGGGCCTCGGGCCACGGGCCGGGCCTCTTCGTTAAAACACAAAAATGACGGGCCCGGGCCCGGCTGTCGGGCTTGAAATCTAGGCCCGAGCCCGGCCCGTGGACATGGTCGGGCCGGGCCGGGTCTGGCTTATTGGGCCGGTCCGGGTCTGGCCGACCGGGCCGGGCTGCCCATGGCCAGGTCTATGTCAAATATACTAGACCGGTGCCTCTTGTAAGGATAAATCCCCCTCCTCCTCCACCCCCCCTCGCCGGCCCTTTCCTCCGCTCAGACATATCCACACTGACAATGCCTCTCTCACCCATCCATAGCCTCCATTGATGACACCCTGCAACCTCCGCTGCTCCTCCTGCTTCGCTGCCATCACAGGAACGGGCCAATATCTCCACTGTCGCCTTGATCTCATGGAAGAATAAACCACCCAAAGAGCTTCTATTGTTCCAAAACAAAGCCGACGGACAACAAACATGGCTTAGAGCACCCCTCAAGGAGCCAGGCGGCGCAGTTACCGCGGCAAGACCGATGAGCTTTGTCGATGGGCGGTGAGCTTTATCGTCGACTGACGAGTTTGGTTTGGGGATAATTTCCTTCCTCGGAGCCCCGTCGTCTACTATCCGCTACTCCTAACTTCGATATCGGCTCAATGACGCCGGCCAAGGCTTGCACCTCCTCTGCCCTCAAAGTTTTCGACGAATTGCGTAGGTGCTTTTGTTTAGCTATTTTCATTATGTTTTGCTGTTTTTGCAACAGATTTTTTTGTAAAAAAGCATTAGATCTATTATAGAAGTTCACGGGAAGTAAAATGCATGTCAAACATGATAAAAATACATCGAGATTCCAAGACCACCGAACAACCCCTACTACTGCCAGAACGAGCCGCTGAGGCGCCGTTGTCGCCGCTCCCCTACCGGAGCCGGCTTGACCTTCTTGTTGTTGACAGCCTGCAAGTTTTCGTGCACCTCCCCTAAGGAACAACACCCTAGAGTTGTAGTCCTCTTTGTTGAATTCTTGCATAGATCTGAGGCATCTGACACCAAATCTCGCTACATAAGGAGAACGCCTAACCGCCCCAAAGCGAGGACGGGAATCTATACCTGAGTTCTGTCAACTACGTCGAAACAGACAAACTCGAGGAGGATCGGAGCCTGGAAGACAAAGTCAAAGAAAAAGCACACCCATCCGCCCGAGCACCGCACCTGCGAGGACTAAAAAACCCTAGCCTAGACTACTGGTAGGAGTAGAGGCATTGGGATTCTTCTCCCTGCCTCCAGCCGTCGGAGCAGCTAGCAGAGATGAGGTGAATCCACGGGCTCGCAGGTGAAGTCTAGAGGGGATAGTTTGCCCTAGCCATCTACCGTTTTAAGGAAAATGAGAGGTTGGTTTGCAACTAAATTTGAACTAGAATATTATGGATAGTGTAGATGAAGTGGTTGAGAGCCCGAAAGACAAATTCGAAGAAGAAGCACACCCATCCACCCGAGCATC
>LR738710.1:473139370-473213414 GCA_902687465.1 Secale cereale | reverse complement strand
GGCTCGTCGGTGAAGTCTAGAGGGGATAGTTTGCCCTAGCCATCTAGCGTTTTGAGGAAAACGAGAGGCATGTTTGCAACTAAATTTGAATTAGAATATTATGGATAATGTAGATGAAGCAGTTGAGAGCCCGTAAGGAAACGTCGAAGAAGAAGCACAACCATCCACCCGAGCACCGCACCTGCGATGACTAAAAAACCCTAGCCTAAACTACTGACCGGAGTAGAGGCACCAGGATTCTCCTCCCCGCCACCAGCCGCCGGAGTAGTTGGCAGAGAGGAGGTGAATCCACTGACTCGCCGATGAAGTCTATAGGGAATAGTTTGCCCTAGCCATCTAGGGTTGTGAGGAAAATGGTTTGCAACTAAATTTGAACTAGAATATTTATAAATAGTGTAGATGAAGTGGTTGAGTGAGAGGTTCTTCGACGACTCTTTGTTGGACTAGGAGGAAGAACATGATGATGATTTTGAAATGGCTATTGTCATGATTGTTACCAGGACTTTCAGCGACCGAGGACAATTCGATCGTTTGTACATCAATCGAGATAGATCAGGGGTCATGTCAAGCTAATGAAGAATTACTTCATTTGGCCCTTCCGTGTGTTTGAATTTAAATATTTTGATTTGTAAACACTAAGCTTGTAATGTTCGTTTATTTTTGCGGACTTTTAATATCAAATTTGGATTTAGTAAGTGTGAAATCCAAACTTGATAATAAAAGTTCACAATTCACGAACATTACAAGTTGAAATGTGGTATGTAAACAAAAACTCAGAAGAATTGACGAAGGTATTGTTAAGGAGTTACGATTTGAGGGTTTGGCTAGGAATCGTTTTTATTTAACTCCTCAAATATAAGGATTCAAGGTATAAACGGCCATTCAAGGGGCGAAATTATAAGGATCAGCTAGAGATGCTCTCACGAAGGGTGAGCTACGCTCAGTTTTTGGTGCCTTGTATATTGAAGATTAAAGGACATGAAAAAGTTTAAAAGCTTAAATGATAGGAAAGGGTTAGAGATGTTGAAAGGCTCGGCCAATTTACAAAAGGAAGGAGTAACGCGTATCTTCTACTCCGTATTTTCTTTCCAGACGATAATAAATACATGGCAGAAAAAAAACGAGTCTACCAGAGAGCTACGTAGCAGCTAGCTTGCCCGTAGCATAAGGAAGGTATGCCCCAGAAACTGCAATGCTTGTAGTAAGGTTCTCATGGTTGGTAGCTGGCAAGTTGCAGTCACTGCCAAAGGGTGAAAACTCAACCACATGAATGCACGCGTGGCGACAGAGAGATCGGTCGACGACGGTGAGATTGATCTCCGTGGCTAGCCGGCCGGTCGACCGGGCCGTAGCTTCAAAGGGAACAAACTAACACTTCTGGAAATTATTTGGACAGTTTTGGGACCAATTGAAATGTAGATTTTCTTCAGAAAAGAAAGAATCGAAATATAGGTGTGGATTGCTTCTAGGTGCACGTTGCTTCCAAGGCAACAAATACTCGCAACATCCCAGGGCGTGCTACAGATGCTTAGTCGCTGTTTGGGTTGGTAGCCTTGCCGTTGCTCCTGGCTGTTGCTCTGCTCGGCTCAGAAACGATCGGACTCAGTGTCAGGTTCCGATTGAGATGGTGTTAAGGTTCGAGTTCTATGGATGGGACTGATTGCATCATCGAGTAGATTTTATCTGCAAGTTTTTTTCCTGCAAATTGTTACTCGTATTAGGGCTCTCCCAATGCAGGTTTCTTAGCACGGTTCTATAAATATTTTGCTGATATGTCATTAGTAGCTCACATACAACTCTTGCACGTGGTCATACGAAAAAAAAAAGAATAATAATAAAAATCTGCTAGCCCAATCATATGTATGCATGAGCCCCAAATCATTAAATTTGGAGACAATCAGCGCAATCACATGTATACTACTCCCTTCGTCCCATAATGTAAGACGTTTTTTAACACTACACTAGTGTCAAAAAACGTCTTATATTATGAGACGGAGGGAGTAATATTTAAAAACTGCAATTGAGCTAGTTGTCTTTTCAGTTTATATAACTTCTATGCTATGGTTAATAGCAAATTCCCTCTCCTAGATCTGGTTGATCTGCCAGTCCCTGTCTTCCAGACCCCACTCACTGAGCTCGTCAGAAATAACTTGGTTAGATAGGGGTTTAGAGATGACAGAAATCACAACAGCATTGGAAGACACGGGGGCGACCACAGGCATCCCGAGATCCCCATCTAGAGCAAAGAAAGAACACTGTAATGCCCAGTATGAGATTATACCTCCTACGTGTCGAGACACGACTTAAAGGCATAAGTTCATACTAGAATGATCTCAAGTATGGTATCTTTGCACGACTCATGTAAAAGAGGGATGAAATTATAAAAGAGTAGTTGGCTTACACTCGCCACGTCACACAATGCATTACATAAACTTTCATCATCCAAATAATATCACAGTCCGGCTACGAACGAAGATCCAAATGAAAGATACCATAAACACAAGGTCTGATCGCCCCTAGTAGGAACCACTACTGATCGTTGAAAAACGTCACATACATACAGCCACTCTCTTCATCGAGCTCCCAGCGAAGTTCTGAAACATCTCCTGCACTGTTCTCAGCGGTACCTGCATCTGGTGTTGTAGTATCTGTGAGCCACGATGACTCAGCAATCCCATAACCATGGGTAACAAGACTAGCAAAGCTTAATGGGTATGAAAAAAGGGTAGTGGTGAGGCTGCAGCAGCGGCTAAGCAATATATGGTGGCTAACTTACGAGTACAAGAATAAGATGAGCATCTACGCAAGCGGTCGCAAACTAACAATGATCGCTAAAGATCCCGAACTACCTACGAGTCAAACATAACCCCACCGTGTTCTCTTCTCAAAGTGAAAAGAGACGGTCACAGTTACTCACGCAGTTGTGTGTTTTAACTCGGATCCTCTGTCAAGTTTTCTACAACCGGACATTAACAAATTCCAATCTGCCACATAACCGCGGGCACGGTTTTCGAAAGATCATAACCCTGCAGGGGTGTCCCAACTTAGCCCATCACAAGCTCTCACGATCAACTGAGATAATAATAATTATTACCCCTTATCTTAGGGACAATCCGATCAGGCTCGGAATCCCGGTGCATAAGACATTTCGACAATGGTAAAACAAGTCCAGCAAGACCTCCCGGCGTGCCGACACCCTGATAGTAGCCGCGCATATCTCGTCTGAGGCCACGTCCGAATGAGCAATACGTACAGCAACCGAAGACCCCGGATAACTGGGTGGCACCGCAAGTGGCTCTAGTTTAGGACCAACACCATCAGCACTGGCCCTCCTGTTATGTAGAAGAATCTTCGGGGACATGAACCCCTATGCAAATTAATTAATTATTAAGTTGTTATTATGAGGCAAATTAAAACCAATGTTGGGCCTTGCTGGAGGAGTTTTATTCAAAGCCGAACTGTCAAGGGGTCCCCATATACCCAACCGTGTAAGGAACGCAAAATCAAGAAACATAATGCCGGTTTATCGGCTCCTAAGGTGGCATGAGTGGAACAAAACACCAAGCAAAATGCCAAGCCTTCCACCCATTGCCAAGTATATATGTGTGTTAAGATATATAAGATATATTGTGATATTCCCATAACATCAAGTTCCAACATGGAACAATCTTCATCTTCACCTGCAACTAACAACGCTATAAGAGGGGCTGAGCAAGCGGGTAACATAGCCAAACAATGGTTTGCTAGGAAGGAATCCAAGGTTAGGGGTTTCATGGCAACAAGGAGAGGGGATAACTATAAAGATGGGTAGCGCGACATATAACGATAGCATCGCGACAACTAAGCATGGCAATGATAGTAAAGGTATATAAGGGTATGGTCATCTTGCCTGGGATTCCACAAGGAAGAAGAACGAGTCCATGAAGTAGTCGAACAATCCTCACAACTCCGGAACGAACCCGAAGCTTACGAGAGAAGCAAACCGGAAAGAAGCAAACAACATGGTGAACACACATATCATAACCATGGCATGATGCACAAACAAGTATGATGCATGTCCGGTTTAAATATGCATGGCATGGTAAAGTGCACAAACAAGTACTACAAGTTAAGTGGAGCTCAATATGGTACGATTTGCATATTGACAAAACACCACATTTTATTTGTTTAGTTGACTCTCGTTTATTTACAAGACAATATTAAATGTTTGTTAACATGGCAAGAGGTGAAGCAAAAGTAAACTACCTATTTAAGCAAGTTTAAATGAGGCCAGAAGGACAAACAACAATTCCGAAAATCCCCATGTGCATAAGATGAATTTGGGTATTGTTCTGCCTAAAAACATATTTTAAAGTTATTGAACAGCAAAAGTAAATGCACCATGTTAATCTACACATTTTCCCACCCCATTTACATATAAAGTTTATTAAATTCGGACATACGGTTATTTAGTTATGAATTAAACCATTTCAACATGTTATTTAAGCAAAACAATGCAAACAACAATTTTAATAATTTTTATCATGGATGAAAGTAGCATATTATGAAACTAGACAAAATTCTGAGCATTTTACATATCTAAAGTTTTTACATATGAAGCAGGGTTTGTGAGTTATTAAATGAATGAACTAGGGGGGCTTTTTTGTAAAACAACAGTTTTCTGGAAAAATTACTAAAATCGCAGATCCTGGAAAAAAGGTCATCGGGCCGAAAGGGCAGGCTGGCCCAACAGGAAAAGAAAAAAACATAAGGCGCTGGGGAGGCTGCCCACCCATGTGCCAGGCCCGGTTGGTGGAGAGGTAGCAGGCCGGGCAGCTTGGCCTTGGCGCGCGGAGGAGTCGGGCGAGGCCACGGCTCGCTTGCTGGATCGGGTCAAGGCGGACCCGGGCGCGGTCGTTGACCTCCCGCTCGAACCCGTCGGGAAGCAGGACGGCGACAGCTGGGGGCGAAGAACGGCAACGAGGCGGCGGGATCCACGGCGGGGAAGGCGCGGCGACATGGAGCCAGGGATGAGGCCGGTGTTGAAGGACTCGTCGGATCTGACAGAGACGGCGACGACCTGAGCAGGCCGCGGCGGGAGTTGCAAGGCCATGGTGGAGGATTTCAGTTCGATGGTTCCTGTCCCTGACGAAGAGAGACATAGAGAGTTGAGACAGAAGAAAGAGCGAGGGAAAGGAAGGGAGGGCGCGAGGGAGGCCGGACGGCGTGACCTGGAGGTGCTTGTGATGGTCGACGGTGAGGCGAGGTGGTGGGGCTCGATGCGGCTTGGTTCCCTGTGAGAGAGATGTGAGAAAGAGGGAGGAACACAGGGAGGAAGGGAGACAGGGAAGGAGATGAGCGGGACGAGGCCGGCGGTGCTCATCTGCCGTTGCTGCTTAGGTGGTCGGCGGCCATCGGCGCGATGTGGGGCATGGAGGAGCATGGGAACGAGGCAGAGGAAGGCAGCCAGATCGAGCTACAGGCACACACAAAGCTGGTTGCCGGCGTTGAGCAGGGGCGGGGTCGTGCTCGAGGACGAGCTCGGGCGCGGGCTGCGTGGATGGATTGGATCTGGGTGTGGCTGGTGGTTGGCACGGTGGGGAATGAGAGGATCCCGAGGTGGGAGATGCTGGCGGCGGCGTGATGGGACAAGAGGGCTAGAATTTAGGGTTTGACAAAATTGGACTAGGGGACTGCTTAAATAGGTAGGTAGATACTAGAGGCAATTTTTTGGACTCTCCGATTAAATCGGACGGTTTGAGAAAAAAAATAGGCTAGGGAGTCCAAATGAGAAACTGATGATATTTTAGGGATGTTTGGGGATGATCCGGACCCAATGGTAACGACAGCCCGGTTCGGGTTCGGGTAAGTTTCGGACGCACACGAGGGGGTCTGAGAGAGATTGACAAGACAAAGGGGGCTGACAAACATCAACGGAGACGAGGAAGAAGCGGCAACTATGAACGGTTACGAGTTTTATGAAAACATGCGGATGCAATGCACATGATGCCATGATGAAATGCAATAAGCAAAAATAAAATAGAGCAAGCAAATGAAACACACGGCGAAACCCGGAATAGCTTGAAATCTTCTGGAGCATCGGTCTTGGGGCGTCACAACTCTCCCACACTAACAGAGGATCGCGACCCGAGATCCTAGAGATGGCACCGGATAGCAGAGGATAAGGAAGAGGTAAAACAAAGTTGCTTCTTGACAAACGAGTGAAACCAATGAACCTTGGAGGGTTGGACAACTTGAATTAAAGAAAATAACGGAGATAACGAAATTGAAAAACACTCTATTAGACAAGAGGTATAGGAATACGACGAGAACCAAGAGGTTAAGTGACAAGATATTTATTGAGACCACTCCGGTTAAAACAAGACAGAGAATGAATGAGAATGAAATAACTTGGACATCACTCCGACTGAAAATGGAAGGAATTTAACCTCCGAAACAATTGAAAGAATGACGTAAAGGGTAAGAATGGCTTCAGACAACACTCCGGTTAAGAGAGTCAAAACTTGATAAGATGAGAGAACTAGAATGGAGGTCACGACACTCCTGTTAAATGGACTGGAAAGGACAAGAGCATGATCTTGATATGACAAGATGATGGTTCGAAGAGAGCAATATCACAAAGCCTCCGGAACGAAAGAATAGATGCTAGATCAATGAGAGAAATGAAAGGAGAAGAAAATGATAAATTATCCCACAACCGAATTTGAAAATCATCCTTACGAAGAAGGGTTGAACGGAGTTGTTGGAAACTCAACAACGAAAAGAATAAACTTGATGTGGACTTATGGGAAACATCTCAAAATTATGAGGTGACCACCATCCACTAACGGAAACCAATTGTTGGATTGAGATCAACAAGGAGACGAAAAACTTATTTCGCCGAGAGGATAAATGAAAAGCTTGGGTTATTTATAAGCACCATAAATAGCAACAATCCTTAGGGAAAGTTTTTTGGTGAAATACAACCCAAGATAAATCCAATAAACAAAATGGGAGGTTGAAAGGATCTCCTGGGAAATAAGGATGATGGGTTTAAATACTTCATTCTTGATAACTTGTGAATCATGAAACATGAAGGGAAATTGTCAAAAATGACATACCACCACCTCAAAAGATAAGGTAGATAGAATTACACTTCAAAATGTAAGATGAAGAATGCTTGAGCTCCAACAAGAATCTTAAAGAACACTTGAAGGATGAATTAAATCATGATGAACCACCATGAAGAACTCCGGTAATAAAAGGATGAGAAGTGAAAGATGAAAAGAATAAGATTGAAGCCTTGCAATGATTTAGATGGAGCTTTGCAAAGATATACTTGCAATAACTTGGAGCTCGGGAAAAGAAGATGAAAGGACTTGGGATTAGAATTTATTCATCATGAACAAATTCCGAGGGAGGAATTAATCTCTTGGAAGAAGCTAGAATAAGAATTATGTTATGCATATCCTTCATCAATTTAAATTGACGATAAGCAATGGATTTGGCATACTACTTCTTCTTGTTGCAAGAATTAAAGAGAGATCTCGCACAAACTTGAGAAAGTATTCAACGAATCTCCGGTAGGATTATGAAAAGAACAAATGAATTAATACAATAACAAGGAAGAGAAATCTTGAATGAACCACCGTAAGAATATGGAGACGAACGAAGAGGCATCAATTAAGAATAGTTGGAGGACAAAGTTGAAAACTGAGAACGAAGAAATCTTCTAAAATGATGGCCTTCGGAGGATCACAATGGGAAGAATTCATGAAATGCTCTGAAGGGGCATGAAAACAATTCCCACAATCAAAAACAATTATGAGGATGACATGAAGCTAGAACCACGAATCTTTGGAAGAACGGGTAAGGATTCAAGAGGTACTCTTCTTCGGTCTTCAAAACGTGAGAATGACGACGAGATACACCACCATGAATTGTTGAGGCACTCTGGAATGAAGAATTAAAAGGTTGAAACAATGGTGAAAAGAATTTGAACGCGATCTTGGAGAAGGCATATGACTGATGTAATCCATTCTTATGTCACATTTTGAAAAGAATTTGAGTATAACTCCAGAAAAATTAGAAGAATTAGGTAAGATCCTGGAAAAGACCTGTGGGTTAGGGCCCACTCAAAAGAAATCACCGTTGAAAAGATTGCTTAAGAGATATTGCATCGGTTGAATTAAATGGCTTGAGCGAGATAACCACCTCAAAATAGTTTGAACGGATGAAGAATTGAAACACAAATCTTCTGAGATACCTTGTAGACTCCGGATAAGAATTAGAGAGAGTTGAATAATCAAGAGAGACTTGGATAAGAATTTTCAACATGTGAAAACATGTGAAACAAAAGGAAGAGATATGATCATGATCGAAGCTTGAAATTAAGTTCACCGGAGAAGAAACGAGAACGAAGAACAATAACTTGAAGCTTCCTTAGCATCTTCCTGAGGAATCACCGGATAATGAAATTGAACGAAAGAATGAAGAAACATCACATGAATATAAGGACACTTGATCAAGGACTCTGGCTCCAAAAAGAAAAGGGAGGGAGGGTGGGGAAAAACAAAGACAACTTGGGATGAATGAAATAGACCCGTTGAGAAAAACCAAGAATTGGTCTGCACATTTGAAAGAATCAGGTTAGCTTGAAGAGAAGCGCACCGGTTGAAAATAATTTACATAGCAATCCGGATGATCAAGATGCACTAGCACTCCCATAGAAATATGAGAACACCGATTAGGAAAGGTATGGAATCAACACTTGACATCGAAGCATCTCGAATACCAGAATCAAAACAAAAACAAAGGATAGATATGTTGCAACATAATCTTCACAATATCCTCCGAACAGAGAATTGAACGAATGAATTCCACAGTTTAATGGTACAACAATCTTCTCGAGAAGCCACTTGGGAGAACAAAAGGTAAATAAAAACAACAAGGAGCAGATAGAACAAATACAAGATAGAAGCTTCGTTCCACATGTTCGTGCTGAAAGCTCATGGAACGTGTTATGAAAGGGTTTTGAAATCCCCGGATCAGCATAGCCAAGGACCCTTTAAGATGCAACTCCCGATTGGAACAACGCCCATAAAACCTCTTCACTCAATGTTGAACCCCGAACTTCATATCATGCATTCGTTGGAAGAATGCCTACGTGCTACAAGAAGAACCCACCTATTAATTTCCGAAGGTTTCCGGTTATGCAATCGGGTGTTGGGGATACAGGGGAAGCACCGCGCACTCAACTCTAATCCTACGTCCAGCTGTATCCATCCTTCAACACATAACCAATCATTTTCGGAAACCGTTTACCTCGGACCTTTGAAACGCATCTGCTATACAAGCTATGGCAATACTCCCGAACTATCCCACCAGTACTGGGTGACGTCGGGGTTATCTCACCACTAACCGCATAGAAGAGTTTCCGATGTCGGCCGTCTTAAGTATTCTAGAACCGCTGCGATGCATTTGTGACGACAACACCTCGAAGGTCAACTCCCGGGGACACTGCCACAACCCCTAAATGACAGGAGGCATCGAGAACAATGTTCTCGTCACAATGACATCGGAACAATCCAAAAAATACTCGCGTGATCGTAAAAAAAATTTAGTGAACTTTTGAGAGTAGAAGAGATAGAACAATCATCAGGAGTCCTCACCGGAGTGATAAAGGGATGAGGAGTAAAAATAAATCCTACTCTCCGATATATATATATAGGACTCAAAACATTTTCATGTGTGTGCCTATACTCAACCGTCGACGATTTGATCAAACAGTGGGGGCTCCTAGGTCGGAGAAGGCTCTGATTACCAACTTGTAATGCCCAGTATGAGATTATACCTCCTACGTGTCGAGGCACGACTTAAAGGCATAAGCTCATACTAGAATGATCTCAAGTATGGTATCTTTGCACGACTCATGTAAAAGAGGGATGAAATTGTAAAAGAGTAGTTGGCTTACACTCGCCACGTCACACAATGCATTACATAAACTTTCATCATCCAAATAACATCACAGTCCGGCTACGGACGAAGATCCAAATGAAAGATACCATAAACACAAGGTCCGATCGCCCCTAGTAGGAACCACTACTGATCGTCGAAAAACGTCACATACATACAACCACTCTCTTCATCGAGCTCCCAGTGAAGTTCTAAAACATCTCCTGCACTGTTCTCAGCGGTACCTGCATCTGGTGTTGTAGTATCTGTGAGCCACGAGGACTCAGCAATCCCATAACCATGGGTAACAAGACAAACAAAGCTTAATGGGTATGAAAAAAAGGGTAGTGGTGAGGATGCAGCATCGGCTAAGCAATATATGGTGGCAAACTTACGAGTACAAGTATAAGGTGAGCATATACGCAAGCGGCCGCAAACTAATAATGACCGCTAAAGATCCCGAACTACCTACGAGTCAAACACAACCCCACCGTGTTCTCTTCTCAAAGTGAAAAGAGACAGTCATGGTTACTCATGCAGTTGTGTGTTTTAACTCGGATCCTCTGTCAAGTTTTCTACAACCGGACATTAACAAATTCAAATCTGCCATATAACCGCAGGCACGGCTTTCAAAAGATCATAACCCTGCAGGGGTGTCCCAACTTTGCCCATCACAAGCTCTCACGATCAACTGAGATAATAATAATTATTACCCCTTATCTTAGGGACAATCCGATCAGGCTCGGAATCCCGGTGCACAAGACATTTCGACAATGGTAAAACAAGTCCAGCAAGACCTCCCGGCGTGCCGACACCCTGATAGTAGCCGCGCGTATCTCGTCTCAGGCCACGTCCGGATGTGCAATAGGTACAACAACCGAAGACCCCAGATAACTGGGTGGCACCGCAAGTGGCTCTAGTTTGGGACCAACACCATCAGCACTGGCCCCCCTGTTATGTAGAAGAATGTTCGGGGACATGACCCCCTATGCAAATTAATTAATTATTAAGTTGTTATTATGAGGCAAATTAAAACCAATGTTGGGCCTTGCTGGAGGAGTTTTATTAAAAGCCGAACTGTCAAGGGGTCCCCATATACCCAACCGTGTAAGGAACGCAAAATCAAGGAACATAATGCCGGTTTATCGGCTCCTAAGGTGGCATGAGTGGAACAAAACACCGAGCAAAAGGCCAAGCCTTCCACCCATTGCCAAGTATATAGGTGTGTTAAGATATATAAGATATATTGTGATATTCCCATAACATCAAGTTCCAACATGGAACAATCTTCATCTTCACCTGCAGCTAACAACGCTATAAGAGGGGCTGAGCAAGCGGGTAACATAGCCAACCAACGGTTTGCTAGGAAGGTGTCCAAGGTTAGGTGTTTCATGGCAACAAGGAGAGGGGCTAACTATAAAGATGGGTAGCGCGACATATAACGATAGCATCGAGATAACTAAGCATGGCAATGATAGTAAAGGTATCCAAGGGTATGGTCATCTTGCCTGGGATTCCACAAGGAAGAAGAACGGGTCCATGAAGTAGTCGAACAATCCTCACAACTTCGGAACGAACCCGAAGCTAACGAGAGAAGCAAACCGGAAAGAAGCAAACAACATGGTGAACACACATATCATAACCATGGCATGATGCACAAACAAGTATGATGCATGTCCGGTTTAAATATTCATGGCATGGCAAAGTGCACAAACAAGTACTACAAGTTAAGTGGAGCTCAATATGCAACGAGTTGCATATTGAGAAAACACCACATTTTATTTGTTTAGTTGACTCTCGTTTATTTACAAGACAATATTAAATGTTTGTTAACATGGCAAGAGGTGAAGCAAGAGTAAACTACCTATTTAGGCAAGTTTAAATGAGGCCGGAAGGACAAACAACAATTCCGGAAAATCCCCATGTGCATAAGATGAATTTGGGTACTGTTCTGCCTAAAAACATATTTTAATATTATTGAACAGCAAAAGTAAAGGCACCATGTTAATCTATACATTTTTCCACCCCATTTACATATAAAGCTCATTAAATTCGGAGCTACAGTTATTTAGTTATGAATTAAACCATTTTAACATGTTATTTAAGCAAAACAATGCAAACAGCAATTTTAATAATTTTTATCATGGATGAAAGTAGCATATTATGAAACTAGACAAAATTCTGAGCATTTTACATATCTAAAGTTTTTACATATGAAGCAGGGTTTGTGAGTTATTAAACGAATGAACTAGGGGGGCTTTTCTGTAAAACAACAGTTCTCTGGAAAAATTACTAAAATCGCAGATCCTGGAAAAAAGGTCATCGGGCCGAAACGGCAGGCTGGCCCAACAGGAAAAGAAAAAAACATAAGGCGCTGGGGAGGCTGCCCACCCATGTGCCAGGTCCGGTTGGTGGAGAGGTAACAGGCCGGGCAGCTTGGCCTTGGCGCGCGGAGGAGTCGGGTGAGGCCATGGCTCGCTTGCTGGATCGGGTCAAGGCGGACCCGGGCGCGGTCGTTGACCTCTCGCTCGAACCCGTCGGGAAGCAGGACGGCGACAGCTGGGGGTGAAGAACGGCAATGAGGCGGCGGGATCCATGGCGGGGAAGGCACGCGACATGGAGCCAGGGACGAGGCCGGTGTTGGACTCGTCAGATCTGACAGAGACGGCGACGACCTGAGCAGGCCGCGGCGGGAGCTGCAAGGCCATGGCGGAGGATTTCAGTTCGATGGTTCCTGTCCCCGACGAAGAGAGACAGAGAGAGTTGAGATAGAAGAAAGAGCAAGGGAAAGGAAGGGAGGGCGCGAGGGAGGCCGGACGGCGTGACCTGGAGGTGCTTGTGATGGTCGACGGTGAGGCGAGGTGGGGGGGGGCTCGATGCGGCTTGGTTCCCTGTGAGAGAGATGTGAGAAAGAGGGAGGAACACAGGGAGGAAGGGAGACAGGGGAGGAGATGAGCGGGATGAGGCCGGCGGTGCTCATCTGCTGTTGCTGCTTAGGTGGTCGGCGGCCATCGGCGCGAGGTGGGGCATGGAGGAGCACGAGAACGAGGCAGAGGAAGGCGGCCAGATCGAGCTAGAGGCACACACATAGCTGGTTGCCGGTGTTGAGCAGGGGCGGGGTCGTGCTCGAGGACGAACTCGGGTGCAGGCTGCGTGGATGGATTGGATCTGGGTGTGGCTGGTGGTTGGCACGGTGGGGAATGAGAGGATCCCGAGGTGGGAGATGCTGGCGGCGGCGCGATGGGACAAGAGGGCTAGAATTTAGGGTTTGACAAAATTGGACTAGGGGACTGCTTAAATAGGTAGGTAGATACTAGAGGCAAGTTTTTGGACCCTCCGATTAATCGGACGGTTCGAGAAAAAAATAGGCTAGGGAGTCCAAATGAGAAACTGATGATATTTTAGGGATGTTTGGGGATGATCCGGACCCAATGGTAACGACAGCCTGGTTCGGGTTCGGGTAAGTTTCGGACGCACACGAGGGGGTGTGAGAGAGATTGACAATACAAAGAGGGCTGACAAACGTCAACGGAGACGAGGAAGAAGCGGCAACTATGAACGGTTACGAGTTTTATGAAAACATGCGGATGCAATGCACATGATGCCATGATGAAATGCAACAAGCAAAAATAAAATAGAGCAAGCAAATAAAACACACGTCGAAACGCGGAATAGCTTGAAATCTTCTGGAGCATCGGTCTTGGGGCGTCACAAACACCCAGGCAGATCAAGACCAAACTGTTTGAAGGCTGGAAATTTGCCGCGGTTCTCGCACTCCACAGTGAGATGGCCCTCCGAGCGACAAATCAGACAGAAAGGTGGGAACTTGCATCGGGACTGGAAGTGGCCCGCCCGGTGGCAAGCAAAGCAAGTCAAAGTAGCAGGTCCACGCGCGGAACCACCGCCAGAGGCCGGCCCACCACCGCGAGAGCGGATGAAGCCCCGAGGCAATGGGACAGGACGAGGAAGGATACCATCACCAGCCGCCATCGAGGACGACCCCAGCTAGTGAGGAGAGGTCCGACGGTTCTTGGAGGGGAAGGAGGCGGTTCCATACCCACCACCCGACCCCACCGAACCGCGCCCCAACCGAAACGCCCCACAGATCCAGGGCCGACGCTACCACCACGGCCCCTCGCCAGCGCCTAGCCGACCGGACTACGTGGAAGATCAGGACGGGGACCTGTCGTGGCCGCCGACGAGCCCGACGCCGCAGTTTCCCAGGGATCGACCTCAATCAAGCGGTTGACAGTGCCAAAGTTGTGGCATCGTTGTCTGAAACCTGGGTGCTCCTTAATGATGTGCCGTTGATAACCCACAAGTGTAGGGGATCCCAACAGTTTTCGAGGGTAGGGTATTTGACCCAAATTTATTGATTCGACACAAGGGGAGCCAAAGAATACTCTCAAGTATTAGCAGCTAAGTTGTCAATTCAACCACACCTGGAAACTTAGTATCTGCAGCAAGGTAATTTAGTAGAAAGGTAATATGGAACTAACGGTAACGGTAGCAAAAGTAGCGATAGTGTTTTTGTAGTGATTGTAACAGTAGCAGGGAAAGGTAAATAAGCAACAAGCAATATGTGAAAAGCTCGTAGGCATTGGATCGGTGATGGAGAATTATGTCGGATGCGATTCCTCATGTAAAAGTTATAACATAGGGTGACACAGAACTAGCTCCAGTTCATCAATGTAATGTAGGCATATATTCCGAATATAGTCATACGTGCTTATGGAAAAGAACTTGCATGACATCTTTTGTCCTACCCTCCTGTGGCAGTGGGGTCCTAATGGAAACTAAGGGATATTAAGGCCTCCTTTTAATAGAGTACCGGACCAAAGCAGTAACACATAGTGAATACATGAATGTCTCAAACTACAGTCATCACCGGGAGTGGTCCCGACTATTGTCACTTCGGGGTTGCCGGATCATAACACATAGTAGGTGACTATTGACTTGCAAGATAGGATCAAGAACACACATATATTCATGAAAACATAATAGGTTCGATCTGAAATCATGGCACTCGGGCCCTAGTGACAAGCATTAAGCATAGCAAAGTCATAGCAACATCAATCTTAGAACATAGTGGATACTAGGGATCAAACCCTAACAAAACTAACTTGATTACATGGTAAATATCATCCAACCCATCACCGTCCAGCAAGTCTACGATGGAATTACTCACACACGGCGGCGAGCATCATGGAATTGGTGATGGAGTAAGGTTGATGATGATGACGGCGATGATCTCCACTCTTCGGAGCCCCGAACGGACTCCAGATCAGCCCTCCCGAGAGAGATTAGGGCTTGGCGGCGGCTCCGTATCGTAAAACGTGATAATTCCTTCTTTCTGATTTTTTTTCTCCCCGAAAGTGAATATATGGAGTCGGGGAAGACGTCGGTGGAGCAACAGGGGGCCCACGAGGCAGGGGGCGCGCCCCCACCCTCGTGGACAGGGTGTGGGCCCCTTGGTCTATTTCTTTCCACATATATTTTTTATATATTCCAAAATAATTCTCCGTTGAATTTCAGGTCATTTCGAGAATTTTATTTCTGCCCAAAAATAACACCATGGCAGTTCTGCTGAAAACAGCGTCAGTCCGGGTTAGTTCCATTCAAACCATGCAAGTTAGAGTCCAAAACAAGGGCAAAAGTGTTTGGAAAAGTAGATACTTTGGAGACGTATCAACTAGCTTAAACCTTTGCTTGTCCTCAAGCAATTCAGTTGATAAACTGAAAGTGATAAAGAAAAACTTTGACAAACTCTGTTTGCTCTTGTTGTTGTAAATATGTAAAGCCAACGTTCAAGTTTTTAGCAAAGATCATGAACTAACCACATTCACAATAACTTTCAGGTCTCATGTCTACTCATATCAATGGCATAATCAACTAGCGAGCAATAATAATAAACCTCGGATGACAACACTTTCTCAAAACAATCATAATATGATATAACAAGATGGTATATCGCTAGCTCTTTCTGAGACCGCAAAACATAAATGCAGAGCACCTTTAAAGATCAAGGACTGACTAGACATTGTAATTAATGGTAAAAGAGATCCAGTCACAATCATACTCAATGCAAATTAATAGCAATACATGAAAATGCCAGCGGTGCTCTCCAACTGGTGCTCTCTAATAAGAAGATGATGACTCAACATAAAAGTAAATAGATAGGCCCTTCACAGAGGGAAGCGGGGATTTATAGAGGTGCTAGAGCTCGATTTTGAAATAGAGATGGATAATATTTTGAGCGGTATACTTTCATTGTCAACATAGCAACCAAGAATCTTGATATCTTCCATGCTACACACATTATAGGCGGTTCCCAAACAGAATGGTAAAGTTTATACTCCCCCAGCCACCAACAAGCACACTCCACGGCTAGCCCGAAACAACAGGTATCGTCCAAACCAGCAACAACCCTGGGGGAGTTTTGTTTAATTATTATGATTTGAGCATGGGACTGGGCATCCCGATTACCAGCCATTTTCTCATGAATGATGAGCGGAGTCCACTCATCGTGAGAATAACCCACCTAGCATGGAAGATATAGACATTCCTAGTTGATACATGAGCTGTTTGAGCATACAAAACAGAATTTCATTTGAAGGTTTAGAGTTTGGCACATACAAACTTACTTGGAACGACAGGTAGATACCGCATATAGGAAGGTATGGTGGACTCATATGGAATAAGTTTGGGGTTTATGGAAGTGGATGCACAAGCAGTATTCCCGCTTAGTACAGGCAAAGGCTAGAAAGAGATTGGGAAGCGACCATCTAGAGAGCGACAACAGTCATGAACATGCATTAAAATTAATAAACAATGAGGGAAAGCATGAGTAGGATATAAATCACCATGAACATAAATATCATGGAGGCTATGTTGATTTTGTTTCAACTACATGCGTGAACATGTGCCAAGTCAGACCACTTGAATCATTCAAAGGAGGATACCACCCTATCATACCACATCACAACAATTTTAATATCATGTTGGCACGCAAGATACACCATTATAAACTCCTAGCTAATTAAGCATGGCATGAGCAGCTATGATCTCTAATTGTCATTGCAAGCATGTTTCATTCATAACAAGCTGAATCAGGAACGATGAACTATCATATTTACAAAAACAAGAGAGGTCGAGTTCATAGCAGCTTTTCTCATCTCAATCAATTCATCATATATCATCATTATTGCCTTTCACTCGCACGACCGAACGGTGTGGAAAATAATAATAGTGCACGTGCATTGGACTAAGCTGGAATCTGCAAGCATTTAATACAAGAGAGAAGACAAAGTAATATGGATCATCGTTAAATCAACAATAAAGCATATGAGAGTCACTAAACATTGTCATCATGGTCTTCTCCTCTTGTCCCCCAAAGAAAAGAAAAGAAACTATTTACACGGGAAAGCTCCCAACAAGCAAAAGAAGAACGAGAAATCTTTTTGGGTTTTCTTTTAATTACTAATACTACAGGCATGGAAAGTAAACTAGCTAAAATGCTACAACTAATTTTTTTGTTTTTCTTAAGGTTTTAACACACAACAAAAAAGACTAAGAAAAGAATTGAAACTAGCATGGATAGTACAATGAAAGAGTGTGAGCACCGACTACTGGAATAAGTGTGTGAACATGAATGTAATGTCGGTGAGAAATATGTACTCCCCAAAGCTTAGGCTCTTAGCCTAAGTTGGTTTATGGCCAATATTGGTCTGATGGATATCCAAAGTCGTAGTTGGGCTTGTACTGAGATGCAGCAGCTACCACCTTACGAGTTGCATCCTGAAGGCAAGCTACCCTCGTCGTCTCCTGATACTCATTTGACTCTTCCCTGGTTATAGTATATCTCCCTTTTTCCTGAAAGTCAAAGAATGTAGGAGCAGGAAGAGCAATATGGACAGTGCGACGCCTGTCAAAGATTAGTCGATATTGGGGGGACTGCTCATCCCTCTCAATGAATTGATGGCGAATCATGGCATTATAATCTAAATAGGCATGAGGCAACTCCACATCATTCTC
This sequence comes from Secale cereale, assembly GCA_902687465.1. NCBI lineage: Eukaryota > Viridiplantae > Streptophyta > Magnoliopsida > Poales > Poaceae > Secale > Secale cereale. The sequence continues at coordinate 473,195,447 of LR738710.1, read as the reverse complement.
GTGTATGGGCACATGAAGATAATTAGCCAAGAAAGTTGCATAAATTCCACCAAAAAGATCGTCATTTAAACCATTATGATGTGAAAGTGCGTTATATCGACTAGAGGGGGGGTGAATAAGCGATTTTTATGAATTCTTCACTGAGGAATTTGCGGGTGAGGAAATTCCTTAGCGAAGAACTACTTGCAGCGGGATAAGTACTCAGAAGTAAACATAACAGATTACAAGCATGGTCATCATGATGAAATGAAGACAAGCACAGAGTACAGAAAGCGTAAACACAGGATAACACAGGATGAAGACAAACAGACTAAAGAAATTGAACTGAGGAAGTTGAGAAAGTCTTCAGTAAAAGTCTTCAAACAGATATGAACAAGCACACAACACAGTTACGAGGAAATTAAAGAGTTGAGGAAATAGAACCTGTAAGCTTGGTGAAGACAATGATTTGTTAGACCAGTTCCAACTGTTGTCTCAGTTGTACATCTGGTTAGGGAGGCTAGGTATTTAAACCTGATGACACACAGTCCCGGACACCCAGTCCTTGACGCATAGTCCAAGACACCAAGTCCTCACCGTATTCCCCTTGAGCTAAGGTCACACAGACCTCGCCCAATCACTCATGGTAAGTCTTCACAGGTGACTTCCTAACCTTCACAAACTAGGTCACTCGGCGATCCACAATTCCTCTTGGATGCTCTAGACCATGACGCCTAACCGTCTGGAAGAAGCATAGTCTTCAAAGGTAACAAGCGTCGGATCCGCTCATGATTAATCTCTTCAGTGATGCTCAATCACTTTTGGGTTTGTAGGTGTTTGGGTTTTTTCCTCACTTGATGATTTTCGCTCAAAGTCCTCGGAGGATGGGTTGCTCTAATGACAAGTGTGAGTTTCTCTCGGAGCAGCCAACCGGCTAGTGGTTGTAGGGGGCGGCTATTCATAGCCTAGGGAGCAACCCGACATGATAAGACATAAATGCCCTTAATGATATGACCGTTATGTAGGTAGATATTTTGGGACAGCTGGCGCATAGCACAACAACGGTCGGAAATTTGAGTATCAAATTCCTCAGGGCTATCATGTTCCTCAATTGTAGTAAATCTGCACTTGCGAATTCCTAACTCCTCAGTCAGAACAAATTCCTCAGAGACCAGAATAACTTCGTCTCTGTCACTGAAGAATATGACTGAACTGTATGAGATTTCCAATGGCTTCACTCGAAGGGATTGATAGGTGTAGGATTTTGAGTTGAGCATCAAATGGAAATTTTTCCTTAGTATTTCCTCAACCCCCTTTAACACCTATGACTCAAGAAAGAGAAAATGAAACTACGAAAACAAAAGCCTTCACGCTTCATGTTCCTCAAATGAATACCAAGTCTTCAAGGTCACACCAATTTCTTCACTTTCGAAGTCTTCAGAAAGTCTTCAGAAAGTCTTCAGAAATCCAAAGTCTTCAGTCGAAGAACTTCATTTCTAGGGGTCGACTTTCTCTATAAATATCAAACTCCTCATAGACTTATAGACATGTGTACACTCATAAACACATTAGTCCCTTAACCTATAAGTCTTCAATACACCAAAATCACTAAGGGGCACTAGATGCACTTACAGTCTCCCCCTTTTTGGTGATTGATGACAAGGTTAAGTTTTCAACGGGGATAAACATATGAAGTGTAAATACTGATATTGAGGAATTTGATTGCAAGATATAGAAGAACTCCCCCTGAAGATGTGCATAGTGAGGAATTTGCTTTTGAAGCAATGCACACTTGAAGAGTAGAATCATGGAGATTTCCCCCTATATCTTGTAATTCATACACGCATTTGACATATAATTTGAAGAATTTGAAATGCTGATGAAATATGGTGACTGATGTAATTCAGCATGCGTGCATAAACATTAATGAGGAATAAACATGCAGAAACACCACAACAAAAGTATCAAGTCACCATAGAGTTTAAGTTTACAACTTGATCTAGCAAAGTCATCAGAAGAATGAGAGTTGTAAATAGACCCGCTTGAAGACTAACTCAAATCCCCCCCTTTGTCATCGAATGACCAAAAGGATCGAAACTGAGGACTAACGCCCCTGAAGAATCTCAAGATGATGAAGGAGCGCCAGCGTTGTTGGGGTCGATGGTTGATGTAGGGCCTGCCGCAGCGCCGTCCAAGTTTTCATACTCGTCGGTATCGCGCGATGAAGAATAGGAGCTGGCCACCAAGGGAGGAACCTTGACCTTTTTGTATTTCTTCGGTGTAGGAGCACACCTGTCAAAGTCATCCTTGAGACCCATTTTCTTCAGATCTTCTTCGCCATAAAGGTGAGACAGAACATCCCAGGTATGGTTGAGAGTTTCATGGAGGTAGTAATGGTTTTTCTTCACTGCATTTTGTGTAGAAGTCATGTTGTGAAGAATCGAACCAAACTGACGCTTGACCCATTTGTGATTGCGATCAACCTTCTAGTGAAGACTGAGGAGAAGCTCACGATCAGTCATAACCCTGGGAGCTATGCCTTGAGGATTTTGCTTGGGAGCGTTGGCGGCAGAGTCATGGGTGGCAAAGTCGTCATTGGTGGAGTAGAATGCAGCTTTGCGAAATTGACCATCCAATGGGCGAGTGCCTTCATCAATAACAGCTGAAGCCTTGCCCTTGTCATCAACTGAGGAATATGTCCGTTTGAGGACTTCAATCGGGGGCAAGTAGCTGCAATGATTTAGTGTGTCAGCTTTGTAGTTGACTGAAGACCTTGCTCTGATGAATCTCATAATCCATGGAGCATAAGGCTTCAGGTTGAAAGGGGACAGTGCAACATTTGCCAGAGTCCTCATGAAGAAATCATGGAAGTTGACGGGGACTCCATGGATGATGTTGAATAGCAGATTCTTCATGATGCCAACGACTTCTTCATCATTTGAGTCGTGGCCCTTGATAGGACTCAATGGCTTCTCATGATGCGATAGAAAGTCCGAGGCAGAAATAGCAATTCCTTCACGAGGAATTTGGTCCTTGGGGTTTGACCTGGCTTCAATGGCTTCATCAGCACTTGCATATAGTGATCTGTAAGCTCAGTTTCTTCGTACATGCAACGAGCAGCTTCAGTGGGAGGACTGAGAGGCAAGTCTTGAAGTAATTCAGTAGCTGGTGCCTTGTAGTGAGTATTTTCGGTCATCCAGTCCAGCACCCATGAATTCACATCGTCAGAGTTTTCGGTGATGTGCAGCGTTGCATAGAATTGAAGAATGAGTTCTTCATTCGAATCACATATGTCAGTGTAGAAACCTAACAGTCCAGCGTCGTGAAGAACAATGAGGACTGGCACGAAGCACGATAGAGATTCCATGTCCACGTGAGGAATGTGTGCATGATCGAAGACTTTGTCTTTGTTGAACATCACTGATGAATAGAAATTTGCCTGGCAGGCAGTCCAGCAACGCTCCTTCCTAATGCGGGCAGAGTCATAAGGGTTGTAGTCAGTGAAGAATACGTGCTCGTTGAAGAAATCATCCTTCTTGAACGTTTGCTTCCGTGAGAATTGATCCTTTGGCTTAGGTTGAGGAGTGTCAGTTAGTTGCAGCACAACCTCAGGATGTGCAATCTCAGGTTCTTCAGGCTGAGGAATTTCTGGTTCCTCTTCAGTGGCAGTCTGAGTCTTCATGGACTCAGCAGCAACAGTTTCTTCAGCACTAGGGGCTGGAATGTCTTCATGGACAGATGGTGTGGGATGAGTTTCTTCAGAGCCCAATGGAACAGTATGTGCTGGGACTGAGGAATTTGTTGCAGTGGCGTGAACAGAGGGGAGTTGGGATGCTGACTATCCCAAAAGTCATCATTCATCAATGGAGTAGCACTCCCAATGTCCACGTGAGAATCTTGTCCGTCCAATTCCTCAACGCTGGCCTCTTCAGCAGTGAACTGAGGCATAGGCGAGGAGATAATTGGTGTTGAAGGGATAGAATCCACTTCAATTTCTTCATCTGTCTGCTCCGAGGAAGCAGCAGAGGGAATGTCTTCTTCTGATTCACTTGGAATCACATATTCTTCATCAAACAGAACAAGTTCCTTTGATGGCATGGTTGAAATAGGAATGACATCAATTGGGTTGTCAACTGAGCTTGTCAATGGCTTCATCTTCTTCGGAGCTGAAGAATCTGATGAAGTTGATGCCTTCCTTTTCTTCACAGCTGCACGCTCTGCAGCCTTGGTCTTCTTCACATCTGATGCAGATGGAAGGATCGGAGTTGGAGTAGGCGCAGGAGGAGCAGAGGAATTTGGTTGAATTTCTTCAGGCACAACTTTTGCAGTTGCCCTGACTTCTTCATTTTCTTCAGGCACAACCTTTGGAGCTTCAGCTGGCCTGACATTTTCTTCAGGCGCAACACTAGAGGTTGCCCTGGCAATTTCTTCAGCGGCTAGAATGCAGTCATCAGCCCTGGTATTCTCATTTTCTTCAGCAGCCTATTCAGTAGACTGAACAGATGCTTCAGCCTGAGGAATTTCAATGTGCGTTGGATGTGCAACATTTGAAGAAAATCCTTTTGTCAAATTCACAAATCTGACTTTGGCGCCCATCCAGTCTGCACGGTATGCGTCAAATTCATCACTGAGGGTTTTGATTTCACCCTGAAGCTTCACAAGTTCATCAGTTGTCATATTGACAACGTTTTTCTTCAGGTAGCACTCCTTCTTATACTGTGCTTTCTTCGTCTGCCTGACCTTTTCAAATTTCCACTTTTCTTCGCCTATGAAGGCGGTCAGCATGTGACTTTGGCCAGGAATCAAATTGAAGTCAGGCATAGGAGTGTTGGGATCCTGATGCCAGAGATCAATAAGTCAAGGATCACTTTCGGATCCAAAAGCAGTGGCACATTGCTTCCTTTGGCCCTAGCGGCCCTATGTTGCCTGTCTCTGATGATTTCAACTAGTTCTTCATCATCAACTTCGTCATCATCAGACGACACTTGGACATTGACTTGCTTCTTGTGAGGACTTGGGCGAGAACCTCGTCCAGCAGTGGTCTTTTTCTTGAGCAGAGAGGGGCCAGCTGAGGAACTTGGAGCAGTCGAGGAACTTGCAGAGGCTCCTAAGGCAATAGATATGCCCGCAGTCCTTTGACATGTGGCGAGATGCACTGGTGCAGATGATTTTGTCAGAGCATCTGAAGACTTTGGCGAAGGAGCTGAGGACTTTGGAGGAGCAGGAGTAGTTTGAGGAGTTGGCCGTGAGGGCTTTGAGGAATCTGGCCGTGAGGGCATTGCTGAGGAACTTTGCCTTGAGGGCATTGAAGATGAAGCACTTGGCTTATGCGCAGGCTTCTTTGCCATGGCCTTCTTCGGCTTGCTAGAAGAGGCCTCAGCAGTGGCAGCAACAGTAGCAGAGTCTTCATTGAACTTCCTCACTACTTCTTTTGCTTGTTTGGCCAACTTGTCCTGGCGCTTAGTCCATTCATCAGGATAATCCTCACCGCGCTTGAGGATAGTGGGATCGGCAACTTGGCCATGTGCCAATGGAGGTCTTGGGCATGGAGGATTGAGTGCAAATTTCTTCATGTACTTGGGAGTTATATACCTGTACTCCCTCCACTCTCTTGCCCATCTCCTCTCTATTCTCTGTATGTGCACCTTGCGCTAATTTTTGTCCTCTTTCCATACTTTGCCTCATCAGGAGTGCAGTAGTCAGCATAAATGTCTTCAGGGATTTCGAAAGCAGTGTTGACCTCAGGCCTCTTTCCTCCTTTTTGTGGCTTCTTTCCATCAGCCATTTTCTTCAGACGAGGAATTTGAACAATTGAATTCTCTGAAGAAGTATGCAACTTTTCTTCGAGGAACGCTGCAAATGAGTTAAGTTGATGAGAACCTGGAGATTCAGCAGCGGACATGAGTACCTGTGAACAGAGTATAGTTGCGAGGAATTTGGAGAGGTCATATGCGTCCTCAGAAGGTTTTGTAAAAAGAACAAGTTTGAGGAATTTGACCAGATGAGTCTTAAAGAATTTCATTAAGCGTTCTTTGTCTTAGGTTCTAGAGTTGTATAGATTGAAAATCCATACAATTGAGGAATCTTGAAGAAAACATAGCTTAGAGAAATGAATCAAGAACAGATGACATGTGAGGTGTTTAGTGTGTGAGGATTTGAAGAAAAACACCTTTGAGGATTTTATAGAAAACATTCGAATCAAAGAGGGTAGTAAAAATAACTTTTAATTATCCTGGACGAAGAACACGACTAACTGTGAGGTGGAGAAGTGAAGTTCGTCAGTGCAGATCTTCCACGCCCTAACTTGGCTGAGGAAGATAGCTACGACAGCGGCGGAGTGAAGAAATCCGCGGCCGGCGCGAGTACGATGGCGACGAGGTCGAGGCAATGAAGCTCTTCCTCACCGGCGACGATGAAGTAGCGGCAGTGCTAGGGTTGGAGAAGCTCGAGCGGGAGCAGAGATTGAGCGGAGTAAAAGTGAAATGAGGAAGGGGTGGGGGTATTTATAGTGGAGGTGAATAACTGTTCGCCCGAAGAATTTGGACGAACGTGCCCCTGACCCTTCTCATTCGCTCGACATGTGTCACCCACGTACTGAGAAGTGGAGATCATGTGAGAATAGATAAGTATTGTCGTGGGATGCCGAACGATTTGAGCGGCAAAAACCGAAAATTTTGGATAAGATAAGTTTTAACGTTGCGTTTGCAAATTCTTCAGCTGACAAGGACACATTGAAGATTTTGAACGAGTTTCAAATAGAACACATGAAGAATTTGTGAATAGAATGGGTTGAGTTTCGCATAGAGGGGGAAGGGTCCGATCACATTCACTTAGCGAGAAAAATAGCTTGAAGAATTAGCAATAAGTGAATGCTGTAGAGGACATAAACTCATATATATATATATATATATATATATATATATATATATATATATATATATATAAAGCCAATGAAGAAAAATGACGGAAAAGGTGAAGACAATGCAAAGTTGAAGAATATGAACAAGTGAGGATTTTTAGAAAAACTCAAATTGAAAAATTTCAACTTTGGTGGTGGCGTGACCCATCGTATAAGAATGATGATTTCAGACACCGCATACAATTGTCGTAGGGTTCTGAGAATCACATTCTTTGTTAATTTCTTCACACTTAGAGTGTTATTCTTCATTGATTGAAGAAAAACATTTCTTCATGTGTTTCACATCTAAGTCATCAATTTTGCATAAGTGTTAAGATGAGTGTCCTATTCAAAGAACATTCGAAGATTCTAATATATTTAGCTCACACCACAACTTGCTAAATCTCTTCTCATCCAAGGGCTTTGTGAAGGTATCGGCTAGCTGTTCTTCAGTCTTCACATGCTCAATAGAAATGTCGCCCTTCAACACATGATCGCAAAGAAAATGATGACGAATCTGAATGTGCTTTGTCTTCGTGTGCTGAACTGGGTTGTGAGCAATCTTGATGGCACTCTCATTGTCATAGAATAGAGGCACATTCTTCACGATGATGCCATCGTCCTTGAGAGTTTGCTTCATCCATAGCAATTGAGCACATCAAGAGCCAGCAACAATATACTTAGCTTCAGCAGTAGATAGTGATACACGGTTCTGTTTCTTCGAAGACCAACAAACCAAAGATCTTCCGAGGAAGTGACATGTACCAGATGTTGACTTGCGGTCCACACGATCACCATCATAGTCAGAGTATGAATATCCAATGAGATAAAAAACCGAGCCCTTGGGGTACCATAATCCAAGTGTTGGTGTGTGAGCTAGATATCAAAGAATATGTTTTGCAGCCTTATGGTGTGATTACTTCGGTGTAGCTTGAAATCGGGCACACATGCAAACACTAAGCATTATATCTGGCCTAGATGCACATAAGTACAATAAAGAACCAATCATGGAGCGGTATACCTTATGATCGAAGTCAATACCATTTTCATCAGTGCACAGATGGCCATTTGTGGGCATAGGAATTTTGACGCCTTTGCAATCTTGCATGCCGAATTTCCTCAGTACATCCTTGAGGTATTTCTCCTGAGATATGAATATGCCATTGCGTTGTTGATGAATTTGAAGACCTAAAAAGAATTTCAACTCTCCCATCATAGACATTTGATATTCTTCACTCATCATATAGGCAAATTCATCACTATAACGTTGGTCAATACAGCCAAAGATAATATCATCAACATATATTTGGCACACAAATAATTCACCATCATACGATTTAGTGAAAAGAGTAGGATCAAGTGAACCGGGTTTGAAGCCTTTCTTTATGAGGAATTCCTTCAAAGTATCATACCACGCCCGAGGGGCCTGCTTGAGGCCATAGAGGGCCTTATTGAGTCTGAAGACTTTGTCAGGATTCTTTGGATCTTCAAAACCTGGGGGTTGAGCAACATATACTTCTTCCTCAAGCTTACCATTGAGGAATGCACTTTTCACATCCATTTGATATAGAGTGATATCATGATGGTTAGCATAAGCAAGTAATATGCGAATATCCTCAAGTCTAGCAACAGGTGCAAAAGTTTCATTGAAATCAATTCCTTCAACCTGTGTGTAGCCTTGAGCTACAACCCGTGCCTTATTCCTTACCACAAGGCCATTTTCATCTTGCTTGTTGCGGTAGATCCACTTTGTGCCAATGATATTGTGCTTGCGAGGACCTGGACGTTTGACCAGTTCTCAGACGTTGTTGAGCTTGAATTGATGTAATTCTTCTTGCATAGCTTAAATCCACTCAGGCTCCATGAATGCTTCATCTACCTTAGTGGGCTCTGTGATAGAGACAAAAGCAAAGTGCCCACAAAAGTTAGATAAATGTGAAGCTCTTGAGCGTGTGAGAGGACCTGGTGCTTCAATGTCATCGATGATTTTCTCAATCTGCACTTCGTTTGCGACGCGAGGATGAGCTGGTAGTCGTCGAGGAATTTGATCAGCATTTTCTTCAGCACCATTTTCTTCAAAATTTTCTTCAGGTGCATTAGCTCGACGTTCTTCACGTTCTGTAATGAATTCTTCAGCAGATTCTTTGGTCGGAATGACATCCTCAGTAGCCTTGAACTTGATAGTTTCCTCATGTGCTGGTTCATCTATCACATAAGGTAGGTGCTCTCTTTGCGAGCCATTAGTTTCATCGAACTGCACATCTACAGTTTCCACAACCTTGTGAAGAACATTGTTGAAGACTCTGTAGGTGTGCGAGTCCTTTCCGTAACCAAGCATAAACCCTTCATGTGCTTTCGGTGCAAATTTTGAGTTGTGATGAGGATCTCTAATCCAACATTTAGCACCGAAGACTTTGAAATAACTCACATTGGGTTTCTTGTCAATGAGGAGTTCATAGGCAGTCTTCTTGAAGAATTTGTGAAGATATACTCTGTTGATGATGTGGCACGCAGTATCAATTGCATCAATCCAGAAATGACGAGGCATTTTGTATTCATCAAGCATAGTGCGAGCCATCTCAGCAAGAGTCCTATTATTGTGCTCCACGACGCCATTCTGCTGAGGATTATAAGGAGCAGATAACTCATGAGTAATACCAAGTTCATCAAGATAGTCATCAAGACCAGAATTCTTGAACTCAGTTCCACTGTCACTTTCGATGTGCATGATCTTCACACCAAAGTTGGTTGAAGCCCTCGAGGAAAATCGTTTGAAGACTTCCTGCACTTCATGTTTGTAAGTAACAATGTGTACCCATGTGTATCGAGAGTAATCATCAACAATAACAAAGCCATATTCAGAAGCATCATTTGAAACTGCAGAATAATGGTTAGGACCGAAGATATCCATGTGAAGCAATTCAAATGGTCAAGTAGTAGTCATGATAGTCTTCACTGGATGCTTGGCCTTGGTCATCTTTCTAGCTTCATAGGCTCCACATAAGTGATCCTTGAGGAATTTGACATTCTCAATGCCAATGACGTGCTTCATCTTCGCAAGCGTGTGCAAATTCCTCATGCCTGCATGACCAAGTCGTTGATGCCATAGCCAGCCTTCTGAAGCTTTTGCAAGTAGACACATAGCTGGTTGAGGTCCTGTAGAGAAATTAACTATATACAAGTCTCCTCTCCTAAAGCCTTCGAAGACTTTGGAATTGTCAGATTCCATGATCACAACACAATGATACTTGCCAAAGACTACAACCATATCAAGATCGCAAAGCATTGAGACAGACATGAGGATGTATCCTAAGGACTTGACAAGCATGACTTTGTCCATGTGTCGATCCTTTGAGATAGCAACCTTACCTAGACCCAATACCTGACTTTTGCCTTTGTCAGCGAAGATGATATGCTTCAAATGAGATGGTGATAAGGGAGCATCCATCAATAGATTCTTATCACCAGTCATGTGATTTGTACATCCACTATCGAGGACCCACTCAGAGGCTTTGGGTTGATTATCATAGATGGATTAGTGCATCTTACAAACTCATATACTTCATCAGTGAAGAATATGACATCAATTCATCAGATCAATTTCATCAAGCAATGCAATAGATAAAGCAGTATGAGGACGTGAGAAATGAGAGTTCATTTCTTCATGATTAGCCTGCATCCTTTCAGGCAGTTTTCAGGTCTCCAGCAAATTCTTCAGCGTTAGAGCACGTCCGGAGACCTAACCCTGCAGAAGAGATTAGTTCTTTTTCTTCACCACCCACATCTGAAGGGGTGGCAAAGAGTTCATCACTCTGCGAGCTCCATACGATAAAGGTGGCATAGAAGCCAACCCATTTCGTTTCACATAAGAGGAGTTAGGATAAGCATAGGAATAAGCAGAGAAATTCTTTGAGGACTTACGAACATAATGGTTAGAAGAATAATGCTCATATTCATAGCCCTTAGCTCTTCCCTGCGAAACAGAGTTGTTAGCACGATGATATTCATATGCGGACTTTGATCCTTTTGTGGAATTTGATCCACGTGAGAAATTTTGTCCGTATGAGGATTTGAATCCATCTGAAGATTTTGATCCATATGAATAATTGGATATGAGGTTCCTATTCCTCACACGAGGTGTCATGAGGACATTCACTTGAAGATTTTCAAGGTGCCTCTTAGGGACCCATATTTTCTTCATAGGGGGACCATTCCCGTAGTTAGTTCCAACATATCTAGCAAATACTTCACCATTCTGATTTTTGAACAGTTTATAGTTGGAGTCAAATGACTCATCAGAAGAATGAGGAGATTCACATGTAAAGCCAGATAAATTGGATGGATAAACTGGAGGTCCCTTTGCATCAACCCATGAGGTTTTGGGGTACTGCTCAGGCTTCCAATATGTACCATCAGCATTAAGTTTCCTCTCAAAGGCAATACCCTCTTTCCTAGGTTCCTGTTGAGGATATGCTTTTTAAGCACATCACAAAGAGTCTGATGCCCTTTGAGGCTTTTGTACATGCCTGTCATGTACAATTCCTTCAGCCCTGCATCATCAGTGATACTAGCAATGTCCTGAGATGAGGAATTAGTGATTGCAGAGACAGTTGAAGAATTTGTAGCATTAGAAGCATTTGAACATTCAGGTGAAGAATTAGCAGTTTCACGTTCAATGCATTTCAAACATGGAGGAACAAATTCTTCCCGAGAAGCGCTAATTTGTTGAGCAAGTAATGAATCGCGCTCCTTCTGAAGATCTTCATAACTCACACTTAGCTTTTCAAGATCTTGCTTTCTTTGAAGAAATTCATAAGAAAGCTTCTCATGATCAGATAAGAGAGTGTTATGATGACCTTGAAGATTGTCAAACCTAGACTAAAGTCTCTGAAGATTTTCAATCAAGATTTTAGTGCGATCCATTTCTTCACCCAAAATATCATCACTTTTATCTAGCATGTTTTGAACCTTTTCAAAAGCCTTTTGTTGTTGCACAACAATCTTAGCAAGTTTAGAATAGCTGGGCTTGAGGCTTTCATCAGATTCATTCTCACTAGATTCAGAGGAGGTATATTTGAGTACCTTGGCACCCCTTGCCATGAAGCAATAGGTGGGAGCATAGTCATCACCGCCTTCATTGACTTTGGACAGCCTATCCCAGATAAGCTTAGCAGTTTCCAGAGCACTCACTCTTCCGTACTGTCCTTTTCTTAGATGACCACAAATGATATTCTTCGCTTGAGAATCAAGTTGCTTGAATATCTTCACATCAGCAACATTCAGAGAAGGTGAGACTGAGGGAACACCATTTTCCACAACATACCAGCGATCGTTATCAATTGCTTCGCATTTTATTCTACCAGTAGGGGTAGTCCGTCCCATCGAAGGTAGGACACCTAGCGGAGACCTTGATCATACCTACGGTCGGCATAACTAAAATTCCAGGCGGTTAAACCAAAATCGCACAAAACAAGGGAGTACCTTGCTCTGATACCAATTGAAAGTACGTTATATCGACTAGAGGGGGGTGAATAGGCGATTTTTATGAATTCTTCACTGGAGAATTTGCGGGTGAGGAAATTCCTTAGCGAAGAAATACTTGCAGCAGAATAAGTACTCAGAAGTGAACATAACAGAACCCAAGCATGGTCATCATGATGAAATGAAGACAAGCACAGAGTACATAAAGCGTAAACACATGATACCACAGGATGAAGACAAACAGACTGAAGAAATTGAACTGAGGAAGTTGAGAAAGTCTTCAGTCAAAGTCTTCAAACATATATGAACAAGCACACAACACAGTTACGAGGAAATGAAAGAGTTGAGGAAATAGAACCGGTAAGCTTGGTGAAGACAATGATTTGTTAGATCCGTTCCAACTGCTGTCTTAGTTGTACATCTGGTTAGGGCGGCTAGGTATTTAAACCTGAGGACACCCAGTCCCAGACACCCAGTCCTGGACAGACAGTCCAAGACACCAAGTCCTCAACGTATTCCCCTTGAGCTAAGGTCACACAGACCTCGCCCAACCACTCGTGGTAAGTCTTCACAGGTGACTTCCGAACCTTCACAAACTCGGTCACTCGACGATCCACAATTCCTCTTGGATGCTCTAGACCATGATGCCTAACCGTCTGGAAGATGCACGGACTTCAAAGTTAACAAGCGTCGGATCCACTCAGGATCAATCTCTTCAGTGATGCTCAATCACTTTTGGGTTTGAAGGTGTTTGGGTTTGGTTTTGGGTTTTTCCTCACTTGATGATTTTTGCTCAAAGTCCTCGGAGGATGGGTTGCTGTAATGACAAGTGTCAGTTTCTCTCGGAGCAGCCAACCAGCTAGTGGTTGTAGGGGGCGGCTATTTATAGCCTAGGGAGCAACCCGACATGATAAGACATAAATGCCCTTAATGATATGACCGTTAGGTAGGTAGATATTTTGGGACAACTGGCGCGTAGCACAGCAACAGTCGGAAATTTGAGTATCAAATTCCTCAAGGCTATCATGTTCCTCAATTGTAGGAAATCCGCACTGGCGAATTCCTAACTCCTCAGTCAGAACAAATTCCTCAGAGACCAGAAGAACTTCGTCTCTGTCACTGAAGAATATGACTGAACTGTATGAGATTTCCAATGGCTTCACTCGAATGGGTTGATAGGTGTAGGATTTTGAGTTGAGCATCAAATGGAAATTTTTCCTTAGTATTTCCTCGACCCCCTTTAACAGTACGGTGTTTCCTATGACTCAAGAAAGAGAAAACGAAACTACGAAAACAAAAGTCTTCACGCTTCATGTTCCTCAAATGAATACCAAGTCTTCAAGGTCACACCAATTTCTTCACTTTCAAAGTCTTCAGAAAGTCCTCAGAAATCCAAAGTCTTCAGTCGAAGAACTTCATTTTTAGGGGTCGACTTTCTGTGTAAATATCAAACTCCTCATAGACTTATAGACCTATGTACACTCATAAACACATTAGTCCCTTAACCTATAAGTCTTCAATACACCAAAATCACTAAGGGGCGCTAGATGCACTTACATGATGTAGCCTACGTGCAACAATGGCCAACAATGCACCTACCAATGAAGAGAGCAAAATAATGTATAGCAGGAAAATGAATGCTCCCTATGGTGGCTTGGGTGACTTCTCTAGATTCCCCCACAGTAATACTAGCTAGAAAGTGTTTATACTCAGATTTGCGAGGTTCACCAACACTACCCCAAAGTGGAAGTTTACAAGCATCGTTAAAATCTTCTAAGTCCATAGTATAAGATTTATCATAGAGATCAAACAAGACAGTGGGAGAGTTACGTGAAGATGTAAATTTAAACCTTCTAACAAAGGTATCAGTTAAGTACTGGTATTGGGGGCACTTAACTGACTCGAAGTTCTCAATATCCGCATTACGCACATACATGTAGAATTCTTCCTTGATACCTGCCCGGATCATAAACTTTTCTGACGACCATTCGTAGGGCCGCACTTGAGCTTCCCTTGGTAACTCATCGTCTGGCTCACGTATCGCGAGCCTTGGTCCTTGCTCCTTGAGGAACCACCTTGAAAGATTTTCCTATGCATTTTTTCTGGAATATTTCTGAAATTTTTAGTGACTCAAAATAAAATTGAACCAAACTCAACAAGGTTGATAGCAACTACTCCTACAAGTGCCTAGAGACTATATCATGCATTAGAACTACTTGGAACCACATAAATTTGACATGCAAGCTCAAGAACAGGGTCACCTAAGCAGCAAAAATTTGCAATAAATAAACTACTAGAACAAAAACTAATTGGACCAATGGAGGAGTCACATACCAAGGAACAATCTCCCCAAAAAGTTTTGTGAATAGAGCTTTGAGCAAGGAGATCGAAAATGGCAGCAAGATGAGCTAGAACTCGTGCTTGAGCTGGATGGTGATTTTTTTGGAAGTAAGAAGGAGTGTATGGGTGCATGAATAAGTGGAGGGGGGCCACGTGGGGCATTTGGAGAACTTTTATTTTTGGGGTATTTTTATTCTGGAAAAAAATCATATTTCATTTTCGGGGCATTTGGAGAACTTTTATTTTCGGGGTATTTTTATTGCACAGATAACTCTGGAAACAGACAAAAAATACTATTTTTGCTTTATTTAATCTAATTACCAAAAAGTAAAAGGAGGGTACAAAGAGTTGTGCTATCTAGATTCACTCATCTCATGCTCATCGAAAGGAATCCATTAACAAGGTTGATCAGGTCTTGTTAATAAACTCTTTCCGAATAACATGAAACCGGAGAATTTTCGAATAACACTAGGTTACCTCAATGGGGATATGCATGTCCCCAACAATAAGAATATCATATTTCTTCTTGGCAGTAGGAAGAGGAAATTCAAAACCTCCAATAGTAATAGTTGAAAATTTTCCAATAGAATTGATATTGTGGACCTGATGTTGTTTTCTTGAAAAGTGTACCGTATGCTCATTTCCATTGACATGAAAAGTGACATTGCCTTTGTTGCAATCAATAACAGCCCCTGCAGTATTCAAAAAGGGTCTACCAAGGATAATAGACATACTATCGTCCTCAGGAATATCAAGGATAACAAAGTCCGTTAGTATAGTAACATTTGCAACCACAACATGCACATCCTCACAAATACCGACAGGTATAGCAGTTGATTTATCGTCCATTTGCAAAGATATTTTAGTAGGTGTCAACTTACTCAAGTCAAGTATATGATATAAAGAGAGATTCATAACACTAATACCGGCTCCAAGATCACATAAGGCAGTTTTAACAAAGTTTCTTTTGATGGAGCAAGGTATAGTAGGTACTCCTGGATCTCCTAGTTTCTTAGGTATTCCACCCTTAAAAGTGTAATTGTCAAGCATCGTGGAAATTACAACTTCAGGTATCTTTCTTTTATTGGTAATAATATCTTTCATATACTTAGCATAAGGATTTGTTTTAAGCATGCCAGTTAAATGCATACGCAAAAAGATAGGTCTAATAATTTCAGCAAAGCGCTCAAATTCCTCATCATCCTTTCTCTTGGATGGTTTAGGAGGAAAAGGCATGGGTTTCTAAACCCATGGTTCTCTTTCCTTACCGTCCTTCCTAGCAACAAAGTCTCTCTTATCATAACGTTGATTCTTTGATTGTGGGTTATCAAGATCAACAACATGTTGAATCTCTACATCATTATCATTGCTAGGTTGAGCATCATCATGAACATTATCACTAGGTTCATGTTCATCACCAGATTGTGTCGCATCAGCAGAGATAGAGATATCATTGGGATTCTCAGGTGTGCCAGCTATAGGTTCACTAGAGGCATGCAAAGTCCTATCATTTTTATTTTTCTTCTGCTTAGAAGAACTAGGTGCATCTAAATTAGCTCTCTGAGAATCCTGCTCAATTCTCTTAGGGTGGCCTTCAGGATACGGAGGTTCTTGAGTCATTTTACCACCTCTAGTCATAACTCTAACAGCATTATCATTTTTCTTACTATTTAATTCATTGAGCAAATCATTTTGTGCTTTAAGTACTTGTTCTACTTGAGTGGTAACCATAGAAGCATGTTTACTAATGAGTTTCAATTCACCTTTAACTCTAGACATATAATCACTCAAGCGTTCAATCATATAAGTATTATGTTGCAATTGTCTACCAACATAAGCATTGAAGTTTCCTTGCTTCATAATAAAATTGTCAAACTCATCTAAGCATTGGCTAGCAGAGTTATAACGAGGAATATCACCTTCATCAAATCTATAAAGAGAATTTACCTTTACTACCTGTGTCGGGTTATCAAGACCATGTATTTCTTCAATAGGTGGTAAAGTCTTAACATCTTCAGCTTTAATACCTTTTTCTTTCATAGATTTATTTGCCTCTTGCATATCTTCAGGACTGAGAAACATAACACCTCTTTTCTTCGGAGTTGGCTTAGGGGCTGGTTCATGAAGTGTCCAATTATTTTCATTGGTCAGCATATTATTCAATAGTAATTCAGCTTGATCGACTGTTCTTTCCCTCAAAACACAACCATCACAACTATCTAGGTGGTCTCTCGAAGCATCGGTTAGTCCATTATAAAAGATATCAAGTATTTCATTCCTCTGAAGAGGATGATCACGCAAATCATTAAGTAATTGGAGAAGCCTCCCCCAAGCTTGTGGGAGACTCTCTTCTTCAATTTGCACAAAATTATATATTTCCCGCAAGGCAGCTTGTTTCTTACGAGCGGGGAAATATTTAGCAGAGAAGTAATAAATCATATCCTGGGGACTACGCACACAACCAGGATCAAGAGAATTAAACCATGTCTTAGCATCACCCTTTAACGAGAATGGAAATACCTTAAGGATATAGTAATAACGAATCTTTTCCTCGTTGGTAAATAGGGTAGCTATATCATTCAACTTAGTAAGATGTGCCACAACAGTTTTAGATTCATAGCCATGGAAAGGATCAGATTCAACCAAAGTAATTAACTCAGGATCGATAGAGGAATCATAATCCTTATTAGTAACAAAGATGGGTGAAGTAGCAAAAGCAGGGTCATATTTCATTCTAGCATTCAAAGACTTTTCTTTCAGCTTAACTAATAATTTCTTAAGATCATATCTATCATTGTAAGCAAGAAAGTCTCTAGCAGTTTCTTCATCCATAACATAACCCTCAGGAATAACATGCAATTCATATTTAGGGGGAGAATCTTCATCATCACTTTCATCAATATTATCAGTTTCAATATTTGCATTCTCCCTAACCATAGCAATTTGTTCATCTAGAAATTCACCTAGTGGCACGGTATTATCAAGCATAGAAGTAGTTTCATCATACATAGCAGAAGTGGCATCATCAAGAACATGCGACGTATCAGATTCAATAGCAGGAGGAGGTGTCGCAAGTCTACTCATAACAGAGGGCGAATCAAGTGCAGAGCTAGATGGCAGTTCCTTACCTCCCCTTGTAGTTGAGGGATAAATCTTGTTTTTGAGTCTTTCAAGTTCTTCATAGTGATCAACAGATATAAATCCCAAGTGACTTAAATAATATAGCTATGCTCCCCGGCAACGGCGCCAGAAAGTAGTCTTGATAACCCACAAGTGTAGGGGATCGCAACCGTTTTCCAGGGTAGAGTATTTAACCCATATTTATTGATTCAACACAAGGGGAGCCAAAGAATACTCTCAAGTATCAGCAGCTGAGTTGTCAATTCAACCACACCTAGAAACTTAGTATGTGCAGCAAGGTAATTTACTAGCAAGGTAATATGGAAGTAATGGTAACGGTAGCAAAAGTAGCGATAGTGTTTTTGTAGTGATTGTAACAGTAGCATCGGAAAAATAAATAAGCAACAAGCAATATGTGAAAAGCTCGTAGGCATTGGATCGGTCATGGAGAATTATGTCGGATGCAATTCCTCATGTAAAAGTTATAACATAGGGTGACACAGAACTAGCTCCAGTTCATCAATGTAATGTAGGCATGTATTCCGAATATAGTCATACATGCTTATGGAAAAGAACTTGCATGACATCTTTTGTCCTACCCTCCCGTGGCAGCTGGGTCCTAATGGAAACTAAGGGATATTAAGGCCTCCTTTTAATAGAGTGCCAGGCCAAAGCATTAACACATAGTGAATACATGAACTCCTCAAACTACGGTCATCACCGGGAGTGGTCCCGACTATTGTCACTTTGAGGTTGCCGGATCATAACACATAGTAGGTGACTACTGACTTGCAAGATAGGATCAAGAACACACATATATTCATGAAAACATAATAGGTTCAGATCTGAAATCATGGCACTCGGTCCCTAGTGACAAGCATTAAGCATATCAAAGTCATAACAACATCAATCTTAGAACATAGTGGATACTAGGGATCAAACCCTAACAAAACTAACTCGGTTACATGGTAAATCTCGTCCAACCCATCACCGTCCAGCAAGCCTACGATGAGATTACTCACGCACGGCGGTGAGCATCATGGGATTGGTGATGGAGGAAGGTTGATGATGATGACGACGACGATCTCCACTCTCCGGAGCCCCGAACGGACTCTAGATCAGCCCTCCTGAGAGATATTAGGGCTTGGCGGCGGCTCCGTATCGTAAAACGTGATAATTCCTTCTCTTTGATTTTTTTCTCCCCGAAAGTGAATATATGGAGTCGAGAAAGACGTAGGTGGAGCAACAGGGGCCCACGAGGCAGGGGCGCGCCCAGGGGGCGCCCCCCACGCTCGTGGACAGGGTGTGGACCCCCTGGTCTGGTTCTTTCCGCAGATATTTTTCATATATTCCAAAATAATTCTCCGTCGAATTTCAGGTCATTCCGAGAACTTTTATTTCTGCACGAAGATAACACCATGGCAGTTCTGCTAAAAACAGTGTCAGTCCGGGTTTGTTCCATTCAAATCATGCAAGTTAGAGTCCAAAACAAGGGCAGAAGTGTTTGGAAAAGTAGAAATGTTGGAGACGTATCAGCCTTCTGGGCTCCGCAACGCTCGTTTCCTAATGGCCTTTGCCGAGTTAATTGGAAAACCTGTTGCAGTTGATGAGGCGTCGCTGGATCCTCCTGGTTATGTCTGCATGAAGATTTGCTGTTTGGATCAGTCCCGTGTTCATGGTGCTATTGATGTCTTCCCTGATACTAATGGCAACCGTATTCGTGTTCTTATTGAGGGCACGGCGGCCCAGCAGGTGCCTCCTCCTCCTCCTCTGCCACTAAGCCTTCCAATCCAGATGATTCCGTTGGTGGGGGCAATACGGGTGCGGGCAACAATGCCAATCTGTTTACTTCGTCGGAGTGGGAGGCAATGGGATCGGAATTTCAAGGCTTGTTTGATTTTGGTCCCCCTGGTACAGGTGGTGGGGGGGCTCGCAAGGAGGGGGCTAGCAATGTGGAGGACAAGGATGCTACTGATCTTGGAGGGACTAATCCTTTCTTTGGGCCGTGCTCCAACATTCTCGATGTCATTGCTCGACCTGCCTCTCCCTCTTTGTCTGGCATTGTTGACGTGCCTCTGGATGCGTCGGTCCAGCCTTCCAGTCCGAGTAGCAAGAGGCAGAAGAAGAAATCTTCGGTGCGCAAGTTTTTGGCCAAAATGAGGGCTTCTCCGGGGAGTAAGCAGCATGGAGTTGGTCTTTGCCGCCATCTGGATGATGACCTGGGTGTGGTTCTGCCGCTGGGAACTCAGGGGATGCCTCCTCCCTAGCGGCTCGTTCCTCTGTGGTTCCTGTTCGACCCCCCATCGCCACCACGGTGCGTTTCCCATTCAGGAGCGGACGGAGCGCATGGATGTAGCCAAGGATCTTTGCCCACCCAGGTAATGATTCTCCTCCCTCCCCTGTTCATTTGGTGCTGCCTTCTATGCCTAATTCCCTGTTCTTGAATACTCTCTCCGATATTGTTGTTTATGTTGATCACAATGTTGGGTCCTTGTCTTTTATACTTTCTTTGATCCGTTTAAATAAGGTGGCACAGGCGGCCATTTCTTGGGCCAAGGAGGCCGCCGCCAAGAATAAGGTGGCCTCGGAGGCTGGCGTGGTTCGTGGGGTGGTGGCCCTCCTCCCACAACATAAAAAAGGGACGTTCTTATAAGCCTAAACCTTGCTTGGTCCCAAGCAGGTCGAGCCTCTATATCAAAAACATCTCCTTTAAATGAAAGCTTTATTTTGGAACATCTGGGGTTTCGGTGCTAAGGGGCGCCACGACCAAATCCGGGATTTGGTGCGTAATGATAACATTGATATTGTGGGTCTTGTTGAGGACTTTAAACCCGAGTTTTCCCGTTTGGAATTATCTGCGATTGCTGGTGCAGATCGTCTTGCATGGCGTTGCCACCCAGCATCTAGGCATTTTGGTGGTATTCTTATTGGGGCTAAAGTGTAGCTTTTTGATTTTGTTGCGTTTTACCATAGGATCCTTTGGGCTGGTATGGTGGTGTTTCACAAGAATCTTAATACACTTTGGGAGGTTATGGTTGTGTATGGCCATGGTGATCACTCGTCTACCTAGCTCTTTCTTGATGAACTTACGACTAAGATTGACTCTTGTAACATCCCAATGGTCATCGGGGGCGATTTCAATCCCCTTAGGTTCCCTGCTAAGAAGAGCCACTCTAATTTTTCGTGGTCGTTGGCTGATCCTTTCAATGAGTTTATTGTGAAGTGTGCCCTCCGTGAGCTTACTTGGCCGGGGACACGCTTTACATCGTCTAACTATCAGGCTTCTCTGATTCGCTCGGTCTTAGACCGTGTGTTTGCCTTTGTATCTTGGGATTTTTTGTTCCCATGAGCTTCTCTCTCCCCTTGCCCCATGTTGGTTCAGGACACTCTCCTCTGTTCTTGGATCTTGGTGTGTCTGCTCCGGCCAAACCCTCCAAATATTAGTTTGATGCATCTTGGCTTTTGGTTGATGGTTTCTGAGAAGATTACGTCCTTTCTTCTTTCCATAGGGCGATCTTTTGGCCCCATGGACAATTGAAATTTTTGTTTGTATCATCTGTGTAAGTTTCTGAAAGGTTGGGGTCATAATCGTGCGGCTGAGGCCCTTAAGAGTTAGCGCGAGCTGCTGGGGCAGGTGTCTGCCTTGGATGCGGAGGGTGACTCTACTGGGCTTTCTTCTGCTGGTTGGCAGTGTAGGTACGACCTTGAGGCTAACCTTCTACAACTTGATCACCAGGACGAGGTGTACTGGAAGCAACATGGTATGATTAACTGGACCTTGAAAGGGGATTCTTGGTCTGCTTATTTTTTTGCTATTACTAATGATCGGCGTCGTAGGTGTTCGATTAACAGTTCAATCATCGATGGGATCCGGGTTGATGACTCGAGTATTATCGTCGAGCACGTGCATGATTTCTTTTTCGGTTTGTTAGCTGCTAGGCCAGCTTCCAACTTTGTTATTTCTCCTACTCTTTGGCACGATCAGAGACGGGTCTCTGAGGCGGAAAACATTGCTCTTATGATTCCTCTATCTGTGGAGGAGATCAAATTGGCAATCAACTTTGCTAACAAAAACTCGGCTTCGGGTCCTCACATATTCTCTATTCCTTTCTTTCATCTTTTCTGGCCTGTGTTGCGTCCTTTGGTTTGTGCTATCATCCAAGGCTTCTGTTTAGGGATGGTCAACATTTCTCGTTTGAATTATGATATCTTATCTCTTATTCCCAAAGCTAAGGGTGCTGAGTCCATTTCACAATTTTGCCCTATTGCTTCAATTAATAATTTTGCCAAGTTCCCCACCAAAGGATTGGCAACTAGGTTGTCGCCGGTTGACCAACGTACCATTAGTCTCACGCAGACTGCATTTATCAAGGGGAGGTACATTCTAGATGGTATTCTTTGCTTACACGAAATTATGCATGACCCTAGGAGTATAGGATCTCACGCCATTATTCTCAAACTTGATTTCGAGAAGGCATACGATTTTGTCAGTTGAGACTTTCTTCGTGGGGTTCTTCGTGCCAAAGGGTTTGATGTTGGGTTTGTGCATAGGTTGATGCAACTTGTTTCTGGGGGGCATACGGATGTGGCCGTGAATGGCACTATCACCAAATACTTTGCCAATGGTCATGGCATGCTACAAGGTGATCCGATTTCACCCATCTCTTTATTTTTATGGTAGAGGACTTATCTTGCATGTTGGACCGTGCGGCCTCGGCTGGTCATATTTCGCCTGTAGTTTCCCACCTCCTCCCCCAGGGTACTACACACCTCCAATACACTAGTGACACGATTATCTTGGTGGAAATGAACGAGGCATGTCTTGCCAACCTTAAGTTCATCATGTTATTTTTCGAAGCCTTGTCGGGGCTTAAGATATTTTTTTTAAAAGTGAGGTGATTGTGACTGGGGCTGATGAGGAGGAGGCCTTCCGGGTTGCTCAACTTCTTAATTGCTCGCTTGGCTCTTTCCCCTTCAATTATCTGGGTATGCCTATCTCTCCTTACCAACTGCATGCAAAGGAACTCAAACCTTTGGTTTCCAAAGTGGGCAATAGAGTTATGCTGTTGCATGGCAGATATAATACACATGCAGGGAAAGTCTGTCTCATTAATGCATGCCTTTTCTTTTTTGCCTCTGTTCACCATGGGCTTCTTCAGACTTTCTTTGGGCACTCATGCGGGTTTCGGTAAACATAGGGGTGCCTATTTTTGTAATTCTTCGGAGAACAAACACAAATACAGGTTTGTCAAATGGAAGATGATTTGTTGGCCTAAAAGCAATGGGGTCTAGGGATTTTAAACACTGTGGTGATGAACAAGTGTCTCATTGTCAAGTGGTGGTGGAAAATTATGACTGCTTCTCCTGGGACCCTTTTGTTTGATCTTTTGAAAGCTAAATACTTCCCTTCTAACAACCCATGTTCCCCTTGGCGTCTCAGGGGTTCCAATTTTGGAGAGCTCTGATTAGAGTGAGGGATGTTTTTTGTGAGCAAGTCAAGTTTGTAGTCAGGAACGGGGCTTCGAATCGCTTTTGGTTGGATTGGTCATCTGGATATGCCCCTTTAGCTTCTTCTTTTCCAGTTATTTTCTCTTACTGTCCCAACCTTGAGATCTCAATCTTTGAGCTCTCTCACAATGGCTGGGATATGGGTCGCCGGACATCCCTTTCTCCTGCATAGTTGGACGAATGGCACGGCTTGCTGCCTCATTCCCTATTCTCTTGGAGGAGAAGGATTCGGTGACCTGACCCCATGTGTCCTCTGGTAGGTTTTCGGTCAAGTCTCTTTATGCTAGGATGTTTGATGGAGTCCCCACTTCCAAGTTGAAGTAGCTTTGGACAATTAGGATCCCCTCCTAAGATTACGAATTTCCTCTGACAGGCCTTTAGAGGTTGTTTGCCTTCAGGGGATCAGATCCGCAAGAGAAATGGGCCTAGTTTGTCCTTTTGCTCTTTGTGCACTGCTATTGTAAATACCAGCCATATTTTCTTTGACTGCCCTTTGGCCAAGCTGGCTTGGGATTGTGCGCGCACTTGGTTGAATGTGTTGTGGAATCCCTCCTCTTTCTCTGACATGCATTTACTTGCTGGCAACATCTAGGGTCGGACTAAGATGCTATTTTGGATTAGGTTGGGTGCCATGTGTTGGTCCTTATGGACTACTAGGAACAAATTCACCATTGAGGGTGTTTTGCCTAACAAGTTGGCTGATGTCCTGTTTAAAATTCCTATCTTCTTGCACTAGTGGAAATTATTGACTAAGCCAACGGACGTGGACGGTATGGAGGAGCTGATCAACAAAGTTCGGGCGTCCTCCAACATGATGTCCTCTCCTGCCTCTGTTTGATCTGCCTAGTCTTTGGTTTTTATCTTATTGTCGTAGGTTGTTGGCATGTGTGTCATCTTATGCTTTGATTGGGCCTGCATGCCTTCGAACTTTGATTTGTTGAGAGTTTTGGCTCTTGGTCGTTTTGATGTGGATGCGTGGTAAACTTGTGGCTGGTCTGTGTGGTACTTTACCTTGTGGCTTTATTTATAAAGTTGAGCATATGTCTTTTCTCTAAAAAAAGACCATGGTTAACAATACATATCTTCTATGCCAAGACCATGGTTAATAGTACAATCAGCTCCTAGCTTTATAATGTTATCACATTATTTGTAGCCAAACTTATAGTCCGCAAGTACGATAGTTAGATATAATTATATACTATTTTATTCATGCATGACCCACCCCACTCTCTCACATAATGTCTAGAAGCACGTGTTGCAGCTGGTTGTTAATCTATAACCCGCTTTTATTGTCTCTCCTCTTCTCCTTCCTCTAACTCAGCGAAAATATAATATTTAAAGTCTTACATCATGCCTACAAAATCTTATTGTACTCGATCTAACGTGCTAAAATACGGTGCATTGAGAGAGCCTTTAACCATACAACACGATTAATGTATTGCACTTGGGCTTGATTTGTACCTGATTTAGTTTGGTGCCATGGCTGGTGCTGATTAACTCAGTAGTTACCAGCATGCCAGTGTTTCTATTATATTTATTTCCAGTACCCAAAGGGGTTTGAAAGAGGTTAGATTTTTATCGGTCTCGATTCTTCTGCGAATCTGATGAAGTTAAATCAAAATACCACTTGGCAAGATGGGATATTATTTGCAAACCCAAAGACCGGGGGAAACTTGGGATCAAGAACCTATAGGTTAAAAACAATTGCCTACTAAGCAGATGGTTGTATTATCAGTAGAGACTGATGGTATGTGGGCACACATTTTGCGCAACAAATATTTACATTCTAAATCTCTGGCCCAGGTTACCGTAAGGCCTAATGACTCGCCATTCTGGAAGGGACTAATGAGGACAAAATATACCTTCTTTCATAGAGCAAAATTCATTGTTGCTAGTGGTACCACAACAAGATTCTGGGAGGACACGTGGTTAGGGACACGCCGCTAGCCTTACAATATCCCCACCTTGTATAATATTGTGCAACGTGTGGATGATGATGTGGCTATAGTACTACAAGCGTTTCAGTTAAATATCCAGTTCAGGAGGTCCTTAGTTGGGGAGCGTTGGAATTTCTGGCTTCACCTTGTGCAAAGATTGATGGATGTTGAACTCTCTAACCAGCCTGATTATTTCCGATGGAAGTTAACTGGAAGCGGGGTGTTTACGATCAAATCTTTATACTTGGATCTAATCAACTCTGGCCCAATCCTAAGATCGATTCATATTTGGAAGATTAAAGTTCCCTTGTGAATTAAAAATTTCATATGGTTTGTCCACAAGCAAGTGATCCTTACCAAAGATAATTTGCTTAGGTGAAGATGGGTAGGAAGTGAATGTTGTTGTTTTTGTGACCGGGATGAAACGATACAATACATTTTCATTGAGTGCCCTCTCGCGAAGTTGCTTTAGTGCACCACTCATATAGCCTTCAATATTACTCCTCTAGATAGCATTGACACGTTATTTGGGACGTGGTTAACTGGAGTAGACTCAGCTATGGTGGCACGTATTCATGTAGGAATATGTGCTTTATTGTGGGCTATATGGAGCTGTAGGAATTATATGATCTTTAACAGGCAAAACATTTCGAATTTCTTGTAGGTCATCTTCAGAGCTACGGCATGGATCCGTACGTGGTCGTTACTCACTCCTACGAACTCTAGGGAGCCTTTGGTTACTGGGTGCAACCATTGGGAGATGGTAGCAAGGGGTATCTTCAACCGGTTTGGATGGTGATCCATTAATATGATATATGTTTAGTCATCTCATCCTGTTTTTGTGCCAGTTATGGCTTTATTTTTTTAATTTATTCAGACATTTTGTTTTCTCGTGCTCCATTTGCAAGCTGAATTGGTTTGCAGACTTTGTATTTAGTTGGCACCTTTTGATAATATGCCCGCATGCATCTGCCGGATGCAGAGGCAGGGGTGATCCTCCTTCTAAAAATAGAGATGCCACGGACTAACATGTAGACATGCACACGCACTCCCAGACAACATGTGCTAAAGATTAAGGACAAAGACTATGAAGATTGCAAAATTACCATAGGCACATCTTTCTCTATGATATGTGGCCTAGCAATTAAAAAATAATACAATTTAGGCTAGCCCAAATTTGGGTCAGTCACCGCGTAGCCACACGATACGTGGTTTCATAGCGGCCCAATTAAGTCGCTACCTCTTGCGTACATGATTCTTCTTCTTCCTCGCAACTATTCTCCTCAACCCCTTGCTGGCTTGTCACCCCGCGCAACCTCCCGCCGCACCTCTTGTCGCCTTGTCGTCACCGCATGCTTGCGTAGCTCGCCACCCCCCCCCCCGCTGCAGCGATGCACACGAGATCGCAAGTCACCATGGCCGGTTGTCGCTTCCACTGATGATTGTTGCACCATCGGTATTTGCCGGTTCCAGCACCCGGTAAGCAAAAAATCACCATTGAGGAAACATAACAGCCAGATGCAGCTTCCATCGTAGGAAAAAAAATTATGTTCGAAGCTCAAAAAAGGAAGAAGGATCCCAAGGGACCTGAAGCCATGACCTAAAGCAACACCAAACCAACTTGGCCAGCACAAAATGAAAGAAAATGTAGTTTGTTTCCTCCAAGGCTCCCCACAGCGCACATCTGTCCGAGCCCGACCATTGCATTTACGGATTTGGTTCGCCACAGGAAAACGACCCCTGAAATCTTGCCAGAGAAAGATCTTCACCTTAGGTGGAATACGGGCATGCCAAATCGGTCAGAACTTATTAGTGGGGGTGGGCCAAACGGAGAGTGGGGTCAGAACATCGAGTATTATGTTTCTGAGAGCATGAGGATGAAAGCAACAAGGCGCTATCAGTCATCCAACTCTGCAGGGGACAACGAGCGACGGAAGGGAAGGTCACAATTATTAGCAGATAGCTCCGCGATGAAGATATCCGGGTACGGACAATAACAAAAAACATGGGGGAAGGTCACCGAGAGATTAGAGTCTCCACCAGTCTAGCCAAAAATGAATCGAAGCACCGTTACCAACCACAAACTTGACGTGATCCTTTAAAAAAGGGCGGACCTTGACAAGATCTTTCCAAAATTGAGACACTCCCTGAGAAGAGGCAAACATGGGATTCGGAGTAGAGAAGTATTTAGCCTTAAGAATGGATAACCACAAGGTGTCAGTTCTGTGGTCATGATTTTCCACCAGCATTTGATCATGAGGCACTTGTTCATAGTAGCAGTATTAATAATCCACAACCCCCAAGTTTTTTGGGTCTACAGATAATTTTCCACTTAACCAACCTGTATTTTTGTTTATTATCCAAAGAATTCCAGTAGAAAGCACCCATATGCTTGTCAAAACCATCATGAGTACCAGCTGACAAGAGATAGAATCCCATGATGAACATAGGTAGGGAGGAGAGATAAGCATTAATGAGATCAACCTTCCCAGCATTTGTGTTGTATCTGCCCCTCCAAGGCAAAACCCTATCTCCCACCTTAGCAACGACAGGAGCGAACTCCTTGGCACATAATTTGTCCGGGGCAATCGGAAGGCCCAGATATTTAAAGGGAAAGGAGCCCAAGTTGCAATTCAAGATCTGGGCCACCCATAAGGCCTCCGAATTATCCACACCAGTAACATCTACCTTGCTTTTGGAGAAGTTGATCTTAAGCCCAAATAAAGCTTGTGCAGGTTTGTAGTGATTTAGTCTTGATCTGCAGTCAATATTTTTTTTAAGTCTTGATCTGCATTCAACATATATCAAAGATGATTTGCTTTTGATAATTGTGCAGGTTTGTGAAGGAAAGGAAAACAAAAGGAATTAGGCTGCAGTAAAATTTTGGTGAAGAACATTTTTCCTTACCATGTGAACATGTTGGTCCTCAGATTTCGATTTTTGATGATTTGTAGTTCATACATGCATTTTATATGCGATCACTTTATTTGTTCACATACACCTGCTGTTGCATGCTCTACAGTCAAATCACTACTTGGATGGATTAATAGGCTGCAGCAAAATGCTCACTCGCCGCCTATGAATCCAAACTCGGAATGGAGGCGACGATGCGGCCATTGAAGGGGCAGCAGTCCCCATTCGCCGCCGATTAATCCTGCTCTCGGACTAGCGTCGTCAAGGGGGCACTCTCAAACCGGTGAAGCCATGTGGGTGGTTTCAACTGCCAGGGGAAGGATCATTGGCACTTGGCAGCAAGAAAACAGTGAAACCAGAAACACGGTGATTTTTCTGATAAAAGAGGTATCGTCTGTCTAATTTTCATTAATAGAAATCACCATGTCTTACGAGAGCAAAGAAACGCAGTGATAGATAGGAGGTACGATCAATTTTACTTTTCGCCTCCTCTTCACATATATACATCCAACCAAGATCTTGTCTGTTTGACATTTCGGCTGATCAATTGTAGTCGCAAGGCCTGTCGATCCATCAGCTTGCCATTTGTGGTTCGCAAACTCTAATCCGTGTCTGTATCTGCCTGCTACATGGGTGCATGTTCTTGACACTTTAGAGTTCATGCTCACTCTTGTTTGTTCTGCTTGTTTGCGCGCAGGTCAGCAGGTGGCTATATAGACTTCGCTACTGCGGGTCTTGCTGGGCATCGGCTTGCGGTGTGAGTGGTGGATATGATGTGAGGAGGGGTGCGGCAGAGAAAAGGGTTAAGGAATACTCCTCTATGGCTTTTCCGCTGGTACATACCATTCCATTCCCTTTATCTTTGATGCTTTGTACGTTCTGCTGATTTGGATTTCTATTTTCCACACAGATCAGGTAGTCAACGATGTCGGTGCCCTTGTGGTCAAAATTCCTATACATGCTAATCCACGTATGGCTGCCTAGGATTCAACTTTGGTTCTTCTTTTAGAGGAGAACACTTTGGTTATTTTTTACTGGTTTCTACCGTACAGTCTTTGCTTTTCAAGTGATGTTGATCCAATATATGTTGAGAATATCACATGGGTATTAGTTATGTGACTATTAAGTGAAAATTAATGCCTTTGGGTTTTATATTTAGATACGAGTATAATATTTTTGGTCGAGGTGGGGTGATTATAAAAGGTAAGAGGATATGGCATTATTACTATCAATAGATCAATTGCTTCTTCTTTCCTATAAATTTGACAAAGTAAGGTGAAGGCTTCGAATTTAGTGTCTATATTTACTCTTTTCTTTTCTTTCTAGACGTGGTTAGCTCTATTTTTTGGCAACTGATTTCTTCAATCTCTATTGTTAGAAACTCAGTTTGTTCATGGTAAATTATGGCTTGCTTATCCACACAAGATTCTCACTGGTCAACTCTTTTGCATGCCCCCACATTCAGGTTAATTTATCTACTTAACATGTTACCTTACGTCATGAATTAATTACACAGAGAATATACATTTAATTTTCTTCTGCCTCATGAATGTTTTCATATACTGCTCATAAAAAATTTCTATCTACATGTGATTAATTCATCTCATTTATGAGTTTGTTCAAGGACATATGTGATACTTTTTTCATTTCTCCAGCAGTTACTCGCAAAAAAAAATGTTTTCTTGTTATATGGCCGAGAGTTTGGTCATGTCTCCTATTTGTACTATTTTATTGTTCGCATATACATTTAGTACTATAAATCCATATCTTTTTGCTAACAGGTAAGTAAGCTCGACTAATTCAGATTACAACTTGTTGTTTTCTAAACGCTGTTCCTATACAACGCTAATTTGGTAATAAGATGGGGGTCATGCATGGGTGGTTTCAGGCTTCAACTGGGGATTTGTCAAGGCTTTGTGGCTTTGGTGTCACAATATCAAGTTCATCCAATGATCTACCTTTCAAACAAGAAGAGCATCCACTGGGAGAGCCATTATCGTATCTATGTTCAAACCTGGAGTCGCCAGAGGTAATAGCTTTGATTTTCAAGTATAATTAATTACATGGAACATAAATCTGTTGAAAAAGGATATCATTTATGAACTTGTATCTTGTATTTAGTCAATCCTCACCATAGCTGTTACCTACAATTCATTACATGCACATGTACATCCATGCATATACAAAGAGTATAGGGAATTCCCACTAATAAGATTACTTCCCTCTGGAGTGGTGAAAAATTAGCCCATTTGCTAGAGAAAGCCGCCAAGTTACGATCAAAGTCTTGAGAAGGTAGTCATTTGATTTCTGACCTGTTGTATACATTGTCTTACCAGTAATGCACTTATGTTTGTTAATGTAGTAAATAATCATTTTGATAAATAACTTTGTTCATGGATTTAGTTATCTATTCTATCTTCAATTCAAGAGGAGGTTCTCTTTAAAGCGGTACATTTTTTGAAATTTTGCATCATAAGCGACACCATTAAATGAACTCCTATATTAACTTAATTTAACATGAAGAGTATTTGGCTTCATACTTGTATCAATCACTAACATTATAGTGTCAAAATGGACGGGCGCAGCAACGCGCGCCATCAATGATCTAGTACGTCTAGCAAAACTCATGAACACGTTACTGGGCTGGCCCATATACGTTGTCTCTACAGGCAAGACGAATGCTATACTCGGTGTGAGCTGGACATAATATTCGTGGCCTTGAAATGCGAGAACCTATCATCTTGTTTCTTTCCTCTGTAATTATTATCGAGCAAGGAGTTGCCCAGGCGGTTTAGTGTCAAAACAAAATGTTGACTAGTCCCTTTAATCGTTATAAACATAAAAAGAAAACTAAACGCATAGTATCCAGCGCAGCAAAGCACAGAATTAGCAGCTCAACTATAATAAGTTTGATTGTTTCCAGTAGTCCTAAATAATCCAATTCACCCCCCTAGCTCGAATATATTCCCCTTACAATGACAGAGATGATCGAGCTGCGCTGGTAATGGTCCGCACGCATGGCATGTTAGCTATGTTTGTCGACGGTCAGGGCGAGCACGAACTGTGTTCTGCAAGGTCAACTCAACATTTCCATCAAACATTCATATAGCATCTTCAATTGCCATATAAATGCAACCAGGATCGACCAGGATCTTCATCCTTCCATCCATCCATTGTCCCCGCGCGCATCCATCCATTTCCTCTTCCTTGCTCGATCAGACCGTGCACGACTCGTATGTCATGGCTTACGCCACGTTCTTGCTCTTGGTCGCGGCGGCGAGCCACCTGGCCAGCTTTGCGCAGGCCGATTTGCCGTATGGTTACTACAACACGACGTGCCCGGCCGTGGAGGAACTTGTGCGCACCGAGCTTGAGGCCATCTTCGCCGACGACTCCACCCTCCGGGCCGGCCTCCTCCGCCTCCACTTCCACGACTGCTTCGTCCGGGGCTGCGACGCTTCCCTCATGCTCAACTCCCACAATGGCACCGCTGAGAGACACGCCGACCCCAACCTCACCGTGCGCGGCTACGAGGACATCGAGGCTATCAAGAAGGTGGTGGAGAAAGCATGCCCCCTCATCGTCTCCTGGGCCGACATCATGGCCATGGCCGCGCGCGACGCCGTCAATTTTGTACGTACTCCTTGCTCTTACTACGTACTAGTTGTAGTACTCCATTGCTCTGCTCATCATAAGCTGTCGTGGTGCAGAGCGCTGGGCCACACTACACGAGGTGGAGACCGGGCGCCGCGACGGGAACGTCTCCATGTTGGAGGAGGCCCTCACCTTCCTGCCACCGGCCGACGACAACGTCACCGTGCTCGCCCAGTACTTCGCCGTCCAGAACCTCACCATGAAAGACATGGTCGTCCTCTCTGGTACGAAAGAATCATTCATAACTCGATCGCGGTGCCCTTTGCCTCCGATGACCTGACTGAACATGGCATTACAACAGGTCTTTGGATACAACAGGCGGCAACATACTGTTGGAAATATCGACACATTTTTATTAAATTAATCCATAAGTATACAGTAAATATGGCAATCACGACATGCAACCCATACAAATACCTAAGTATATGAATACGTACTATACATAGAATCGACACATCTATGAACACAACATGTAGGGTTAGCACGAGACCGAGTAAATGAGGGATGAACAAATCATACCATTGGATTGGCCAGACAAACGCACCGGCGGCAGTAGCAGCCTCAAACGAGGAAGCAATCATGAAAACCAAAAAAATTCCTACGAAACACCGAAGATCTATCTATGGAGATGTAAAGCAACGAGAGGTGTGTGTGTGTGTGTGTGTGTGTGTGTGTGTGTGTGTGTGTGTGTGTGTGTCTATATACCCTTGTAGACCGAAAGCGTTAGCGTCGTAACGCGGTTGATGTAGTCGTACTCTTCACGATCCAATTCGATCTAGTGACGAACGGACGGCACATTCGAGTTTAGCACACGTACGGCTCGGCGGCGTCCTCTCCCTTCTTCATCCAGCAAGCGAGAGACAGGAGGTAGATGAAATTAGGACCAATACGACCGTATGGTGGTGGTGGCAGCAGAATTTTGGTAGGGTATCGCCAAGCGCATACCGGTGAAACATGGGAGGAGTTGGGAGAGGTAACGGGCCAGCGGCGAAGGGGGGCTGCCCCCAACGCCTCCCCAGGGTGCTATTGGTTGGCCCCTCCAAGGCCCTACGATAGTTGGCCAAAGGGGGAGGAAGGAAATCCCTGCTTTCCTTCCCCACCGATCTCTATCCCTTTTTTAGGGATCCTGTCTTTATCCCTTTGGGATATGATACTATTCCTTTTAAGTGAGAATCTTGGTGTGTCTAGACCAGGGCCGTGGGGAATTACACACTACCCACTTTCACGTGGGTCCATCATGCAGGTGGGCCCTACTCTGGAACCTTCTAGAACCTTCACGGTACAATATCGAAAAAACTCAAACTTTTTCCGGAACCCTAATAACAACTTTACATATATGAATCTTTACCTTCGGACTATTCCGGAGCTCCTCGTGATGTCCCAAATCCCATCAGGGACTCCGAAAAACCTTCGGTCTTTCCACTATTAATATCTCAATACTACCCTAGTGCTCCCAAACGTTAAGCGTGCGACCCTACGGGTTCGAGAATCATGTAGACATGACCTAGTGTCCTCTCTGGTCAATAACCAATAGCGGGGCCTGGATGCCCATATTGATTCATACACATTCTTTATCGGTTGAACCACGATGTCAAGGATTCAGTCGATCCTGTATGCAATTCCCTTTGTCCGGCGATATGTTACTTGCCCGAGATTCGACCGTCGATATCTCCATACCTAGTTCAATCTCGTTACCGGAAAGTCACTTTACTTGTTCCATAACACAAGATCATGTGACTAAACTCATTAGTCACATGAAGCTTCTTATGATGTTGTATCACCCACAGGGCCTGGAGATATCTCTTTGTCACATGGAGCGACAAGCCCCAGTCTCGATCCATGTAACCCAACAGACACCTTCAGAGATACCCTATAGAGCACCTTTATGACCACCCAGTTACGAAGTGACGTTTGATAGCACACAAGGCATTCCTCTGGTATCTGGGAGTGGCATGATCTCATGGTCAAAGGAACATATACTTGACATGAATAAAGCTATAGCAAATAACTAAACGATCTGATGTTAAGCTTACGGTTGGGTCTGTCCATCACATTATTCTCCTAATGATTTGATCCCGTTATCAAATGACAACTCATACCCATGGTTAGGAAACCTTAACCATCTTTGATCAATGAGCTTGCCTAGTAGAGGCTTACTAGGGACACGGTGTAGTTGATGTATTCACACATGTATTTAAGTTTCCAATCAATACAAATGTAGCATGAATAATAAAAATTTATCATGAATGGAAAATATGACAATAAGCATTTTATTATTGCCTCTAGGGCATATTTCCAATAGTCTCCGACTTGCACTAGAGTCAATAATCTAGTATCGCCATATGATTAACACCCAATGAGTTCTGGGGTTTGATCATGTTTTGCTTGTGAGGGAGGTTTCAGTCAACAGGTTTGCAACATTCAGATCCGTATGTACTTTGCAAATCTCACTAGTAGAAAACCGACTTTACGTTCAGCTCATTAGTCCTGGTTTGTAATCGAACCAGTACTAATGGAATCATTAGTGCCGGTTCCAACGGCTAGGGGGGGATCATTAGTCCCGTTTCGTGTTGAACCTATAGTACCGGTTCCTGACACGAACCGGGACTAAAGGCGTGGTGGCAGGCTAGTGTCAGGCTTTAGGCCCACGAGAACATTTAGTACCGGTTCGTGACACGAACCGATACTATAGATGTACCTTTAGTCGCGGTAAAGATGCTCCTATATAAACCCTTCGTCGAGCCCGAGCTCTCTGTTCGTCCCCTTTCCTCTCCTCTCTGTTCTCCCCCCTCTACCTCGAGCTCATCCTCCATTTTTGCCAAAAATTATCAATATTTGAAGGCATCCCATCCATCCAAGTGTTCACAAAGGATAGCAACTTTGTCCTTTCATCTCTCATTGCTAGATTTGTCTTGCAATGCTCTATAAGTATAGTGATTTGTGGGTTTTAGTTTGGGAGTATTTATATGTGGTAGTTTATTTGATTTATATGCAATTTGAGCTCAAATTAACTTCTTAGTTTGCATACGTAGCTGTGGTTTACTTAGTGCCTTCCCGTCCCCATCCTAACCATCGTCGATCGCTTGCACCATCCCGGCGCCACCTTGGTGAGCCTCTTCTTTTGCTTTTTATTAAAAAAATATCATGTTTGTGCGATTTACATAGTTACTTATATAATTTTCTTGCCCATACGTCCTTTGTTATACATAGTGTCATGGTTTTGATATATGTCCTGGTCAGTCCTCGTCCGGTTTATGATTCAGATGTGGTATATTCTCTTTTATAACTATTTGTTGCATTTCGTGTTTATGACAAATTATGTCCATCAAGTTGCCATAGATATCTTTAACTAGGAGGTATTGATACGTCTTCAACGTATCTATAATTTTTTATTGTTCCATGCTATTATATATTCTGTTTTGGATGTTTAATGGGCTTTATTATACACTTTTATATTATTTTTGGGACTAACCTACTAACCCAAGGCCCAGTGCAAATTGCTGTTTTTGCCTAATTCAGTGTTTCGCAGAAAAGGAATATCAAACGGAGTCCAAACAGAATGAAACCTTCGGGAGAGTTATTTTGGAACATTATCAACACAGAAGGCTTGGAGTACACGCCAGGAAGCGAGAGAGGTGGCCACGAGGGCAGGGGGCGCGCCCCCACCCTCGTGGGCCCCCTATTGCTCCCCCGACGTCCCTCTTCCTATATATACCTACGTACCCTGAAACTATCGAGTTGGACCATGAAACCCTAATTCCACCGCTGTAACATTCTGTACCCGTGAGATCCCATCTTGGGGCCTGTTCTGGAGCTCCACCAGAGGGGGCATTGATCACGGAGGGCTTCTACATCAACACCATAGCCTCTCCGATGAGTTGTGAGTAGTTTACCACGGACCTTCGGGTCCATAGTTTTTAGCTAGATGGCTTCTGCTCTATCTTTGGATCTCAATACAAAGTTCTCCTCGATCTTCGAGGAGATCTATTCGATGTAATTCTTTTTGCGGTGTGTTTGTCGAGATCCGATGAATTGTGGGTTTATGATCAAGATTATCTATGAGCAATATTGGATTCTTTTCTGAAATCCTTTATGTGTGATTTAAATATCCTTGCAAGTCTCTTCGAATTATCGGTTTGGTTTGGCCTACTAGTTCTATAGTTCTTGCAATGGGAGAAGTTCTTGGCTTTGGGTTCAATCTTGTGGTGTCCTTTCCCAGTAACAGCAGGGGCAGCAAGGCACGTATTGTATTGTTGCCATCGAGGATAAAAAGATGGGGTTTATACCATATTGCTTGAGTTTATCCATCTACATCATGTCGTCTTGCTTAAGGCGTTACTCTGTTCTTATGAACTTAATACTCTAGATGCATGCTGGATAGCGGTTGATGTGTGGAGTAATAGTAGTAGATGCCGAATCGTTTCGGTCTACTTGTCACGGACGTGATGCCTATATACAATGATCATGCCTAGATATTCTCATAACTATGCGTTTTTCTATCAATTGCTCGATAGTAATTTGTTCATCCACCGTAGAAATCTGCTATCATGAGAGAAGCCACTAGTGAAACCTATGGCCCCCGGGTCTATTCTCATCATATTAATCTTCCATCAACTATTTGCTTTACTTTGCATTATTTACTTTCAATCTCTATACCAAAAAATACCAAAAATATTATCTTATCATATCTATCAGATCTCACTTTTGTAAGTGGCCGAGAAGGGATTGACAACCCCTTTTATCACGTTGGCTGCAAGGTTCTTATTTGTTTGTGCAGGTACGAGGGACTCGCGCGTGGTCTCCTACTAGATTGATACCTTGGCTCTCAAAAACTGAGGGAAATACTTATGCTACTATGCTGCATCACCCTTTCCTCTTTGAGGGAATACAAAGCAAGCTCGAGAAGTAGCAAGAAGAATTTCTGGCGCCGTTGCCGGGGAGATCTACGCAAAAGTCATTTACCAAGTACCTATCACAAACCCTTATCCCTCGCATTACATTATTTGCCTCTCGTTTTCCTCTCCCCACTTCACCTTTGCCGTTTTATTCGCCCTCTTATTTGCTCCGTGTGTTTTATCGTTTGCCTTGCCGTCATGGCTAGCCCGACTGTCATTATCTATAATCCCGAGAGTGAAGTTCTTAATTTTAAACAAAGGGAGGAAGAAAATCTAAAATATGCTTGGTACAGAATTTTCAATGCTCAAAATAGATCTACTAGGAAGCTTTCCACTTTCGTGCTTCTCCGCAATTTTTATGTTGGCATCACTCCTTGGAATAGATATATTCTTGATACCATTACTGGAGGGAATTTCTTGGGTAGCCATACTTTTGATTCTTATAATGCTATGATAGAATTGTTTGGTCCACCACCTCTTCTGGTTAATGGAACTGTCTTAACTTTAGAGCATGTTATGCAAAGGCTTGAAATAATAGAAAATAAAGTTGCCACTGTAGAGTTGGTCGAGAGTTTGGATGAAAAGATCCATAACCAAATTACCCAATGTGGATCTAGGGTAGGAATTATTTTCATTTTTTTAAAGAAAAAGAACCCATAGTTAAAGAGAGAATAGATCAAGATTTCACCAGAATTGATAAACTTGGGGATATTATTACTAGTGTAGGGTCTGCTTTTTCTGCTGTGAGAAATACTTCGAACCCCTCTACTACTAAAATGGCCAAATTTATGTATGTTCCTGAAAATAAGGGTGAATCTTCTAGTAAGGAGACTGCGGATCTTAAATCGATAATTGTTCACCCCAACTTTCTCTCTATCATAAGGGAACCTTTTGCTACAAACGAATTTCTTGATTTCTTGCCTAGAAGTTTGATTATTAATAGGAAGGAAGAAACTCCTAAGAATTATAAGTGCTCAATTGAAGAATTGCCTACCAAAGATGGCAATACCTAGATCTATTCTTGTATCGTGCCTAGCTAGGGGTGTTAAATGATAGTGCTTGTTGGGAGGCAACACAATTTTATTTTATTTGTTTTTGCTTCTGTTTAGGAATAAATATCGCATCTAGCTTCTGTTTAGATGTGGTTTTGTGTTTTAATTAGTGTTTGTGTCAAGTAGAACCTTTGGGAAGACTTGGGTGAAGTTTATGCGATCATGGTGTAGAAAACAGAAACGTTAGCGCTCACGAGATTAGCTACCATTTTTTTACTGGAGAGTGCTTTTTAGTTGATTCTTTTTGCAGATGATTAATAGACAAATTCCTCACGTCCACCAATTTATTTCATTTTTTAGAGTTACAGAAGTATTCGAAAGTTACAGATTGCTACACACTGTTCTGTTTTTGACAGATTCTGTTTTTCGTGTGTTGTTTGCTTATTTTGATGAATCTATGAGTAGTATCGGGGGGTATGAATCATAGAGAAGTTGGAATACAATAGGTTTAACACCAATATAAACAAAGAATGAGTTCATTATGGTACCTTTGAGTGGTGTTTTTTTTTCTTATACTAACGGAGCTCACGAGATTTTTGGCTAAGTTTTGTGTTGTGAAGTTTTCAAGTTTTGGGTGAGGATTTGATGGACTATGGAACAAAGAGTGGCAAGAGCATAAGCTTGGGGATGCCCAAGGCACCCCAAGGTAAAATTCAAGGACAACCAAAAGCCTAAGCTTGGGGATGCCCCGGGAAGGCATCCCCTCTTTCGTCTTCGTCTATCGGTAACTTTACTTGAGACTATATTTTTATTCACCACATGATATGTGTTTTGCTTGGAGCGTCATGTATGATTTGAGTCTTTGCTTTTTAGTTTACCACAATCATCCTTGATGGACACAACTTTTGAGAGAGATACAAATTAATTGGAATTTATTAGAATACTCTATGTGCTTCACTTATATCTTTTGAGCTATATAGTTTTGCTCTAGTGCTTCACTTATATCTTTTAGAGCACGGTGGTGGTTTTATTTTGTAGAAATTATGGATCTCTCATGCTTCACTTATATTATTTTGAGAGTCTATTAGAACAGCATGGTAATGTGCTTTGGTTATAAAACTAGTCCTAATATGATAGGCATCCAAGATGGGTATAGTAAAAACTTTCATATAAAGTGCATTGAATGCTATGAAAAGTTTGATACTTGATGATTGTTTTTGAGATATGAGGGGTGATATTAGAGTCATGCTAGTAGAGTAGTTGTGAATTTGAGAAATACTTGTGTTGAGGTTTGCAAGTCCCGTAGCATGCACGTATGGTAACCGTTGTGTGACAAATTTGAATCATGAGGTATTTCATTGAGTGTCATCCTTTGTGTGGAGGTCGGGATCGCGTGATGGTTAACTCCTACCAACCCTTCCCCTAGGATCATGTGTGTAGTACTTTGTTTTGATGACTTGTAGATTTTTGCAATAAGTATGTGAGTTCTTTATGATTAATGTTGAGTCCATGGAATATACGCACTCTCACCCTTCCACCATTGCTAGCCTCTCTTGTACCGCGCAACTTTCGCCGGTACCATACACCCACCATATACCTTCCTCAAAACATCCACTATACCTACCTATCATGGCATTTCCATAGACATTCCGAGATATATTGCCATGCAACTTTCCACCGTTCCGTTTATTATGAAACGCTTCATCATTGTCATATTGCCATGCATGATCATGTAGTTGACATCGTACTTGTGGCTAGGCCACCATGCATAACCTTTCATACATGTCACTCTTGATTCATTGCACATCCTGGTACACCGCCGGAGGCATTCATATAGAGTCATACTTTGTTCTAGTATCGAGTTGTAATATTGAGTTGTAAATCAATATAAGTGTGATGATCATCATTATTAGAGCATTGTCCCAAAGAAAAAAATAAGGAAAGGCCAAAGAAAAAAAGGGAAAAAAAGAAAGGCCAAAGAAAAAAAAGGGCACAAAAAGAAGAAAAAAAGAAGAAAAAAAGAAAAAGAAAAGAAAAGAAAAAGGGACAGTGCTACTATCTTTTCCCACAGTTGTGCTTCAAAGTAGCACCATGATCTTCATGATATAGAGTCTCTTGTTTAGTCGCTTTCATATACTAGTGGGAATTTTCGTTGTAGAAATTGGCTTGTATATTCCAATGATGGGCTTCCTCAAATGCCCTAGGTCTTCGTGAGCAAGCAAGTTGGATGCACACCCACTTAGTTTCTTTCGTTGAGCTGTCATACATTTATAGCTCTAGTGCATCTGTTGCATGGCAGTCCCTACTCACTCACATTGCTATCTATTGATGGGCATCTCCATAGCCCGTTAATACGCCTAGTCGATGTGAGACCATGTTCCTCTTTTGTCTTCTCCACAACCACCACTCTATTCCAGCTATAGTGCTATATCCATGGCTCACGCTCATGTATTGCGTGAAAGTTGAAAAAGTTTGAAAATTTTGAAGTATGAAACAATTGCTTGGCTAAAACCGGGGTTGTGCATGATTTGAGTATTTTGTGTGACGAAGATGGAGCATAGCCAAACTATATGATTTTGTAGGGATGAACTTTCTTGGCCATGTTATTTTGAGAAGACATGATTGCTTTGTTAGTATGCTTGAAGTATTATTATTCTTATGTCAAAATATACTTTTGTCTTGAATCTTTCGGATCTGAACATTCACGCCACAATAAAGAAAATTACATTGAGAATTATGTTGGTTAGCATTCCACATCAAAAATTCTGTTTTTATCATTTACCTACTCGAGGACGAGCAGGAATTAAGCTTGGGGATGCTTGATACATGTCCAACGTATGTATAATTTTTGATTGTTCCATGCTATTATGTATTCTGTTTTGGATGTTTAATGGGATTTATTATACACTTTTATATTATTTTTGGGACTAACCTACTAACCCAAGGCCCAGTGCAAATTGTTGTTTTTTTGCCTATTTCAGTGTTCCACAGAAAAGGAATATCAAATGGAGTCCAAACGGAATGAAACCTTCGGTAGAGTTATTTTTGGAACAATATCGACACAGAAGACTTGGAGTACATGCCAGGAAGCGAGAGAGGTGGCCACGAGGGCAGGGGGCACGCCCAGGGGGTAGGAGCGCCCCCATCCTTGTGGCCCCCCTGTTGCTCCCCCAACGTCCCTCTTCCTCCTATATATACATACGTACCCTGAAACTATCGAGGAGGACCACGAAACCCTAATTCCTCCGCCGTAACCTTCTGTACCCGTGAGATCCCATCTTGGGGCCTGTTCCGGAGCTCCACCGGAGGGGGCATCGATCATGGAGGGCTTCTACATCAACACCATAGCCTCTCCGATGAGTTGTGAGTAGTTTACCACACACCTTCTAGTCCATAGTTATTAGCTAGATGGCTTCTTCTCTCTCTTTGGATCTCAATACAAAGTTCTCCTCGATCTTGTTTGAGTCCGGTTTCATGCCCCACTATAATGTTTGGACCAAGAACGAAGAAAGAGGGGTCCTGATGGAAGAGAATGAAGAAGAAGAGGACAATGACAGCTATCCTGGCCATGGGTTCCCTGAATATGATGCTACAACAATGGGGGAAGAAGCTGAGCCGGCAATGCCGGAAGAAGCTGAAGAAGAGGCATCAGATGAGCCTGCTGATGATCTTTGTCGGGCCATTGCCGATGCAAATAGAAACTGCGCAACTGAAAAGGAGAGGCTGAAGTTGCAGCACATGTTAGAGGATCACAAGAAATTGTTGTACCCCAATGGCGAAACTGACAAGAAAAAGCTGGGCGCCACACTGGAATTACTCCAATGGAAGGCAGAGAATGGTGTATCTGACAGGGGATTTAAAAAGTTGTTGATAATGTTAAAGAAGATGCTTCCAAAGGACAACGAATTGCCCGACAATACGTACGAAGCAAAGAAGGCGGTATGCCCACTAGGATCAGAGGTGCAGAAGATACGTTCATGTCCTAATGACTGTATCCTCTACCGCGGTGAGTATGAAGATTTGAATGCATGCTCGGTATGCAGTCCAATGTGCTATAAGATCAACCGCGATGACCTTGGTGATGTTGAGGGTGAGCGTCCCAGGAAGAAGATTACTGCCAAGGTGATGTGGTATGCTCCTATAATACCATGGTTGAAACATTTGTTCCAAAACAAAGAGCATGCCAAGTTGATGCGTTGGCACATAGAAGACCGTAAGAAAGACGGGAAGTTGATAGTACCCACTAACGGGTCGTAGTGGAGAAAAATCGAGAGAAAGTATTGGGAGGAGTTTGCAAGTGACGCAAGGAACGTATGGTTTGGTCTAAGCGCATATGGCATTAATCCTTTTGGGGAGCAGAGTAGCAATCATAACACCTGGCCTGTGACTCTATGTATGTATAACCTTCCTCCTTGGTTGTGCATGAAGCAGAAGTTCATTATGATGCCAGTGCTCATCCAAGGCCCTAAGCAACCCGACAACTACATTGATGTGTACCTAAAGCCATTAGTTGAAGAAATCTTACAGTTGTGGAATGAAAAAGGTGTACGTGCGTGGGATGAGCTCGACCAAGAGGAATTTGACCTACGTGCGTTGCTGTTGATGACCATGAATGATTGGCCTGCTCTCAGTAACCTTTCAGGACAGACAAACAAGCGATACCACGCATGCATGCATTGTCTAGATGATACTGAATATATATATATATATATATATATATATATATATATATATATTTGGATATTTGTAAGAAGAATGTGTACCTGGGACATCGTCGATTTGTTTCGATCAAGCATCCCGTAAGAAAGAAAGGCAATCATTTCAATGGTGAGGTAGACCAACGGAACAAGCCTCGCCACCATACTGGTGATGATATATTTGATATGGTCAAGGACTTAAAAGTAATCTTTGGGAAGGGTCCTGGCGGACAATATATTCCGAATGATGCTAACGGACACGCACCGATGTGGAAGAAGAAATCTATATCTTGGGACCTACCCTATTGGAAAGACCTAGAGGTCCGCTCTGCAATCGTCGTGATGCACGTGACAAAGAATCTGTGCGTGAACCTGCTAGGCTTCTTGGGCGTGTATGGGAAGACAAAAGATACACTAGAGGCACGGGACGACCAGCAACGTATGCACGGAAAAGAGGACATACATCAGGGTCATGCCAGCTACGCTCTTACCAAATAAGAGAAGGAAATATTCTTTGAATGCAGGCTCAGTATGAAGGTCCCATCTAGTTTCTCGTCGAATATAAAGGGAATAATAAATATGGCGGAGAAAAAGTTCCAGAACCTAAAGTCTCATGACTGCCACGTGATTATGACGCAACTGCTTCTGGTTGCATTGAGGGGGCTTCTACCGGAAAACATTCGATTGGCCATTGTGAAGCTTTGTGCATTCCTCAATGCAATCTCTCAGAAGGTAACCGATCTAGAAATCATACCAAGGCTAGAGAAAGATTTGGTGCAGTGTCTTGTCAGTTTTGAGTTGATGTTCCCACCATCCTTCTTCAATATCATGACACACGCCCTAGTTCACCTAGTCGACGAGATTGCCATTCTGGGTCCTGTATTTCTACATAATATGTTCCCCTTTGAGAGGTTCACGGGAATCTTAAAGAAATATGTTCATAACCATGCTAGGCCAGAAGGAAGGATCTCCAAGGGCCATGAAAATGAGGAGGTCATTGAGTTTTGTGTTGACTTTATTCCTGACCTTAAGCTGATTGGTGTTCCTGAATCGCGGCATGAGGGCAGACTAGGTGGAAATGGCACGCTAGGACCGAAAGCGATAATATGTATGGACGGGCATTCTCTCACTCAAGCATGCTACAAAGTTCTACAAAATTGCGCCTTGGTGATTCCGTATATCAAGGAACACAAGAATATTCTACGCTCCAAACACCCAGAGCAGTCTGATGACTAGATTACACGTGAAAAAACAGGGACTTTTGCTAGTTGATTGCAGACACGTGCCATGCATGATGACGCTGTTGAGATGACCTGTACTTGATGTCCCAGTTACCATCTTCGAATATAATGACTTTCAAATGGTACGAGATAAATGAGAATACATTTTACACGATCGCCCAAGTTAAAAAGAGTACCAACCAAAACAGTTGTGTCCGCTTTGATGCAACAACCAAGAGAGGAAAGGTCGACACATTTTATGGTTACATAGAGCAGATGTGGGAACTTGACTATGGTCATGGTTTGAAGGTCCCTTTGTTTCGGTACAAATGGGTCAATCTGAGAGGAGGCGGGGTAACGGAAGACCCGCAGTACGGAATGACAACAGTGGATCTCAACAATCTTGCATACGCAGACAAACCATTCGTCCTAGCTAATGATGTGGCACAGGTTTTCTATGTGAAGGACATGTCTACCAAGCCGAGAAAAAGAAAATATAAGGAAGCGAATACATCATATGATGAGCCACAACGCACATAGTTCTTTCATGGAAAAGAAACATCATGGGAGTGGATAGCAAGACAGACATGTCAGAAGATTATGAAAAGTTTCATGAAATTGCTCCCTTCACAATGAATATTAACCCGAGCATACAGTTAAATGATGAAGATTGTCCATGGTTACGTCACAAAGGGACACACGCGAAG
This sequence comes from Secale cereale, assembly GCA_902687465.1. Taxonomy (NCBI): domain Eukaryota; kingdom Viridiplantae; phylum Streptophyta; class Magnoliopsida; order Poales; family Poaceae; genus Secale; species Secale cereale. Next base: position 473,151,106 of record LR738710.1, on the reverse strand, counting down.
AAAAAGTTTCACACCCAAATATCTCACTCTGGGATGTGACCAGCTTCACTTTCATCACTTTCTTCTCTAGTGAGTTTCCGGACTAATAACTGGAAAGTCCCACTTTGGACAAACCGGAGGGAATCTTTGTAATTGTTAGGCTGCTTATGTGTTTTTGCATTTGAAACGTGTAATTTTGTGCTTCGGACAAATGTCATCAATTTTCAACCCTTTCTGACTTCATTTGCTATTTTTCATGCATTTACTGATTTTTTGAGCTAAATTACCATGAAATTGAAAAGCACGACAAATGAACTCTGGAAAGGTTGAAAGTTGGCATGCTATCATCATTTCACCCACATAGCATGTGCTAAAAAGTTGAGAGGGTTACAGCAAAAAACTGGATCCACTTCATGTACAAAATGGACAATCTCTTTCGAAGTATCAGGGTTTCAGACGAAAACTCATCGATTACAAAGGCATTTCATTTTTACTTATTTCAACTCCAGACTTTTTGTGTGTTCAGTATGCACCATTCAAAGCCACGTCATCAATTTTGAACCCTTTCTGACTTCATTTGCTATTTTTCATGCATTTACTGATTTTTTTTAGCTAAACGACCCTGAAATTGAAAAGCACTACAAATGAACTCTGAAAAGGTTGAAAGTTGGCATGGTATCATTATTTCACCCATATAGCATCTGCTAAAGAGTTGAGGTGGCTACGGCAAAAACAGGATGCACTTCGTGTACAAAATGGACAATCTCTCTCGAAGTATGAGGGTTTCGAACGAAAACTCATCTGTTACATAGGCATTTCATTTTTTTTAATTATTTCAACTCGAAACTTTTTTGTGCGTTCAGTATGCACCATTCAAAGCCACATCATCAATTTTGAACCCTTTTTGACTTCATTTTCTATTTTCATGCATTTACAGATTTTTTGAGCTAAACTACCATGAAATTGAAAAGCACTCCAAATGAATTCTGAAAAGGTTCAAAGTGGGCATGGTATCATCATTTCATCCACATAGCATGTGCTAAAAAGTTGAGAGGGTTACAGCAAAAACTGGATCCACTTCGTATACAAAATGGACAATCTCTTTCGAAGTATCAGGGTTTCGGACAAAAACTCATCTGATACAAAGGCATTTCATTTTTTTAACTTATCTAAGTTTTACCAAATTGAATATAATGATAAAACACACTAATATTAACTAGAAGAAAAAACAATCACTGAATAATCTACTTTTAAAGTTAAATTATTCACAAACTAGTGATTCACACAAATTTAAACTATTCAAATTTGAAAACTACTCGCAGTAACGGAAAGTTTATATTTTTTTACCAAAAGCAAAAAAGTTCCACAAATAAGTTATAAATAAAGCAAAAAAAAACTCAGAAATAAAAGAAAATGAATAAAGCAGAAAAAAATTCCGCCTACTGGGCGACAACGACCTGTATACGACTAGAAACCCAATATGTAGTTGGGCCAGGATGCATGCCCGCAAGGCCAAGTAGGCCCACACGGCAGCACAGAAGGTAGCCCTAGAAGGCCTGCTTTAGAGAGGTGCTCGAAGGAGCACCCGCTGCTGGGTTTATAAACCAGTGTGGTTGCCCTTCGCTCGGCGAGGTGGGACTAAACTTGCCCGCACCGCGCCTGCTCCAGAGCACAACCTTTAGTCGTGGTTGGTGGCTCCAATCGCGACTAGGGGGGGTGGTCTTTAGTCCCTGTTGGAGCCAGCAACTGCGACTAAAGATGGTCGCTTCCCGCCGCTTCGCCTAGCCCAAAAGTGACCTTTAGTCCCGGTTGGTGGCTCGAACCGGGACTAAAGGTCTCTTCTATATATACAACACTTGAAAAAAAATCAGTTTCCCTCTGTTCCTTCGTCAGTTTTCCTCTCCGCTCACGATCGACACCATCTCCGTCGCCGCCCACGCAGTCGCCGCCCCCGTCGCGCCGCCCACGCGCGCCGTCCCCCGTCGGCGTCCCCCGACGCGCCGCCCGCTGCCCCTGTCGCGCGCCGCCCCTCCCTCGAGCTCGCTTCCCGTCGCCGTCAGCATCGCCGCCCCCGACGCCCCGCGGCTGTGAGCCCCTGCCGCCGCATGGCCGCCCTCGGATCAAGACCGCACACACACACATGCATATATATGAAGTTTGATGAATTTTAGATATAGAAATGTTAGTTATAGATGAATTATATTTTTTTTCCACTAGATGATTAGATGTATATAGAAAAATGTTAAGGATTTTGATACTTTTAGTTATATAAATGTTAGATGAATTAGCTAGATTTATAAATGTTAGATGCATTTTTTTTTTAGTTTTTTATATTATTATTTATAGAATGTTAGATGAATTTTAGATAAATAAATGTTAATTAGGTGAATTTTGACATTTGTCTTCCACTAGATGATTAGATGTATATATGTCAAAGTTTGAATTTTGACATGCAACATTTGATCATATATATGTCAAAGTTTGAATTTTGACATATACAACATTTGATCATATGTCAAAGTTTGAATTTTGACATATGCAACATTTGATCATATGTCAAAGTTTGAATTTTGATATATGCAACATTTGATCATATGTCAAAGTTTGAATTTTGACATATGCAACATTTGATCATATGTGAAAGTTTGATCTAGTGAAACATGATCAAAGAATGCCCCCATTATGGATGTGCACAAGTTGATCTATTTTTTCTGATCTCATATATATTCTTCTGTATGTCACGTTGTCTGACAAAGTATTGAAGAAATTCATGGCTTCATCATTAGCTAGAAGTAACAAGCGCATGATGCTACGAAGCTCTTCAAAGTTGTTTTGGAATGGAGTCCTGATAGGATAATTCGTTTTTTGGTACGAAGATCACCAAAGGCCTTCAAAATAGCGATATTCGGAAGGCTCTTGCTGAACTTCATACCAAAAAGCTAATTATCCTACCCGGGACTCCGTTCCAAAAAAACTTCAGAGAGCTTCAGAACATAATGCGCCTGTTACTTCTGGCTAATAATGAAGCCATTGCTTTCTTGAATCCTTTGACATTAGACAACATGACATATAGAAGGGTAGATGAGATCAGGAAAAATATGGACCATTTTCTGCACATCCAGAATGGCTCCATTTTGTTAAATCCCTTAAAGGTTAAGAGAATCCGTTATGATTCTGAATCTTGTTCCTATAGCCAGTGACTAAAGGTTTTCCTCGTATATAAGAAATCACAATCCAATCATTTAAAAAATGTTACATTTGCATAGAATTTGTTATCAACGTCAATGATGCCCGAGCCGCATCCTCGCCATTGACCAGTTTGCAACGATGTCATGCTTCAGAGGAGCTATGTCCAGGGCTGGGCTCCGCCATGCTGGCACTGGGAGCTGCTACCTTCAGGAGCGCGCCGATTGGTGAGGAACTGGGCCCTGGGTCCCGTCGTCGACTCGGAGCTCCTTTGGTGGCATTCACGTGGGCCACTTCCGGTGCGGAGGCGGCCGTCCCCGTCGGAGGTGGTACATCGCCGTGTCAAGGAGGAGCACGATCACATCCGATGCTACATGGCTGCATTGGACATCAGGTTCTCCAATACCTGACAGGTTCTTCGAGGATCTCACCCGAGCTATGATCATATGATGGTTCCTCCTCTTTGGGTGTCCACCACCCGCGCCTCAGGAACCGCGAGTGAACTAGATGATTCAATAGTATTCGATCTGTATTAGCTAGTGATGTATTCGAGATATTCGAGATGATGTATTTGAGATTATATTATTCAATAATATCCGAGACAATGTATTCAATGATGCATATTAATTATCTATATTATTCGAGATGCATATTATGTACTATGATTAAATTTTTCCTTATTGATTGCATGCATGCATTCTAATTTGAATACTAATTTTTTTCCTTTGGATTAGTTAAATAAAAGCTATGGTGGACAATACCGGTAGAGAAGGAGAAAAGGCCCTATTCATGATCATATGCTCCCCGAGTCGGCCAGATGAGAATGAAGAAGATGACGGCTCACAATATCTGAACAATACTAGGGAGGTCGATATGATATTCGTTGAAGAGGAATGAATAGATGAAGTCCAGAACTATGATGATCTTCAAATAATAAAGATCGGCGAGGTATATTTATATAAGGCATCTGGTGATCATCACCTGTGTTAATTGATTTGTATATATATTAGCGAATGGATCTTTCTTCTTTTAGCCATCCGGATCGAGCAAATCTTCTAGTGGCCAAAAAGTTTGAGGCCCGGCCAAAAAGTTGAAGGATGGCGTAAAGTACAACATCGATGCCATCAAACCTAGTGATGAACCTAATGAACCTAAGGTGAATACAAAGAAGTTCAAGGGTCAATGCAGAGTTATTGTCAGGGACCAAATCCCGATCTCCATTCAAGAATGGAAAAATCCAGCAAAGGGATCTCCAGATGTTACTTTTGTCGACCAAAGAGTAAAATATCTACTTTGGGAATCACTCATGTCACATTTCACCCTACTAGATCATGCAGGTCTGGAGAAAGTCAAGAACTTTGCTCTTAAGAAGATGGCGATAGCATTTAACAACCACAAGAAAAATATATGGGCCACGTACCTCAAAGTAGAGAAGCAGACTCCTGAATTCACGGGAACACTCGAGAAGGCAAGAGATCACTGGGACGCTTTCATGAACTTCAAGGAATCTGACGTAGCTCAGGAACGGTCAAGAAGAAACAAGATTAATGCCGCAAAAAAGAAGTGGCACCATCGGCTGGGGCCAGGTGGCTACGAGGTCGCCCAGCCTAAGTGGGATCTCGCTGAGCAAGAGATGATGGTTGTAGGGGTCACTCCAGTTACATTGAGTTGGCCCCGAGGTGCAGGACTTGGTTCTATGCGCATGGGGGACGTTCAACCCAAAGACAGGCGAGGTTTTGGAGCGGGAAAGTTTTAAAGAAGCCTTAGATGTTGTACTTGTCACAATAGAAGAGGCTCGAACGGGGGTGTTCACGCCCAACAGAGAGAACGACGAGCTTACGCGCGCCCTGAAAAATTCTGAACACCCGGGAAGAACACTAGGCAGAGGCGTTGTTCCATGGTATGAGGGGTTTAAGGACTATAACAACGACTACAGAAGCTGTGCGAGAAAGAAGATGCAGGAGGAGCATAAGAGGAAGCTGGAGGAGGAGGAGAAGAGGAAGCAGAAAGTAGACCGCCTTCACATCCTATAATCAAAGCATGCAGAGTTGGAAGAAGCTTTCAAGCGGCAGCAGCAGTAGATTGACTCACTTAGCCAGGAAGGGGGGGGGGGGGTCTAATCAGTAGCTAGTGGATCCAGCATTGGATAGCACCGTCCCATCCATGCCGAGATGCAGCGTGGGTTCTGCCCCGGGCGATGATGCACTGCTGGATAGATACCCTGTGGATGATAACATAGATACAACAATTTGCGAGCTACACTTCAAAATGAAGAACATATCCATGAAGGTAGCGGACGACTATGCTTATACAAACCCCCCTGAAACAACCTTCCATTGCAATCTGATCCCAGTTGGCTATGCTCATGTCGGTGGCAGGATATTGGGGGCTAGAGATTGACATTCCTGGAGGTGACGATGAGCGCACACTCGGAGAAGCCATACACCATATCACTCTATGGAGAAAGGATTGCGTCATCTTTCCAAGGCCACTAACTCCTGCTCCAAGAAGTCTGCCATCACGTCAGCCGACTCCTCCTCCTCCAAGTTCGACGTCGCGTCAGCTCACTCCTGCTCCTCCAAGTCCGCCACCGCGTCAGCCTCCTCCTCCTCCTCCAAGTCTGGCCCTGCATCATCCGACTCCTCCTCCTTCAAGTCAGGCACCGCCTCAGCAATAGCGGAAGAGAGGCTTCGCACCTACGGCGACGGCTAGCGGTACAAGAGCTGGTAAGAAATACAAATATGGTCCAAGCCTCAGGAGTCCTCCAAAGTTACTATATGAGAGGACTGAGGAGGAAACCAAAGAGATTGTGAAATCTAAAGTGGAGGCCCATTTTGCACCGAAACCGCCCCCGCCACCAAAGGAGAAAGTACCTGAGAATGTCATTAAGCACTTTATTGATATGGCTCAGCCACCACCTGCCAAGAAGAGGGACTCGGACTATGAGCGCCAAATCAGGAAGTCTTTTCAAGCACAAAAAAGGAGTCGAGCTCGAGCTCTAGCCAAGCAGCTGCCAAAAAAAGTGGGAAAACTGTTCCCCAGCTGGGACAATAGGCGGTGCAATCGACCCTCCGCTCAATGTACCAACACATGTGAGTACCGCCGATCAGCTGGTATTAACCGACGATCATATAAGGCAATCTAAAGAGGCTGGTATCACTGTTGAACAAGTCCTAGGGATTGAGGAAACCCCCAGGTTTACAGAGGCAAAACTAAAACGGAAATATGTCCACGGCGAACCTATGCTCAAGCCTGAGGAGCTCCAGCGTCTATCAACGAGAATGTATGAATTGCATAACTGGTATATGAGAGAAGCAAAGACTGCCGATCGAGAGTCCCTCATGGTGAGAGTCCAGGAAGATCATTACTTCCATGAAAAAAAGCTCTGTGGGTTGAGTTTCAAGAAATGTTTTAGTTATTCAATCAAGACGCACTCGACAAATCTCTTGTAAGTTGCTATTGTCTGTAAGTGATTTCTTTCTGTAATTTAAGTCTCTAGCTAGCTATAGTGCCCGTTCATTACCTGTAATTATCCTCACTATATTCTTCGGTAGTATTATGTAGAACGAAGATCTATGAAATGAAAAGAGCTCGATGCTATGGCATTGAGTTCATTAACCCAAATACCATTAATCAAGAGACATGGTCACAACCATGGTCAAAAAAGACCCTTTAGGATTTCTTGCTAGAGTTCTTGAAGAAACTAAATACCAACCCAGACATACTACTTCCTTACAACTTCACGTGAGTTGTTACTATATTTTGTACTAAAAAAATCTTTTTTTGCTTACTAGATGTTAATAAGTGTAGTTGATGAGTTATATATGCACATGCACGCTTAATTATAAAAATGTGTGCGCATGCAGTTTCCACTAGATCATGCTAATCATTCAAGTTGACGATGGAATAGTTCAGGTACTGGACTCACTACTTAAAGATGCTCGTGACTACTCAATCGCGAAGGGGATGGTCAACAGGTAATGCACTATGTCGCCCTGTTTAGTTCATTTCCTTATATACACTAATTAATAACTCCTTTATCCAATTTCTTTGCCGGCGGGTAGGGCTTGGGAAAGGTTCATCAAAGAGGTTGACGGCGCATGGAAACAAAAGATGAAATGGGTGCGACCCATGGTAAGTAATTAAGTAGAACTAGCTAACTATCATCTCTTTAATTCCAGTTTCAATACCATTATCATGCTTGCTTAATTATTATCTGATTGAATTTTGTTCTCGTAAAGGCATTGAGGCAGGCACCGGGGATTGATTTATGTGCATACTACGTTTGCGAGAACATTTGCATGATGACGTTTGAAAGGGCCAGAAGTGATAGACAAAGATGGATACGTTTGCCAGAATAGTATTCACAATTCTTTTCTCTTGATCTAATATATATACACACAACTAATATATTCATATTGATCTCATTCTTTTAAGTTGTCGGAGATGCGGGATGAACTCCTACTGATGGCTCGCGTACGAGCAATTCAAGAGGAAATAGCGGGATTTTTGCTCGACCAGGTCATAGAACCCAAAGGAGAATACCGTCACCCGCTGTAATATGACTCCATGTAATGATCTGCAAATTGTAGGAGAAATTGTATATATATATATATATATATATATATATATATATATATATATATATATATATATATATATATACCAAATTGTGTGTGTATGTATATATAGACACACACACACACATCTGGGCTATTCTGTTTCGCATAACAGAATATTATTCTGTTACCCTACATGAACTGACGTAGTTTATAGGTTGGACTGACACGGTTTGCTACCTGAACTGATTTTCGAACAGAAACAAAGGATACAACGGGAAGCTTCCGAGGGTTCTCCTGTGCGGTGTTGCGGGCCATTCGTTGCCAGAGGAGACATGTACGGGGTTCCGCACGTGCACGCACTCAACTAGTCGTGTTTTCAGATCTCAAGTCAACGGAGGTGACAACGTGGGCATTTAGCGGTGGAGGTGTTGCGACGGTGGTGTTTACCATGGTGTTCGTAGCCGTCCATTTTACATCCGGTTTGTTGTTTTATGTGTTATTTTTGATGTGAGAACTACCGGTGTGTTAGAGCTTTTGGAGATTCTTTCACTGTAATTTCTGATTACAAGTTTTGGTGTTCTTGGTTGTTTGATCTGTCCGCCATGCAAATGTGTTTTTTTCCTGATGTTTTTTTCGAATTGGCGTTGCAGGAAGAGAGATGAGGATTGTATGAATAGATTTATCTTGTCAATTTTTGCTTATTGAGTTGTTTCTACCCCGGATTCCCATGTGATCTGGTCATTTGCGGAGGTGGTGTATGGTGGCTGACTGCAGCCTACGATTTCTTGTAATCTGGTCAAACTGTGTAATTAAATTACATGTTTTGTCAGTGTTGTTTGAATTTCTGCCGTATGTGTAGTTGGACTGCTCTGTGTCAAAGTTGTATTACTGTACGTTGACATCGGAGTAAGTATTTTCTATCGTCTGCCTACGCTAAACATCTGCATTTTGAGTATAAAGCCCGAGCCATCTGTCACTTTCATTCCACCAGCTGTCGCTAAAGAAAAGCCAGATGGATCCCAAGCTGGGAGAGGTCATAGAGAAGGAGGGAGATGTCGTCGATGTGAGGGCTGCAGTAGCGGAGCAGAGGAGGAGGAGGAGGTGCAGGCGCAGGCAGAGGGCACGATGTGCTGCCGAGGGGGAAGTGGAGGCACAGTTCAACAGACGGCTTGCGCGTGAGGTTATGGATACTTGCAACTCCAATGACCTAGAGCTACTTTTCCCAGAGGGCAGGGGAAGGAACCATATTCAGATCATCAGTTGGGCTAGGGCGAGAATAGCCACGGCTCCACATCCATCCACCAGGGCCAAATGGCGTCCTTTCTTTGATCGTTATTACTAAAGTACTAAATTTTTATATTTTAAAGATTGTGTTGTGAGGGAGCAGATAGGTTGAATGACTAAATGAGTTCAACTGTCCACCTCTGAATGAGTTGTTTTTTCTACATATGTTTGTTATGTGCACTTTTGAACTGCTGATTTATCTGAAGTTGAACTGATTTGTGGTCAAATGTTGTATGACTTGTATAATAACAATTTTCTACCAGCTGGCTGCCCACCTACCTATTTATTATTTTTATAATCTGCGAGTCTCCCTGGCTATAAATCCTATCCATCTACGTGTCGTGTGTGGCTCAGTCTCCTCCTTCTTTTTCTTCATTCTTCCAGAATCAGATCTAGGTTCCTCCCTCTTCTGTCTCTTGTTTTCTTCCCTTTTCCTGTGTTTCCCATGGAGGATTGTTCATGCAGATGATTGGCAAAGATGGCACGCATAGCTTACGGCTGTGTGTACAAATCTGGTTTGGACCTCATCGAGACTCAGCGCCATGGGCAACTTTCATGTCTGCTATATAGCAACCATGGGTTTCGTGCACCCTATGTTTGTCACCTGACGGTTGGGGACTTAGAGGAATCATGGGTATGTGTTTCTATTCTTCTTGTTTTCTTCTTTTTGTAGGTGTCATTTTGAATCCCATGGACTGAATATGTAGTTTAGTTTTATCTATAGTTTGTTTATAATTTTTATTTGGTTTTGTCAGAATTTAAAAAGTAGGGATTTATGTGTGAATTTGTTCATTACTTAACAATATTTATCCATTTTTGTATAATCCGTGATCTGTTTTTTGTCAGATGTTATTACTGTAGGGGTATTGATATGTATATTTCTTCAGTTTAGTCAGGTCAAATTACTAGTTAGTTTAGTGTTTTTGTTTTGGTTCAGATATTTCTTTTCACTTTATAGTTGAATTGGAACAATTATAGTTGAACTGATGGGCATCCTTTGTTTTTACTGGGATATTTTCATGTACATAGCTCGCACACGGAAAATATACGCTGATGATGGTTGTAGGACCCCTTTTGGGTTTTGAGTTTGTTGAACTTACATGTTGTTAATGATAGTACTGAACTATTTTAGGATGCCAATGGCCAACCGCATTTTTTTGTTGTAGAGCAAATTTTCTTACTATTTGACAGGAAATTTTGAGCACAATGTAATTTTTTAGTTGAATAGTGATAGTTCTAGTAGTTTTAAAATAAAAAGAATTTAATCTTTGCTGCACAATACTAATTTTACTTGAACCTTATGAATTTTAGTAGTTAAACTTTTTAAAAAATTGTTTCTGAATTTTTTATTACAATCTTCTACGTTTAATTTTCCAAAAAAAATATTTTTTTAGTTCTTACAGTTAAGATGTGTTTAAACTATTTACATTCTTTGTTTTGAACCGATTCCTTATGAGGTTTTTAAAAATTATCTGCATTTGTTTCTTTTATTAGATCGTGTGTGGTCGGTTGGAATTTTGTAATGGGGCGAACCTATGTATTGGGCCATCCCCCGGAGCCACTATTTTACGCCCAAATAGCTCGCCCGCGCGGCTGTGCAGTGCGGCCTGCGCGTGCCCTATACGTTTAGTCCCACCTCGCTAGCCGAGGGGGTTCTCAACCTGTTTATAAGCGCTGCTGAGGCTAACTAGTCGAACTCCTCTGAATACTTACCTGAGCACTTATACACGACGCTCGCCCTCTATCATGACCCGTGGACCCTTGTTGGTTGGCTCTTGCAATCTAGTTTACAATGGATTCACAGGTGGTTGGCTTGAGTCCTAGTACGCACCTGCATTGGGCCGACCTGTCCCTTGGGGCGTCCAATATTTTTTATTCTTAGCATTTATTCCTTCTAGTTTTTATGATTTTTTTTTGCCAAATATAAGCATTTTTTTTATTTTAGTACTAAAATTATTCTCCTCTGCTTGAACTAACATCTTTTTATAGTGTGTTTCGCTCGCCTTTTCTCTTAGTTCTCATTCTTTATCAGAATTGTTTTTTGGATTTTTTAATGAACATATGGGTAAGATATATAGGGACCGCACCGAGGGGCATAGTTTTACTGACACATCTTTCTTGTATGGGCTTTCCCCATTATCTTATATTTTTTAGGTGAAAAACCAGGTGCATAGTTGTACTGACACATCTTCCTTGTATGGAGTTGCCCCCATTATCTATCTTAGGTGTGTGGGTGCGTGGGGGTGGGAAACAGAATAACCGCATTGCACCCGTCAAACGAGCGTATTGCCGCGTTAGCGCGAGGCCGAGCCGGGAGGGGAGGGGGTCAGGACCCCCTCCCCCTTCCCGGCGAGGCCGAGATAGGAACAAGCCGTAGCAGGCGACGACACGGCGTGTTGCGGCATCGCATGCGGAGGCGAGTCCGTAACATGACTTGCCCCCATTGTCTTATCTTTTTAGGGGAAAAACCAGCACCGCACCGAGGGGCATAGTTGCACTAACACATCTTTCTTGTATGGAGTTGCCCCCATTATCTTATCTTTTTTTATAGGGAAAAACCAGCACCGCACCGTGGGGCATAGTTGTACTGACACATCTTCCTTGTATGGACTTGCCCCCATTCTCTTATATTTTTAGGGGAAAAACCAGCACCGCACCGAGGGACGTAGTTGTAGTGACACATCTTCCTTGTATGGACTTGCCCCCATTATCTTATCTTTTTTAG
>LR738710.1:473099108-473139278 GCA_902687465.1 Secale cereale | reverse complement strand
GCACCAAGGGGCATAGTTGTACTGCCACATCTTCCTTGTATGGACTTGCGCCCATTATCTATCTTAGGTTGTGTGGGTGCGTTGGGAAGGGGGGTGGGAAACAGAATAACCGCATTGCGCCTGTGAAACGAGCGTACTATCGCGTTAGCGCGAGGCCGAGCCGGGAGGGGAGTGGGGTCGGGACCCCCCTCCCCCGTCCTGGCAAGGCCGAGCCAGGAACGAGCCGTAGTAGGCGACGACGCGGCGTGCCGCGGCGTCGCATGCGGAGGCGAGTTCATAACATGACTTGCCCCATTATCTTATCTTTTTAGGGAAAAAGCCAGCACCGCACCGAGGGGCATAGTTGTACTGACACATCTTCCTTGTATGGAATTTCCCCATTATCTTATCTTTCTTATAGGGAAAAACCAGCATCGCACTTTGGGGCATAGTTGTACTGACACATCTTTCTTGTATGGACTTGCCCCCATTCTCTTATTTTTTAGGGGGAAAACCAGCACCGCGCCAAGGGACGTAGTTGTACTGACACATCTTCCTTGTATGGACTTGCCCCCATTATCTTATCTTTTTTAGGGGAAAAACCAGCATCGCACCGAGGGGCATAGTTGTACTGACACATCTTCCTTGTATGCACTTGCCCCTATTATCTATCTTATCGTGTGTGGGTTCGTGGGGTGGTGGGAAACAGAATAACCGCACTGCGCCTGTCAAACGAGCGTACTGTCACGTTAGCGCGAGGCCGAGCCAGGGGGGAGGGGGGTCGGGACCCCCTCCCCCATCTCGGCGAGGCCGAGCCAGGAACGAGCTGTAGCAGGCGACGACGCGGCGTGTCGCGGCGTCGCATGCGGAGGCGAGTCCATAACATGACTTGCCCCCATTATATGGGGCATAGTTGTACTGACCACTGTTCAAGAAATCTTCCGATTCAGCGATTTATCATCCGATTTATCGCTACTCTTGGGGTGACCAATAAGATTATGCCTTATCTTCACCATTTATCGTTTGGGCCGATTTATCGCTACTCTTGGGGTGACCAATAAGATTATGCCTTATCTTCACCATTTATCGTTTGGGCCGATTTATCGCTATGACAAGCGATTTATCAGGAATCTACCGATAAATCGGGCCTATTCATAGAAGTATGTTTGCAAAAACTATGTTTATTTGTGTTTTGTGGACCTTGTTATGCAATATGTACTATTGTCCTATTTTGTTTGTCATTATACAATGATTCAAAGGCTAGGAATCGAGGTAACACTTCTCTCTAATATTTTTTGGTGTTGAATATAGCAAATTTTAGTGTTGGGAACCTAGGATTTGCAAAAAATTGCCGATTAATAGTCGACCGATAAAATCGATTAATCAACCGATTTCCGATTAATCTCTAATCCACAGCTGACAGAGACGATAACGATAAGCGATATCCTCAACATTGGTACTGACACATCTTCCTTGTATGGACTTGTCCCATTATCTTATCTTTTTTTAGGGGAAAAAACAGCACCGCACCAGGGGCATAGTTGTACTGACACCTCTTCCTTGTATGGACTTTCCCCCATTATCTTATCTTTTTAGGGGGAAAACCAGCACCGCACCGAGGGGCATAGTTGCAGTGATACATCTTCCTTGTATGGACTTCCCCCATTATCTATCTTATGGTGTGTGGGTGAGTGGGGGTGGGAAATAGAATAACCACACTGCGCCTGTCAAACGAGTGTACTGCCACGTTAGCGCGAGGCTGAGCCGGGGGCGGAGATGGGTCGGGACCCCCCTCCCGCATCCCGGCGAGGCCGAGCCAGGAACGAGCCATAGCAGACGACGACGCGGCGTGCCTCGGCATCGCATGTGGAGGCGAGTCCATAACATGATTTGCCCCCATTATATGGGGCATAGTTGTACCGACACATCTTCCTTGTATGGACTTGCCCCCACCGTACCGAGGGGCATAGTTGTACTGACACATCTTCCTCGTATGGACTTGCCCCCATCATCTTATCTTTTTTAGGGGAAAACCCAGCACCACACCAAGGGGCATAGTTGTACCGACACATCTTCCTTGTATGGACTTGCGCCCATTATCTATCTTAGGGTGTGTGGGTGCGTGGGGGGTGGGAAACAGAATAACCGCACTGCGCCTGTCAAACGAGCGTACTGCCGCGTTAGGGCGAGGCCGAGCCAGGGGGGAGGGGGGGTCGGGACACCCCTCCCCCATCCCGGCGAGGCCGAGCCAGGAATGAGCCGCCGCGGCATCGCATGCGGAGGCGAGTCCGTAACATGACTTGCCCCCATTATAGACCGAGGTGGACTTGTATGGACTTGCCTCCATAATCTTATCTTTTTAGGGGAAAACTAGCACCACACCGAGGGGCATAGTTGTACTCACACATCTTCCTTGTATGGACTTGCCCCCATTATCTTATCTTTTTAGGGAAAAACCAGCACCACACCGATGGGCATAGTTGTACTAGCACATATTGTTTGTTGTATTGATTGATGAACACACATCATCGGTAAGAAGCGGTTTTTGTCATACACTGAGGTTGATGTGTAACATAACTTGCGTCATTTTGGTATCTTTTGTTAGGTGTCTGCATTGTATAATGTGTTGCGGTGTCATATGTGTACACAAGTGTGAGGATGCAAGTCGTTAACATGAATTTCTGATTCAAAGCGTACCACCATTTTTTTGTACTTTTCGTTATTTTTGTTGAGTAATATTGTACTTAATTTTGTATAGTCTATGTAAGGTATTTCCATTGTACTTTTTTAATAATATATATTGTACTATTATGATGTATTATTTGTACTTTAGCCGTCTGTTTTCTCCCTCATATTTTTTTATTGTATTTATTTTTTTGCTATTTTTTAGCAACTATGCTGAGATAGTGGGCTTCACCTTTTTTTCTCCTACTCACCTTTTAACCTCCGCTCTTCCCCGTTCTGCTCCCCTCCCCTCCACAAATTGGTTCTTTCTTCGTTCCCCACCTCCCCTCTTCTCGCATAGAAGCTGCTTTCGCCGCGGGAGTGTCGGCCGGCGGTTTGAAATCCAGGGTGGAGGCCTGGGTGCTCTGTTTGCTCCTTTTTCTCTACCCTCGACTCCCCTTGCGTCCCTTTATGTACAGATTTTTCCTGCATTTCTAAGTTATTGCTCTCGTGCTGTCTCAGGCTGGATTCGCTAGGGTTACTTTGCTCTTGTACGAGCGGTTCGTGTGAGTGATACTGGATTCGGTGGTGGAGTTTGTGTTTGCTGGTAATAGTTTTGCTTTGTTTTGGCGTCCTTCGTTTCTGAAATAGGTAAGAAGCCTAAATTTTGTTCATGTGTCTTGCAGATCTGGTTCGGTAGATTTCAGGTCTGTAGATATCAATGGGTACATCATCCAGTCCAGACAAGTTGAATCCGGGTAAATTTTCCTGTAATTTGGATGATGTTTTATCAGATCTGGTACTTAATAGGGTTTTAGTTGTATAGGTGTTGTCGTATGG
Organism: Secale cereale; assembly: GCA_902687465.1. Lineage (NCBI taxonomy): Eukaryota > Viridiplantae > Streptophyta > Magnoliopsida > Poales > Poaceae > Secale > Secale cereale. The sequence goes on along the minus strand of LR738710.1, from coordinate 473,135,795 downwards.
ACTTTACAAGTTGTATGTGTTTTGATAGTTCTTAATTTTTGACATGGAATGTGTGGTATGTTTAGTTTATAGGTTGTTGTGACCCGCAGATAGGTGGGAGTACTGATCACCATGTGTAGTTTGAAACGTTGTTCTGGCATTTGAATAGTTTGTAGCAGTCTAAGAAGAACTACTATGATGTTGAAAGAGCTGTCATTTTGAAGTTTGGTGTGCGAGTGGTGGGGTGATATTCTTTTATTGGTTGCACTTGTAGTGTTGATATTGTTGAACTGATTGCTTGTTCCTCTACCTTTCTTTTCTTTTTCTTTTTTTACTTTTTTGCTGGTTATGATGTTGTTGCAGATGCTGGAGTGTCGGTGCCTCCTGATTCTGACAAACCAGAACGCTTTCAAGATCTTGTGAATGTTATTTTTGAGACACCAAATCCTCTAGAAGAACTTGTGAGTGTTGCTGGTGTTTCCTTTATATTTGCTCTTTTTAAAACAGCCTTGCATATATAAATGTATTTAGATCAGTTGTTCATTTTGTTTGTGTCTGATGCAATGCGCCTTATTTTACTTTGTCTCTGCAATGTTAATTGTGTTTTAATTTTATATGTGTGTGCTCATTTTATTGGTTTATGCAGTTAATGATAGCCATGCTGCTGGTGAGGACATTGCTGATGTTGTGAAAGATATTAATGATGGAATTTATGCTCTTAATTTTGGTGACGGTGATGGGAGCTTGCAGTTGTCTGTTACTCAGTCACAGAGTATTGATGGCACTAAGCCTGTTACTCAGGCTAAGGATGTCCCTATGCAATTACAGCTTGAGGACGAAAGGAAAAGAAAGAAGAAGTGTGATTTCCAAAAGAGAAAGGAGTTGGAACGGCGTCAAAAGGCTGGTTGCGTGCAACAAACCGATGAGGATGTTGCCCAAGCTACTAAAGGTGTAGGTGATGAAGGTGGTGACGCGGCGTTTTCAACTATCGATGTTGGATCTCATGGAACTGACATGCATGTCAAGACAAACCTGTTGCAGACTCGCTTGACGCAAGTGTTTACTCGTGATGCGGTTAAGGAAAAGAAAGCTGTTTTGAAGAGGAAGATGTCAGATCCAAATCCTGATGGCACACATAGGTGTAGCCCACGTGTGAAAGCTGGTTCCCAACCCGGTAATAGCAAAGCGGATGGAGATAGTGTTGCTGTGAAGATTGGTCCAAGCACGCTTGGTGGCTCCCCTGTTTGTCGGAGTCCACGAGTTTTGTCAAATAAGATGTCATCTTCGTCTCTTCTTCCAGAGTGCTCTTTGTTGAAGGAAAATACAAAGCATAAAGTTGCTCCTGCGAAGGTGAACAAAGGTGTGAAGAAGAGCGCTCGTGTCGAAGCTGAAGATCCTGCATCTGAATAAGATGATATCGATGTTGATCCTGAAGATGAACATGCAGTGGTACGTGTTTGTACTGTATGTGACTTACTAGCCGTACTTGCAATGATTTAATTGTGTCTGGGTTGGTATGCTGGCCAGGTGAGGGCTGGTCATTGTTTGCATCAATTGAGGGCGGTACTGATGTTGTTTTAAGAGTTGAACTTGTGCAATCTTTATTTATTCTTCTTGACTTCATATGTTTTTTTATATTCATTTAATTAAGCTATGCCTTCTTTATTTTCATTTTACAGCCTGTTAGCATTATGGGTCCAGTTAAGCTGGTGAGAGGCAATGCCGGAAAAGTTGTTTTGGATGAAGGTGACCTACAGCGATTGAATTTAACTGTGCGATGTTCGTTGAGAGAGATTGGTGATTGTGCTAATTTGCTTGAGAGTCGCCATGTGACTAGGGTTCATGCAGCTGATTTTCGTTCTATCTTCAAGTGGAAGGTGAATTCTAACATTTCCCGCCCTCTGATGGGAGTTTTGTACCTGAAGATAGATCCTGATACGCTGAGTCTTGACATGAGTGAGGCTAATAAGAAGCTTTGCATTACTAGCGATTGTATACAACAACTATTTGGGTTCCCTCGTGGTGGGTGTTCTGCACCAAGGCCGTCAAAGGACATATATGATGACGCTCTGATGAAGTTAATATCAGATCTTGACATTAGCAGGAACAGAGATATCAAGACAAAGGATTTGAGGGACAGGCTCAAGGTGCTTGTCAAGGATCCTTGTAGCGACCACGATCCAAATGGACCGAAGTCTTTGTGCTCCGTGTCATCCCTGGATCGGTAATGCTGACACACACAGTACTTGAAGGATTTATAACAGAGTGGCAATCACACACTTATTACATCAAATGTATCAAATGAGAACTTATTACAAAATATATGGCATAAGGCCATCTAACACGATAACAGCGGAAGGCTTGGAAGATAAAGTGAGTCCATCAACTCCAACGGCATAGCTGAGTGCATGACAAACGACCTAGCACACCTTAATCTTCTTTTGAAAAGTCTGCAACATCATATGTTGCAGCCCGAAACGGGTCAGCACATGGAATATGCTCGCAAGATAACACAGTAGAGCAAGTAACAGATAATTGCTATCACTACATGCATATATGGCTGGTGGAGGCTGTAAGGTTATAATGTTTTTGCATAAATCTAATTTTTCCCTACAACAAAGGAATAAATTTTATTTTAACTATCATGGTAGTTGAAACATCATTGAGAAGGTTTCTCCAACTCAATCCCAATTAAAACCATCATTATTAACCAAAAAAATTAATTCTTAGAGTGATGAGATCAATCCAATATTTCAAGTACCAGATACTCAAGATGTCCATAACCGGGGACACGGCTAATCATGATTAATTTGTACACTCTACAGAGGTTTGCGCACTTTTCCCCACAAGACTCGATCTCCTCCGTTGGATTTCTCGCACTGCATGGTGTTTGAGAAACAGATGACTGAGACACAGTCATTCAGAAGCATTTGCTCTTTATCCTGGGTGGACCCATACACCTACTTTCCCCTACATCAGCTAGTCCAACACTGAAAGAGGTCACACAACATACTCAACTATGCCAGAGCCCATAATGGCATTGTGGCTGCACAGGGAATTTTCTAGCATGAATAGTCTTATGATCCCTTTGAGCCTGGGTGGCATTCCATAGGATAATCACGCGGGTCCTTCGGGATTTCCTAGGACAACACTGGATTCTCCAGGTGCCCTGCAACCAATCCACCCAGATGTGTATTAAAGTTGCCACCTTAAGTTGAACCATTAATTAATAATCTCACATCTGCCATGGATACTCTCAAACCCAATCCACGTCTACGAGCATAGCAAGGCAACCTAAGCATAACGTAGAAGTAACTCCCAGGGGTTTGATAATAAAACAGGTAATATGTTCTACTTCATCATCTACTTCCCAGACCCACATGTTAAGAGATCCTACTCATGCAATGTGTGAGGGTTGAAACTAATGCATAAAAACTGGGTAATAAAGGGGTATGATCAATGTGTTACTTGCCTTGCTGACGATTCACAAAACCTAGGGACTCATAGTAGCACGCTTCGCACTCCGGGAATTCTATCGCAAACAAACAATAGCATACATAAGCAACCAAGCAAAGATGCACGGGTAAAACTCAAATAAGAAGATCTAACCAGAAAGTTCAACTGAAGAACACCGGCTTGCAAAAAGAATCAAATCAAACGGAGCAACGAAACTCAAACCACGAAAGAAACAAGATCCGTTTACTAAATTGTACTAAAGTCAAATTTTTAAAGTACCAAAATCTTGTTCAAGTCAGTTAAACAGAAAGAGGGCTTCGAGACGAAGATCTAGGCGCTTGTTTCACCTGATTCCGACTAACGAGCGAGAAGATAAACTAAAACAAAGATCAAGGCAGAAATCACGATCGAAAATAATCACGGAAAACCCTGAAAAAGAAAACAAGACGAACAGGCTAATGAACGACCGTTCCCTGTCTGAGGCTAACTGACGAAAAGCGTTCGTTAAAATGAACAAACGGTCGAACGTCCGCTAAATAACTAAACCGAAAAAACCGAACCGATCTTATCTAAAATAACGAACCGATCTACGGTTTTTACCTAAACCGAAAAAAAACAGCGGCGAGACAGATCAGTGGCGGCGGCGGCTCCGGCGGCTACTCCGACGGCGGGGCGGCGGGACGCTGAGGCGGCGAGGCGGCTAGGCGGCAGCGGCGCTAGGGTTTGGGGGCGGGGCGGGTGGGCCTTGGAGGTCGCCGGGCCTCGGCTTATAAAGCCGGCCCGGCAGGAGTCCGGGTCATACAGGGCCACGTATGTCGGTTGACTTTTTTTAAATAGTCCTAACGCAGAAATACAAATAAAAGAAATACTAAACGGAGTCGAAAAATTTCGAAATAAATTTTCACCGTCCTCTAATAATATTTACGACAAAGTGAACATTGTTCCCGGACCTAAATGCAATTTTGAAAAACGCGTATTTTTCCTAATTCGAATAAAATTGCAATTAAATCCAAATAAAAATAAAATATTTGATTTTAATATTTTTCCTCCAATATTTAATTTATTTTGGAGAGCTCATATTATCTCCTCTCATATATTTTAATATGAAATATTTTTGGAGAGAAAAATAATTAAAACCAAAATGATCCTTGTTCCGATATTTGAGAAAACTCAAACATGAAAACGGTGAAATCCCCTGCTCTCTCTGTGGGTCCTTGAGTTGCATAGAATTTCGAGGATCACAACACACAAATGCAAATAAAATATGATATGGAAGATGACCTATGTATAACAATCCAAATTGAAAATTTGGGATGTTACAAACCTACCCCCCTTAAGATGAATCTCGCCCTTGAGATTCGGGTTGGCTAGAAAATGGGCGTGGATGGTCATCCTCTCGTTACCAGGTGGCTTCATCCTCGGTATGGTGGCTCCACTGAACTTTGCAAAACTTGATAATCTTGCTGTGGGTGACTTGGCTTGCAAACTCGAGGATCTTGACTGGTTTCTCCTCGTAAGTTAGATCACTATCCAGCTAATAATCTTGCTGTGGGTGAATTGGCTTGCAAACTCGAGGATCTTGACTGGTGACTTGGCCTAGTAGTTGTTGTTGTATGAGAACTCCGCATAGGGAAAGTTGTCACCCAACTAGATCCATAATCTAGCGCACAAGCTCTCAACATGTCCTCCATAATGTGGTTGACTCGCTCGGTATGTCCATCAGTCTTTGGGTGAAAGGCTATACTAAACTCTAGCATGGTACCCAAAGTTTGGTGCAACTGATGCCTAAACTTTGAAGTAAACTGTGTTCCTCTATCTGATAAGATGGTCCACGGAACTCCGTGCAGACATACGATCCTGGTCATGTATATCTTGGCCAACTTCGCACTGGTATAGGTGGTTTTCACGGGGATAAAGTGGGCTACTTTGGTCAAGCAATCCACTACTACCCAGATAGAGTCATATCCCGATCAGGTCCTAGGTAATCCGGTGACGAAATCCATGCCAAGCTTGTCCCACTTCCATTCGGGTATTGGCATAGGCTGCAGTAATCCTGCTGGCTTCCGATGTTCTGCCTTTACTCTCTCACATACATCACATACGGCAACATACTCGGCAATGTCCTTCTTCATTCCCGTCCACCAGAAACGTTCCTTCAAATCCAAATACATCTTAGTGTTTCCAGGGTGTATCGAGTATGGCGAGTCATGTGCTTCCTGTAATATCAGCTTCCTGATCTCGGCGTTGCTGGGCACATAGATACGATTCTCAAACCACAAGGTGTCGTGTTCATCCTCACGAAAACCCTTGGATTTTCCTTCACTCATCTTCTCCTTTATTTCGGAAATTTCTTTGTCATCCTTCCGAGCTTCTCGTATATTTCCCAATAATGTTGACTGAACCTCCAATGCTGCAACAAAACCTCTAGGAACTATCTCCAAATGAAGCTCCCTAAGATCTTTTGCTAACTCCTTTGGTACTCCTCCATTTTCTAGGGTATTGACATAACTCTTTCGGCTCAAAGCGTCTGCTACGACATTGGCCTTGACTGGATGATAGTGCAGCTTCATATCATAACCCTTTTATGAGCTCCAACCACCACTACAAAAAAATACACTTCCGTGATGATACGTTTTTGCCACAGTAGGTCACGTTTTCTGTCATGCATGTACATCCATGACAAATTTATGACGGAATCAAGATAGTCATACATGTGATGTCGTAGAAGTGTTCCATGACATTACCAAAATTATCATCACGGAAGTGTCCACTTCCATGACGATAAATGACGCGTCATAGAAGTGCTTTCGGCAAGGGTGACCGACACGTGGCATCCACCGTAACGGAACGCCGTTAAGCTATCGGGCCAGGTTTTGGATCCGATAACCAGTTAACAGCCCCGACCAATGGGGATTTTCCATGTGTAAAATCATCATTGGCTGGAGGAAACACGTGTCGGCTCACCGTTGGACAGATGTCATCCTCTCATTGGACACAAAGTGCCTATGATATGTCGACACATGGCACGGCTCAACAGAGGCCCATTCTTGTCAAAAGGCCAGCCCGTTTGACTTGGTCAAAAGGTGGCGGGCCGGCCCACGGAAAGCCTATTAACGGCATGTCGCATATAGCCCAGTTACAGCCCGCTAACCCAGGGCCTGTTACAACCTATCCGAATTAGGCCCAGTAGCATCATCTGGGCCGTCCAATATGATTCCAGCCCATTTTAAGTTCTGGCCCATGTATGGCCCATGATGTCTTTCGGCCCATATGAGGCCCTTTTGTAACTCTTGGCCCATTAACGGCTCATGGTGAAACTGCCCCGTATTGAATAGTGTATCACTTTATACCCATTAACGGCCCGTTAATCCATTGGGCCGTTTGCAGCCCATGTTATCTTTAAGTCTTCGCAGGGCCCATTTATTCTTGGTCCATTAACGACACGTGGTGAAACTGGCCCGTAATGAACAGTGTATCACTTTATACCCATTAGCGGCCTATTAATCCATTGGGCCGTTTGCATCCCATGTTATCTTTAAGCCTTCTCAGGGCCCATTTATTCTTGGCCCATTAACGACACGTGGTGAAACTGGCCCGTAATGAACAGTGTATCACTTTATACCCATTAGCGGCCCATTAATCCATTGGGCCGTTTGCAGCTCATGTTATTCTTGGGCTCATTTCCAGCATTCGATTACTTACGACCCGTTATTGCCATTTTCTGCTTGTGGGCCAAATTCAGCCCATGGTTACAGTTGGCTCATTTGTGGCCCGTTAATACGTTGGGCCGTTTTCATAGCGTCGTCAAATACGGCCTATTAATGACGGCCCGTTATGGTTGGCCCATGAACGGACGACTCCAACTCTAGCCCGTTTACGACCATAATGTGGTCTGTTTTTGGCCTATGTTTGGCTAATCGATCATACGGCCCGTCTAAGGCCCATTGATGATACGACCCGTAGAAGGCCCGTTGTTTCTACGGCCCGTAGAAGGCCCATTGTTTCTACGGACCGTAGAAGGCCCATTGTTTCTACGGCCCGTAGGAAGCCCAGTGTCACTACAGTAAATATGTAGCCCATGGCCTGTTAAAGGCGGGAAACTACTGTAGGTTTAGACCTGCTAATGGTCCAAGATGATTATAGGCCCACGTTTTGGCCCATATGAGTAACGGGCCGGCCTGAAGACCGACAACACTGAGATCCACTGAACCTTCCGGCCTAAATTACAGCATACCGACCAAAGAATAAACCTAGATTATACAACAAAGAAATTGCGGCATATTACATCCACTGGGAATCAAAGTTCGCTACCGGTGATAATAAAGCGCAACATGACCGTGGATTTCATACACTGGGCATCAAAGGTCGCCACCAGTGCATATAAATGTGCCGACAAAAGAATATACAAAACTGAGAGCACTTCAGAAGGCACTAGACCTGGCAAGCTTGGGCCCCACAAGCAGCCAAACAAGCTGATGAGACCTCAGTTGTGTCGATGATAGATGCTTCATCCCTAGTTGTATGGCACCATATTGCGCAAGGCAGTCCCCTAACATCTTCATTACATCTTTGACTTCAAGTCGGAGCTGATCTGAAGCAAGCCTTTCTGTTTTAAGTTGAGACTGAAGATGTCGAACTGATTGAGGCTGCGACTGCATAGAGGTTGTCTCACACATGCTGGTGAGTAGCTTCAACTCACTGTCTTCATCAAGACAGGACCTTGGGGTCATCTCGCTGTCCTCAAGATGGTTTGGCTCACTATCTTTCCTAAAGTTCTGCTTGGCATATGAGATACGACTCTGAAAGAGAAACAAGGAGACACGTAACAGGTTTCACAATTATATAAGCAAATAAATGGATCTGTTTTGCATAAGGAACATGTTTTTACAACTACAATTTAAAACTGGTAGTTGTTGCAAACATCCAATCAGATGTAAACAGCAATGGAGGAAATGATGCCTATCCAAATCTATACTAGAACAAAGTTTGAAGGCTTGAGAAGGATGAACTTACATTACATGTTAACACGGGCTGGACAAAGCCCTTCTTCATGTTGATGGAAAGACAATTCAAATAATTCCCCAAAGAAAATTCTTATAAGTGTTGCAATTATTCTACATTTTGCATAGAGTAAATATAGATCAAATAATATTGGAAGAAACAGAGGATAATGAAGCTGAGGTGCAGACTGATGATACATAATCAAATAGCAATTAATTAAGTACAGTGTTACAAGGCAAAAGGTGCTGACAAGAGGAATGCAGACATCAACGTGTGAAGTGGCATTGGCTTTATTCAACATTTTGGTAAGAGTAAATGTAGATATGATAATTTGGGGAAAGTGGAAGGCAGGGCAGATAAGATGCAGAGTAATGCTAGACAATCAACTATCTCGCGATGCATGTACAGTAATACCACCACCGTTTGTTATTAGTTGTCGCTCAAATGGATGTATCTAGCACTATTAATTTCTAAATACATCCAATTGATCAACAATTAATTCGATACACAGGGAGGACATGACAACAGGTACTTACATGAGCAATCCAAAACTTCATAACCATTGTGTTAATTCTACATTTATCTAAGAGTAAATATAGATCTTATAATTTCAAGCAAAGGGAGGATAAAGAAGTGAACATTTACAGTGATGCTACATAATCAAACAACAATGAGTGTAAGTATGATGACAAAGGGCAAGAGGTACTGACAAGAGCAATGTAAAGCCCAGTATTGTCGTGAGATCCTATGATCCTTTGAGCAAGGAGATTCATATGAAATTAGTTTTCATACAAGAGAGAAGGTAAGGGACATGCAGAAATTTAGGAGTTCAAAATTTGAATTGATATCATAGGAAATACCTAACGCTGGGCTGTCAGTAGTTCTATTAGGGGTTTGGCCACTGGAGTAGGGGTAAAGTCTGTTACAGTTGGGCATGTGTTTTCTGTGGCTGCTGATCTATCTGATTTAACAGGTATCACTACCTTTTTCAAATACCTAGTTTGTACTCCTTGAGGATCTGCAATCACCCTCTTCCTTTTTGACTTCGATTACGAAAGAACAACATTTGACTGGAAAAACATAGTATGACGACACATGGAATAGGTACATAAAATGGATAGGTATGGCATATACTCATATATGAAGCTTAAACTAAGTAGATGGTGTAACAAAGTAGAAGTGATGCAAGAGGTCAGATGCAAAATATGTGCGACCAATACAACCTTGCCAAGTTAGAGCAAGCACCTTGATGGGTGAATAAGATAAGCCATCCTCCACGATGCCAAGTTTGTTAGCCAGTGGATTGTTCTGCAATATTCTCTCGTGTGCCCATTCTCATATTCATTTTGATAATGTTCAATACCTGACATGCATGAAAACATAAAAATAAGTGATATTATCTTTGTAATGCCGAAGTGATTCTAATCCAATACTTCCTCCCTGTAAACCCCTTTGTGCTATCTCTGCAATTCTTCTAAGAGGTGTCATGCATGCTGTAATTTGGTGTGTGCATTAATATAATGTGGCCTGCTACTCAAAATATGAGAGCTCCAGAAGTGATGATACTTCGCAGATGACAGCTTCAACATATAGTAAAGAAGAACAAGTCGACCTGACCTGACAGATTTAAAATATACTAAGGGAGAATAACTCTACCTGACCAGTCGACCGCAAGAGAAGAGGATCATCTTAAAGAAGAGCAGAAGAGCAAGCAGATTGAAGATATTACAAGTCTTTCTATACAATGCCGGTTGGCCACCCATGATGAACCAGAGCACACAGAGAAATATTATTCCTTCCGGTCTCTCCATATGTGGCTCACATGCATTTCGAAACTAATGTAGGAACATTTAGCTGACCAATTAAACATCTTCCGGTTTTACTAACATCGGCATAATATTATATTTGAATTTGTACAACTAAGCTTGTTTAGCTCGATGGGTGGAGCAGTGCTATTACGACATGAACCACGTAGGCTGATCCTGGTCATCATAAAATGGGGAAACCGTAAGCATGATGAGTATAGTGTTGACTGTGGCAGTGGGATGGCAGATCTTAAGCTGCAAACCGCGCAAAGGGTAGTTAGCAACCGATATTTGCTTTGAAATAACAACTAAGATTTGGTATGGACAAGAAAGTACAGTCAACAAGTGACAAAGAAATGCAATTATGCTGTCTCTATACATGTCGTGACATGCATTTGGAAACGCAAGTGGGACCTTTAGCTAACCAATTAAATGTGTCTATTAACTAATATCAGTATCATATCACAATAATATTTGAACAACTAAGCTTTGGAATTTTGAGTGTTCTGTTGTTTATCTTGAAGGATGGAGTAATGCTGGTATGACAGAAAGCACCTACGCAGATCATAGTAGAGTAGATAAACGGGGAAAACCCTAAGAATCAAGAGTAAAATCAGGAAAGTGCAACTAGCTGGACCAGTGGGTGGCGCACATGCTTTTCGAAACGAATATAGGAACATTAGGTGACCAATTAAACATTCTCTGTTTTAGTAATATGAGCATCATATCAGATTCACATTTCAACACGTAAGCTTTGGAATTATGAGTGGCATGTTGTTTCGCTTGATGGGTTGAGGTCTTGAGGAGCAGTGCTAGCACGACACGAAGCAGTGAAGCACCTACGATGATGGTAGTGAATATAAAGGAGGGAAACCATAAGATTTACGAGCATAGTGACCATGACATGTTGGATCTGAAGGTGCAAACCGGACAAAGCTACTTCGCAACCAATGTTTGCATTTAACTAGCCACTACGATTTGGTACGGACAAGAAAAGTACAGTAAACAATTTAAGATCTATTTTCCGGATGAGATCAATAACTTAAGCACATATGGAAGAGTACCACCTCTCTTGCAACGCCGTGTAGGCCCCTGCTGATACGTTGAGGGTGATGCGGGTGCGATGGCTGTCGGCGGCGGGGAAGAAGACTTTAGATGGCAGACGACCGGGTTGGGGGATAAATTATGTTGCCGTGGACGAGGCGGTTGTAGGAGCGGCAACGGCAAAGTGGATGACGGCACCGATGAAGCGAGACGAAGCGCTAAAAGGATCCTGGTCCGACGCCGTGGATGAGAGATGTCCATCTCTTGCAGCGGACAACGGGGTAGGGGTAGAGGCTCCGGCAAGGTGGAGGATGGGTTGGCGGACGGAGGAGGCTGGCCACAGTGGGGAGGTTGTCGTGGCGCCGACGGTGTATGAATGGGGAAATGGAGGGGGAGGGGGATCTCAAACTTTGGGACGCGCTTGTCTGAAATGTGGCAAAGTTATGAACTTATTCCCCGTTTAAAATTTCGGACATCACATCGGTTGGGGATAGGACGGTAATCTCGCATCTCCCAAATATTTGCCGGTAACGATTTCATGCAAGGAGAGGGTGTTTTGCCGCCCACGGTTGGCGCCCACGGTGTATGAACGGGGCTGACATGTAGGGTGGTTGTGTCACGTCTGATGGAAGTTACACATCTGCCCCTATTTAAAATATTAGCCTACATCGATGTCGGACGAGGAGAGTTTGTTTTGCCGCCCACCGTGGATGAATGGGGAAATGGAGGGAGAGACACATGTCTTTCGTACGAGCTTGAATCAAATGTGTTTTGCCGCCCACGTTTGGCGCCCATCGTGTCTGAATGGGCTCAGAGGACGTCGTGTCACGTCTGATTCAAGTTACTAGTCTACCCCTATCGACAGTAGTATAAATCCAGTTGATAAGGATGCCAAGTGTCAGGGTAGACAGTAATTTCCATCTCGCAAACACTTGCTTCGGGCAGCCCACAAATGATAGTGGGTGTTTAGCCACTTCGTTCAAAACTTGGGAGAATTAGCATTCACGTTTGCCCTGGGCCCTGGCAACTAAATCCAAATCCCATTTTTATTTGATTACAAATATCCACAGATAATTATACGTTCTGTTATTTATTTCTTCAAAACCACAACAAAGATTTATTCCACCTTTATATATGATTATGATTTAGAAATGCCGTGATCTTCGAATTCAATAGGTTGGATACACTTTGAGGCAAACAGTTATTTCATCCAATACAATATGCTCACACGAAAAACAGTTCACCTTATGTCAATCATACAAGTACTGAGGATTACCTCGCCTAATAAATTCGGATCATTACAACACATGGACAACATATGGGGTCTTACAACATAATCCATTCAGAGACATGACACAACATGCAAGTACAATAAGCTAATGACAATTTCAACTGCTATCTAAAGAAGAACTGGGATTACCCTGGGCTTCAGATAGCAGAAGCAGCAGGACCTCCTCCATCTTCAAATGCAACATTCTTACTTCCTCCAATTCTTGGGTTGCTTGCATAATGCGTGCAGCTAATTGTGTAATTTCCAGCTTCAAGATCGAAATTACCTCATTCATGGCAGCCACACCATCTCTTTCTGCCTCTAGTAGAGCCTCAAGAACTATAATATCTGTGCTCAGACTGCTCTCTGGCGGTGTTGCCTCTGAAATGCTACCATCTGGTAACATGGATGGCGCACTGCTTCCACAAATAGATTTTGGGTTGTACATTGTGTCCTAGTGTGAACGGCATCCTAAAAGGTTTCCGCTGGACATAAGTAAGAGATAGTTATCGCATGATCCAGGCAGTAAGCTTACATGGTAAACGACTTACGGATTATTGCCGAGCATGGCAAGCTATATTTAAACGGTTCGAAGCAGCATCAGCCAAAAATAAATTTAAATGGTAAGATGAAAACTTGAAAGGGAGTGTACCACCGCTATATTTAAGTTGCCAAGGCATCTAAGCAGTTGAAATAATCTGAGAAAGCACTTAACAGTGTGGCCTCATATAAACTATGAAGACAGTCTTGTGATGAAGTTCAGAGGAAAAGTTAAGGACTCAAATGAACTAGGCATGCATTTCTTTACGATAGTACAGCAGGCACTACTGACATATTGGCCAACTCAGGTATAGCATAACAAGTAACAAACAAGCATTCGAATCAAGCAATACATCAAAGCAGACAACTGAACTATTTGTTATTCTGTAGGATTACAAGTTGAGGGCACAAGCCAAGAAAGCAGCCCACACGCATTACATTTCACATGTACTAAAACACATTGGCTTACCATATGTTGCTCTGAAGCCTCGCTGCTGTTGCAATGTTCTTTGAAGATATCGTCAGCATCCCGTGGTTGCAAATCTACTTGTTGTAGTTTATTCTGCACCCTCTATTTAGGTAAAATTAATTTTAATCGCATATATGGTTCGAATTGATCATCAATGGTTCATCTAAACTAATGAAAGAAGGGTGTGTGCATACATGACAATATATCTGCTTCCCTCTATTTTTATGCTTGTTCGAGGTGCCAGCCCCAAAAGAACAAATATTTTGCTTGATGGGGTTGGCAGCTCCATAATTAATAGAAGCATCAAATTAGTCATGCAACTTGGGAAGATCAAGAACACACAAAAAAGTAATGAACAGAGGCTCGTAGGAGTGATGTAATAGCTAGTATCAGAAAATGTAGGGTAAAATGAACAAAAACCAGCGGAACCACATGCTAGTTTGCTGATGTGTAATTAAGCATAGAGAACATGAAGCAGTCTGATGGAACTAACAGGTGGCATCAGAACAACACCATTATCATAAATATAGCATGCAAGAAGTAAAATAGTAGGCAGTGATATCTAGGAAGTACAGTAATACTTAGGACAAAAATAAAGCATATTAACTATATGTGCACTGGTATGTAATTTAGCACATGTAACATGTTCACTGCCAGAAGTATGGCACTACAGGTGCAAGCAGAATAACGCGCCTCATGAAAAACTGAATGATGCCCTGAAGAAATTCAAAGGTGCGGTGCTTATGCTAAGAAAGTGAACGTAGGCACCGGCCGTTGGATAATAGTACATGATTCTCGGCGGCGTACGGGTATCGTTGGCATACTTGATAGCTAAGGATCATCGATGGTGCTTGTGTTGCAGTTGACTTTGGGCCGGCTGTCGCCGTCGCTGAAGCGGCTCTGGTGCTACGGTTGCGGCACCTATCGACATACAAGAAAGCTCATCTGTGGTAAGTGAACAGTTGCACGATAAAGAGAAAACCCGAAGGAGTACAGGTCGAAATAACCTGATGAGGCTGTGGTGTCGGTAAAGCAGGACCGGTGGAGTTGAATATGGCGTCCATGGAGCGGGTCCAATGCAGCGGATGAAGGCTTCGGCGGGCGCGTGATGGGCCTCGAACCCCTCGTTGGATTACCCCAAGTGGAAGGTGTAAGATGCAGTAAGTAGAAGTGTTTTCCCCTAGCAAAGATGCCAAGGATCGAATCCCCAGAGACTCCTAGGTTCAACAGGTAGGTGTCAACTGCTAACGGCGCAATTAGCAATCAACGTGGACCTGCACACAGATACAAATAACTTTGCTCCCAACGAGTACAGAGAGGTTGTCAATCTCTCCGGCCTTGTAGTTCACAAAGGGTTAAAAGCAATATGATAGTAGTGATAGATAGTGTTTTGCAATAGTAAGTAAAATAGCGGAAAGGTAAATAGTGTATGTGATCAATGATAGCAATATGGACCAGAGTCACATGATGTTCACTAGTGATGTGTCTCTCCCAAAAGACGATAAAATAGCTATGTGAGGTAACAAATTATAGCTGGGCAATTGACAGGACCACGAACGCAAACCAATGCTGACTACATTGCAAGAAAGGTTGATGTTCAAAGCATGGGCGGTACGCCAAAGTAAGTAGACCGAAATCCATCAATATCTACTACTAATCATCCACCTTGAGATATCTATCCAGAACATCTCGCTGGTATTAAGTTGCGAGTCCCACCCATAGTGTAAACTCAATGCAACAGACAACTGCATTAAAAGAACTTTGCGTAAAGTAAACAATCCTTGCACCCGCGGGCACAAGCACCGTTGTTTTCCCCCTTGTGGCAACAGCACATCCCCTAGACTCATGTTTCTATCACTCAAGCTAGTCATCGAGGGGCATGAACCCACAATCGAGCATAACGTTCCCTCTTGGAGTCACTACTTACTACTTGGCCAAAGCAATAAATAACAACGGAGAACATGCAAGAATTACTTATGAACTAAAATATAAAAGAGGTGAATCAAATATATTACTCAAGATCAATCTGAACATAATCTCATAATCCATCGGATCCCAGCAAACTCAACATAGCAACAGCATAAGGATTACATAGGTGCCTCGATCATGTAGGGCAGCTCACGAGGACTAATTAGTGAAGCACAAGAACGGGAGGAGAACATCACATAGCTACTGGTCATGGACTCATGGTCCAAGGGAGACTACTCACGAGTCATCCGGGAGGCGTCCATGGTGGTGGAGAAGCTCCCGGTGGTGATCCTCCCCTCCGGCAGGGTGCCGGGAAGAGTTCTCCTGGTGCTCCCGATCTTGGAAGCGGCGGCGGCGGCGGAACAGAGATGGGATCGCGAAAAGAAGTCCCGTTTCAAGGGTTACGGGGGACCCTTTAAATATCTGCCAAAGTAGGGCACCGGGGGGCTCTCGGGGGGCCGAGGCGCCCCCCCGGCGCGGCCCAGGGGGGGCGCGCCCACAGGGCGCCTGGAGCCCCTGTGGCCCCCCCAGGCTCCCCTTCGGAAGCAGTGTCGTTTCCGGAACGCTGATTTTTTATATATTTTTTCTGTATTTTTCTGGGCAGTTCTCGAAACATGAAAACCTGAAATACAAAAACAGCCGAAAACAGAAACTGGCACTGGGGTGCACTGGATTAGTAAGTTAGTCCAAATATGATCAAAAGTGTATGGAAGTGTATGAATATCATAGCAATATCACCCAAAAGTGGCATGGAGCAAGCAGAAATTATAGATACGTTTTGGACGTATCAACATCCCCAAGCTTAATTCCTGCTCGTCCTCGAGTAGGTAAATGATAACAAGAATAATTTCTGTGGTGACATGCTATTAACCATATAAGACTTTCTCATAGTCATATGACAAAAGCTTACTGAGACAATGATTCTAAAGTAATTAAGTTGTCTCAAGAGAAAATCACAAATGACTGAAAGTTTTACAACATGAAACTGAAACATCAACAAGATTTGCAATGAACATGATGTGCAAATATGATCAAGTGATATCTAGCTTGCCCCTTTTAGTGATGCAAAACATAAATGCAAGGGCACCTTCAAGGTTTAAGTGATGACTAGATACAATCATTTCAGAATGAACGATATCACAATCATGCAAAAGACAATGCTACTTTGGGACAATGCACATTACACTCAGAATGACAATCATGCTCTCAGTAGTTGGTGCTTAAAGTGCTAGAGCTTTTTATTATGAAACATGGAAGCAATTGTGTCAACGGTAGTAGTACTTCATATGTGTCATGTATAAAACATCTTATAAGTTGCAAGCCTCATGCATTGAATACCAATAGTGCTCGCTCCTTGTCCTAATTAGCTCAGATCCCCATGGGTTATCATTGCATTGCATATGTTTTTACCAAGTGTCACAAAGGGGTACCTCTATGCCACCTGTACAAAGGTCCAATGAGATAGATCGCATTCGATTTCTCGTTTTTGATAAATCTCAACTTGAGGACATCCATACCGGGACAACATAGAAAATAGATGATGGACTCCTCTTTAATGCATAAGCATATTCTCATGAGAGATTGAGGATTAAGGTCCAAGCTAAAACTTCCACCATGAGGCATGGCTTTGGTTGGCGGCCCAATGTTCTTCTCTAACAATATGCATATTAATTCAACCCACGGTAAATCACCCTTACTTCAGACAAGACGAACATGCATAGCAACTCACATGATATTCAACAAAAGTGTGACAGTTGATGGCATCCCCAGAAACATGGTTACCTCTCAGCAAGCAACTCATAAGAAATAAGATACATAAGCAACATATTCTTTACCACAATAGTTTTTAGGCTACTTTCCCATGAGCTATGTATTGCATGGTTAATTTGCTTAGTGCAGGTGGAGGTTAGCAAAAGACTGGGAGCGACCAACTAAGAGAGCAATGACGGTCATAAACATGCAGAGCGACAAAGCAATATTGAATCAGGCATGGTAGTTATATCGCTACTTAGAAACAAAAGATCATCAAGGCTTGACAGACTTTCTTTACGGTCTTGAATATGCGTGAGCATACGCCAAGTCAATCAAAATAAATTCTCGAAGGAAGATATTACCAAACCATACCACACCATAGGCAAACAAACCAAGTTGGTACTCCAATGACACATTGGGAACCCCCCAGCTATCTGAGATTAACCATAAGAAAACCTGAACTACTAAGCACCATCATGAAAGTAGCATATTTATCATATACACATTAACCCATGCAACGGAAGCAAACTCTCTTAATAAGGTGAGCATGGTAATTAAAAAGAGTTCAAGCAACCAACTAAATAAAAGCTCTTTGAAAAGATAAGCATGAATACTAAGAGCAAAGCACGATAGTAGCTATTAAAAGACAAAGAACACACACAGCATAGATAGACATGAAAATTCTATGTAATGTTCTAGGTAGAGGTGGAGCGTGTTTCTATCCCACATAAAGGAATGCTGGGTTCCGACTCGTTATGAAAAACTAAAAAGAAAACTAAAAGCAAGACGCTCCAAGCATAGCACATAACACATGAAGTGATAAAAATATAGCGGAACGAAAGACGAACTGATAATGTTGATGGAGAAGGGGATGCATGGGGGGCATCCCCAAGCTTAGACGCTTGAGTCTCCTTGAATATTTCTTGGGGGTGCACGGGGGCATCCCCAAGCTTGAGCGCTTGACACTCCTGAATCTTTTTATCATCTTCCCTCGCACACTTGAAAACTCCCTTCATACATAACTCATCATAATCTGATTAGCGAGGTTAGTACCCTTAATAAAATAATTATACCTTGCTGGAAATAAGGATATTCTTGAAGTTCTACTGTTTCTCAAGATTGCCAAAAGGTTTTTGCAAAGAAAAAGCAAGTTCTTAATTTGCAAAGTGAAGGTAAGGCAAAACAGGACAGAATCTGTGAAAAACAGAACAGCAGGCAGTAATTGACCTGTTCGGGATACTTCTGCAACTCAAATCAAAAAACTCAGAACTGACGCACGAAAGACAATTATATAGAGAACGCTTTCGAAAAAATTCAGACCAAAAAGATGATCTGATGATTTTATACGAATTTTTCTATCCAAGGACAGAATCTGTTTCCTGGACAGCACCTCACAACTTTTGAACTTTCTAGCAATCAGAGGCTATACTTGGCACAAATATGAAAAGTAAAGGTACAATGATGATGCTACAGCAGTAAACAACATCAAGACACAACAAAAGCAAAAAATTTATTCATGTGGGCTGCCTCCCAAAAGCGCTTTCTTTTATGCCTTTAAGCTAGGCATAATGCATAGAGGAATCAATATTCATCATAATAATCGGAGTTATAAATTGGTTCAAATGATTCCTCAACAAGTTCATTCTTGTTCCTTCTAGGAAAGGGGTACACACCTTTTGCCTTCCCGCGTAAGCGGATTTGTCCCTTACCTATATCAATGAAGCCTTTAACTGCTCGGAGGAAGTCCCTTCCAAGCACTATATTTCCTTGGTTTGGCTCCATGATGAAGAAATCAATCATTGCAATCCCCTTAAGGAAGTTAACTGGCACGTCTTTTATTTTTCCCTGGATTTCAGAAATATCTCCATTAGTGTGTTCATGATAAGATGATAGTATATCCATATTAAATTTTAAAGAATCATGAACAATTTTTGGCATAGTAGAAACCATAGATCCAATATCACAATAAGCAAGGAAGTCTTGATTAGAGATGTTAATCCTAACAAGAGGTTCCCAGTCATTATCTATTTCCAAAATATCTCTCTTATTGGGTTTGAGTTTCTCTACCTTCGTTAAGTCTAGAGCATCCATTCTTTTCTCAATAGTGGCAAGTCTATCTATGATAGTGTCAAAGTTATGATCATAAACAAATTAACTAGATAGACCATGTATAATCTCAAGAGCTCTAGCTTCATCACATTCTAAGAAATCTCCCTCAGCTATAATGTCAAGGGAGTGTTTACACCATTTAAAAAGACCATGGTATAAATTTCTAAGCACAATTTTTATAGGTATCCAAGGCATAATTCTCCTATGTGCATCAGAAATTCTGTCCCATGCCTTCTTCATATTTTCTCCATCCCTTTGATGGAAATCTAAAACTTCTGATTCCCTCAAAGCACCAAATCCTAACATGTTTAACTTAAACAGATAAGACTACTAACAGAAAGGTAAATAATTTCTTTGTGATTTTTTTGATAAAAGGAAGTAAAGCAAATAATGAAAGGTAAACTAGCAAGACTAAAAAGCAAAGGTAAAAGATAGCATGCAACTCCCCTATCTTGAAGAGTGGAGTCCCCGGCAACGGCGCCAGAAAATACTCCTTGATGGGCCTCGAACCCCTCGTTGGATTACCCCAAGTGGAAGGTGTAAGATGCAGTAAGTAGAAGTGTTTTCCCCTAGCAAAGATGCCAAGGATCGAATCCCCAAAGACTCCTAGGTTCAACAGGTAGGTGTCAACTGCTAACGGCGCAATTAGCAATCAACGTGGACCTGCACACAGATACAAATAACTTTGCTCCCAACGAGTACAGAGAGGCTGTCAATCTCTCCGGCCTTGTAGTTCACAAAGGGTTAAAAGCAATATGATAGTAGTGATAGATAGTGTTTTGCAATAGTAAGTAAAATAGCGGAAAGGTAAATAGTGTATGTGATTAATGATAGTAATATGGACCGGAGTCACATGATGTTCACTAGTGATGTCTCTCTCCCAAAAGACGATAAAATAGCTATGTGAGGTAACAAATTACAGCTGGGCAATTGACAGGACCACGAACGCAAACCAATGCTGACTACATTGCAAGAAAGGTTGATGTTCAAAGCATGGGCGGTACGCCAAAGTAAGTAGACCGAAATCCATCAATATCTACTACTAATCATCCACCTTGAGATATCTATCCAGAACATCTCGCTGGTATTAAGTTGCGAGTCCCACCCATAGTGTAAACTCAATGCAACAGACAACTGCATTAAAAGAACTTTGCGTAAAGTAAACAATCCTTGCACCCGCGGGCACAAGCACCGTTGTTTTCCCCCTTGTGGCAACAGCACATCCCCTAGACTCATGTTTTTGTCACTCAAGCTAGTCATCGAGGGGCATGAACCCACAATCGAGCATAGCGTTCCCTCTTGGAGTCACTACTTACTACTTGGCCAAAGCAATAAATAACAACGGAGAACATGCAAGAATTATTTATGAACTAAAATATAAAAGAGGTGAATCAAATATATTTCTCAAGATCAATCTGAATATAATCTCATAATCCATCGGATCCCAGCAAACTCAACATAGCAACAGCATAAGGATTACATAGGTGCCTCGATCATGTAGGGCAGCTCACGAGGACTAATTAGTGAAGCACAAGAACGGGAGGAGAACATCACATAGCTACTGGTCATGGACTCATGGTCCAAGGAAGACTACTCACGAGTCATCCGGGAGGCGTCCATGGTGGTGGAGAAGCTCTCGGTGGTGATCCTCCCCTCCGGCAGGGTGCCGGGAAGAGTTCTTCTGGTGCTCCCGATCTTGGAAGCGGCGGCGGCGGCGGAACAGAGATGGGATCGCGAAAAGAAGTCATGTTTCAAGGGTTACGGGGGACCCTTTAAATATCTGCCAAAGTAGGGCACCGGGGGGCTCTCGGGGGGCCGAGGCGCCCCCCCGGCGCGGCCCAGGGGGGCGCGCTCGCAGGGCGCCTGGAGCCCCTGTGGCCCCCCCAGGCTCCCCTTCGGAAGCAGTGTCGTTCCCGGAACGCTGATTTTTTATATATTTTTTCTGTATTTTTCTGGGCAGTAAGTTAGTCCAAATATGATCAAAAGTGTATGGAAGTGTATGAATATCATAGCAATATCACCCAAAAGTGGCATGGAGCAAGCAGAAATTATAGATACGTTTTGGACGTAACAGCGCGTTGTACAATGCTTTCGGTGAGGCGGATCTATTGCGGCGGATGAGGGCTTGTATGAAGAGCCAGCAAAGGGATGGACGAGGTAGTCAGTGAAGGGCCTACACTGTGGTGGACGAGGGCGCCGGTTAAGCAGATCCGGTGCGGTGGACCATATGGCGGCCAAGGAGATCTGGAGCGGTGTACAAGCCAGTCGCTGAAGCGGCTCCGGTGAAGTGGCGAGTTGGCAGTTGGGGGTTCCAAGGTGCGGAAGGTAGATCCGTCGGGGTGTGAGGTCCACCGCTGCGGCGGAGGACTAGATTCGGCGGCTTACCGTGGTTGGGGGGGGTCGGGAAGGGGAAGGGGAAGGGCTCTGGGGAAGAATGTTGGGGGCAAAGAGGGGAAAACAATGGAGTTACCAAAGGACCCCTTTTCCGTTCATGTGGCAGGGGTAAAACAGGAATATCGCAAGGCTAAACTTTCGAGCGCGAGATATTTTGATGTGAGCGGGAAGTTTGAAAGCTTTTGGCACCTAAAATTATATTCTGCTCTTGTACGGCCGACTATGATATCATGGCTGATAATTTGTTTGTTTTTTGCACGCAAAAAGTGCAAGTTTTGAAAATCAATGTCTCCAACTCGAAACTTAGATTTTCCATTCAATTCAAATATGGATCATTGAGCTACTATGTAATGCCCAGGATGGGACTATATCTCCTACGTGTCGAGGCACGACTTAGAGACATAACCCTATGCTGGAATGATCGCAAGCCTGGTATCTTTGCACAACTCATGTAAAAGATGGGGATGGAAAACATAAAATAGTTGGCTTACACTCGCCACGTCACACAAATACAATACATGTCTCAATCATCATCAATAAAACATCACAGCCCTCTAAGGATAAAATCCAAATGACAAGATACCAAACATAATTTAAAACCACAGGTCGGATCGAATCCTAGTAGAAGTCTCCACTACTGATCATCAGGATAACGAACATAGTATCGACTACGCTCCTCGTCATACTCCCAGTCTAGATCGGTGCCATCACCTGGATAGCTCACCATCGGACCTGCATCTGGTGTGGTGAAGTAACTGTGAGGCACAGAGGACTCAGTAATCCCGTTCCCGGGTAACAAGACTATTTAAGCCTTGGGTGAGGATAAGGCTGAAGAAAAGAATAAGAGTCTGCAGCAGCAACTAGCACTAGCTTACGTGAAAGAGTGCGAGAAGAGAAGTGCCTCGGTCGAGAGGTGATCACAAAGTGATCCTAGCTAAAGCTCAACAAACATAACCCCACCGTGTTCAACTCCCGAATCCCTATTCGGAAATTGATAGTCACGGTACACATGCTGGTAGTGTATTAGAACAATGTGTCAAGTTATCTACAACCGGATATTAACAAGCTCCCATCTGCCACATAACCACGGGCACGGCTTTCGAAAGTTCATAACCCTGCAGGGGTGTTCCAACTTGGCCCATTACAAGCTCACGATCCGCGGAGTCGCAACTCCAAAGTGGGAAGACCCGAGTATTCTCGGAATCCCGTGCTGAAGATACTCCGAACTAAGGTAAGGCTAATCCAGCAAATCCTCCCGGCGTGTCGACACCCTTATAGTAGCCGCGCGTATCTAAGTCTCAGGACACGACCGGATGGGTGATGCTACGGGTTTTTACCAGACCTCGAGTTTCCTTGAGGTGGCCCCGCAGGACCCCCAGTTTGGACCAACACTCATGTGGAGCACTGGCCCGGGGTTGTTGATTAAGAAAGAGGGTTAATTACTCCCTATGCAAGTTTATTTAGTTATTAGGCAAATAGTACCAATGTTGGGACTTGCTGGAAAAGACTTAGCACTTAGCGGTTTATCGAGGGTGTCCCATACACCCCAACCGTGTTAGGAACGCATAATCAAGGAACATAACACCGGTTTATACGGTTCCTAACGGCATGAGTGGAACAAATCACCAAGAAAAAGGCTTAGCCTTCCACCCTTGCCAATATATAGATGATTTAATTTTTAAGCATTTATATAGTGTGATATAACCCAACAAACTTCAACATGAAGCAATCATCTTCAATCTTCACCTGCAACTAGCAATGCTATAAGAGGGGCTGAGCAAAGCGTACTTAGCCAAGCAACGGTTTGCATAGGTAGGGTGGTTAAACATGGTCATGGTTACAAGTAGGAGGCTGACATGAAGAACATGGGCATCGAGGCAAAACTATAGAGCGGAACTACTAGCAATAGGCAAAGATAGTAATGTTATCGGGGTTCGGTCATCTTGCCTGAAGAGTTGTCGTTCGGATCGTAAGAAGGGTCCCCGTGCTCAACCTCGTTGGTAACCTCGTGCTAGTACTCGTACTCGGTCTCAGCTTCCGGCTCTAATCAATACAATCACACAAGGCACGAATCAACAAGATGCAATGCGCACACAAAAATGATGGATGCATGATGGATGCACTATGAGAGCACACGACGCACGGAAAATAAGCATTCAAGCAAAAGCTTCAAAACAAGATAACAATAGAATATTATGAATCTACACGGAAAATCAATCAAGTTTCATATAAGACTCGCTGAAAACGGAGCTACGGGCTAAAAGTTATGCCCGAAACAAGAAACGTGCTCAAGCTGAAAATTACAGCCACATAGCAACTTCGGAGCACTAGATAAATAAGCTACAGCACTCAAACATCATGGCAAAGAGCATGAACATAAACTAGACATATCCTACAGGAAATAAGTCCAAAGGTGCACCCCCAAAGGAGCCACGGATCAATAGCAACAAGCTTGGACATATTGAACTTGACAACAAAATCCTGACAGCAGAATTTTATTGAAACTTTGGAGCAAAAGTTAAATATGCTACAGCCACTTAAATAGGCATGTGAGAACATGAATGGATAGCCAACAATATATACTACAAGTAACCATCAAGAGACACTCCAAAACTATCATGGTTTGTCCTAGAACAGCACACAAACATGGCATCGGAACAATCCAGATTCCAGACTTTGTGAAAATCCACTAAGTGTTAAAACAGCAGTTTCATCATGGCATCTATAAGAGCAATTTTAAGTCACCTCGAAACTAAACATGGCAAGTGGTAAGCACCACATCAAAGTACACATGATGGTGATTCCAAAACACACAAGCATGCATCATGGAGATAAACATAACGATAGCAACGAGCTCAACAAGATGGCATCTCATAACAAGTTAAATAACTAAACAGCCACATAGCACTTTGCAACGAGGATAAACATGGCAAGACTAAATCTATCATGTAACCTAACACAAGCAACATGTCGAGCATGGCAAGACGAACACGTGGACATGTCATTTGCATCATTCGGATAAACGAGCTAAAATATATCACTATGCAAAGATGGCATAAAAACAACACATAGCAGCAGTTTATATCGGGATGCACTCTTGCAACAGAAAATAAGCGTCTAGATGATCTCTAACATGCATGGCACAAAGGAATGAAACGTAGTGCTACTCACCACGAACGTCTGGACATGTCATTTGCGCAAAATGGATCAACACACAAGAAGTTATCGCAGTTTGAAAAGTGCATCAGAGAACAACAACACAGGGATTAGATCTCGGGTTTGGGACGTCAACCTCAGATCTGGAGATGATGGGCTCGGGTGCTGGATCCGGCCCGGTGGCTGCGCAGATCGGGCCCGGCGAAGGGACGAAGACGGGCCGGCGCGGCGGCTCGGGGCGGCCCGGCCTGGCTGCTGGCGACTGGGCCGCGCGGCTGCGGAGACGCGGAGTGGGCCTGGCCTGGCGATCGGGCCTGCTTGCGCCGGATCAGGCGGAGGCCTGCGTCGGTGGCGGCCTGGCGAAGGAGGAGCGGCCCAGCCGGGGCGCTCGGGCCGGCTGGAGGCTGGGCCTGGCGAACGGCTCCTCGGCTCGGCCTCTGGGGCGAGCGGCACAGAGTGGCCTGCGGTGCAGACGGGCCAGCTCGGGGCCCGCGGAGGAGGGGCGAGGCGGCCTGGGGCCGGATCTGGTCGGGAATCAGGGAAGGAGCGGGGCGGCTGGCGATCGAAGGATGCAGCGGGTCGGCTGCCTAGCGGGCAACGGCCCATGCGGCCGACCGATCTGGATCGGGGCCTGGTGCCCCCCGATCCGATCTGGGAGATGCTCGATGCCTGGCGGCGCGTTCGATCTGGCGGAGGAGGCGACTTTGGTGCGTTGACCCAATCCAGCGAGGGAAACGACGGCGCTGGAGCGAGGAAACGGCAGGCTTCGATCTGCGGGATCCCAGGCGGCTGGAGGGAGGAGAGGAATCCAAGTGGCAGTGGGGAACTGGTCTGGCACGAAAATTGAGGGGAGAAGGGGCTAGAGGTAGGTGGAGGTGGTTTATGCTGCCAAAAATGGCATGGGGGATGTTTATATAGGGTAGGTGCTAGGGTTTGAGGGATTTGGGGGGTTTTAGAGCCCTCCGATCGCGATCTGACGGATCCGATCGCGAGGGGAGTTAGGATGGGCCAAGAGGAGGGAAGTGGGCTGTTGTAGGGTGTCTTGGGCCTCAAAGTGGAGGCACTTTGAGACCACACGAATAACTGTTGGGGTAGCAAACGGACTCGAAACGCGACGAGATTTGACAGGCGGGTTACCCACACCAAAACAACAACACACGACAAGACTCGCGCCAAAATGGTAACGTTACACGGCCAAACACCAAAGTAGGCCTACGGGACGCCACGGACACGTGAGGGAGCTCCGGAACGCGAAGCGGACAACGGGAAGGAACGCGTGGAATCGGATGCAACCGACAACACAAATGCAATGCGATGCTCATGACTATATGATATGAATGAATGCCACACACGCACACAACAAAATGACGAAAAACCCGAAAGACAAAGAACCCGGAATGGAATAGATGAAGCCAGAGATATATTATATGCCCAAAAGTGAAAGTATTACATCCGGGGCATTACAAACTCTCCTCTACTACAAAAAGATCTCGTCCCGAGATCTAGGACTGGAAAAAGGAGGGGTACTCGGAACGAAGATGATCTTCTCGTTCCCACGTAGCTTCTCGGTCGGTATGATGTGACCACTTGACTTTCAAGAATTTGATGGACTTGTTGCGGGTCTTGCGTTCGGTCTCTTCGAGAATAGCAACGGGATGCTCTCGGTAGGACAAATCTTGTTGAAGATCAATCTCTTCAAACGGAATCATGCGTTCAGGTGCCTTGAAGCATTTACGGAGTTGAGACACATGGAACACATCATGAACATTGGCGAAGTTGGAAGGGAGCTCAAGTTGATAGGCTAGATCGCCTCTTTTGCCAAGAATCTTGAAAGGCCCGACGTATCTAGGAGCAAGCTTTCCTTTGATACCGAATCTTTGTGTGCCTTTCATCGGAGACACACGGAGATAAACATGATCACCGATGTTGAAAGCCAAATCACGATGCTTGCCGTCATAGTAGCTCTTCTGACGCGACTGAGCGGCCTTGAGATTCTCACGTATGACTTTGCACATCTCTTCGGCTTCTGAGATCAAGTCATTGCCAAGAAGTTGACGTTCGCCTGTTTCAGACCAGTTGAGAGGGGTACGGCACTTTCTGCCATAGAGGATTTCAAACGGAGCTTTGCCTGCACTTGCTTGGAAGCTGTTGTTGTAAGAGAACTCGGCAAATGGAAGGCAGTCTTCCCACTTCATGCCAAAGGATATGACACAGGCTCTGAGCATGTCTTCTAGAATCTGATTCACTCGCTCGACTTGACCACTAGTCTAAGGGTGAAAAGCAGTGCTGAACCTGATCTTAGTGCCCATTACGGACTGAAAGGAGTCCCAGAACTTTGAAGTGAACAAACTTCCACGGTCTGAGGATATAACTTGAGGAATGCCATGTAAGGACACAATTCTGGAAGTGTGCAGCTCTGCCAATTGAGCTGCATTGATGGATTCTTTGACTGGAAGGAAGTGAGCGACTTTGGTAAGCTTGTCAATCACCACGAAGATAGAATCATTCCCTCTCTTGGACTTAGGAAAGCCAGTGAAGAAATCCATTTCAATGTGGTCGAATTTCCACTCGGGAATAGGAAGAGGTTGGAGAAGACCGGCTGGACGTTGATGTTCTGCTTTCACTCTTCTGCAGACATCACATTCGTTCACGAATTGGGCAATCTCCCTTTTCATGCGTGTCCCCCAGTAAGATTGCTTGAGATCTTGGTACATCTTGGAACTGCCAGGATGAATGGAAAGGAGAGAATCATGTGCTTCTTCCATTATGAGCTTCCTGAGATCACCTTTGGGAACAACGAGTCTGTCCTCGAAGAACAAGGTATCTCTCTCATCAACACGAAAGCACTTGTATTTTGGAGTGCCCTTTGCAATACCATGTTTCACCTTCTACACCATGGCATCACTGAGTTGGGCCTCACAGACCTGATCTTCCAAAGTAGGAGCAATTTGAAGATTTGCAAGAAAACCCTGCGGAACAACTTGGAGGTTGAGTTTCCTGAAAGCTTCACAAAGCTCAGGCTGGAACGGCTTGATAAGAAGGCTGTTGCAATATGCCTTTCTGCTCAAAGCATCTGCAATCACATTCGCCTTGCCAGGAGTGTATTCAATGCTGGGATCATACTCTTGGATCATTTCAACCCAACGAGTCTGGCGGAGGTTCAGATTCGGTTGTGTGAAGATGTACTTCAAGCTCTTGTGATCAGTGAAGATGTTGACTTTTCTGCCCAACAACAGATGTCTCCACGTAATCAAAGCATGTACCACAGCTGCTAGCTCGAGATCATGTGTGGGATAGTTCTTCTCACTTGGTTTCAGCTGACGAGAAGTGTATGCCACAATTCTCTTGTCTTGCATAAGCACACCACCAAGTCCTTGAAGAGAAGCATCACAGAATACTTCATAGGGCTTGGATTCATCTGGACGAGTAAGAACTGGAGCAGAGACGAGCTTTTCTTTGAGAGTTCTGAATGCCACTTCACACTCTGGAGACCAAAAGTATTTGACATTCTTCTGAAGCAAGTTGGAAAGAGGCTTGGCAATCTTGGAGAAGTTCTCAACGAACCTTCTGCAATAGCTGGCAAGACCCAGAAAACTTCGGAGTTGCTTGACGTTCTGAGGAGCTTCCCAGTTAACAATTGCTTCAACTTTCTCGGGATTTACCGCAATACCGTCAGCTGAGATAATGTGGCCCAGGTACAAAACCTTATCAAGCCAAAATCCGCACTTGGAGAACTTGGCATAGAACTTATGCTCTCGGAGTCGATCAAGAACCAGACATAAGTGCTTTTCGTGATCTTCTTCATTCTTGGAAAACACCAGAATATCATCCAGATACACAAGCACAAACTCGTCGGTGTAGGGGTTGAAGATATAGTGCATCATTCTCGAAAAGGTAGGAGGAGCATTGGCGAGACCAAAGGACATGACGGTATACTCGTATGAGCCGTAGCTCGTTCTGAAGGCAGTCTTGGGGATGTCTTCCTCGCGAATGCGAATTTGGTGATAGCCCATTCGGAGGTCAAGCTTAGAGAACACTTTAGCTCCTTTGAGCTGGTCGAACAGTTCATTGATGTTGGGGAGCGGATACTTGTTCTTTATTGTCTTCTTGTTCAATGGCCGGTAATCAGCACATAGACGCTCCGTGCCATCTTTCTTCTTGACAAATAAGACACCACAGCCCCAAGGAGACGTACTAGGCCTGATGAGACCCATACGCTCATGTTCATCAAGCTGCTTCTTCAATTCCTTCAATTCTTCAGGAGAGAGCTTGTACGGACGCCGGCATGCTGGCTCAGTACCCGGCTCGAGTTCAATAACGAATTCCACCTGACGGTGTGGAGGCATGCCTGGAAGTTCTTCAGGAAAGACGTCTTGATATTCGTTCACCACCGGAATTTGAGAGATGGCATTAATTTCGCCCTTATCATTGAGAGAGAAAAGCCTGATAGTGTTATCCCTGGAGGCAAAGATAATCACATCTTCATCAGGATAAGTCATCTTGACTTCCTTCTGTGCACAATCAATGTGAGCATCATGCTGAGAAAGCCAGTCCATCCCAAGGATGAGGTCAATGCCGGAATTACCAAGAACCACCGGATTAGCCAGAAAGCGATAATCACCCATGCGAATAGACACATTCGGAGCATATATACTGGAATGCATTCGTCTCCCCGGAGAAACAACTGATAACTCCCTTGGCAAACTTTTGATGTCCACATTATACTTGGATGCAAATGGTTGAGACATGAAAGAGCATGAAGCACCCGAATCAAATAACACTTTAGCAGGGATAGAGTTAACTGGAAGGTTACCCAAAATGACATCAGAAGAATTCTCCGCTTGCGCTGCACTCATCAGATTGACCCTTGCTGCCTTTGGATCATGCCTGACAATAGCTGAACTCACAGGTGGAGGAGGTGGAAGACGCTTCGGGTTGGGGCACTTGTTGGCATAGTGACCTTTCTGAGTGCATTTGTTGCAAGTCACTTCTGAGAGAGGACGGAAATGAGAACCACTTGACTTGGAGCCTTGAGACTGAAACTGGTTCCTCGACTGGTTGCTCGGGTTGGGTGGGTGGGAGAAACCACGTCCACTAGAGTTCTTGTTGCTGTTGGAGTTGTTGGAGTTGTTGTAAGGAGCTCGAATCACTGGAGGAGGAGGAAGCCAAAATTTCTGTTGTTTCGCAGCCAATTGAGACGATGAGGAAGAATGAACAACATCTCGAATCCTCTTTTTAGAAGCCTCCATCTTAAGCTGAGCTGCCTCTTGTTTCAAAGCCATGTTATAGAATTTGTCGAACTCATCGGGCTCGAACAAGGTGAGAGCAAGTTGAAGTTCATCTTTCAGACCTCCACGGAACTGGTAGATTTTGCTCTTGGCGTCAGGAATGCCTTGCTTAGCATAGCGGGCGAGGTTTTGGAACTGTACATTATACTGATAGACTGTCATAGAGCCTTGCTTCAGGTTGCGGAATTGCTCACGCATACCCTCGATGACACTTGTAGGAATGTGGTGAGAGCGGAAGTCCTTGCAGAAATCCTCCCAAGAGATCACACGACCTGGCCTGGAGTCTTTGTACTGCTGCCACTAGTCAGCTGCTTGGTCTTTGAGTTGGAAGGCTGCAAACTTCACATAATCCTCTTCTCTTACGTTACTGCACTCAAAATGCTTCTTGATATCGGTTAACCAATCTTCAGCATCAAGAGGGTCGACACAGTACCTGAAAGCTTTTGGATTATTGGCCAAGAACTGGTTGAGGGTAGCATGGTGCTGCTGGTTGAAGAAGTTGCCTTGATTCCCTGGAACACCCTGATTAGCTTGATTAGCTTGCATCTGCTGCATCATCTGCATCAACAACTGGGTGTTCTGATTTGTAGTCTGCATAATCGCTCTCCAAGCCTCAGACGGAGGAGGAGGGGAAGGAGGACGATCTGGGACCTCTTCACCCTCTGGGTTAGCGTTGGGAACCTTTTTTGGAGCCATCCTGAAAGAGATGACCACGAATTAGCAATTGATTGACAGAAGGTATAAGCTGAATCAATGGAATGTATTGCAACAAGTCTTCACAATAATCATTCGAACAAGAGGAATTAATGAAATTCTCAGTTAAATGATAACATCAATCTTCACGAGAAGCCACATATGGGACAAAAGGTAAATAAGAAAAACAACAAGGTACAGATGGAAACAAACACAAGATAGGAGCTTCGTTCTAACATCTTTGTGCTGAAAGCATATGAACGCATTACGAAAGGGTTTTGCAATCCCCGGATCATCATAGCCAAGGACCCTTTAAGATGCAACTCCCGATCGGAACATCGGTCATAATACCACTTCACTCAATGTAGAACCCCGAACTCGCTAACCTGCATTCGTTGGAAGAATGCCTACGATCTACTGGATAAACCCACCTATGAATTTCCGAAAGATTCCAGTTATGCAATCAGGTGTTGGGGATACAGGGGAAGCACCGCGCAATCAACTCTAAACCTACATCCAGCTGTATCCATCCTTCAACACATAACCAGTCTTTCTCGGAAACTGTTTACCTCGGACCTTCGAAAAGCATCCACTATAACAAGCTATGGCAATACTCCCGAACTACCTCCCCAGTACTGGGTGATGTCGGGGTTATCTTGCCACTAACCGTATAGGAGAGATTTTCGATGTTGGCCGTCTTAAGTATTTAGTACTGTCGCGATATGCTTGTGACGACAATACCCCGAAGCTCAACTCCCCGGGACACTGCCACAACCCCTAATGTCAGGAGGCATCGAGAACAATATCCTCGTCACAAGAACATCGAAACAATTCCAGAATACTCGCGAGATTCCTAAAAAAATTGGTGCAATTTTTGAAAGTAGAAGAGGCAAGAGTAGTCGTCAGGAGTCCTCACCAGAGAGAAAGGGGATGAGAAGCAAAGAAATCCTACTCTACGATATAATATAGGACTCAAAATATTTTCAGTGTGTGCCTAGACTCGACCGTCAACGATTCGATCAATCAGTGGGGGATCCTAGGTCGGAGAAGGCTCTGAATACCAACTTGTAATGCCCAGGATGGGACTATATCTCCTACGTGTCGAGGCACGACTTAGAGACATAACCCCATGCTGGAATGATCGCAAGCCTGGTATCTTTGCACAACTCATGTAAAAGATGGGGATGGAAAACATAAAATAGTTGGCTTACACTCGCCACATCACACAAATACAATACATGTCTCAATCATCATCAATAAAACATCACATCCCTCTAAGGGTAAAATCCAAATGACAAGATACCAAACATAATTTAAAACCACAGGTCGGATCGAATCCTAGTAGAAGTCTCCACTACTGATCATCAGGATAACGAACATAGTATCGACTACGCTCCTCGTCATACTCCCAGTCTAGCTCGGCGCCATCACCTGGATAGCTCACCATCGGACCTGCATCTGGTGTGCTGAAGTAACTGTGAGCCATAGAGGACTCAGCAATCCCGTTCCCGGGTAACAAGACTATTTAAGCCTTGGGTGAGGATAAGGCTGAAGAAAAGAATAAGAGTCTGCAGCAGCAACTAGCACTAGCTTACGTGAAAGAGTGTGAGAAGAGAAGTGCCTCGGTCGAGAGGTGATCACGAAGTGATCCTAGCTAAAGCTCAACAAACATAACCCCACCGTGTTCAACTCCCGAATCCCTATTCGGAAATTGACAGTCACGGTACACACGCTGGTAGTGTATTAGAACAATGTGTCAAGTTATCTACAACCGGATATTAACAAGCTCCCATCTGCCACATAACCGCGGGCACGGCTTTCGAAAGTTCATAACCCTGCAGGGGTGTTCCAACTTGGCCCATTACAAGCTCACGATCCGCGGAGTCGCAACTCCAAAGTGGGAAGACCCGAGTATTCTCGGAATCCCGTGCTCAAGATAATCCGAACTAAGGTAAGGCTAATCCAGCAAATCCTCCCGGCGTGTCGACACCCTGATAGTAGCCGCGCGTATCTAAGTCTCAGGACACGACCGGATGGGTGATGCTACAGATTTTTACCAGACCTCGAGTTTCCTTGAGGTGGCCCCGCAGGACCCCCAGTTCGGACCAACACTCATGTGGAGCACTGGCCCGGGGTTGTTGATTAAGAAAAAGGGTTAATTACTCCCTATGCAAGTTTATTTAGTTATTAGGCAAACAGTACCAATGTTGGGACTTGCTGGAAAAGACTTAGCACTTAGCGGTTTATCAAGGGGGTCCCATACACCCCAACCGTGTTAGGAACGCATAATCAAGGAACATAACACCGGTTTATACGGTTCCTAACGGCATGAGTGGAACAAATCACCAAGCAAAAGGCTTACCCTTCCACCCTTGCCAATATATAGATGATTTCATTTTTAAGCATTTATATAGTGTGATATAACCCAACAAACTTCAACATGAAGCAAGCATCTTCAATCTTCACCTGCAACTAGCAATGCTATAAGAGGGGCTGAGCGAAGCGTACTTAGCCAAGCAACGGTTTGCATAGGTAGGGTGGTTAAACATGGTCATGGTTACAAGTAGGAGGCTGACATGAAGAACATGGGCATCGAGGCAAAACTATAGAGCGGAACTACTAGCAATAGTCAAAGATAGTAATGTTATCGGGGTTCGGTCATCTTGCCTGAAGAGTTGTCGTTCGGATCATAAGAAGGGTCCTCGTGCTCAACCTTGTTGGTAACCTCGTGCTCGTACTCGTACTCGGTCTCAGCTTCCGGCTCTAATCAATACAATCACACAAGGCACGAATCAACAAGATGCAATGCGCACACAAAAATGATGGATGCATGATGGATGCACTATGAGAGCACACGGCGCACGGAAAATAAGCATTCAAGCAAAAGCTTCAAAACAAGATAACAATAGGATATTATGAATCTACACGGAAAATCAATCAAGTTTCATATAAGACTCGCTGAAAACGGAGCTACGGGCTAAAAGTTATGCCCGAAACAAGAAACGTGCTCAAGCTGAAAATTACAGCCACATAGCAACTTCGGAGCACTAGATAAATAAGCTACAGCACTCAAACATCATGGCAAAGAGCATGAACATAAACTAGACATATCCTACAGCAAATAAGTCCAAAGGTGCACCCCCAAAGGAGCCACGGATCAATAGCAACAAGCTTGGACATATTGAACTTGACAACAAAATCCTGACAGCGGAATTTTATTGAAACTTTGGAGCAAAAGTTAAATATGCTACAGCCACTTAAATAAGCATGTGAGAACATGAATGGATAGCCAACAATATATACTACAAGGAACCATCAAGAGACACTCCAAAACTATCATGGTTTGTCCTAGAACAGCACGCAAACATGGCATCGGAACAATACAGATTCCAGACTTAGTGAAAATCCACTAAGTGTTAAAACAGCAGTTTCATCATGGCATCTATAAGAGCAATTTTAAGTCACCTCGAAACTAAACATGGCAAGTGGTAAGCACCACATCAAAGTACACATGATGGTGATTCCGAAACACACAAGCATGCATCATGGAGATAAACATAACGATAGCAACGAGCTCAACAAGATGGCATCTCATAACAAGTTAAATAACTAAACAGCCACATAGCACTTTGCAACGAGGATAAACATGGCAAGATTAAATCTATCATGTAACCTAACACAAGCAACATGTAGAGCATGGCAAGACGAACACGTGGACATGTCATTTGCATCATTCGGATAAACGAGCTAAAAGATATCACTATGCAAAGATGGCATAAAAACAACACATAGCAGCAGTTTATATCGGGATGCACTCTTGCAACAGAAAAATAAGCATCTAGATGATCTCTAACATGCATGGCACAAAGGAATGAAACGTAGTGCTACTCACCACGAACGTCTGGACATGTCATTTACGCAAAACGGATCAACACACAAGAAGTTATCGCAGTTTGAAAAGTGCATCAGAGAACAACAACACAGGGATTAGATCTAGGGTTTGGGGCGTCAACCTCAGATCTGGAGATGATGGGCTCGGGTGCTGGATCCGGCCCGGTGGCTGCGTAGATCAGGCCCGGCGGCTCGGGGCGGCCCGGCCTAGCTGCTAGCGACTGGGCCGCGCGGCTGCGGAGACGCGGAGTGGGCCTGGCCTGGCGATCGGGCCTGCTTGCGCCGGATCGGGCGAAGGCCCGCGTCGGTGGTGGCCTGGCGAAGGAGGAGCGGCCCAGCCGGGGCGCTCGGGCCGGCTGGAGGCTGGGCCTGGCGAACGGCTCCTCGGCTCGGCCTCTCGGGCGAGCGGCGCAGAGTGGCCTGCGGTGCAGACGGGCCAGCTCGGGGCCCGCGGAGGAGGGTCGAGGCGGCCTGGGGCCAGATCTGGTCGGGAATCGGGGAAGGAGCGGGGCGGCTGGCGATCGAAGGATGCAGCGGATCGGCTGCCTAGCGGGTCAACGGCCCATGCGGCCGACCGATCTGGATCGGGGCCTAGTGCCCCCCGATCCGATCTGGGAGATGCTCGATGCCTGGCGGCGCGTTCGATCTGGCGGAGGAGGCGACTTCGGTGCGTTGACCTGATCCAGCAAGGGAAACGGCGGCGCTGGAGCGAGGAAACGGCAGGCTTCGATCTACGGGATCCCAGGCGGCTGGAGGGAGGAGAGGAATCCAAGTGGCAGTGGGGAACTGGCCTGGCACGAAAATTGAGGGGAGAAGGGGCTAGAGGTAGGTGGAGGTGGTTTAGGCTGCCAAAAATGGCATGGGGGATGTTTATATAGCGTAGGTGCTAGGGTTTGAGGGATTTGGGGGTTTTTAGAGCCCTCCGATCGCGATCCGACGGATCCGATCACGAGGGGAGTTAGGATGGGCCAAGAGGAGGGAAGTGGGCTGTTGTAGGGTGTCTTGGGCCTCAAAGTGGAGGCACTTTGAGCCCACACGAATAACTGTTGGGGTAGCGAACGGACTCGAAACGCGATGAGATTTGACAGGCGGGTTACACACCCCAAAACAACAACACACGACAAGACTCGCGCCAAAACGGTAACGTT
Organism: Secale cereale; assembly: GCA_902687465.1. Taxonomy (NCBI): domain Eukaryota; kingdom Viridiplantae; phylum Streptophyta; class Magnoliopsida; order Poales; family Poaceae; genus Secale; species Secale cereale. Next base: position 473,099,832 of record LR738710.1, on the reverse strand, counting down.
ACACGGCCAAACACCAAAGTAGGCCTACGGGACGCCACGGACACGTGAGGGAGCTCCGGAACGCGAAGCGGACAACGGGAAGGAACGCGTGGAACCGGATGCAACCGACAACACAAATGCAATGCGATGCTCATGACTATATGATATGAATGAATGCCACACACGCACACAACAAAACGACGAAAAACCCGAAAGACAAAGAACCCGGAATGGAATAGATGAAGCCAGAGATATATTATATGCCCAAAAGGGAAAGTATTACATCCGGGGCATTACATACTACAAGCAAATACCATCATATGGTCCAATTCAAATGAAATTCCAAATGTGTTTATCCTAAATATGATGACAAAAGCAAAAAAGTGTATGTGTATGAATAAAGTGGATGATTATAAAGTTTGAACATGCCCGTATGTGCATATCTCTAGGTTTGATATATGAATTTGAAATCACAAAATCCCGGCTTAAAAATGTACCTCCGTTTAAATGAATTACAAAAGCTAATGACGGAGTCGAATTCCAAAATTCCAATCTTAGGTTTGTAATTCTGGTACATCAAAGTATATAACGCATGTTCAAAAGTATCGTTATCTCATAGTCCAAACTGTGAAACAAATTGATCAACCTTGAGTGCACACACTATTGACCATATATATCTCAATTACGCTAAGTCCCTCAAATATAGACACCTCACTCTTTATCTGAAGCCAACCCCCCCCCCCCC
>LR738710.1:473073815-473098208 GCA_902687465.1 Secale cereale | reverse complement strand
ACCCTCCCACACACAATCGATGTCTCTTTCAAATAGCCTGCTCCCCCCTCCCGCACCCATGCTATCCCGCTACTACACATGTCACACCATTCCCCCTTCCCTTATACTAGGTTTACATCATTAGTGGTCTCTCTACTCCACATACACACACTCCCCCTCACACACAAACGCGTGCACAAACACACACAGACATGCACAAACACCCATTAATCTGGATCCTTATCTCTCCCCATGTCCGCATGTGTATCTCGCACACTCACTCTCTAATTATGTATATGTGTCTCCACGTTACACAACACAAAGCCCCATGTACATGTCTCTCTCTATCCTCCACACACATAGACACAAAGAATCTGTTATCATTGCCTCAGTCTCTAGACATATCACACACGCACACTGTCTCTCTCTCTCGCAAACACGCTCAACAAGGGTTTCCCCGTGAATAACTTACCGTCTATTCATCAACAGTCGTGGTAGTACGGCGAACACGAGATGCGAAAAAGAATAAATCTACACGTGCTTAGACCACCTAGTATGACTACTAAAACTAGAGCAAGCCAAAAAGCACGCCGTCGTCACCCCCTCCTTATCGGCGACAGGAAAACCTTTGTTTTACATAGTCGAGAAGTCATTGTGCTAAGGCCTCACATGCTGAGGCATTGAATAGAATGTAGATGCTAGTTTACGGAAACAAGTATCGATAATACGTTTGTATCTCCATACTTATATTTCTTCTCTTATAAAAAAACCGAGTTGGTGATGATGGTACGCGTGCCATCTTGCAATATAGACCGTCCGATCTATATCAGACTGATGGGAATTAAATTAAAAGATACCCACACCCCTCTCCACATTTGCAGACAAGGCCTTCCCTCGTTCATCCTTGTCTCCAACAACCTAATTGTTGAGCAATTAAGAACGGAAGCCTCTGGAACAAACTGGCCTGGTGGCCGCTGCCGGCGTCATCAATCCCCATGCCTCCGTTCAGTCCGACCACCAATCACCACCATGCCCCACTCCTCTTCACCTTATCTCCTAGTTCTTGAGATATCATTAGTTTTTACACATGGGATTACTCCTGCATGGGTCAATCACAACGAGTGTTTTTTATAAAAAAAATGCATCTTGATGTTCCGTGCAAAGCACGGATCTTGCTAGTACTCCTACAAACGACTAAGTTGGTGATGATGGTGTGTCTGCCATTCGTCGTTTGTGACCATTAGATCTACATCTAACGACTGTGAGGTAAATTGTTGCCTTTTCTCACAAACATCCCACTTGTCTACCAATTTGCAGAAAAACCAATAATTAGTATCTTAAAACGAACCACATCCCTCCCTGACCTCACCAAAACAGCCCAAGGAGTATACTCTAATTGAAACATAATATATCTCTAGTGATATATTTATATCAAAATTAGAGTGTTTTGTATCAAGTTTGTGAATAAGTATTATTCTAATTATGATTCGTTGCAATGCACATGAACATTGCTAGTATTTCCAACCATGCAATTTTTTTTCCTAGTATTCCATAGTTTCGAGTTTTCCATCAACAAATTAGTCACTCATGGTTGATATTTACTTTCAATCATGTACACATATGCACTATGTAACTAGCCTTGCTTATTGGGTTCCAAAGCTTAACTTTTACTCCTACTTACAATATGTAGAGTATTTAACAAAAAACTAACACTTTCAACCAGCCCTAGGAAGAATCTATTGTACAAAAAATAGCAAAAACATACCAAAAATTTCTTAATCCACGCCAAAAACTACTACCTACCGATTAGGTTAGTTTAAACCCATTTATGACAGGGTTGGCCCACACGTCCGTGCTGGCGTGGCAGCTTAAACCAACACATTTTGTTTGACCGTTGACACGAGGGACCCACATCTAACCTTCTATCTTGTTATTCCCCCTCAAATCATTATTTTTCCTGAACATTACTTCAAACAGTAGTGATGCGTGTTCGTTGGTGGCGTCGGTGATGAGCGAGTTGGCCGCCGCTCCGCCGGACGGGCCGGACGCCGCGTTGGCCTCCGCACGGGTTGGCAGGCTAGCCCGAGCGTGACTCACAGGCGAGCAAGCTGCCGTGCTGGCCTTCGCTCGAGCCAGATGGCTGGCCTTAGCGCGGCGCGCGCGAGCAAGCCGCCGCGCCGCCGTGCCAATCTAGCTAGCAAACCTTGCAGACAAGCAGCTGTACGGAGCTATCTTGGCTAGCTAGCGGCCACGAGCGCCGGACGGAGCTGGCATCCGGGCTACCGCAAGATGGGCTCCGCGCCGCCAGCGGTTTTTACCTCGCCTTATGCCAGTGACGGTAGCTGCGTCCCATGGCCGAGGATGAATAGGTGGACGGGTCGGATGTAGGAGGTCACTCGAGGATTTTTGTGCAGACTGACATGTAGGTCCCACAAGTCATAACGCCCAGTCGAATATAAAGCATTGACTTAATGGGCGACGTGGGCCCTGTTTGGACACTCTAAGTCAGAGGTTAGATTCTAACCCTGAACTAACTCTAACCAAAGTGGTGTTTGGATGGCAGGGTTAGATTGACAACAAATGTATCCAAACAGGGCCATTGGTTGAAATGTGCCTATAATGGCACTTTGTAGAGTAGTCGTTTCTTGGTAGGGCTGGTTGGTAAGAACATGTACAATGGTTGATAAGGTAGTCTTATCTTAAGTCTGCCACGTATGCAAGTGGTAGTAGTTTCTTGGCATTATTAGTGGTTTCTTGGCATTATTAGTGGTTTCTTGCATTATTAGGGGTTTCTTGTAAGGAACAATGTACTACTAGCGACAAAAGGCGATTCGAGGTTGCATTGTACTCCAATGAGTACTACTAGTGGTCGCGGGAGTGTATACCTCGTTTTGTGGGTTCGATCCCGGCCGACGGCCTTTTTTTAAATAGTAACTTCACTGCAAGCCAATATTTTACATGGGTAGTTTGAGTTTTGAAGTCAAACGGACGTGCGGCACCACAATCTGGGTGCACTAGATAGCCTAGCCACGTGAACGGGTTTTCATTCCCAGCATCTCGTGGCTCGCGTGCTCGCCCTAGCCTCACCTGGCTTGCAGCTTCCTCATCAGCTAGTAGCATATTTAAACTAGCGCCTCCCAATTAGGCTACTTCTAATGCATTGGTGCTTAGATGAGGTGCTAAGCACATTAAAAAGTTTAGCAACTAATGTCCACAATGCATAGATGCTTCATTTGTTGGTGCTAAGCTCCCCTCATTTAATGCTTTAGCAACTAAACTATTCCATGCATTGGTGGGTTGCTTTCATTTAATTGTTTTTGCCTAGGTTCTCGTGCTTGGCATTGGTTCTTCCTGGGGTCACCATACTCACCTCTCTCCTCTTTATTACCTTGCCACATCAGATTTTTTGCCTACATGGCAGCCTTAGCACCTGTACAAGGTGGAGCATTGGGGAGGGTCTTAAGCCCAAGGAGCCGGAAAAGCCTGGTAGGGCATTGGGAACTGTGCAATACACGCATGGACTTCACTCCATTATCGGCTCTACTATAAAAGAAATTCATCTTGACGTGTTTTTTTCAACGGAGGCAAAAGCTTTGCTTCATCTCATTCATAAAGAAGGAACTACTAACAAAGTTCCACGAGATCCATTACACCTCCACAAATGGAAGCGAAAAGCCTAGTCTCGCTGTATCAAATAACTCAAATATTTTGCCCCCGCAGTAACCGTCGCTGATAAACAGGCTGCTAGTGTGTGCGTGAGAGGAGCAGTTGAGGCCCTCCACTATGTGTTCGGTGCCAGAAATCTAAAAAGTTTGCCACATACACTTCGATGCCAAATGAAAAATATTTAGCACCGGCACCACAACGTGAAGGATTTGGCATCCATCCACCTCGGGTCCACCTAGCTATAAACTAGTAATATATCCGCTCAAATCAGTGTCTCACTAGTGGTGCTGGTGGTGCTTTGCATGCAAAAGTACAGTGGCGGCTTTGTTTTTTTGCCTAAACGAAATATGGCATCGGAGCAAGTAGAAGCATCGATGCCCTGAAATTTTTATATGGCATCGGCTGGGCAATGTAGGACACCGGTGCCAAATGTTCAAAAAGTGAATTTGGCACCAGTTTTGGCCTACATAGTGGAGGGCCTGAGTAGGCTAGCTACGTGAGAGGAGCGGCTGAATAGAGACCCGAGAGTACCCACTAGGCCACTACACAGGTGTACTTTCCCTGCATTGATAGTACAGCGATGGTTCTAGAGAACAGTAGTACCCTCCACTTCCAACTGTAGCTCCTTGGCCTTGAGATTCAAGAGTTGAAAACGGGTGCACTATACTGTACAGTACATAGCACTAGTAGTACCCTCACACTACTAGTTGAGAAAGCAGTACTAGTACTGCTACAGTACGAGTAAGTACTCCTCCGTCACATAATGTAAGGCGTTTTTTGACACTAGTTGGCGTGTACAAAAAATAGCAAAAACATACCCAAAATTTCTTAATCCACGCCAAAAACTACTAGCTAGTGCCGAAAATTTCTTACTACGGCTATTATTTACAGTATAATGCAATCCCATAATGTCCCATAATGTTAGTACTAGTAGTAAATAATAGCCTCACCCCTTCGCTACAGTTGGAAGGGACGAGGCCCTGCGGTTACTATGCTCTTATCTCCTCCTCGCCAGTTCCCCTCCCCCCGAAGAGAAGGTAGTTCGTCGCTGCTCCCATGGATTCGCCAGGCGGTTCTCCTCCTCGTCGGGGCTGGGAGACCTTGGACAACGATCCTCTGGGAGAAATCGCACGCTGCTCCGATGTCCTCACCGTCGCAAGACTCGGTGCTTCCTGCACAAACTTTTTCAAGACGATGCTTAAAATGGCTTGGGAAAAGGCCATGCTTGTTCGTCTTCCATGCGTCCTCGAGGAGAAGGTTCTTCTATGGGACAATCCTTCGAACAGTCTACCGCTCCCTGGCCATGGTTGCACGTTGACTCCGCTAGAGTTGGCGACGTTGAGAGGTAGTTGGATTTTGTCTGATGAGCAGGTCAGTAATGGAGTTTGATCATGTAGTACTTAGTTATTCCATTTCCATCCCGTAATTTCTCCGCTGCCCACCGTCTTATATATAGGTCTAGGTCGGTGCCAACGAAGATTGGCTTGCATACCTCCGGCCGGATACCACCATCATTTTGCACAACATCCACAACAGTGTAGCCGTTCCGGTAGACCCCTTCTCCACCATTGGGATCGGCCCTCCGGACTGGCTGGGCTTGAATATGTATGATGATGCCTACATGAGATTGAAGAAGATAGCAATTGCGAACCCGACGACAAAGCGACACGGCTACGACGATTACTATCTCATCGCGGTGTTCGACATAAGGATTGCCATCAATGCAAGAGGCACTAAGGGCAGAGGCTGGCGCATGTTGGCGGCGGCAGATTTGTACCCCTACACGTTCGAAGCCGTCGTGCGCCATCCAGGCCGCATCTTCGCGGTGACAAGCCAGGGGACTTGTTTCATCTGGTTGCCATCCTACGATATGGGAGATTACAAATGGAATGCACAAACCATCATTTGCATCCCTAACGGTACTCCATTATTTTGCAGGGACCAGTCATCCTGCGATTAAAATAAGATCGCCGATCCTAGATGTGCATTTGCATCCGCGATTCGGTCTAACCTGGAACCTTGTAGCTAACTATGGCATATTGGGATCAACTATCTCAGCAGTCGTTACCCATGGTACCACTGATGTGCAACATGGTCACACAATCTACCACGATCGGACCGTCACCTTCTACCCAGGTATTCCATTTTTTAACCCTCTCGCCTTCTCTTTCATTGTTGTACTAGTACTCTACTTACGTACTAGTAGGCGTACTTTTTACCTTGGAGGACGTGTATAGCTAGCTAGGCCCTTGAAGACTTGAACCCACTAGATGCCACCATTTTTGTTTTTCCATGTCTTACTATCTCATCCATGTAGCCAAGAGTGGCTATATATAATAAGCCGGTTATTTTACTTCCTCTATATCGGAGTAGTACTATTTGCTGCACAGTATTACTGACCGCCATATTTGAGCACAACATTATTATGCATGGACCTTGACTATGTACGTCACCAGGTGTCCAGATCTGAGATGCCGTGTGTACCAGATGAACGGCGCCGAGTTCGACCCCCGTGATGCTACGTGGGTGCCGAGGAACACTCTTGGAGAGTACTCGCTTTTCACTGGGGACAGCTACCCCATTGTGAAGCGGATGCCACCTTCCGTGCACGACACGAAAGGCCTGCCGTTCATGAAGCATGGTTGTGTCTTCAGTGCGCACCGCCGGATGCACGACATGTGGGACACGCTATCCCTGATTTATGCCGCTTCAGCTTGGATGAGTCTCCATCGTGTGGAACCGGACTAGAAAGTTGCGACAATGATTCCCGTTGCCCACCGCTATGGATTGTGTCATCCATGAAGAACACATGGGACTAGAACCTGGAGGAGGACATGTAGCCCATCTATAACATGTAAGTGGAGTACGGTAAATTGTGAACGGTAGCGTCGCGAATATATGTAGACTAGTCGTGCACAAATTGATCACATGAATTGGAGATGAACTTGTGTGGCATACTAGCATTTGTCCTTTAGAATTTATTACTAGTAAATGTGTTGTGTGTACGTGCAACTTGTGTGGTTGTTGCATGGGCTCCAACACGCTCTCTGAGAAAAAAAAGGTGGCACAGCTTTGGATATACGTGATGTGGCGGCATCATACAGTAGCATCGTGTGCTATAGTTGTACTCAGTGTAGTACGCTCCTACTAGGACGACAACTCCTATAAAACCTTGCGCTTGGCTCTTTGCCTCTTCGGGAGGTTCAACAGTTCGTACTCGTCTGAACCTTGCACTTGGCTCTTCGCCTCTTTGGAAGGTCCAACAATGATGATACTACAATACACATTATGCTTCTGGCAATCTGACACTGATTGAACTGCTGCATGTCCACTGCGAGGGAAAGGGAGAGGGAGAGGGCGCTGTAGTCAAAACCCTCTCCTCGTCCTGTGAACCACCGCGCGTGTGGGCGAGGGAGAGGCATAGTAAGCAAGCTTCTCCTCGTTCGGCGAGTTGACGGGACACATCAAAGTAGTACTAGTACTAGTCCATATTGCGTCCTTTCCAGTTAATATGGCTTAATTTGAAACGAGAAAATACACTGGCGGTCAATGTATGTAACAATACGCTCTTTACGGTCACTATATATAGTTTTGCGGTGATCTCATCGTAGAGCACCGTATTGCACCTTACTGACCGGCCACATAGTCGACGTGGCACTTTGTTGACTGGTTAAATTGTCACCTAGTTTCTGGGTCTCACCTGTCAGTTGGCAGAGCAAAGAAATCAACGAAAAAACAAAGAGTGTAGTACATCTACACTTCCAATGCATTTAGCCTTTATTCTAAGGGCCTCTTTGATTCGTAGGATTTCCAAAACGCAAGAATAGGAAAAACGTGGGATTGGGGTGGCATGTCATCTTGAATTGTACATGATTCTATGAGTGTTTGATCATGCACAGAAAAAATGTAGGATTCTTTCAAAGAGGTTAGCGTGGATTGAAAATTTCCTATGAAATCTAGTGCAAATGAATCCTATGGAAAAGTTCCTTTGGTTTAGAATCCTATGAATCAAACAACCCACATAAGAAAAAATCCTAAGGAATTGAATCCTTCAAAATTCCTTTGAGAATCCTTGGAATCAAAGAAGCCCTAAATTGATATTGATTGACTAATGCACCAACTTGTGCTCTAGGTATAGACTACATGTCTATCCCTAATTACAGCATGCAAAGACCTTCATTTAATCTTCTTCTCTCAATGGTCGCATGCACACATAAGTCTCCTACTTTTTGGCGTTAATTATGCCCTGGTCAATGTGTAAATCTCTAAATGTATAGTCTTTCACGGACATAGGGAGTAGGTTGAGCACTTGAGCATGAGTGTGTGTGTTGCATCGTGTGATGTGTGCCGCATGGGTGCATGAGTGTTGCGTGCATCCATGTGTATGTGTGAGTGTTGCATGTTGCATGCAGGCATGGGGCTTACTCCCTCCCATTGACATGTTCATATTTCAAGCTTCTTCTGTTCCCTCCATATGGTGATACTCCCTCTATTCCCAAATACGGAGTAAAATCCTCCCTCTATTCCCAAATACGGAGTAAGATCCTCCCTCTGTTCCCAAATACGGAGTATTTGTCTTTCTAGAGATTTCAACAAGTGACTACGTACGGAGCAAAATGAGTGAAGTGAGCGTAGAGGCATAGGGATAATGTAGAAAGAAAGTCTTCGCGATCCATTATTCCCCATCTCGGTCAGAGAGAACTATTCAACTAGTCTTCACGGTGAAGTGACAATACATGCTGCAGCAGATGGGACACTTAATTAATAAGCTGAACCAGCGTGTTGGTGTTACTAAATCATCCTTACCCAGTACTGCCATCATGTTTGCCAGTAGAGCACGCTTCTGTCCTCCATTAACTGACATATGGGCCCTCTTGTGGTAGACACATATGTCATCGGTGTAACTATTTACACTCCGAAGGATGGTATATCCTGGTAGTAGTAGTAGAATTGAGATTTAATGCACTTTCTTCCCCGTCTTCCACTCTTCTTCCTCCTCTCTTCTTCTTCCTCCTCTCTTCCCCATCATCGGCGGCACACCATTTCCCCCCGCTCTCTGCTCGCCAGCCCGCGCTATCTTCCTTGGTAGCTCGCGCGTACCATATCCCCCCGCTCACTGCTCGGCCGCACGGGGAGAAGCTTCTTCGCTCGCCCGCCCAATCCACTTCCCCGCTGGCTCGCAGGCACCAAAAACCCCAATGGCAGAACCGACTGACACGCAGATCCGTGATTGGAATTCCCTCCCCGATGTTCTCTTGGAGTAGATCTGTAATCGTATGGACCTACTCAGCACCGTCCGTCTGGCCGCATGCTCGGTGTCTTTGTACCGTCTACTTGTCTACAACCGGCCGGCTCTTTTCAAGACACCCTGCTTGCTAATGCCCAATCCTCGCAGGTGGCCCAGACACCGACTTGACGATCCTGCGGAGGTGGCCGTGGTGCCCCTCGACATGCTACCACTACTCGTCCACCTGTCCTTCATGCGCGGCCACTACTGGGCGGGCATGAAGGCCAACTGGATCGTCCTCATCCACCAATCTGGTAGTTTGTGGCGTCTCATGGATATCTACACCCAGCGAGAGATCACCCTTCCATATTTGGATACCACCGCCATCGAGCCTCGCGGCCCGTCGGACACTCCTGCCTACTATGCACGAGACGTGTAGAGCTTTTGGCTCGACCTCTGTTTGCTGAAAGTTGTAATCTGCGAAGTTCCCACACCATCAGAAGACTACATGGATTACAAGCTCATTGTCGTGTTCAACATGGGATTAGTCTATCTGGAATCCGGTCGCCATACATGCTTATGGCTCATCGTTGATCCTCTTTACCTAACACTTCTGTCTGATGCTATAGTGCACGATGGCATCGTTCATGCTGTCGACACACAGATTGGTTGCCTATACTGGTGGAATCTATCGTAGTGTAATTGTTCTATCTCATCTCATCTTTATCTTAAGAATACGACTGCATGTTCATTGTTACAAATTAAGAATATATAGTATGTCTATAACCACATCATTGCTATATGTTCCTCTCATTTCCTAGATTCTTATGACCACACATGTTATTGTTAGAGTTGATATGAGAACAATTGGTATCTAATGATTGTTAGAATAGATATTATGAGTATAACCTCATGATTGCTATATGTTACTCTCATTTCCAGGATTTTTATAACAACGCATGTTATTGCTTAGAGTTGATATGATAACTGTAGTAAGTGCTATGGTAGAATATGACGGTAGTTGCGTCCCATGGCCGAGGATGAATAGGTGGACGGGTCGGATGTAGGAGGTCACTCGAGGATTTTTGTGCAGACTGACATGTAGGTCCCACAAGTCATAACGCCCAGTCGAATATAAAGCATTGACTTAATGGGCGACGTGGGCCCTGTTTGGACACTCTAAGTCAGAGGTTAGATTCTAACCCTGAACTAACTCTAACCAAAGTGGTGTTTGGATGGCAGGGTTAGATTGACAACAAATGTATCCAAACAGGGCCATTGGTTGAAATGTGCCTATAATGGCACTTTGTAGAGTAGTCGTTTCTTGGTAGGGCTGGTTGGTAAGAACATGTACAATGGTTGATAAGGTAGTCTTATCTTAAGTCTGCCACGTATGCAAGTGGTAGTAGTTTCTTGGCATTATTAGTGGTTTCTTGGCATTATTAGTGGTTTCTTGCATTATTAGGGGTTTCTTGTAAGGAACAATGTACTACTAGCGACAAAAGGCGATTCGAGGTTGCATTGTACTCCAATGAGTACTACTAGTGGTCGCGGGAGTGTATACCTCGTTTTGTGGGTTCGATCCCGGCCGACGGCCTTTTTTTAAATAGTAACTTCACTGCAAGCCAATATTTTACACGGGTAGTTTGAGTTTTGAAGTCAAACGGACGTGCGGCACCACAATCTGGGTGCACTGGATAGCCTAGCCACGTGAACGGGTTTTCATTCCCAGCATCTCGTGGCTCGCGTGCTCGCCCTAGCCTCACCTGGCTTGCAGCTTCCTCATCAGCTAGTAGCATATTTAAACTAGCGCCTCCCAATTAGGCTACTTCTAATGCATTGGTGCTTAGATGAGGTGCTAAGCACATTAAAAAGTTTAGCAACTAATGTCCACAATGCATAGATGCTTCATTTGTTGGTGCTAAGCTCCCCTCATTTAATGCTTTAGCAACTAAACTATTCCATGCATTGGTGGGTTGCTTTCATTTAATTGTTTTTGCCTAGGTTCTCGTGCTTGGCATTGGTTCTTCCTGGGGTCACCATACTCACCTCTCTCCTCTTTATTACCTTGCCACATCAGATTTTTTGCCTACATGGCAGCCTTAGCACCTGTACAAGGTGGAGCATTGGGGAGGGTCTTAAGCCCAAGGAGCCGGAAAAGCCTGGTAGGGCATTGGGAACTGTGCAATACACGCATGGACTTCACTCCATTATCGGCTCTACTATAAAAGAAATTCATCTTGACGTGTTTTTTTCAACGGAGGCAAAAGCTTTGCTTCATCTCATTCATAAAGAAGGAACTACTAACAAAGTTCCACGAGATCCATTACACCTCCACAAATGGAAGCGAAAAGCCCAGTCTCGCTGTATCAAATAACTCAAATATTTTGCCCCCGCAGTAACCGTCGCTGATAAACAGGCTGCTAGTGTGTGCGTGAGAGGAGCAGTTGAGGCCCTCCACTATGTGTTCGGTGCCAGAAATCTAAAAAGTTTGCCACATACACTTCGATGCCAAATGAAAAATATTTAGCACCGGCACCACAACGTGAAGGATTTGGCATCCATCCACCTCGGGTCCACCTAGCTATAAACTAGTAATATATCCGCTCAAATCAGTGTCTCACTAGTGGTGCTGGTGGTGCTTTGCATGCAAAAGTACAGTGGCGGCTTTGTTTTTTTGCCTAAACGAAATATGGCATCGGAGCAAGTAGAAGCATCGATGCCCTGAAATTTTTATATGGCATCGGCTGGGCAATGTAGGACACCGGTGCCAAATGTTCAAAAAGTGAATTTGGCACCAGTTTTGGCCTACATAGTGGAGGGCCTGAGTAGGCTAGCTACGTGAGAGGAGCGGCTGAATAGAGAACCGAGAGTACCCACTAGGCCACTACACAGGTGTACTTTCCCTGCATTGATAGTACAGCGATGGTTCTAGAGAACAGTAGTACCCTCCACTTCCAACTGTAGCTCCTTGGCCTTGAGATTCAAGAGTTGAAAACGGGTGCACTATACTGTACAGTACATAGCACTAGTAGTACCCTCGCACTACTAGTTGAGAAAGCAGTACTAGTACTGCTACAGTACGAGTAAGTACTCCTCCGTCACATAATGTAAGACGTTTTTTGACACTAGTTGGCGTGTACAAAAAATAGCAAAAACATACCCAAAATTTCTTAATCCACGCCAAAAACTACTAGCTAGTGCCAAAAATTTCTTACTACTGCTATTATTTACAGTATAATGCAATCCCATAATGTCCCATAATGTTAGTACTAGTAGTAAATAATAGCCTCACCCCTTCGCTACAGTTGGAAGGGACGAGGCCCTGCGGTTACTATGCTCTTATCTCCTCCTCGCCAGTTCCCCTCCCCTCGAAGAGAAGGTAGTTCGTCGCTGCTCCCATGGATTCGCCAGGCGGTTCTCCTCCTCGTCGGGGCTGGGAGACCTTGGACAACGATCCTCTGGGAGAAATCGCACGCTGCTCCGATGTCCTCACCGTCGCAAGACTCGGTGCTTCCTGCACAAACTTTTTCAAGACGATGCTTAAAATGGCTTGGGAAAAGGCCATGCTTGTTGGTCTTCCATGCGTCCTCGAGGAGAAGGTTCTTCTATGGGACAATCCTTCGAACAGTCTACCGCTCCCTGGCCATGGTTGCACGTTGACTCCGCTAGAGTTGGCGACGTTGAGAGGTAGTTGGATTTTGTCTGATGAGCAGGTCAGTAATGGAGTTTGATCATGTAGTACTTAGTTATTCCATTTCCATCCCGTAATTTCTTCGCTGCCCACCGTCTTATATATAGGTCTAGGTCGGTGCCAACGAAGATTGGCTTGCATACCTCCGGCCGGATACCACCATCATTTTGCACAACATCCACAACAGTGTAGCCGTTCCGGTAGACCCCTTCTCCACCATTGGGATCGGCCCTCCGGACTGGCTGGGCTTGAATATGTATGATGATGCCTACATGAGATTGAAGAAGATAGCAATTGCGAACCCCGCGACAAAGCGACACGGCTACGACGATTACTATCTCATCGCGGTGTTCGACATAAGGATTGCCATCAATGCAAGAGGCACTAAGGGCAGAGGCTGGCGCATGTTGGCGGCGGCAGATTTGTACCCCTACACGTTCGAAGCCGTCGTGCGCCATCCAGGCCGCATCTTCGCGGTGACAAGCCAGGGGACTTGTTTCATCTGGTTGCCATCCTACGATATGGGAGATTACAAATGGAATGCACAAACCATCATTTGCATCCCTAACGGTACTCCATTATTTTGCAGGGACCAGTCATCCTGCGATTAAAATAAGATCGCCGATCCTAGATGTGCATTTGCATCCGCGATTCGGTCTAACCTGGAACCTTGTAGCTAACTATGGCATATTGGGATCAACTATCTTAGCAGTCGTTACCCATGGTACCACTGATGTGCAACATGGTCACACAATCTACCACGATCGGACCGTCACCTTCTACCCAGGTATTCCATTTTTTAACCCTCTCGCCTTCTCTTTCATTGTTGTACTAGTACTCTACTTACGTACTAGTAGGCGTACTTTTTACCTTGGAGGACGTGTATAGCTAGCTAGGCCCTTGAAGACTTGAACCCACTAGATGCCACCATTTTTGTTTTTCCATGTCTTACTATCTCATCCATGTAGCCAAGAGTGGCTATATATAATAAGCCGGTTATTTTACTTCCTCTATATCGGAGTAGTACTATTTGCTGCACAGTATTACTGACCGCCATATTTGAGCACAACATTATTATGCATGCACCTTGACTATGTACGTCACCAGGTGTCCAGATCTGAGATGCCGCGTGTACCAGATGAACGGCGCCGAGTTCGACCCCCGTGATGCTACGTGGGTGCCGAGGAACACTCTTGGAGAGTACTCGCTTTTCATTGGGGACAGCTACCCCATTGTGAAGCGGATGCCACCTTCCGTGCACGACACGAAAGGCCTGCCGTTCATGAAGCATGGTTGTGTCTTCAGTGCGCACCGCCGGATGCACGACATGTGGGACACGCTATCCCTGATTTATGCCGCTTCAGCTTGGATGAGTCTCCATCGTGTGGAACCGGACTAGAAAGTTGCGACAATGATTCCCGTTGCCCACCGCTATGGATTGTGCCATCCATGAAGAACACATGGGACTAGAACCTGGAGGAGGACATGTAGCCCATCTATAACATGTAAGTGGAGTACGGTAAATTGTGAATGGTAGCGTCGCGAATATATGTAGACTAGTCATGCACAAATTGATCACATGAATTGGAGATGAACTTGTGTGGCATACTAGCATTTGTCCTTTAGAATTTATTACTAGTAAATGTGTTGTGTGTACGTGCAACTTGTGTGGTTGTTGCATGGGCTCCAACACGCTCTCTGAGAAAAAAAAAAGGTGGCACAGCTTTGGATATACGTGATGTGGCGGCATCATACAGTAGCATTGTTTGCTATAGTTGTACTCAGTGTAGTACGCTCCTACTAGGACGACAACTCCTATAAAACCTTGCGCTTGGCTCTTTGCCTCTTCGGGAGGTTCAACAGTTCGTACTCGTCTGAACCTTGCACTTGGCTCTTCGCCTCTTTGGAAGGTCCAACAATGATGATACTACAATACACATTATGCTTCTGGCAATCTGACACTGATTGAACTGCTGCATGTCCACTGCGAGGGAAAGGGAGAGGGAGAGGGCACTGTAGTCAAAACCCTCTCCTCGTCCTGTGAACCACCGCGCGCGTGGGCGAGGGAGAGGCATAGTAAGCAAGCTTCTCCTCGTTCGGCGAGTTGACGGGACACATCAAAGTAGTACTAGTACTAGTCCATATTGCGTCCTTTCCAGTTAATATGGCTTAATTTGAAACGAGAAAATACACTGGCGGTCAATGTATGTAACAATACGCTCTTTACGGTCACTATATATAGTTTTGCGGTGATCTCATCGTAGAGCACCGTATTGCACCTTACTGACCGGCCACATAGTCGACGTGGCACTTTGTTGACTGGTTAAATTGTCACCTAGTTTCTGGGTCTCACCTGTCAGTTGGCAGAGCAAAGAAATCAACTAAAAAACAAAGAGTGTAGTACATCTACACTTCCAATGCATTTAGCCTTTATTCTAAGGGCCTCTTTGATTCGTAGGATTTCCAAAACGCAGGAATAGGAAAAACGTGGGATTGGGGTGGCATGTCATCTTGAATTGTACATGATTCTATGAGTGTTTGATCATGCACAGAAAAAATGTAGGATTCTTTCAAAGAGGTTAGCGTGGATTGAAAATTTCCTATGAAATCTATTGCAAATGAATCCTATGGAAAAGTTCCTTTGGTTTAGAATCCTATGAATCAAACAACCCACATAAGAAAAAATCCTAAGGAATTGAATCCTTCAAAATTCCTTTGAGAATCCTTGGAATCAAAGAAGCCCTAAATTGATATTGATTGACTAATGCACCAACTTGTGCTCTAGGTATAGACTACATGTCTATCCCTAATTACAGCATGCAAAGACCTTCATTTAATCTTCTTCTCTCAATGGTCGCATGCACACATAAGTCTCCTACTTTTTGGCGTTAATTATGCCCTGGTCAATGTGTAAATCTCTAAATGTATAGTCTTCCACGGACATAGGGAGTAGGTTGAGCACTTGAGCATGAGTGTGTGTGTTGCATCGTGTGATGTGTGCCGCATGGGTGCATGAGTGTTGCGTGCATCCATGTGTATGTGTGAGTGTTGCATGTTGCATGCAGGCATGGGGCTTACTCCCTCCCATTGACATGTTCATATTTCAAGCTTCTTCTGTTCCCTCCATATGGTGATACTCCCTCTGTTCCCAAATACGGAGTAAAATCCTCCCTCTATTCCCAAATACGGAGTAAGATCCTCCCTCTGTTCCCAAATACGGAGTATTTGTCTTTCTAGAGATTTCAACAAGTGACTACGTACGGAGCAAAATGAGTGAAGTGAGCGTAGAGGCATAGGGATAATGTAGAAAGAAAGTCTTCGCGATCCATTATTCCCCATCTCGGTCAGAGAGAACTATTCAACTAGTCTTCACGGTGAAGTGACAATACATGCTGCAGCAGATGGGATACTTAATTAATAAGCTGAACCAGCGTGTTGGTGTTACTAAATCATCCTTACCCAGTACTGCCATCATGTTTGCCAGTAGAGCACGCTTCTGTCCTCCATTAACTGACATATGGGCCCTCTTGTGGTAGACACATATGTCATCGATGTAACTATTTACACTCCGAAGGATGGTATATCCTGGTAGTAGTAGTAGAATTGAGATTTAATGCACTTTCTTCCCCGTCTTCCACTCTTCTTCCTCCTCTCTTCTTCTTCCTCCTCTCTTCCCCATCGTCGGCGGCACACCATTTCCCCCCGCTCTCTGCTCGCCAGCCCGCGCTATCTTCCTTGGTAGCTCGCGCGTACCATATCCCCCCGCTCACTGCTCGGCCGCACGGGGAGAAGCTTCTTCGCTCGCCCGCCCAATCCACTTCCCCGCTGGCTCGCAGGCACCAAAAACCCCAATGGCAAAACCGACTGACACGCAGATCCGTGATTGGAATTCCCTCCCCGATGTTCTCTTGGAGTAGATCTGTAATCGTATGGACCTACTCAGCACCGTCCGTCTGGCCGCATGCTCGGTGTCTTTGTACCGTCTACTTGTCTACAACCGGCCGGCTCTTTTCAAGACACCCTGCTTGCTAATGCCCAATCCTCGCAGGTGGCCCAGACACCGACTTGACGATCCTGCGGAGGTTGCCGTGGTGCCCCTCGACATGCTACCACTACTCGTCCACTTGTCCTTCATGCGCGGCCACTACTGGGCGGGCATGAAGGCCAACTGGATCGTCCTCATCCACCAATCTGGTAGTTTGTGGCGTCTCATGGATATCTACACCCAGCGAGAGATCACCCTTCCATATTTGGATACCACCGCCATCGAGCCTCGCGGCCCGTCGGACACTCCTGCCTACTATGCACGAGACGTGTAGAGCTTTTGGCTCGACCTCTGTTTGCTAAAAGTTGTAATCTGCGAAGTTCCCACACCATCAGAAGACTACATGGATTACAAGCTCATTGCCGTGTTCAACATGGGATTAGTCTATCTGGAATCCGGTCGCCATACATGCTTATGGCTCATCGTTGATCCTCTTTACCTAACACTTCTGTCTGATGCTATAGTGCACGATGGCATCGTTCATGCTGTCGACACACAGATTGGTTGCCTATACTGGTGGAATCTATCGTAGTGTAATTGTTCTATCTCATCTCATCTTTATCTTAAGAATACGACTGCATGTTCATTGTTACAAATTAAGAATATATAGTATGTCTATAACCACATCATTGCTATATGTTCCTCTCATTTCCTAGATTCTTATGACCACACATGTTATTGTTAGAGTTGATATGAGAACAATTGGTATCTAATGATTGTTAGAATAGATATTATGAGTATAACCTCATGATTGCTATATGTTACTCTCATTTCCAGGATTTTTATAACAACGCATGTTATTGCTTAGAGTTGATATGATAACTGTAGTAAGTGCTATGGTAGAATATGAGTAGGCCATGTCATATCTGTTTTCCTCTCATTGTTACATGATTACAACTAGTCGTATTTAGTATCACATTTTAACCATATATATCACTTAGGCTTCAAGTGCGTACATGTTAGTTAAACCTATGGTTAAAATGTGATACTAAATACGACTAGTAAGTAGAATTGACGTGACAACACGCTGCGCGTGAGGTGACACAAGAATCCTGGTGGCGTGTTCGGGTATTCTGGACTTTAGATTTGGAGTACCACTTATCTGTCGAAATCTTTCATCATTTACTTAAAACAGTCGATTGATCATACATTGAGTACCATATAACTGGAATTAACCCACGCAAGTCGAAGAAGGATTGGCCGGTGCTGCCGGCTGGCGTCAAGTTCGATCCCACAGATAAAGAGCTGGTCGAGCACCTTGAGGCCAAAGTGAGTGCTGACAGCACGAGATCTCACCCTCTCATCGATTTGTTCATACCAACCATCGACAGCGAGCACGGCATATGCTACACCCATCCTGAGAAACTTCCAGGTAAGACACAGATCGGCCGTCTACTTGCACAAACATATTCCTTTGTTTATAGCTCTATTTTTCTTTTTAGACGCGGACCTGGTGAAGCAATTACAATTTGAGAGTTAATAAAAAGTGAAACAAGTGACTGTAACATGCCAAATATGTTATGAAAATGCCAACTACGTACACTAAAACCTATTCGACAATACTGCAGGTATCACACTGAGTGGCCTAAGCAAGCATTTCTTCCAGCGCAATTCCAGGGCATTCAAAAGGGGCACGTGGACGCGTGGCAAGATACAGTCACAGTGCGGCATGCACGCGATGTGGCACAACACCGGCAATACCTTGCCGGTGATGGTCAACGGCCCGCAGATGGGCAGCAAAAAGGTTCTGTTGCTGCACACCAACAAGAACTTCGACCAGCAGAGGATCAACCGGGTGATGCACCAGTACCACCTCAGGGACCTAGAGCAAGATAAGGAGCGGGAGCTGGTCCTCTGTAAGATTTTCTACCAGACGAACACTAGGGCCAGGAGTAAAAAGATTATAAGTTAGTTTGGTATTGGTACTTGTACTACCTTGTCATTCGCAAGTTGGTATTGTTGTTAACGATCTTTTGGTATGAACTTGGCATTTGCTTCCAACCATCATGCCGAGGGTCGACGTGGATATAAAGCTGAATCATTTGTTTCGAAACGAATTTTCAGGCACCTGATTTTTATTTGATGGGTAGCATAAGCACCTGCCGTTCGAATTCCTAGTTCTCCAAAAAATTTGAAACAAGTGCATGCTCTTATTATCACGATGAAAAAACAATGTCCCTGCTGCATCCCAGTTATCAGTTTGTACTTGCAGAATTCTCTCGTTTATTGAGCACGTATATTGTTTTTTCACGTCGAGCAAGTTTCAACTGGGATGTAGAATGCCCAACCTTGGTTTTGTTTTTAATAGGCCATGACGACAATGGGGCACAAAGATCCAGCAGGTATCTACTGGCCCTGGCCCGCCAGCATTAGTTATATTTTGTCTTACAACATCCGCACGCACTTTTTTACTGAATCAAACACACAGCCCAGTTCTATTTTCCTCTTGAAACGCATGTCCTACATCCGTTTTCTAATCTCTACCTATAGTTTTACTAGTTCATATACACGTATCATTATATTAAAAATACATAAAATTTACTTTTCATATTTACATCCTTATTTTTGTTGTTGTTTTCCCTCCTAGCGCTGATTTTTTTACCACTGCTTTTCCCTTAAACCAACTCAATTGTCCCACGTCTTATTTTCTTACAAAAACAAAACGATTTTTTTCGCAAATCAATAAGTTCTTAAAAATGTTTATCATTTCGGGATTACAAGAGTTCGGACTCCACCGAAATATGCAAAATAAAGTTGAATTTTTTGACCGTGGTCCTGGGCAGAAAATGGGTTGTAATAAATTACTTAAGAATTAGCAAATGGGCTGCAAATTATTAAAAGATAGCAAATGGGCTCTATGTTGTGTGCCACAGATTTGGAGGCTGACTTGTGGGCCTACTAAGTTCATGCGTACACAAGGTTTATCAAAAAAGAAACTTAGTCAACAATCGACTCTACCAGCGTCAGACCGTTAGATGTCAATCTAACAGCAATCGTGCTTCTTCAGTCTATGATCTTCCTACCCTAGCCGCCCAAACCATCATCGTCGGAACCTCCTGCTCCCGCCTCCTGTGGCCGGCTGTGCTGCCTGGCAGGCCTCACGGCCCCATCATATACTCGCATCCCTGGCCTGTCTACCCCTCTACTCACCCACACCTCCTGTTATTTTCCGGCGATGGCAGCCGAACCAGTCAACCCTCGTACTCTCCACCGCATGGGCAGCCACTGCCGTGTCTTCCCCGGCTCCGTGTCGTTCCCTTCGTAGGCCTCGCCGTCGTCCACCGCCCTAGTGCTCTAGGCGCGGCGTGGTCAACGTGGTCAACGAACGACATCCATCGGAAGTGGACTGTACGTGGAGAGGTTGACAGCTGGGTCCACGGTCGCACACAAGGAAATGCCTCCTTATTACGCGCAAAATAATGATTCCTCCACCTGACATCTGGGACCCGCCGGAAGGGCCTCTGTATTTTGCGAAAAAAACGTTCCCTTCGCTGACAAGTCGGACCCACCAACTATATCTTCGCACGCAAGGAAGTGCCTCCTTATTGCGCACAAAAAAATGAATACCCCCCTGCCAGCTGGGACCCACCACGGTGGGAGGCTGACTTGTGGGCCTACTAAGTCGACGTGGACGGAGGGATTTGTCAACTTAGTCAATATGAAAGATTCTAGCTCCAGTGACCGTACGATGTCCATCCAATGGCCTTAGTGCTTCTTTAACCTCTGGTCTTCTTGCTCCAACCGCCCAAAGTTGCGCCAGTCGTGCCGCCTGCTCCTGCCTCCCGTGGCCGGCTGTGCTGCTGGAGGCCTCACCGTCCCCATACTACTCCCAGCTGGCCAGGCCATCCCTCCACTCACCCACACCCTCTGTTATTTTGCGGCGACGGCAGCCTCAGACTACAGCCGAACCAGTGAACCCTCGTACTCCTCTCCGCGTGGGCATCCACTGCCGCGTCTTCCTCGGCTCCGCGTCGTCCCCTTCCTAGGCCTCGCCGTTGTCCACCGCCTTGGTGCTCTCAGCGCGGCATGGTTAATGTGGTCAACGACCGACTTCCATCGGAAGAGTACTGTACGTGGAGAGGCTGACAGCTGGGTCCACGACCACAACCTAGTTTTTTTGTGATTTGCCAAGTAAGTCCCTTTGTCAGGCCTGTTGGGCTACAAATCTTTCAAGACGAGGAGAGCTTCATTCGGCTGGCATAGAAAATGGCCTATCAGTAATGAGAAATGGGTTGTACATTTTTAAAACACATCAAATCGGCAATTAGTTTCAAAAAATATTCATTTCAAGATTTTAAATTGCATTGATTTTTATGCGTGGACAATTTGTTGGATTTTATATTGATATACATTTGTTTTTAAAATCAGTTTGATTGTGACTCGAAATTTTGGGATTAAAAACAGTTCGGACCGCACCGAAATATGCAAAATTTCGTATAATTTTTTAACTGTGGCCACAATATGGGCTGTAATGCTAACAAAAAGAATATGGGCTCCAAAAAAAACCTTAAGAATTAGAAAATTGGTTGTAAATTATTAGAAGTAATGGTAGATGGGTTGTATGATGTTTTCCACAGATTTGATGCTTTCCTAAAAAAAGATTGACGCACAAGCAGTGACTGTTGGATGTCCATCCAACGGCCTTCGTGCTTCTTCAATCTCTGCTCTTCCTGCTCCAGCCGCTCAAACAACCGCCGGCGGGACTGCCTGCTCCCTCCTCCCCGCGTCCGGCTGTGCTACCGCGCAGGCCTCACCGCCCCACCATACTCCCATCGCTGGCCTAGCCATTCCTCTACTCACCCACACCTGTTGTTATTCTCCGGCGACGGCAGACGAACCAGTGAACCCTCGTACAGTCGTACCCCCCTCCGCGTGGGAAACAACTGCCGAGTCTTCCCTGCCTCTATGTCGTTCCCTTCCTAGGCCTTGTCGTCGTCTACCGCCCTGGTGCTCTCGGCGCGGCCTGGTCAACGTGGTCAACTACCGACATGCATCTGAAGTGGACTGTACGTGGAGAGGCTGACAGCTGGGTCCACGGCCGCATGCAAGGAAATGCCTCCTTATTACGCGCAAAATAATGATTCCTCCACCTGCCATCTGGGACCCACCGAAAGGGCCACTGTATTTCGTGAAAAAAACGTTACCGTCGCTGACAACTTGGACCCACTAGCTATATCTTCGCACGCAAGGAAGTGCCTCCTTATTACGCACACAAAAATGAATACTCCCCCAGCTAGCTGGGACCCAGTATAGTGGTAGGCTGACTTGTCGGCCTACTAAGTTGACCGGGACGGAGGGCTTTGTCAACTTAGTCAATATGCATGATTCTAGCTCCAGTGACCGTACGATGTCCATCCAACGGCCGTAGTGCTTCTTCAACCTCTGGTCTTCTTGCTCCAGCCGCCCAAACCAGCATCGGTCATGCCTTGTGCTCCTACCTCCCGCGGTCGGCTGCGATGCGGTGGAGGCCTCACCGCCCCCTACTACTCCCACCGCTAGCCAGGCCATCCCTCTACTCACCCACACCCCCTGTTATTCTGCGGTGACCGCAGCCTCACACCGCAACGAACTAGTGAACCCTCATACTCATCTATGCGTGAGCATCCACTGCCGCGTCTTCCCCGACTCCGCGTCGTCCCCTTCCTAGGCTCGCTATCGTCCACGGCCCTGGTGCTCTCGGCGCGGCGTGGTCAACATGGTCAAGGAACGACTTCCATCGGAAGAGTACTGTACGTGGAGAGGTTGACAGCTGGGTCCACGGCAGCCGCAAGGAAGTGCCTCCTTATTACGCGGAAAATAATTATTCCTCCACCAGACAGTAGGCACCCACCGGACGGGCCACCATATTTGGCAAAAAAACGTTTCCCCCCTGACTGCTGGGACCCACCGGACGGGCCACCGTATTTCGTGAAAAATATTCCCCTTGCTGTTAGCTCGGACCCACCGGAAGTGCTGCCTTATTACGCCCACAAAAATGAATACTCCCCCTACTAGTTGGGACCCACCTTGGTGGGTGCCTGACTTGTGGGCCTACTAAGTTGACGGGAATGGAGTGCTTTGTCAACTTAGTCAATATGAACGATTCTAGCTCCACTGACCGTACGATGTCCATCCAACGGCGTAGTGCTTCTTCAACCTCTGGTCTTCTTGCTCCAGCCGCCCAAAGCAGTGCCGGTCGTGCCGCATGCTCCTGCCTCCCGTGGCCGGCTGTGCTGCCGCAGAGGCCTCACCGCCCCCTACTACTCCCACCGCTGGCCAGGTCCTGTGGCGACGGCAGCCTCACACCGCAGCTGAACCAGTGAACCCTCATACTCCTCTCCGCGCGGGCTTCCACTACCGCGTCTTCCCCGGCTCCGTATCATCCCCTTCCTAGGCCTCACCGTCGTCCACCGCCCTGGTGCTCTCGGCGCGGCGTGGTCAACGTGGTCAAGGAACGACTTCCATCGGAAGAGTACTATACGTGGAGAGGCTGACAGCTGGGTCCACGGCCGCAGCAATGAAGTGCCTCCTTATTACGCGCAAAATAATTATTCCTCCACCTGACATCGGGGACCCACTGGACAGGCCACCGTATTTCACAAAAAAAACGTTCCCCCCTGACTGCTGGGACCCACCAGCTGCATCTTCGCACGCAAGGAAGTGCGTCCGGGCGAAAAAAACGATTCGCCCCCCTGACTGCTGGGACCCACCAGCTACATCTTCGCACGCAAGGAAGTGCCTGACAGTCGGGACCCACCTGGTCGAAGCGTACGTAGCGTTGTCATTCTGGTCGCGAACGTGTACGTACATACTGATCGATGTAGAGGCGCGCACGTGTCGTAGCAGAGGCGCACACGTAGCATGTACACGTACGTACAACGGCTAGTGTGCAAGAAAGAAAATACGGCCACGTACGTACATATGGGCAGTGTCTCGAACGCCTACTCGCGCATACGTACGGCCAGGGCTCGTGTACATGGCTGGGTCGGAACGGAGAAACATTGTTGTCGTCGTGTTCATGGGGAGCCTACCGGTTGGGTCGGAACGGAATGCGTCGTCGTGTTCATCGGGAGGGCTTGGACGGAACAACCGATGGGAACGAGGCCTGGCGTACCCCAGAATGGAGGAAACGACCTTGTGTTTGACCAACCACGGTCGAAAGGGGAAACTATTCATCGGGAGGGGTCTGACGTACCGCAAAACGGAGGAAACGGACCACCTATAGTCGAAATGGGGGTCATGTTCATCGGGAGGGGGTGTGGCGTACCGCAAAACGGAGGAAACGGACTTGTGTTGGAGCGCTACGGTCGAAATGGGGGTCTTGTTCATCGGGAGGGGTGTGGCGTACCGCTAAACGAAGGAAACGGACTTGTGTTGGAGCGCTACGGTCGAAACGGGGGTCCTGTTCATCGGGAGGGGTGTGGTGTACCGCAAAACGGGACTCCACGGGATACTGTTCATCTCCACCATCGACCCCCTCCAGCCTCCACGGGCTATAGTTCATCCACCGTCGACCTCCTCCTGCCTCCACCTGCGACTATTCAACCTCCACCGCATACTACTCCACCGGCTACTATTCAACCAGCCCTCTCCACGGGCTCCTGTTCAACCACCCCTCCACGGGCTACTGTTCATCCAGCCCTCCACCATCTACTGTTCATGCAGCCCTCCACAGGGTGGTCCTGTTCATGCAACCCTCCACGGGGTCCTGTTCATGCAGCCCCAACCGGCTCGATCGAACGGGGTCCTGTTCATGCAGAGGCAACACCACGGGGTCCTGTTCAGCCACCCCCACCGGGAACT
>LR738710.1:472839918-473071704 GCA_902687465.1 Secale cereale | reverse complement strand
CCCCCCCCCCCTAGGTGCTGCCTTGGCCCATCATGTGTCTTATGGCCCATAAAATTCTCCGAAAAGTTTCGCAGTGTTTGGGCTCCGTTTGATATTGATTTCCTGTGATGTAAAAAACATTCTGAAAACAACAAATGGCACTTGGCACTATGTCAATAGGTTAGTACCAAAAAATGATATAAAATGACTATAAAATGATTGTAAAACATCCAAGAATTATAATATAAAAGCATGGAACAATAAAAAATTATAGATACGTTGGAGACGTATCAGCATCCCCAAGCTTAACTCCTGCTCGTCCTTGAGTAGGTAAGTGATAAAAACAGAATTTTTGATGTGGAATACTGCTTCTCATGTGATATCATATTCTTTTATTTATAGCATGGACATTTGGACTTTTATATGGTTCAAAGCAATAGTCTAGTTTTGACATAATAATTTAGATACTCAAGCATATCAACAAGCAACCATGTCTTTCAAAATATCATTGCTAAAATAAGTTATCCCTAGCCCATTATGCTCAACCATTGATCCATTCATGAAACACATTCGTATATTAGTTACATCCAATGCTCAAGTAGTATCGTAGTGTTTACTAGTTGGTGCTTGTAAGAGAAGATGGAGACTCAAATTCAAAAAAAAATACATAAGTAAAAGGAAGGACCTTCACAGAGGGAAGTAGGGATTTGTAGAGGTGCCAGAGCTCAAAGCTTAAATTGAGAGATAAAAAAATGGGAGGTATACTTTTCCCACCAACGAGAACGACTTGAGGTTTCCAACACTTTCCATGCTAGATATATCATAGGAGGTTCCCAAATAGAAAATAAAGTTTATTCCATTTCCACCAAACTTTCACAAGCCATGGCTAGCCGAATCCACAGTTGCCTTCCATACCAACACTTTCCAAGGAATTTATTATTTGACAACATAAAGTAAAAAAAATTCATTTCGGTACTGGGCATCCCTAATACCTTTGCCTTACTCTCGTGCAATGACAAGTGGATAAACACTCATCGTGAGAATAACACATCTAGCATGGAAAATATTGGCCACCTCTCACCGCCACGCGAGCGGTACGGGCACACAAAAAGGGAAATTTATTTTGAAAATTAGAGATGGCACATACAAATTTGCTTAGAACGGCAAGGAAATACCGCATATAGGTAGGTATGGTGGACTCATGTGGCAAAACCGGGATAAAGGATTTTGGATGCACAAGTAGAGATCATACTTCTTGCAAAATGAAGGCTAGCAAAAGACTGGGAAGCGATCAACCATGAAACAAATAATCTTGTAAGCGAACATTGAGCATAAATAACACTGAATAATGCACCACAAGTAGGATATAATTTCATTGCATAACTATTGACTTTCGTGCTTGCATAGGGAATCACAAACTTTAACACTAACATTCTTACTAGAGCACAGTTACTCATCAACATAACTCACATATCACATCATCATGTCTCAAAACTATTACAAGGAATCAAGTTTATTTTGTCCAATGATCTTCATGAAAGTTTTTATTATATACTTCTTCCATATATATCACTTTGGGACTAATTTTCATGTGTTTCTTTTGACAAGCTCAAATAAATATAAGTGAAGATCATGAGCATAATTTTTCTTTCTTTCTCTCAAAATAATATAAGTGAAGCAAGAGAGAATTTCTTTAAAATTTTACTAACTCTCAAATAAATCTAAGTGAAGAAAGAGAGTATTTCTTCAAAAATACTAAGCACACCGTGCTAAAAAGATATAAGTGAAGCACTAGAGCAAGTCCTAGCTCATAAAAATTTAAGTGAAGCATAGAGAGCTTTTCTAGCAAGTCATGGCGTAATTTTGGCTCTCTCAAATGGGTGTGTACAGCAAGGATTGATGACTTAAAAAGCAAAATAAAACAAGCAAAGACTCATATCATACAATACGCTCCAAGCAAAACACATATCATGTGATGAATAAAAATATAGTCTCGAGTGAAATACCGATAGTTGTTGGAAGAAAGCGGGGATGCCACTCAGGGGCATCCCCAAGCTTAGTTGGTTGCTCATTTTTGTATAATAGCTTGGGATGCCGGGGCATACCCAAGCTTAGTCTCTTCCATCCTTCCTTCATCCATCGTAAGATAACCCAAAACTTGAAAACTTCAATCACACAAAACTTCAACAAAACCTTCGTGAGATCCGTTAGTATAAGAAAGCAAACCACTACTATAAGTGTTGTGTCAAACCAATTATGTTTTGTTTTTGTATTATATCTACTGTATTGCAACTTTTCTATGGAAGAAACTCATCAAATAAAACCATAGAGCCATCAAAATAAGCACACAACACAAAGAAAACAAAAATTGTCAAAAACATAACAGTTTGTAGTAATCTGGAAGTTTCGAATACTTCTGGAACTCTAAAAATCTTGAAACAAATAGGGCCACATGGGAAATTTTTATATTGATCTTCTTCAAAAAGAATCAACTAAAAAGCATTTTTCTGTTAAAAATGAGAATTTTTCTCGTGAGTCCAAAGTTTCTGTCCTTTTCAGCAAGATCAAACAACTATCACCCAAGAAGATCCTAGCGGTTCTACTTGGCACAAACAGTAATTAAAACACAAAAAACACAATCATACCAGTAGAATAATTGTGTAAACACTCAAGAACAGAAATAAAAAAATAAAAAATATATTTTATTCATTGGGTTGCCTCCCAACAAGCGCTGTCGTTTTACGACCTTAGCTAGGCATAATTCAAGGATCTAAGTTTTGTCATCTTTGTCCATCTCTTCAATCAAACACTTAGAATCCTTAGAGATTTAGCATAGAGACCTTCAATAGCAATACTCCTCGGAGTAAATTTAAATATTTCATTTCTTACAAAAAGGATCTCTTATTACTTCAACAAAATCCGGATGGATGCTAATCATCTAAGGTCTCCCTTATCATTATCACTAGAAGTTGCACCCTTGTTCCTAGATCTCCTACTCTTTACTGGAGTTTCCTCAATAATTTTAGTGGTGGTGAAAGTTGTGCTTAGATTACTAAAGATTTGTTCCAATTTATCGATCCGAGATGGACTTTCTTCTATTCTTTCATGGATTATGGTACCCCTCTCTTTTAACAACTTAAAAATATCACCCTCTTTTGACAGAAGATTAGAGGCAAAATTGTGCATCTTTTTATGTATAATTTCCATATGATCTTTGGTAAGCATTTTATTTTCAATAACATCAAGTCTTTCCATAACATGCTCAAGAGTCAAAATTGTTTCATTAACCATAAGAGGTGGTGAGCCCACTAGATTTCCCATAGCATTAAGAGCATCAAAAGGAGGACTCATTAGAAAATTTCCACCGGTAATCGTATCAAGGATGAATCTATACCAAGTGGTGATGCCAACATAAAAACAACGCATAAGCACAACGGTAGATTGCTTACGGATAGATATATTATGAGCATTGCAAATCTATACCAAGCATCTTTTAAATTTTCTCCTCCCCATTGTTTAAAGTTGAGGATCTCGTCCTCGGGAGTGCAAGCAATAGAGGAAGAACATCCATAAAGGCCAACAAAAATACATGTAAAAACAAATCCGATAAGAAATCGGCGAACGGAAAAAGAAAGGCAAATAAAACGGCAAATTTTTGTGAAGTGGGGGAGATGAAAACGAGAGGCAAATGGCAAATAATGTAATTGCGAGGAGATGAGATTTGTGATTAGGAACCTGGTTTATGTTGAAGATCCTCCCGGCAACGACGCCAGAAATTCCTTTTGATGTCGCTTAAAGCTAAGTCGGTTTTTCCCCAAAGAGGAAGGGATGATGCAACATAGCGGCGGTAGGTATTTCCCTCATATATGAAACCAAGGTTATCGAACCAGTAGGAGAACCAAGCAACACAACGTAAACAACACCTGCACACAAATAACAACACCTCGTAACCCGACGTGTTGAAGGGGTTGTCAATCCCTTTCGGGTAACGAACGTGAGAGAGACATAAATATTGGTAGATTGGTTGATAAATAAGATAAATTGCAACAAGGTATTTTTGGGTTTTTGGTTTAGTAGATCTGAAAATAAAAGCAAAGGCAAATATATGAGAAAGAAGACCCGGGGGCCGTAGGTTTCACTAGTGGCTTCTCTCGAAAAAAATAGCAAACGATGGGTAAACAAATTACTGTTGGGCAATTGATAGAACCTCAAATAATTATGACGATATACAGGCAATGATCATTACATAGGCGTGTCCAAGATTAGTAGGCTGACTCCTCCCTGCATCTACTACTATTACTCCACACATCAACCGCTATCCAGCATGCATCTAGTGTATTAAGTTCATGGAAAACAGAGTAATGCATTACGAACGATGACATGATATAGACAAGATCCGTTTATCTATGGCTTTAGATATGGATCTTGTCATTCTATCCTTTGTGGCAACGGTACATACGTGTCGGTTCCCTTTCTGCCACTGGGATCAAGCACCGTAAGATCGAACCCACTACCGGGCACCTCTTCCCATTGCAAGATAAATAGATCAAGTTGGCCAAACAAAACCCAAATATCGGAGAAGAAATACGAGGCTATAAGAGATCATGCATATAATAGATCAAAGGAACTCTAATAACTTTCATGGATATAAAAAGATAGATTTGATCATAAACTCAAAGTTCATCGGATCCCAACGAACACACCGCAAAAAGAGTTACATCATATGGATCTCCAAGACACCATTGTATCGAGAATCAAGAGAGAGAGAGAGAGAGAGAGAGAGAGAGAGAGGGAGAGAGAGTAAGCCATCTAGCTACTAACTACGGACATGTAGGTCTACGAAGAACTACTCACGCATCATCGGAGTGGCACCAATGGAAGTGGTGAACCCCTCCGTGATGGTGTCTAGATTGGATCTGGTGGTTGTGGACTCTGCGGCGGCTGGGTGAATATTTCGTTGACTCCCCTAGGGTTTCTGGAATATTATGGTATTTATAGAGCAAAGAGGCGGTGCGGGAGGCCACCGAGGTGGGGCACAACCCACCTGGGCGCGCCAGGGGGGCCTGGCGTGCCCTGGTGGGTTATGCCCCCTCGGGGCACCCCCCCAGGTGCTGCCTTGGCCCATCAGGTTTCTTCTGGCCCATAAAGATTCTCAAAAAAGTTTCACAGTGTTTGGGCTCCGTTTGATATTGATTTACTGCGATGTAAAAAACATGTAGAAAACAGCAACTGACACTTGGCACTATTTTATTATGTTAGTACCAAAAAATTATATAAAATGACTATAAAATGATTGTAAAACATCCAAGAATGATAATATAACAGCGTGGAACAATCAAAAATTATAGATACATTGGAGACGTATCAGCCCCCTAGGGGGAAACCCTAAGGTGCCTCCACCCCTCCCTCCCCCCTATATATAGTGAGGGGGAGAGAGGGCAGTCGCACCCTTACACGCCTTTGTGCTGCCCCTCCTCTCCCATAGCTCTTCTCCTCCTCTGTGTAGTGCTTAGCGAAGCTCTGGCGCAATTCCTCCACCACCGCCACCACCACGTCGTCGTGCCGTCGGAGGACTCGAGCTACTACTTCGCCATCGCTCGCTGGATCGAGGTGAAGCCATCATCAAGCCATGCGTGTGTTGAACACGGAGTTTGCGGGACGGTTCGTGATTGGATCGCAAAGACGTACCACAACATCAACCGCGTTCTTTAACGCTTCCGCTTAGCGATCTACAAGGGTATGTGGATCGAACTCTCCTCTCGTAGATGTGCATCTCCTAGATTGATCTTGGTGAACGTAGGAAATTTTTTGTTTCCCATGCAACGTTCCCCAACAGTGGCATCAAGAGCTAGGTCTTTGCATAGATGACATCACGAGTAGAACACAAAAGAGTTTGTGGGCATTGATATTCAGATTGCTTCCTTCCCTAGTCTTATTTCGATTTAGCGGTATTGTGGGATGAAGCGGCTCGGACCAACTTTACATGTCCACGTACATGAGACCGGCTCCATCGACAGACATGCAACTTGTTCCATAAAGATGGCTGGCGGGTGTCTATCTCTCCCACCTTAGTTGAATTGGATTTGACAAAGGCGGTCCTTGTGGAAGGTTTAATAGCAATTTGCATATCACCGTTGTGGCTTTGCGTAGGTAAGAATCGTTCTTGCTAGATACCCATAGCAGCCACGTAAAACATGCAACACCAATTAGAGGACGTCCAACTTGTTTTTGCAGGGTATGTTGTGATATGATATGGCCAAAGACATGATGAGATGATCATGTTTTGTAATAGTTTATCACGACTTGCATGTTGATGAATACGGCAACCGGCATGAACCATAGGGTTGTCTTTAATTATTGTATGACCTGCGTGTCAATCATTAAACGCTTTGTAGTGCTTTACTTTATCTCTAAGCGGTAGCAATAGTAGTAGAAGCATGGTTGGCGTGACAACCCCAATGGCAGAACGATGATGGAGATCATGGTGTCATGCCGGTGATGATGGAGATCATGCCGGTGCTCTGGAGATGGAGATCAAAAGCACAAGATGATGGCCATATCATGTCACTTGTGATTTGCATGTGATGTTAATCCTTTTATGCATCTTATTTTTCTTAGGATGACAGTAGCATTATAAGGTGACCCCTCACTAAAATTTTAAGAAAAAAATGATTTCTCCCCAAGTGTGCACCGTTGCGAAAGTTCGTCGTTTAAAGCACCACGTGATGATCGGGTGTGATAGACTCTATGTTCACATACAACGGGTGCAAGCCAGTTTTGCACATGTGGAACACTTGGGTTAAACTTGACGAGCCTAGCATGTACAGACATGGCCTCGGAATACAAGAGACCGAAAGGTCGAACACGAGTCATTTAGTAGATATGATCAACATGGAGATGTTCACCATTGAAACCACCTCATCTCACGTGATGATCGGACTTGGGTTGGTGAATTTGGATCGTGTTACACTCGGATAACTGGAGGGATGTTGATTTGAGTGGGAGTTCTTAAGTAATAAGATTAATTGAACTCATTTATCATGAACAATAGTTTAAGTTGTCTTTGCAAATTTATGTTGTAGATCAATGGCTTGCGCAGTAGCTCCCCTGAGTTTTAGTGCGTTCCTAGAGAAAGCTAAGCTAAAAGATGATGGAAGTAACTTTGTGGACTGGGCCCGTAATCTGAGGATTATCCTCAAGGCTGCCCAAAAGGTTTATGTGCTTGATGCACCGCTTGGTGCACCACCCGCTCCCGCGTCTGTGGACGTTATGAACGTTTGGCAGTCGCGTGTTGATGACTACTCAATAGTTCAGTGCGCCATGTTGTATGGCTTTGAACCGGGACTTAAAAGGTGTTTTGAACGTCATGGATCATATGAGATGTTCCAGGAGTTAAAGTTTATTTTTGTGAAAGATGCCCGGATCGAGAGGTATGAGACCTCCGATAAGTTATATACCTGCAAAATGGAGGAGAACACTTCTGTCAGTGAGCACATACTCCGAATGTCTGGGTACTACAACCGTCTGGCTGAGTTGGGAATTGAGCTCCCGCCTGAGGTCACTGACACAGTTCTTCAATCGATACCACATAGCTACAAGAGCTTTGTGTTGAACTATAACATGCAAGGGATGAATAGGTCAGTCTCCGAGCTGTTCGCGATGCTGAAAGTCGCTAAGTCAGACATCCAGAAGGAGCATCAAGTGTTGATGGTCAATAAAACCACTAGTTTCAAAAAGAGCAAGGGAAAGAAGCGAAACTTTAAGTAAGGTGGCAAAGCAGTTGCTCCTCCCGTGAAGAAACCCAAGGCTGGACCCAAGCCAGAAACTGAGTGCTTCTATTGCAAGGGAACTAGCCACTGGAAGCGGAATTGCCCCAAGTATGTGGCTGACAAGAAGGGGGCCGACAAAGGTATATGTGATATACATGTTATTGATGTGTACCTAACCAGCTCTCATTGTAGTGCCTGGGTATTTGATACCGGTGCGCTTGCTAACATTTGCAACTCTAAACAGGAACCACGGAATAGACGGAAGCCGGCGAAGGATGAAGTGACGATGCACGTGGGAAATGGTTTCAAGGTTGATGTGATCGCTGTCGGCACGCTCGCTCTTCGATTACCATCAGGATTAGTGATAGACCTGAATAATTGTTATTTAGTGCCTGCATTGAGCATGAATATTAAATATGGATCTTGTTTAATGCGAGATGGTTACTCATTTAAATCAGAGAATAGTGGTTGTTCTATTTATTTGGGTAATATCTTTTATGGTCATGCACCCATTGTGAAAGGTTTATTCTAATTGAATCTCGATAGTGATGATACACATGTTCATAACATTGATGCCAAAAGATGTAGAATTTATAATGATAGTACCAATTTCTTGTGGAACTGCCGCTTAGGTCATATTGGTGTAAAGCGCATGAAGAAACTCCATGCTGATGGACTTTTGGGGTCTCTTAATTTTGAATCACTTGACACATGCGAGCCATGCCTCATGGGCAAGATGACCAAAACCCCATTTTCTGGTACAATGGAACGGGCAAGTGACTTGTTGGAAATCATACATACTGATGTGTGCGGTCCAATGAGTATTGACGCACGCGGTGGATATCGTTATTTCCTCACCTTCAGCGATGATTTGAGTAGATATGGGTATATTTACTTAATGAAGCATATGTCTGAAACGTTCGAAAAGATCAAGCAATTTCAGAGTGAAGTCGAGAATCATCGTAGCAAGAAGATTAAATTCCTACGATCCGATCCGGGGGGGGTATCTGAGTTATGAGTTTGGCAATCACTTAAGACAATGTGGAATTGTTTCACAGTTGACGCCACCTGGAACATCGTAATCGTACCTTATTGGATATGGTGCGTTCTATGATGTCTCTTGCCGATCTGCCACTATCATTTTGGGGTTATGCGTTAGAGACATCTGCATTCACTTTAAATATGCCATCATCTAAGTCCGTAGACACGACACTGTATGAATTGTGGTTTGGCAAGAAACCTAAGCTGTCGTTTCTTAAGGTTTGGGGCTGCGATGCTTATGTCTAAAGGCTTCAGCCAGAAAAGCTCAAACCCAAAGCCGACAAATGCGTCTTCATAGGATACCCAAAGGAGACGTTTGGGTATACCTTCTATCTCCGATCTGAGGGAAAAGTGTTTGTCGCTAAGAACGGGTCCTTTCTCGAGAAAGAATTTCTCTCAAAAGAATTGAGTGGGAGGAAGATCGAACTTGGTGAGGTTATTGAACCTTCACTTCAAGCAGAGAGTAGCGCGGTGCAGAAAGAAGTTTTTGTGGCACCTACATCAGTTGAAGAGGAAACTAATGATGGTGATCATGAGCTTTCGGATCAAGTTACTATCGAACATCGTAGGCGACAAGGATACGTACTACTCCTGAGTAGTCTGGTAACCCTATCTTAGAGGTCATGTTGTTGGACAATAATGAACCTACGAGCTATGGAGAAGCGATGGTCAACCCGGATTCCGACAAATGGTTAGAGGCCATGAAATCCGAGATGCGATCCATGTATGAAAACAAAGTGTGGATCCAAATCAGACGAGTATCGCGCGGTGGACCGTAGTTTCAGCCGGCCAACCGGTGGGAAACGTTTCCTTCATTTTAATAAGATAAACAAGATGTTGTGATGTTTGACCTCAGGTGGACTATCTCTGCTAACCATCTAACTAAAGGTTATTCCTAATACACTCGCACCATCATACGCATATCGATACTAGATCTTTTCTCACTTCTATTTCAAATAATTCAAGGATTGCTTTCTAAAACAAAATTTTCACCTTGCTTTATATGTAACGCATCAAACCAACCATCCATACAAAAAAGAGTTCAAAGTAAAATGTAGAAAATTAATAAAAGGTAGTTGATGGAGGCACCAACTTAAAAATATGCCCATGCAAGCACAACATCAAGGAATGGGAGAGTCAGTGACGATATCTGTTGTAGCAATGCACAACAATGCATGTAATCCTAATAGAGCTACGATGGCCTCCTTGTACTAGTGCTTTCTTAGTACATTTCGCTGCTGCAAAAAATGCATACTTTCAGAAGTGCACCAGTGTCCAGGTTGACATGGATACAGTCAATGACAAGTTTCTTTCTGATAGTCCAAACTGTCCAAGATAGTGCTTGAAAGCCCACCCATAATGTGCAGCCTGGGAAATAGAAGAGGTGACAGTGGTATCGTACATGTCAAAGAAGTTTGAGGGGGGCACTAGCATCTCTAGCAGACCCTTTAAAAGGGCAGAACCTGTATAATTCCAGTGAGTATACGGGTTCGACCCATTTTTCTGGCCAGAATAGACACCGTATCCCCGGCCCGGCTTGTAATTTTTTTACCATGGCCCCGAAAAACTCCCTCTCCATCGCTATATATGTTGTTTCACCGCTCGGATAGGGCTCAAACCCTATCCACCTCCACCGCGACTCCATTGCAATTCCCCTCCTCCTCTGTCCTAATTGCTCGCCGTCGGCAAGCCTAAAAAAGGCCTAGCGACCTATTGATGGCTACGGAACCGACGCGGCGCGCTGCCACCGCCGTAAATCCGATGTCACACGCAAGAGGGGGCGCAGAAGTGGCTCAACTATGGGAGCCGGTCGCCGCCGGCGTTCGAACGCCGCAATCTCGGTGATTTTGGTAGCATAGGCACGCATCCAAAGAGGCAGACTTGCACGTCATGAAGGCCAAGCAGGCCAAGGTCTTGATCGACCTCGACTCCGACAAGGACTAAGCTTCACCGGCTCCACCGCCGTGTCATCACTGCCGCGAGCTCGTCGATTTTGGTAGTGTAGGCTCGGGTACGCTGCACGGCACGCAGATCCCCCAGTAGTACAATGTAGTATAATGATGAACTATGTATGATCAATGTAGTATGATGATGAACTATGTATGATCAGTGTCGTTGCAAGTTTCTCCCGCGAATGCTTTTTTAAATTTTACAGTTTCATATACGGGGTCTTATCTGCGGAGCACGTATTCGCCCCACAAATCAGATTTGCAGCAAACTGTAAACAAGTTTTATGGGTCGACATTATATGGGGTCTACTGGAGATGCTCTAATTACGAACCGCAACCTCTTGCAGACAGCTCCAAAGTAACTGCATGTTTGCTAAAAAAAGAAGATATGGTTGACATTTGCCTTCACATAACTACATTGCAAAGGGGGCAACGATCATCGTCGAGATCATTGTGATTACATGCTTTATCTTAGGAAAAAGTCTTCTCCTAATTAATGTGATACCAAATAAAGATCTTAATTTTCAAGCGATGTCCCACACACTATAATCGTAAAGATCGATGAGGCTACCCTAGCAGAGATTGTGTGATACTAGATCGATGATGGCCCGAGTTGCCGTTCCCTCTGTTCCTTGATATAAGGTGTATAGTTTTTTGAGAAAAAATCCAAAATATATGGTGTATTGTGTTGCACCACTCGTTTGGTAAGTTTTTTAGGGATTTGATTACATTTCCTTATACATAGCAAGCTCCTCTATTTTGTCATGTCAATTAGTTAGGTGTAATCTCACCTAAAACTTGTGAAAATTTCCCTCCATGTACGTTCTTTAATTTCCGTGCCAAAAACTATACACCCTATATTTAGGAACGGGGGGTATTAAACTACAAATAAAGTCTTGAAAGATGATAAACTTTTTGTGAAATTGTATATGGTGCAAATAGTTGGAAGGTATTAAACTACTCATACTAAGTAATAGAACTGGACAACCAACATTAGAAATAACTGAAGCAATGTTGACATATTATAGGATTCTGAAGCAGCCCAATGAAACTCAATCAACCACATGTCTTGAAAAAAGTCACAAGAATAACGGCCCATTAGGATAGGCAGGCCTGGTTGTGGTAAACTGGACCTGAGACGAAGATCCGATGGCCAGAAATGATCTAAACATGAATGGCCGAAATCGCTGAGGTATAAGAGAGCTCCGTTTAGATTTAGTTTTACTGTCCAACATAGCGATCTAGCTGAGAATCTACATAAGGGTTCCAAATATTCATGAGATAATTGGATTATTTTCTATTTCTTAAGAACTAACCTTTTTTTGGAACCTCACAAAACTTTATTATGGCGACTCAATGTTTACATGGATGAATAAAAGTTCGTTTTAAGAACTAACTATTTCCTTCCAGAATTGTTTCTTTCTAGATCGTTGTTGAGGACATCGCCTTATGTTAGGCGGCCTTGGAGAAACACCCCTAGAGATGGGCTGAAATGAAACAACTATTAGTGATGTTGGCTTTCCTCCGGCTACTTTTTTAGTTCAATATCGTGCATTGAATCAAACATATCCCTTTCTGTGTTCTATAGTAATGATGGCAACCACCACAAATATGATTTGTTGGGCCAACTAACATGGCATATTTGTATTATATCAATTTTACTTTACATAAATATTCTCGTGTTTCAAAAAATGCTCGTGAAATTGCAAAGATATATTTATACAATGTAAAAAATGTTTGCATATTTTAAAACATGTTTATTTCCATTCGAAAAATGTACAGGATACTGCAATAAATATTCCAGCGTTTCAAAATTATGGTTGTGACATTTTAAACAACGTTTAAACTTTCCTGCCATTAAACTAAATGTACCAACACATATTTTGGGAAATGTTACCATGCATTCAACAAAGTGTTCAAATATGTATTTTTCAAAACATATTTTTAATCTATTTAAAAAATTTCTAATGTGTATTAGGAAAATGTTACAGGTGTGCACCCCGAAATGTTAACTGCATAATGAGAAAAGGTTGTTAAGAAGAAAACTGATAAAAACCGTCAAAAATAAAAGAAAATCAAGAAGGAAATAAAACAAAGTGTAATGAAGAGGCCGGCCAAAAACAAAGAAAACCAAAGTATAATGAATAAAAAAACTTAAGAAATCCGAACAAGAAAAAAAGTAAACCAGAAACCAACACAGCAACACTCAGACCCAAGAAACAAACGAAAACACATGTTACTGGGCGGGCCCATATACGTTGTCTCTGTGGGCAAGACGAATGCTATACTCGGTGTAAGCGGGACATAATATTCGTGGCCTTGAAATGCCTATACTCGGTGTAAGTGGGACATAATATTCACTTTCTGTGTTCTGTAGTAATGATGGCAACCACCACGAATATGATTTGTTGGACCACCTAACGTGGCATATTTTTTATTAGATCAATTTTACTTTACATAAATACTCTTGTGCTTCAAAAAATGCTTGTGAAATTGCAAAAATACAATGTAAAAAATGTTCACATATTTAAGCAATGTTTATTTCCATTTTAATAATGTTCATGATACTGCAATAAATATTCCAGAATTTTAAAAATATATTTGTTACATTATAACCAATGTTTAAACATTCCTGCCATTAAACAAAATGTAGGAACACATATTTTGGAAAGTGTTACCCACGCATTCACCAAAGTGTTCAAATATGTATTTTACCAAACATATTCATCATGTATTAAAAAATGTCTAACGTGTATTAAGAAAATGTTTCATGTGTGCGCCAGAAATGTAAACTGTGTAATGAGAAAAGGTTGTTAAGAAGAAAACTGATAAAAACTGTTCAAAAGAAAGGAAAATCAAAGAAAACAAAGAAAATGAAGAAAGATATAGAATAAAGTATAATGAAGAGGCCGGCGAAAAACAAAGAAACGCAAAGTATAATGAAGAAAGAAAAAAAGAAAAAAATCTGAACAGGAAAGAAAGAAAACAAGAAACATAATAAAATTATAAAGAAAAATAAGGGGAAAACCGGAACGAACACAGGAACACTCAGACCCAACAAACAACGAACACACATGTTACTGGCCCCGCCCATATATGTTGTCGCTGCAGGCAAGACGAATGCTATATTCGGTGTAAGAATGTTAGAAAAATGTTCATCTTGTTTAGGGAAAGCATTCTTGCCATTAAAAAAATGTACCAAACCATATATATCAGAATGTTCCCGTGCATTCAGAAATGTGTTCAAAACTTGTACTTAAAAAATGTCCATCCTGTATTTTTAAAACATCCAACATGTTTTAAAAAATCTTTCACATGTGCGCCAAAAATGTACCCCGTGCACTGAGAATCGATTTAATTGGTCCTAGACTTGAATCGTGGAACACTTTGACGGAATGCCTATCCACGGTGTAATTGCCGCAAGGGGCCGATGCATGGGACCGATGCATTTTATTAGAACCTACACGCGAGTGATAATTACTTGGCGCAGTCCACGAATAGAACACCGATTCAATTAGATGGTCCAGGTGATAGAAATGAAATGATTTGGAAGATGAATATACCACTCAAGAACCAAATCTTTGCGTGATATCTTCGTCGACGAGTCATTCTTATCAATAACCTTATTAATAGGAGTTGGCATGAAAGTGCGCAATATGTTTTTTGTTGCCATGATGATAAAATAAAATACATGTTCTTGCAATGTAAATTGGCTCATTCTATATGGTCAGTTATCCTGTTAGCTTCTGGCTTGTATTCTCCATGTAGTGTCATTAATATTTTTGGCAACTGGTTACATGAGATCAATAACAAGTTTAGAATTCTTCTCAGGATGGGACACTTGCCCTGGTTTGGTTGCTTTTGGCTATGTAAAAATGATATGGTTTTCTCGACAAAAGTTCTTCTCTTCCGCAGATTATCTACGGATATACCGGTAAGCTCCGTTTATGGTCATATCTACAATGTGTGAAGAATCCAGAACTATTTACGGAGATATATACACACTTGAACGCCACGACGAGGGATACTTTTGCCCGACATGGATACCAACATGATCTTCGAATTGGTCCTCCTACGTCTTACTTGTTATTCGGTCTCAACATGATTACTCGTATTTCGCCTTTTTTGATTTTTTGGAAACTTGGACTTGGTTATGGTTGTGTGCATCACAGTTATGCAGAGGCCGGGTATAATGCTTATAACTTTTAAGTCATAAAGCGCCCTTTATCCAAAAAATAATATAATCTAGTTCTTCTATAACTATGTGTGTATAAACCATAGACCATAGATAAAAAGTACAAAGAGGCCCCACTTTATCATCTTGCATGAGGGCCCCTAATAACATGTTAGGACAGACGATGTCTACATTACAAAAGGGTCGACGACCATCGTCGGGGTCATTATGAAAGAAGTCTTAAGAAGGAAGTCTTCCTCCAATTAATGTGATGCCAAATAAAGATCTTAATTTTCAAGTGAAGTCCCACCCACTATATCTCATTAAGCTGGATGGGGACTAGAAGAGATTGTGTGATACTAGATAGATGACAGTGCGCGTTGCCACGCCCATCTATTTTTGCCATAGAATAATACAGTTTTTCATATATTTATGCATAAATTAATAAATTAAGTCTTCAAATATGATTATTATTTTTTGTTAAAAATAGATGGTGCAAATAGTTGAAAAGTATTGCAATACACATATTAAGGCCCTGCTTGGATCCAAGGGACTAAAACTAGTCTGACTAAAAATAATCTTGAGTAGGGCATTTTGGAGACCGAGCTCCATGGAGCCCTTTATTTTGAATAGTTCAAAATTCATAAATTTTAGTTTCAAAAAATTATGAAAAAAAGTACACATGTATGCAAGGATGTAAAGTGTATGTGTGAAAAATTTCACGATGAAATACCTTGAATTGCAAGCTGTACAAAAAAACCAAAATCATGGACTTTATAGATGAACAATACATATGCTAAAAGGCCTTAGATTTCTCTTTTTTGTGTAGCATACATTTTAATGTATTTCGACCTGAAAATTTGCACACATATACATTATGTATCTAGGTATATGTGTATTTATTTTCAGAATTTTTGAAACTAAAAAGTTTGAATTTTAAAGTTTTCAAATAAAGGCCTCCATGGAGCTCGGTCTCCGTTTGGCATTTTCGCTCTTTAAGAGGCTAAAGTTCCAAGCACCCCTGATTAAAGAGGGGCTAAAACTAGTCTTGTGTAATGCCCAGGATGGAGTTATACCTCCTACGTGTCGAGGCACGACTTAAAGGCATAAATCCATCCTAGAATGATCTCAAGTTTGGTAA
The DNA here is from genome assembly GCA_902687465.1 of Secale cereale. Taxonomy (NCBI): domain Eukaryota; kingdom Viridiplantae; phylum Streptophyta; class Magnoliopsida; order Poales; family Poaceae; genus Secale; species Secale cereale. The sequence continues at coordinate 473,055,651 of LR738710.1, read as the reverse complement.
TCTTTGCACAACTCATGTAAAAGAGGGGATAGTAACAGAAAAATAGTTGGCTTACACTCGCCACGTCACAGAATTACAGTACAAGTCTCAAACATCATACATTAAGAAATCACAACCCTCTAAGGGCAAAATCCAAATGTCAAAGTACCAAACTTAGATAAATAAACCACAGGCGGATCGAATCCTAGTAAGAGTCTCCACTACTGATCATCCGGGTATCGCACATAATACCGACTACGCTCCTCGTCGTACTCCCAGTCTAGCTCGGTGCCATCACCTGGATAGCTCACAGCTGGACCTGCATCTGGTGTGTGAAGTAACTGTGAGCCACAGAGGACTCAGCAATCCCGTCTCCGGGTAACAAGACTATCAAAGCCTTTGGGGTGAGGATAAGGCTGAAGAAAAAGAATAAGTCTGCAGCAGCAACTAGCATCTAGCTTACGTAAGTGAGAGCGAGAAGAGAAAGCCTCGGCGAGAAGTGATCACGAAGTGATCCTAGCTACAAGCTCCACAAACATAACCCCTCCGTGTTCAAATCCCGAATCCCTATTCGGAAATTGACGATCACGGAACACACGCTGGTAGTGTATTAGTAACATTGTGTCAAGTTATCTACAACCGGAATTAGCAAGCTCCCATCTGCCACATAACCGCGGGCACGGCTTTCGAAAGTTCAAACCCTGCAGGGGTGTTCCAACTTGACCCATTACAAGCCCACGATCCGCGGAGTCGCAACTCCAAAATGGAAAGACCTGAGTATTCTCGGAATCCCGTGCTCAAGATATACCGAACTAATGTAAGGCTAATCCAGCAAATCCTCCCGGCGTGTCGACACCCTGATAGTAGCCGCGCGTATCTAAGTCTCAGGACACGACCGGATGGGCGATTCTACAGGTTTATATCAATCCTCGAGTTTCCTCGTGGTGACCCCGCAGACTCCCCGTTTCGGACCAACACTCATGAGGAGCACTGACCCGGGGTGGTTGATTAAGAACTCGGGTTAATTACTCCCTATGCAAGTTATTTAGTTATTAGGCAAATAGTACCAATGTTGGGACTTGCTGGAAAAGACTTAGCACTTAGCGGTTTATCGAGGGGGTCCCATACACCCCAACCGTGTTAGGAACGCATAATCAAGGAACATAACACCGGTTTATACGGTTCCTAACGGCAGGAGTGGAACAAATCACCAAGCAAAAGGCTTAGCCTTCCACCCTTGCTAATATATAGATGATTTCAGTTTAAGCATTTATATAGTGTGATATAACCCAACCAAACTTCAACATGGAGCAAGCATCTTCACTTCACCTGCAACTAGCAACGCTATAAGAAGGGCTGAGCGAAGCGTACTTAGCCAAGCAACGGTTTGCATAGGTAGGTTGGTTAAGCATGGCAATTGGTTACAAGTAGGAGGATGACAAGAAGATCATGGGCATCGAGGCAAAACTATAGATCGAGACTACTAGCAATAGGCAAAGATAGTAATGTTATCGGGGTTCGGTCATCTTGCCTGAAGAGAAGTCGTTCGGATCGTAAGAAGGGTCCTCGTGCTCAACCTCGTTGGAAACCTCGTGCTCGTACTCGAACTCAGACTTTGCTTCCGGCTCTAAACAAAACAATCACACCAAGCACCAATCAACAAGATGCAATGCGCACTCGGAAAAGATGAATGCATGATGGATGCACTAAGGATGCACACGGAGCACGGCAAATATCACTCAAGCAAATCACATCAAAACATGATAACAATCTGATATTATTAATCTACACAGAAAATCAATCAAGTTTGATATAAGAATCGCTGAAATCGGAGTTACGGGCTAAAAGTTATGCCCGAAACAAGATTTGAGCGAAAGCTGAAAAATTACAGCAACATAGCAACTTCGGAGCTCAAAATAATTGAGCTACAGCACCCAAACAACATGGCAAAGGACATGAACACAAACTAGACATATACTACAGCAACTATGTCCAAGGTGCACCCCCAACGGAGTCACGGATCAATAGCAATGATCTTGGACATATTGAACTTGACAATAAAATTCTGGCAGTAGAATTTTATTGAAACTTTAGAGCAAAAGATAAACATGCTACAGCCACTCCAATAGACATGTGAGGACATGAATGGAAAGACAACAATATATACTACAAGGAACAATCAAAATCCACTCCAAAACTATCATGCTTTGTCCTAGAACATCACACGAACATGGCATCGGAACGTTACAGATTTCAGACTTAGTGAAAAAACCACTAAGTCCTAAAACAGCAATATCATCATGGCATATAAAAGAGCATGTTTAAGTCACCTCGAAACTAAACATGGCAAGAGGTAAGCACCTCATCAAAGTACACATGAAGGTGATCCCGAAACACACAAGCATGCATCATGTAGGTAAACACAATGATAGCAACGAGCTCAACAAGATGGCATTTCGTAACAAGTGAAATAACATCACAGCCACATGGCACTTTGCAACGATGATAACAAGGCAATAATAAATCAATCATGCAACCTAGCACATACAACATGTAGAGCATGGCAAGACGAACACGTGGACATGTCATTTGCATCATTCGGACAAACGAGCTAAAAGATATCACATGGCAAAGGTGGCATAAAAATAACACATAGCAGCAGTTTATATCATGATGCACTCTTGCAACAGCAAAACAAGCACCTAGATGATCTCTAACATGCATGACAACAACAGATAAAACGTAGAGCAAGTCTCCACGAACGTCTGGACATGCTACACGCGCGAAACGGAGCTACACACAAAAAGTTATGCACGTTTGAAAACTGCATCAGACAACTAGATCTCAGGGACTTAGAAAAAAAATAACCACCTCCTCAGCTCCGGGTCAAACGGGTCGGGTCAACGTGGCGGCGGAGTCAAACGGGCCTCGGGCCCAGGCGGAGCGGAGTTGGGCCCGCTGGAGACCGGATCGGGCGGCTAACGGGGCGGATCTGGAGGCCCGGCCCGCTAGCCCCCAGATCGGATCGGGGCGGAGCTCGCTCCCGAGCTTCGAGCAGCGGCTCGCCGGAGCTGGCCCTCGCGGCGGCCGGAGGGCGCGGGGAGGCCGGGCGCGGCGGCTCCCGTGGCGGAGGAGGGGGCGAGGCCCGGCCGGCGACGGAGGCGCAGGGGGCCGGCGGTTGCTGGAGTTGGAGGAGCCGGCGAGGTGGCGCGGCTGGCCGGAGGAGGGAGTCCGGCGGCGGGTGGTGGCGGTGCGGCGACCGGAGGAAGGTCCGGCGAGGCGGCGGGGTTCTCCGGCGATGGAGACGGCCGGCGCGGGAGGCCTCAGGCGGCGGCGGCGGTTTGGGCCGGGCGGGCCGCACGCGGGCGCCGGCGGGCCGCGGGAGGAGAGAGAGAGGGCCGGTGACGTGTCGCCTCCTGGTTGGTCGAGGGGGCGGCGGCGGACACGTCCGGTCAGCTTCGGACGTGTCCGGCGGCTGGAGGAGGGAGAAGCTAGGGTTGGATCCGCAAAATTCGGGGGTGGACACACTTTTATAGGTAGAGGGAGCTAGGAGACTCCAAATGGAGTGCGGTTTTCGGCCACCGGATCAGATTTTGATGGCCTAGATGATAGAAGTGGTTAGGAGTGGATGGTGGGCTGTTGGAGGGGGTGTTTTGGGCCTCAAAGTGGAGGCACTTTGAGCCCACACAAATAACTGTTGGAGGAGCAAACGAACTCGAAACGCGACGAGATTTGACAGGCGGGTTACGCACACCAAAACAACAACACACGACAAGTCTCGCGCCAAACCGGTAACGTTACACGCCCGAACAAGAAAGTAGGCCTATGGGACGTCACGGACACGTGAGGGAGCTCCGGAACGCGAAACGGACAACGGGAAGGAACGCGTAGAACCGGATGCAACCGACAACACAAAAGCAATGCAATGCACATGTCTACATGATATGAATGAATGCCACACACTCACACAACAAAACGACGAAAATCCGAAAGACAAGAACCCGGAATGGAAATAGATGAAGCCGGAGATATATTATATACCCAAAAGGGAAAGTATTACATCCGGGGCATTACAAACTCTCCTCTACTACAAAAAGATCTCGTCCCGAGATCTAGGACTGGAAAAAGGAAGGGTACTCGGAACGAAGATGATCTTCTCGTTCCCAGGTAGCTTCTCGGTCGGTGTGATGTGACCACTTGACTTTCAGAAACTTGATGGACTTGTTGCGGGTCTTGCGTTCGGTTTCTTCGAGAATTGCAACTGGATGCTCTCGGTAGGACAGGTCTTGTTGAAGATCAATCTCCTCAAACGGAATCATGCGCTCAGGTGCCTTGAAGCATTTGCGAAGTTGAGACACATGGAAGACATCATGAACATTTGCAAAGTTTGAAGGGAGCTCAAGCTGATAGGCTAGATCACCTCTTTTGCCAAGAATCTTGAAAGGCCCGACGTATCTAGGAGCAAGCTTTCCTTTGATACCGAATCTTTGGGTTCCTTTCATCGGAGACACTCGGAGATAGACATGATCATCGATGTTGAATGCCAAATCACGATGCTTGCCGTCATAGTAGCTCTTCTGACGCGACTGAGCGGCCTTGAGATTCTCACGTATGACTTTGCACATTTCTTCGGCTTCTGAGATCAAGTCATTGCCAAGAAGTTGGCGTTCGCCTGTTTCAGACCAGTTGAGAGGGGTACGGCACTTTCTGCCATAGAGAATTTCAAATGGTGCTTTGCCTGCACTTGCTTGAAAGCTGTTGTTGTAAGAGAACTCGGCAAATGGAAGGCAGTCTTCCCATTTCATGCCGAAGGAGATGACACAGGCTCTGAGCATGTCTTCTAGAATCTGATTCACACGCTCGACTTGACCACTAGTCTGAGGGTGAAATGCAGTGCTGAACCTGATCTTCGTGCCCATGGCGGACTGAAAGGAGTCCCAGAACCATGATGTGAACAAGCTTCCACGGTCTGAGGATATCACTTGAGGAATGCCATGTAGGGACACAATTCTGGAAGTGTACAGCTCTGCAAGTTGAGCTGCATTGATTGATTCTTTGACTGGAAGAAAGTGAGCGACTTTGGTAAGCTTGTCAATCACCACAAAGATAGCATCATTTCCTCGCTTGGATTTAGGAAAGCCAGTGACGAAGTCCATTTCAATGTGGTCGAACTTCCACTCGGGGATAGGAAGAGGTTGGAGAAGACCGGCTGGACGTTGATGTTCTGCTTTCACTCTTCTGCATACATCACATTCATTTACGAATTGGGCAATTTCCCTTTTCATGCGTGTCCACCAGTAAGACTGCTTGAGGTCTTGGTACATCTTGGAACTGCCAGGATGAATGGAAAGGAGAGAATCATGAGCTTCTTCCATTATGAGCTTCCTGAGATCACCTTTGGGTACAACGAGTCTGTCCTCGAAGAACAAGGTATCTCTCTCATCAACACGGAAGCACTTGTATTTTGGAGTGCCCTTTGCAATCCCATGTTTCACTTTCTTCACCATGGTATCACTGAGCTGGGCCTCACGGACTTGATCTTCCAAGGTAGGAGCAATTTGGAGATTTGCAAGAAAACCCTGCGGAACAACTTGGAGGTTGAGCTTCCTGAATGCTTCACAAAGCTCAGGCTGGTACGGCTTGATAAGAAGGCTGTTGCAATATGCCTTTCTGCTCAAAGTATCTGCAATCACGTTCGCCTTGCCAGGAGTGTATTCGATGCTGGGATTGTACTCTTGGATCATTTCGACCCAACGAGTCTGACGGAGGTTCAGATGCGGCTGTGTGAAGATGTACTTCAAGCTCTTGTGATCGATGAAGATGTCGACCTTTCTGCCCAACAACAGATGTCTCCACGTAATCAGAGCATGTACCACAGCTGCTAGCTCGAGATCATGTGTGGGATAGTTCTTCTCACTTGGCTTGAGCTGACGAGAAGTGTATGCCACAATTCTCTTATCTTGCATAAGCACACCACCAAGACCTTGAAGAGAAGCATCGCAGAATACTTCATAGGGCTTGGATTCGTCTGGAGGAGTCAGAACTGGAGCAGAAACAAGCTTATCTTTGAGGGTTTTGAATGCCACTTCACACTCTGGAGACCAAAAGTATTTGACATTCTTCTGAAGCAAGTTGGAAAGAGGCTTGGCAATCTTGGAGAAGTTCTCAACAAACCTTCTGCAATAGCTGGCAAGACCCAGAAAATTGCGGAGCTGCTTGACGTTCTGAGGAGCTTCCCAGTTGACAATTGCTTCAACTTTCTCGGGATTAACCGCCATACCGTCAGCTGAGATGATGTGTCCCAGGTACAAAACCTTATGGAGCCAAAACTCGCACTTGGAGAACTTGGCATAGAATTTATGCTCTCGGAGTCGATCAAGAACCAGACGTAAGTGCTTTTCGTGATCTTCTTCATTCTTGGAAAACACTAGAATATCATCCAGATACACAGGCACAAACTCGCCAGTATAGGGGTTGAAGATGTAATGCATCATCCTTGAAAAGGTAGGAGGAGCATTGGCGAGACCGAAGGACATGACGGTATACTCGTATGAACCGTAGCTCGTTCTGAAGGCCGTCTTGGGAATGTCTTCCTCGCGAATGCGAATTTGATGATAGCCCATTCGGAGGTCAAGCTTAGAGAACACTTTAGCTCCTTTGAGCTGCTCAAAGAGTTCGTTGATGTTGGGGAGCGGATACTTGTTCTTAATCGTCTTCTTGTTCAATGGCCGGTAGTCAACACAGAGACGCTCCGTGCCATCTTTCTTCTTGACAAATAAGACACCACAGCCCCATGGAGACGTACTAGGTCTGATGAGACCCATACTCTCCTGCTTATCAAGCTGCTTCTTCAATTCCTTCAATTCATCCGGAGAGAGCTTGTACGGACGCCGGCATGCAGGCTCAGTACCCGGCTCGAGTTCAATGACAAACTCCACCTGACGGTGTGGAGGCATGCCTGGAAGTTCTTCAGGAAAGACGTCTTGATATTCGTTCACCACCGGAATTTGATTTATGGCATTAATTTCGCCCTTATCATTAAGAGAGAAAAGTCGGATAGTGTTATCCCTTGAAGCAAAGATAATCACATCTTCATCAGAATGAGTCATCTTGACTTCCTTTTGAGCACAATCAATGTGAGCATCATGCTGAGAAAGCCAATCCATTCCGAGGATGAGGTCGATGTCAGAATTACCAAGAATCACCGGTTTAGCCAAAAAGCGATAATCTCCCATGCGAATAGAAACATCCGGAGCATAGACACTAGAAGTCATAATCCTGCCCGGAGAAACAACTTGCAACTTCTGAGGCAAATTTGAAGTGGCAATATTGTGCTTGGATGCAAATGGTTGAGACATGAAAGAGCATGATGCACCCGAATCAAATAACACTTTAGCTGGAAAAGAGTTAACTGGAAGGTTACCCAAAATGACATCAGAAGAATTCTCCGCTTGTGCTGCATTCATCAGATTGACCCTTGCTGCCTTTGGATCATGCTTGACCATAACGGTACCGACAGGAGGAGGAGGCGGAAGGCGCCTTGGGTTGTTGCACTTGTTGGAATAATGACCCTTCTGGCCACACTTGTAGCAAGTCACCTCAGAGAGCGGACGGGTAGGAGGAGCACTTAGTCTTGGAGCTTGGAACTGTTGCTTGGACTGCTTGTTGGAGTTGGGTGGGTGGGAGAAGCCACGACCACTAGAGTTCTTGTTGTTGGAGTTGTTGAAGTTGTTGGAGTTGTTGTATGGAGCTCGAATCACTGGAGGAGGAGGAAGCCAGAATTTCTGATGCTTCGAGACCAACTGAGACGATGAAGAAGAGTGAATAGCATCTTGAATTCTCTTCTTAGAAGCCTCCATCTTAAGCTGAGCTGCTTCTTGTTTCAAAGCCATGTTATAGAACTTGTCGAATTCATCCGGCTCGAACAAAGTGAGAGCAAGCTGAAGTTCATCTTTGAGACCTCCACGGAACTGATAGATTTTACTCTTGGCATCAGGAATATCTTGCTTAGCATAGCGAGCGAGGTTTTGGAACTTGACATTATACTGATAGACTGTCATGGAGCCCTGCTTCAGGTTGCGGAATTGCTCACGCATACCCTCGATGACACTTGTAGGAATGTGGTGCGAGCGGAAATCCTTGCAGAAATTCTCCCAAGAGATCACTTGACCCGGCCTGGAGTCTTTGTACTGCTGCCACCAGTCAGCTGCTTGATCTTTCAGTTGGAAGGCTGCAAACTTCACATAATCATCTTCCTTCACGTTACTGCACTCAAAATGCTTCTTTATGTCGGTCAACCAATCCTCAGCATCAAGAGGGTCGACACAGTAACTGAAAGCTTTAGGATTGTTGGCCAAGAACTGGTTGAGAGTAGCATGGTGCTGCTGGAAGAAGTTGCCTTGATTCCCTGGAACACCCTGATTAGCTTGCATAGCTTGCATTTGCTGCATCATCTGCATCATCAACTGAGTGTTCTGGGCAGTAGTCTGCATAATTGCTCTCCAAGCCTCAGGCGGAGGAGGAGGGGAAGGAGGATGATCTGGGACCTCTTCCACCTCTGGGTTAGCATTGGGAACCTTTTTCGGAGCCATCCTGTAAGAGATGACCACGAATCAGCAATTGATTGACAAAAGGTATAAGCTGAATCAATGGAATGAATTGCAACAAGTCTTCACAATAATCATTCGAACAATAAGAACGAATGAAATCATCCGAACAAGAGGAACGAATGATATTCTTAGTAAAATGATATCATCAATCTTCACGAGAAGCCACATAGGGATCAAAAGGATAAAATAAGAAAAACAACAAGGTACAGACGGGAACAAACACAAGAGAGGAGTTTCGTTCTAACATCTTTGTGCTGAAAGCATATGAACGCGTTACGAAAAGGTTTTGCAATCCCCGGATCAGCATAGCCAAGGACCCTTTAAGATGCAACTCCTGATAGTAACATCGGTCATATAACCCCTTCACTCAATGTCGAACCCCGAACTCACTAACCTGCATTCGTTGGAAGAATGCCTACGATCTACTAGATAAAACCCACCTATAGATTTCCGAAAGATTCCAGTTATGCAATCAGGTGTTGGGGATACACGGGAAGCACCGCGCAATCAACTCTAAACCTACATCCAGGTGTATCCATCCTTCAACACATAACCAGTCTTTCTCGGAAACTGTGTACCTCAGACCTTCGAAAAGCATCCACTATAACAAGCTATGACAATACTCCCGAACTACCTCCCCAGTACTGGGTGATGTCGGGGTTATCTTGCCACTGGCCGTATAGGGGAGATTTTCGATGTCGGCCGTCTTAAGTATTTAGTACTGCCGCGATATGCTTGTTACAATGATACCCCGAAGCTCAACTCCTCGGTAACAGGAGGCATCGAGAACAATATCCTTGTCACAAGAACATCGAAACAATCCCAGAATACTCGCGGGATTCCTAAAAAAAAATTTGTGCAATTTTGAAGATAGGAGAGACAAGAGTAGACGTCAGGAGTCCTCACCAGAGAGAAAGGGGATGAGAAGCAAATAAATCCTACTCTCCGATATAATATAGGACTCAAAAAGTTTTCAGTGTGTGCCTAGACTCGACCGTCAACGATTCGATCAAACAGTGGGGGCTCCTAGGTCGGAGAAGGCTCTGAATACCAACTTGTAATGCCCAGGATGGATTTATACCTCCTACGTGTCGAGGCACGACTTAAAGGCATAAATCCATCCTAGAATGATCTCAAGTTTGGTAATCTTTGCACAACTCATGTAAAAGAGGGGATAGTAAACAGAAAAATAGTTGGCTTACACTCGCCACGTCACAGAATTACAGTACAAGTCTCAAACATCATACATTAAGAACATCACAACCCTCTAAGGGCAAAATCCAAATGTCAAAGTACCAAACTTAGATAAATAAACCACACGCGGATCGAATCCTAGTAAGAGTCTCCACTACTGATCATCCGGGTATCGCACATAGTACCGACTACGCTCCTCGTCGTACTCCCAGTCTAGCTCGGTGCCATCACCTGGATAGCTCACAGCTGGACCTGCATCTGGTGTGTGAAGTAACTATGAGCCACAGAGGACTCAGCAATCCCGTCTCCGGGTAACAAGACTATCAAAGCCTTTGGGGTGAGGATAAGGTTGAAGAAAAAGAATAAGTCTGCAGCAGCAACTAGCATCTAGCTTACGTAAGTGAGAGCGAGAAGAGAAAGCCTCGGCGAGAAGTGATCACGAAGTGATCCTAGCTACAAGCTCCACAAACATAACCCCTCCGTGTTCAACTCCCGAATCCCTATTCGGAAATTGACGATCACGGAACACACGCTGGTAGTGTATTAGTAACATTGTGTCAAGTTATCTACAACCGGAATTAACAAGCTCCCATCTGCCACATAACCGCGGGCACGGCTTTCGAAAGTTCAAACCCTGCAGGGGTGTTCCAACTTGACCCATTACAAGCCCACGATCCGCGGAGTCGCAACTTCAAAATGGGAAGACCCGAGTATTCTCGGAATCCCGTGCTCAAGATATATCGAACTAAGGTAAGGCTAATCCAGCAAATCCTCCCGGCGTGTCGACACCCTGATAGTAGCCGCGCGTATCTAAGTCTCAGGACACGACCGGATGGGCGATTCTATAGGTTTATATCAATCCTCGAGTTTCCTCGTGGTGACCCCGCAGACTCCCCGTTTCGGACCAACACTAATGAGGAGCACTGGCCCGGGGTGGTTGATTAAGAACTCGGGTTAATTACTCCCTATGCAAGTTATTTAGCTATTAGGCAAATAGTACCAATGTTGGGACTTGCTGGAAAAGACTTAGCACTTAGCGGTTTATCGAGGGGGTCCCATACACCCCAACCATGTTAGGAACGCATAATCAAGGAACATAACACCGGTTTATACGGTTCCTAACGGCAGGAGTGGAACAAATCACCAAGCAAAAGGCTTAGCCTTCCACCCTTGCCAATATATAGATGATTTCAGTTTAAGCATTTATATAGTGCGATATAACCCAACCAAACTTCAACATGGAGCAAGCATCTTCACTTCTCCTGCAACTAGCAACGCTATAAGAAGGGCTGAGCGAAGCGTACTTAGCCAAGCAACGGTTTGCATAGGTAGGTTGGTTAAGCATGGCAATTGGTTACAAGTAGGAGGCTGACAAGAAGATCATGGGCATCGAGGCAAAACTATAGATCGAGACTACTAGCAATAGGCAAAGATAGTAATGTTATCGGGGTTCGGTCATCTTGCCTGAAGAGAAGTCGTTCGGATCGTAAGAACGGTCCTCGTGCTCAACCTCGTTGGAAACCTCGTGCTCGTACTCGAACTCAGACTCTGCTTCCGGCTCTAAACAAAACAATCACACCAAGCACCAATCAACAAGATGCAATGCGCACTCGGAAAAGATGAATGCATGATGGATGCACTAAGGATGCACACGGAGAACGGCAAATATCACTCAAGCAAATCACCTCAAAACATGATAACAATCTGATATTATTAATCTACACAGAAAATCAATCAAGTTTGATATAAGAATCGCTGAAATCGGAGTTACGGGCTAAAAGTTATGCCCGAAACAAGATTTGAGCGAAAGCTGAAAAATTACAGCAACATAGCAACTTCGGAGCTCAAAATAATTGAGCTACAGCACCCAAACAACATGGCAAAGGACATGAACACAAACTAGACATATACTACAGCAACTATGTCCAAGGTGCACCCCCCAACGGAGTCACGGATCAATAGCAATGATCTTGGACATATTGAACTTGACAATAAAATTCTGGCAGCAGAATTTTATTGAAACTTTAGAGCAAAAGATAAACATGCTACAGCCACTGCAATAGACATGTGAGGACATGAATGGAAAGACAACAATATATACTACAAGGAACAATCAAAATCCACTCCAAAACTATCACGCTTTGTCCTAGAACATCACACGAACATGGCATCGGAACGTTACAGATTCCAGACTTAGTGAAAAAACCACTAAGTCGTAAAACAGCAATATCATGATGGCATATAAAAGAGCATGTTTAAGTCACCTCGAAACTAAACATGGCAAGAGGTAAGCACCTCATCAAAGTACACATGAAGGTGATCCCGAAACACACAAGCATGCATCATGTAGGTAAACACAATGATAGCAACGAGCTCAACAAGATGGCATTTCGTAACAAGTGAAATAACATCACAGCCACATGGCACTTTGCAACGATGATAACAAGGCAATAATAAATCTATCACGCAACCTAGCACATACAACATGTAGAGCATGACAAGACGAACACGTGGACATGTCATTTGCATCATTCGGACAAACGAGCTAAAAGATATCACATGGCAAAGGTGGCATAAAAATAACACATAGCAGAAGTTTATATCATGATGCACTCTTGCAACAGCAAAACAAGCACCTAGATGATCTCTAACATGCATGACAACAACAGATAAAACGTAGAGCAAGTCTCCACGAACGTCTGGACATGCTACACGCGCGAAACGGAGCTACACACAAAAAGTTATGCACGTTTGAAAACTGCATCAGACAACTAGATCTCAGGGACTTAGAAAAAAAATAACCACCTCCTCAGCTCCGGGTCAAACGGGTCGGGTCAACGTGGCGGCGGAGTCAAACGGGCCTCGGGCCCAGGCGGAGCGGAGTTGGGCCCGCTGGAAACCGGATCGGGCGGCTAACGGGGCGGATCTGGAGGCCCGGCCCGCTAGCCCCAGATCGGATCGGGGCGGAGCTCGCTCCCGAGCTTCGAGCGGCGGCTCGCCGGAGCTGGCCCTCGCGGCGGCCGGAGGGCGCGGGGAGGCCGGGCGCGGCGGCTCCCGCGGCGGAGGAGGGGGCGAGGCCCGGCCGGCGACGGAGGCGCAGGGGGCCGGCGGTTGCTGGAGTTGGAGGAGGCGGCGAGGTGGCGCGGCTGGCCGGTGGAGGGAGTCCGGCGGCGGGTGGTGGTGGTGCGGCAACCGGAGGAAGGTCCGGCGAGGCGGCGGGGTTCTCCGGCGATGGAGACGGCCGGCGCGGGAGGCCTCAGGCGGCGGCGGCGGTTTGGGCCGGGCGGGCCGCATGCGGGCGCCGGCGGGCCGCGGGAGGAGAGAGAGAGGGCCGGTGACGTGTCGCCTCCTGGTTGGTCGAGGGGGCGGCGGTGGACACGTCCAGTCCGCTTCGGACGTGTCCGGCGGCTGGAGGAGGGAGAAGCTAGGGTTGGATCCGCAAAATTTGGGGGTGGACACACTTTTATAGGTAGAGGGAGCTAGGAGACTCCAAATGGAGTGCGGTTTTTGACCACCGGATCAGATTTTGATGGCCTAGATGATAGAAGTGGTTAGGAGTGGATGGTGGGCTGTTGGAGGGGGTGTTTTGGGCCTCAAAGTGGAGGCACTTTGAGCCCACACAAATAACTGTTGGAGGAGCAAACGAACTCGAAACGCGACGAGATTTGACAGGCGGGTTACGCACACCAAAACAACAACACACGACAAGTCTCACGCCAAACCGGCAACGTTACACGCCCGAACAACAAAGTAGGCCTACGGGACATCACGGACACGTGAGGGAGCTCCGGAACGCGAAACGGACAACGGGAAGGAACGCGTAGAACCGGATGCAACCGACAACACAAAAGCAATGCAATGCAATGCACATGTCTACATGATATGAATGAATGCCACACACTCACACAACAAAACGACGAAAACCCGAAAGACAAGAACCCGGAATGGAAATAGATGAAGCCGGAGATATATTATATACCCAAAAGGGAAAGTATTACATCCGGGGCATTACATCTTGAGACTAAAATCTTTTAGTCAGGGGTACCCCTACTAAAATGTGAATTAGTCCTCTCTCTACTTATTTAACTCCTCTCCTCTAACACATGCAAGTTCTGGATTGGAGGGTTTGGAGGATAATAAATGCTCATTAACTTGATTTTAGTCTCTTTAGTATTTGGATTCAAGCATGGGTGAGGCTAGCAAGTTTTAGTCCCACTACTTTTAGTCTTGGAACTAAAACGTATCCAAGCACTCTCTAAGTAAAAGAATGGACAAGCAACATTAGAAATAAGTGAAGCAATACTTGACATATTACAGGCTTGCATAACTGCCCAATAAAGTCCAATCAGGCACATGTGTGGCGAAAGTTACAAGAAGAGTGGCCCATTCAGACAGGCGTGCCAGGTTGTGGTAAACTGGACCTGAAATGAAGATTTGATGGCCAGAAATGATCTGAACAAACAAAAGAAACCATTACGGGCATGAGAGACCTCGGCTTAGGTGCAGTTTTATTGTCCTAAATAGCGATCTAGTCGAGATCTACATAAGGGTTACAAATATTCATGAGATAATTTAATCGTTTCCTTTTTTTTAGAACTAACCGTTTCCTTCAAGATTGTTGTTGAATACATGGCCCTATCTTATGAGGCCAGGAGAGAGGGGCTGAAATGAAACAACCATTAGTGAGGTTGACTTTCCTCTAGTCGGGCTACTTGTTTAGCTCACTATCGTGCATGTAATCAAACCTTTCATTTTTCATGTTCTGTAGATGGCAACCATCAGAAATATGATTTGTTGGACCACCTAACATGGCATGTTTATTCTTAGATGAATTGTACTTTAAAGAAATATTCCCATGTTAAAAAAAATGCTCATGAAATTTGCAAATATATTTATACAATGTAAAAAATGTTCACATTTTTGAAACATGTTTATTGGTATTTGAAAATATGTTTGGAACTTTTTAAAAATTATTTATGCAATGTTAGAAAAATGTTCAAGTTGTTTGGTGAAAACATTCTTGCCTTTAAAGAAATGTACCAAACAATATATCAGAATATTTCCGTGGATTAAAAAATGTGTACAAAACATGTACTTAAAAATATTCATCATGTATTTTTAAAATGCCAAACATGTATTAAAAAATGTTTCACATGTGCACCAAAAATGTATACCGTGTAATGAGAAAGAGTAGATATGTGTTAAAAAGAAAAATGGCAAAAATCGGAGAAAAAGAAAAGCAAAGAAACCAAGTAAAAAAGGATAACAAAGAAATAAAAAGACCCAATGAAAAATAAAGAACACTAAAGGATCACAAACAAAAAAACCAAATAAATCCGAAGAAAAAGGGAAGAAAACCAAAAAATAAAAAATAAAAAAGAAATTAAGCAAAAACAGGGAACAAACGCAACAACAATCAGACCCGACAACAAAGAAAAATTCTAAACCTACGGAGCTTTTACAAGTTTGTTACGGGCTTGTGTCTCACCTTCATAAATTGGCGAAATCACTGTATATGCGCCATTTATCGCAACCTCGGAGTTACTTTTTTTAGATCTGCTATTTCAAAACATTTTATCCCTTAAACCGTGTGTCCAAATCTCAAACCCTTTTCACCGTTGGATTTCTTGCGTTGAAATCTTCAGAACTAGATCCCATATAGATAGGTTTTGACGGAAAAAAATCACGAAGAAATCGGACAAGAAAAACAAACCCACAGCAGATTTTTTTTTTCCTTTTCAAAAGAGGCACGACTGTGCTCTCGCAGAAGTAAATCTGTTCCTCCACGAGAAGTAAACCCATGCCTCTCGCGGAAGGGAAAAAATAAAATGCGTATTTTTTCCGTTACTGAGAGGCATGGTCGTGCCTCTCACGGAAGCAAACTCGTGCCTCTCGTGGAAGAAAAAAAAGTTTTCTTTCGTTTCCGAGAGCACGGCCGTGCCTCTCGCGGAAGGAGAAAACACATTGTTTTCGTTTTCGAGAGGCAGAACCGTGCCTTTCACGAAAAAAAACTCATTTTTTTTCATTTCAGAGAGGCATGTGCCTCTCACAAAGCAAATATGTACCTCTCTCAGAAGCAAAACCGTGCCTCTCGTGGAAGGAAAATACTTATTATTTTTTCCGTTTTCGAGAAGCACGACCATGTCTCTCGTGAAAGCAAAAGAAAAAGGAAAGCATGTTTTTTCGCGCGTTTTGTTTTCATTTTTTGTCCAAATCTAAGAAAGACCGGTGGAAAAAAAATCTAAAAAAGCCAAAACGGATGCGGAGAAAAGAAAAATCCCCAGTGAACGACAAGAGCACGACACGTGGCGCGCTCTCAGCCTATCCCAAGTAACCTTTGGGGTGGCTCCCGAAAAACGCTACTTCGTCGGTTGCTCCCACAAATTGGGCTCCCTGGATTTCAATGGGTGGCCACCTCTACACCAGTTTTCGACCAATGTTTTGACACCTCCGCCTGTAAACTAACTTCTGTACCATTTAGTCCATACGTCTAGCAAAACTCATGAGCGAACAGACATGTTACTGGGCCGGCCCATATACGTTGTCTCTGCGGGCAAGACGAATGCTATACTCGGTGTGAGCCGGACAAAATATTCGTGGCCTTGAAATGCCGGAACCTATCATCTTGTTTCTTTCCTCTATAATTATTAGTATCAAGCAAGGAGCTGGCCAGCCTGTTTAGTGTCAAAACAAAATGTTGACTAGTCCCTTTAATCGTTATAAACATAATAAAAAAACTAAACGTACAGTATCCAGCGCCGCAAAGCACATAATTAGCAGCTCAACTGTAATAAGTTTGATTGTTTCCAGTAGTCCTAAATAATCCAATTCATCCTCCTAGCTCGAATATATTCCCCTTACAATGACAGAGACGATCGAGCTGCGCTGGTAATGGTCCGCACGCATGGCATGTTAGCTATGTTTGTCGACGGTCATGGCGAGAACGAGCTGTGTTCTGCAAGGTCAACTCAACATTTCCATCAAACATCAATATTACATCTTCAATTGCCATATAAATGCAACCAGGATCGACCAGGATCTTCATCCTTCCATCCATCCATTGCCCCGCGCGCATCCATCCATTTCCTCTCCCTTGCTCGATCAGACCGTGCGCGACTCGTGTGCCACGGCTTTCGCCACGTTCTTGCTCTTGGTCGCGGCGGCGAGCCTCCTGGCCAGCTTTGCGCAGGCCGATTTGCAGTATGGTTACTACAACACGACGTGCCCGGCCGTGGAGGAACTTGTGCGCACCGAGCTTGAGGCCATCTTCGCCGACGGCTCCACCCTCCGCGCCGGCCTCCTCCGCCTCCACTTCCATGACTGCTTCGTCCGGGGCTGCGACGCTTCCCTCATGCTCAACTCCCACAACGGCACCGCTGAGAAGCACGCCGATCCCAACCTCACCGTGCGCAGCTACGAGGCCATCGAGGCTATCAAGAAGGTGGTGGAGAAAGCATGCCCCCTTGTCGTCTCCTGCGCCGACATCATGGCCATGGCCACGCGCGAGGCCGTCAATTTTATACGTACTCCTTGCTCTTACTACTTACTAGTAGTAGTACTCCATTGCTCTGCTCATCATAAGCTGTCGTGGTGTAGAGCGCTGGGCCACACTACGAGGTGGAGACCGGGCGCCGCGACGGGAACGTCTCCATGTTGGAGGAGGCCCTCACCTTCCTGCCACCGGCCGACGGCAACGTCACCGTGCTCGTCCAGTACTTCGCTGTCCAGAACCTCACCATGAAAGACATGGTCGTCCTCTCCGGTACGAAAGAATCATTCATAACTCGATCGCGGTGTCCTTTGCCTCCGATGACCTGACTGAACATGGCATATACAATGCATGGATGCAGCGACGCACACGATTGGAGTGACGCACTGCTCGTCCTTCTCCAAGCGGCTCTACAACTTCACTGGAGCCGGAGACCAGGACCCTTCGCTGGAGCCGGCGTACGGGAAGACGCTGACGACCAAGTGCCCAACGGAGAAGATGGCGAGCGTGGTGCCCATGGATGATGTGACGGTGGACAAGTTCGACCTGGGATACTACGAGTCCGTGTACAATCACCGGGCGGTGCTGTGCTCCGACGCCGCGCTGCTGGAGGACAACCTCACGGGCGCCTACATCGCGCTCATGAACAACGCCCCCTCTCTCGACATCTTCTTCGCCGACTTCGCCGTCGCCATGATCAACATGGGCAGGGCCGGCGTTCTCACCGGCACCCAAGGCGAGATCAGAGAGACATGCGGCTTCTACGTCGACTGATGATCGATGGTGAACCAAAATTCAGTCTAACAATTTGGTCTGACTGATCGACTATGATTTGCTACTCGATCGGTATTTATTTCTACACGCAGGGTGGTACACGCATATGCACCACAAGTTATTTCGGTTGTAACATTTTCCCGTGAAGTTTTGAAAAGTCTGTTGGTTGGTTCTCATGTAGTACGTATTATTTGATTTTTCTTGTTCTTAATTTTGTGGCTATTAACTATTTCTTGCTTCATTATATCTTCCTTTTTGTCTGGTTTTTGTAATTGAATTGGGCTTGTGAGCAGCTGAAGATGTTTTGAACTGCTAGCGAGTAGTGACCGACGGGTGAGAATGTAACTCTGTCATGATTGCCTCAAAAAAAAACACAGGTGACCGCCATGAAAAAAGCGAATACCCTTTTTGTTGGAGTTGATGTACTCCAACGGCAACCTTGGTCACCGGCGAGAGTTACTGTCTACAAGCACTACTGATCCACCTCTGCGTCGGTTTTCATGTGAGTTATTTATCCAAAACCATCACATTTGGGACGTTAGGGTAACAACTTGATACCACATTGAAGGCAGGACACAAAAACCCATCGAAAATGCACCTAATACGTAATGCGGAGCACTGACGCTCGAATTTGATCGCGAAAACAGCGAAACCGACAGGTGAGGCCCGCCTATCAGAGCTAATGTGGCAAAGACCAAGCACAAAACAAGCTTTGACTAGCTGAGGTGGCAAATGAGACGTGGACCCTGCCTGTCTGTGACTACATGATCTTCTTCATCCCTTTTTTTCTATGCGGCATTAGATCGAGTAGCTTGTGGGCGACCGGACTCTGGCAACTGTGCCCACACCGGCGAGCACCATGGTGGTGGTGGTGGGGTGGGGGGGGGGCTTGAGGCATCGTAGGCCAACGCCACTCCCATCCGCGTGGAAGCCCGAGCTCTCAGTGCCCGTGCGAGCTGAGAGCTCCATGGCCACCATGGCCATGGCAGTCGAGCACGTGCACGAGCACGCACGCAACACACGCCATGAGCACGCACACACTCACACGCGCGCTCCACTCCACAAGCACACACGCACCTACACGCACCCAACACCACTCCCACGAGATCTGGCAGCAGCTCGTCCCGCGCTGACCTTGGTCGTCGCGTCGGCTATGGCTGAACTCGGTTGCACGGATGCGCCCGAGCTCCGCTGGGGGAGGGAGGGGTGGGTGGGGGAGCGGTGGTAGCACGTCTGCCTCTCCTTCGAGCGCCAACGGGGATTCTCAGGCCTGGACAGAAGGATTCCAATGGATCCGCCAAGGATGGCGGTGACGACGTGAGGTCGCCTGCGCCCAGAGCGAGCTCGCCGTCGAGATGCTTGTTGCGGGTAGTCCACCCCTGTCCGCACCATGGCTCCATGCTTGCCTGCGGTCAACGCCCTGCCACCGGCGGTGAACCCATACGACAGAGCTCCAGGAGGTGGAGTTGGGGGGGAGAGAGAGATGGGAGGAGGAAGAAGGAGACGGCTGGATGACACGTGGGACCCACGCCTCCTCCGCCAACTCATTTGCTACCACAATTGTTTAATCTATTTTTTGCATTTAGTCCTTGCCACGTCATCCCGACAAGTGGGCCCAACTTGTCAGTTTTGCTGTTTGCGTGAGCTTATCAAACAATCAGTGCTCTGCGCTACAGGTTAGGCGCATTTCCGGTGATTTTTTGTGCCCTATGTTCAATGTGGTACTAAGTTGTTACCCTAGCCCCAAGTGTGGTACTTTTGGGTAGGTAACTCTTCTCATGTCGATCCAAGGGATAGCTGGTCTGTCTACCCGACCTACCTTCTGGTGTGGGGCAGATCAAAAAAAATCCGGGCGGAGTTTGGTAAAAAACCCTAGATGGTGGACATGTTAGCGTTCTTTGATGACAAACTGAGAATGGGTCGATGGGGACATTTATGCTGAAGCATCTGGACAGAAAGGAGCCTGTAAAAAAGATTGCAGATGAACATGATGGTTGCGATCGACAGACTTAATATGTGTATGTCTTTTGGGTGCACCAGCTATGTTTGAGACACTAAATTAGAGGTTTGGGTGCGCTAGTGGAGGACTACGATGGCAGAGGAGACCCGGTGTTGATTGTAATAGACGGATTATATATATTTTTGGGTCCAGATTCACAAGAACCCGAACTATATCAGAAGGAAGAAAGTGGTCGATCAGTCACCCTGGGGTAGGCTAGCATGGTTGGGGAGTTCCAGAGGAGGCCAAATCTATTGTACAAATGGATCATGTCAGGTCTTGGCTTTGTGTTCTTTTGGCGAAGGAACCGACTTGCGTTCTTTTGGAGGGAGTAGGGCATTGCTAACTTCAAGTTCATAAAATTTGTACATGTATACGACATATGTATGCTGTCACTAGTAGTGCATACAACGAATACTCGGACCCTAGGGTAACTGCCTCCCGGGTCACTTAGGGCGACTTCGGAGGCGACGCCGCTGGGACCTTGGAAGGTCCTTCCCTAGCTCCTCGTTCACCACGCCACCGTCGGAGGAGGCCGGTCCACGGCGGGCGGCAACGGCGGGGCATGTCCGTTCATCTTTTCTTTCTTTCTCTAATCTGGTGGTCTTCAACTCAATTCAATCAAGATTTCTTCCGATCTGGCCATCGCTGTCCTGCATCCCGGCCTCCTGATCTGGTTGCGGCCTCCCTACATCGGCGGCATCGCGATCTCGCCGCCAGTAGCCTCCTGATCTGGCAGGCCGACGACCTTTGCATCTGCAATCATCTCCACGGATCGGCTGCGTCTAGCAAGATGCGTTTGGCAAGATCTTTCAAGTCCACGCCTCGTGCATGCCAAGCAGCCCATGCATGTGCCATTGCTTGGCTGGATGTATGTGGCTGCACTACCAGGGTCATGCACATGCACATGCACGATGTGCCTGGGTTAAGCACAAGAGCGTAGAGAAGATCAGCGGCTGGCTAGCCAACCGGGGCACCACGCCCCCATGCTGACACCGGGCATGGGTGTGCCGTTGGTGATCCTCTTCCGTGGTTTGGTGCCTCCCGAAACCCGATCGATGTACAAACTGGTCGGGGGTGTGGTGCCATCGCTGGGAGTGCTGCAGGATGAGGCGACAAGATTTCTCCGGTCTTTTCCATCAGTGATCATATGGATTGACGTATGTCGCCTCTGGATATCTTGGAAAGGCTCCGATCGCGTGCACTCATGTTATTAGCCAACACGGCTTCAAGAGGGCACGCCGCGAAACTTCGCTTTCTTATCGGAGTCATGGGACATGTCTAAGCCAAGATTCTCAAGGCATCGATAGAGGCGAGGAAGTCATAGCGGTGGAAATTGGAGATGTTGAAGCATTGACGGAAAGGGGTATTGTATGCGATGAAGACTGTGTGCTATGTGTTTGATGACTTGCAATAGCGGCCTCGGCAAGCGGGGGCGGCAGCACCGGAGGACTGCAGTTTTGATGGTACTCCTTGAGTTCTGAGTCTCGCTTCCCAGGGTGAAAACCCAAGGTTTGGCCTTTATTGGTTGTACCTGGTAATGACCTTGTTGAAGGCATTGTTTTTGGGTGATTTTGAACTTTCTCTATGGTGAAAACTCAATATCTTCGATCGGGCAATGACAACGCTTGTGCATTATTTCCTTCTTGGGTGTCAAAACCGGCAGATCTCGGGTAGGGTGGCCCAAGCTATGCGTTTAGAGGATCGATGGTAACAGGAGGCAGGGGACACGTTGTTTACCCAGGTTCAGGCCCTCTCGATCGAGGTAATACCCTACTTCCTGCTATATCAATATGGAAGAATATGAGTACAAGAGTTTATCTACCTCGAGATCGTAATTGCTAAACCCTAAAGTCTAGCCTATGAGGATGTTGTGATGTTGATCATCCCCTCTACAGACTAAACCTCCTGGCTTATATACACGCCAGAGAGGGCCTAGGGTTACAAGGGTGACTTGGAGAGGAAGTTATAGATACATCCGGACTCTACGCTTGCCTTTCTATGTACATATGAGTCCTGACCGAATACGGGGGATAGTCTTCTGCTTCTTCTTTTGTGGCCCATCAATACTGCCCAGCTTCATCGACCCAGACGCATGAGGACCCCTGTATACATGACTCCCTCACTCAATATCTTCAATCGGGCAATGACAACGCTTGTGCATTATTTCTTTCTTGAAGGCGTTGCTTTTGGAGAACCTCTTTTATAACTAGATGATACCCCGCGTGTTGCTGCAGAAAGGAATGAAAACATACCAGGCAGAAAGTTATAAAAAATTAGTAACATGAAAAAATATAAAGAAAAACATTTGCTAGCTGACCAGCGGATTAGCACTGGTGCAAGATGATTCCCATGTGTAAGAAGTCTCTAATAGAAAGGAAATGACACTGACGCATCTATATTAAAAATACGTTCGGACACTTATAAATTTGGCACAATGTTAGAATTTATCTTGATCCCTAGGCTGTATGAAAAATCATCCTCATCAATGTGAAACAAAATCATTACATATAAGAGAGTAAACTTTCCAATTAGAAATTTGGAATTGATACAACCAAGCACCACAATTAATTTGGAATATTAACCACAAGATAGCTGTCTCTAATTTTACAACTATCATCTTACAAAAAATGGACCAACAATAATATATATTAAATGAAAGTATTATAACATAACTAAGTGAAACAGTATATCCTAAAACATCGAGCGGCTGCATTGAACACTAAATTTACATGGAGCATCTTCCAACAAAATAGTGGAACAAAGTGTCACGCCCAAGATGCAACTCTATCTCGATCACGTGATGAACTCGTGATTGGGGCACAACCGTATTTTGGGAGCTTAGCAAGATGGATATCGTTTCACCGTACCATTACATACATAGATGGGGGATACATACAAAGTCATACAATAGTCACATGAATACAACACATCATACACAAGACAGATGAAAACACACGACATCCATCCTGCTATGCCAGGCTGCCGACCAGGAACCTATCCCAAGACTGACGAAGAAGAAGAAGAAGAAAGAACTCCAACACAAGTAAACATCACTCTCACGTCAAGTCACCGAACACCTGTACCTGCAACTGTTGTTGTAGTATATGTGAGCCACGAGGACTCAGCAATCCCATTACCATGGGTATCAAGACTAGCAAAGCTTAATGGGTATGGAGAAGTTAAGTGGTGAGGTTGCAGCAGCGGCTAAGCATATGTATGGTGGCTAACTTACGATTTCCAGAGATAGATGAGAAGCTACGCAAACGATCACAAACTAGTAATGATCACTAAGTGATCCTGCACTTCCTACGAGTCAAACATAACCCCACCGTGTTCTCTTCCCGAACTTACTCGAAAAGAGACGATAACGGTTACTCACACGGTTGGTGTATTTTATTTCGGATCCTCTGTCAAGTTTTCTACAACCGGATATTAACAAATTCCAATCCGCCACATAACCGCGAGCGTGGCTTTTGAAAGATCATAACCCTGCAGGGGTGTCCTGACTTAGCCCATCACAAGCTCTCACGATCAGCAGAGGTAAAACCTCTTATCTTAAGGACAACCCGATAAGACTCGGAATCCCGGTGCACAAGATATTTCGACAATGGTAAAACAAGTCCAGCAAGACCTTCCGGCGTGTCGACACCCTGATAGTAGCCGCATGTATCTCGTCTCAGGCCACGACCGGATGAGCTACGCGTACAGTATTGAAGTCCTCGTGTTGCCCCAGGTAGCCCGCACGATGCTCTAGTTTGGACCAGCACCATCAGCACCGGCCCCCCTGTATTATGTTGATTTAAGAATCCCCGGGGACGCGACCCCCTATGCAAAATTATTTATTTAATTAATAGTTTTATTATGTTGGCAAATTAAAACCAAAGTTGGGCCTTGTTGGAGGAGCTTTATTCAAAGCGAACTGTCGAGGGTGGCCCATAAACCCCGATCGTGTTAGGAACGCAAACTCAAGGAACATAACACCAGTTTATCGGTTCTTAAGGCGGCATGAGTGGAACAAAACGCCGAGCAAAAGGCCAAGCCTTGCACCCATTGCCAAGTATATAGGTGCATTAATTATAGTAATATATATTGTGATATTCCAACATCCAAGTTCCGACATGGAGAAAACTTCATCTTCACCTGCAACTAACAATGCAATAAGAGAGGCTGAGCAAGCAGTAACATAGCCAAACAACGGTTTGCTAGGATGGTGGAAAAAGGTTAGAGGTTGTTTCATGGCATAATGGGAGGCTTGATAAACAAGTGGTGGGTAGCGCAACATATAGTGGTAGCATCGAGACAACTAGCATAGAAATGATTGTAGTGAGATCCAAGGTGACGGTCATCTTGCCTGAGATTCCTCTAGGAATAAGAATGAGTCCATGAAGAATATGAAGCCACGTAGACGAACCAAGCGTAGTCAAACGAATCCCCACGATCGCAACGAAACAGGAACTACCGAGGAGAAGCAAACAACATGGTAAACACACAACACATAACCACGACATGATGCTCAACCAAGTATGATTCATGAGAAGGCTACATGATGCTAATCATGGCAAGAGAAGAAGCATACAAGACATCACAACAAAACAAGTTTAAATGAGTCCGGAAACAACATATAGCAATTCCGGTAAGTCCTCATATGCAAATTTCGAAATTTGTTCAGATCTGAACAAAAATCATGTTAAAGTTGTTAAACAGTAATTTAACATGCACTATGATGATCTACATGAGTTTCTAGTCAAGTTACATATAAAGTTCATTTAATCTGGAGTTACGGCCTAGAAGATATGAGCAAAACAAGTCAAGAATGGCATTGATGCAAAATGCATTCAAACATCAAGCAAACACACTTAAAACATGGATGCAACATGGCATGATGCATCTACATGCAAAACCAAGCAAGTTTCATATATAGCATGCCCCAAACAGAGCCACGGTTCAACACATACACATGAAACAAGTTTAAATGACAAGCTGTCCAAAACAGCAACTAGTCATCTTACAAGCATCAGAACTACATGCTACAAGGATAAGATAAGCACAAACATGACATGCCCTCAAAGTACAGATTACATGCTTCAAGAATCAACAAGGATGAGGTTCATAGGCAAAAGAACAAGCTACAACAGGTCATAATTGCAAACAAGGGCATGGATGGATAGAGCATAACATGTACTTCAAGACATGATCATTGGACATCTCCAAATATACATAGATTTGACTGTAGCATCAAGCAAACATGGCATCACAATATAACAGATTCAGACTTAGCAGAGTCTCGCCAATTTTTCAATGAGCATTAGGAAAAATTAGTGGGAAACAAAATTCTCACCTCTATTATGGGGTCTCACAAACATATAATGAGTCGGTCACTTTTGCCACAAAAGATACGATGACTGACTTTGGCCATAAATTTTAATTGTATCTACTTGTGAAATATGCCCTCTTCGCGGATGCAAACTACTCTTATATTCTGAAACCAATAACATATCAAAGTATTATAAGGTTCAAACATTAAAATTAAACCACAATATAAAGAGGAAATGATTTATTTTTAATTCAAAGCACTGACCTAGGCTTCTTGATCTGAGCAACAAAACAGTGTATCTATCGATATTTTTGCCATACTCTGCTATGAACAAATAACAAATATAAAAAACAACAGGGACGAATAGGGTGCATTTTGCCAATGCATGAAGTGAGCAAAGAAAACAAAATAACATAGAGAAAAGGTCACAACATAGATGCGGGCGATAATAATTTAGCATCCCTTCAAATTTCAGTTGGTATATAATGACATATTGAGAAGAGTACTTATAGCTAAGAACATACTCCCTATCCTAGTGAAGTGCATGCACGGACATGTGCCTGGACGTGCAGCGTGGTAACATCAGATGTTGCATACAACAGTGTGGGTAGTGGGAATGTCAGGACCCCGATCCTAAGTCACACCGATCTAGCTTGTAACACATCATATCACTTTGCGGCCTCACGCAGGGTATCCCCACGGGTGCCACCTTACCTGGCCCGGGACCGTTTGCACATTTTGGCACACGTATGTGATAGTGTCGCTAGCATCCATATGACCGAGAACCCGGGTCGACATGGCTAGTTATAAATCAAAAGTGGCACTAAATTACAGAGACATGCATACATGACCCAGCAACGAACGTGTCGGTCATCAACGTATGAACCCAAGTCGTAGCAAGCTACATGGACTTAAAGGAACAACGCGTGATATTTCCCCTAAGGGACAGACACAGAAACGAACAAGGACACATGCCGACCAGCCTACGTGTTCCGGAGCAGTAGCAAGCTACCAAGGCTCAGTGGAAGCACTAGGAGGCATTTCCTTGTAAGATAGGCTACCAAGGGTAAACAACTAGGTGTCGGATCCCACACATATCAAGCATTTCAAAAACATACACACAATATGCTCAATATGTGCAAATACAACATTGCATCACAACATAACTCTATGACTCAAAGTACTTTATTAAAGAGGCTCCGAAGAGCCATACATAACATATCCATACATATAGGGGTCACATGACCCAACACTCAAGTCATACAAGCATACAAGCACAAGCGGAAGCTAACTTGTCTGAGTACAGACAACTTGGAAAGAAAACATGCTTGGTGTAGCCTGACTAACTACAAGGCCCTTCACAAGCTCAAGATCTCCGTCTGGGTAGCAAGCTACTCGTCAACATCAACGTCTATGTAGAACCCATCAGAGGGGGCAGGGTTCTCCTCTGCAACAATTATTAAGCAAACATGAGTACAAAGGTACTCATCAAGACTTACATCAGAACCTATCATACATGCATCATTATCAACAAGGATAGTGGAGTTTATTGCAGCAAGCCAGCTTTGACTCTTGGCTAACCTATTCTACAACTCTCAGCAGATTGCAAGATGAGACTACGCACACGAGTCCACTACTCACCACCACAATACACTACCGTGGATCCTCTCCCGTCATCCTACGGAAGGGCCATCCACGGCACTCACACTTGTCTTGAGACTTTTAGGAGTAACCATTAACTTGTCTATGAACTGTATAAGCAATCAAGTAGTCCTTAACCGCGAACAACGGCTATTCGAATATATTGGTAACCCCGCAAGAGTATACTTCTTCACACACGCTTCCACCACTTATCGCCATTTACTCGACATGTACTCGGCAACCTTCAAGCGGAAGCCCAGCGAGGGTGTCGTCCACGACCTGACTAACCACACAAGTCCCTAGTCCAGGTTTATCGCCTATTTGGGTTCCATCCGTGGGGAGATCCGGCCGGGGTGTCGCTCACGGCCCCAAATGATGTGTACAGGGTTCTCGAGTCACCAAACGGGCGACCGGTACACCCGGCCAGGTACCTGCCGCATCACAGCCCACCCCCGAGGGTCAGCGCTGTGCACGACCACTCTCCTGGACAGAGGACAGGGGCAGTTAATAAGTCGAGAGGGTCCATTGGTTTCGGGCCCAATGCATGGTAGTAGCTGATCTTAAATCACACATACAGATCTCAGGTCCTATGGACGGTTCCAATGAAACAACCCACCATGTACTCCTACATGGCCTTTCATCGATACCTTTACCAAGCATATTCCACACTTCACTCTCTTTACCAGACATGATTATTTCACTCTGATCCATCACCCAGATGAACAAGACCTAACACAACTCTAAGCATAGCAGGCAACATAAACAAATAGCATGGTAGAAAACACATCACATGGCTCAATCAACTCCTACACATGCTAGTGGGTTTCAACTATTTACTGTGGCAACGACAGGTCATGCAAAGGAATGGGGTTCAACTACTGCAGCAAATAGCAGTTCACATGCTATTGCCTTAATGCAGTAAAAGAGAGCAGGAGCAAGAAG
This sequence comes from Secale cereale, assembly GCA_902687465.1. Taxonomy (NCBI): domain Eukaryota; kingdom Viridiplantae; phylum Streptophyta; class Magnoliopsida; order Poales; family Poaceae; genus Secale; species Secale cereale. The sequence goes on along the minus strand of LR738710.1, from coordinate 473,027,707 downwards.
ATGGGTTTGTATCGGGATGATCAATGCGTTGCTTGCCTGACAGATTGGTTCTCGGGTAGTACTCTTCAGTTGGATACGCGGAGGTATCCTCGGGAGCAGGACCTACCACGGAGAACACCGGTAATACAATCAATACACAAACAAATGCAACAATATGATGCATGCTCATGGCATGGCAAGATGAATGTGTTTTGAGCTAATGCAACTATAAACAGAAAGGTTTGAGCTTATTTGAATCAAAGATTCAAATTCATGCCCAAACTATTATTATTTAAAGTGCATTATCATGTTTTAAGTTGAACAGAAAGGTTAACTTGCTCAAACATGCATGAAACCGGTACCAATGGAAAGATTTGATTTTTCTGATAAATTTTCATATATAAAACTTTTCCATCTGAGCTACTGTTGAATTTATATGAATTTTAGAAGTTAGGGCATTTTCTGAAATAAAATAAATCATTTCTGATTTATTTAAATCACAGAAAACACTTACTGTGTCAGCATGACCTCGTGCTGATGTAAGCATGTCAACAGGCCTGGTCCAGGTCAAACCTGACCAGTGGGACCCATTGGTCAGTGTCACAGTTAGTTAACTAACTAAATAAGATTAGTTTAAGCGCTAACCTAGGTTTGACTAACATACAGGGCCCACATGTCAGTGACCGAGGGGAGTCAAACCCGTGGTCAAACTGGGTTGACTCGCCGGCGACGTCCAGACGCGGCGGAGGTTGCTAGGTTTCGCCCTCCGGCGACCAAATGAACGGCGGAGCACATCTACGGGCAGCTAGGAGTGAGCCGCGTCGAGTGGTGCACCACTTGGAGCTCGGGGTCGCCAAAAACGACACCGGCGACGAGTCTAGCGGCTGCCGGAGTTCGGGCGGTGACGAACTCGGCGGTGCAGTGCTCGTGGAGGCTCGTGGGGTGGTCCTACATCATCTACGCGAAGCAGTGAAGCTAGTGGGCACGACGGCCGGGCCGTTAGTTGGCCGGAGCTACGTCGGCGGCGAGCATGTGCGGCGGCGCGTGCGGGTGAGCCTGTTGCGGTGGATCTGGTGCACGGCAGGGCAAACGGGAAGGACGGGGACGGCCAGGAGCTCACAGCGGAGACGACGAGCTGGTCGGCGAGCTCGGGGACGAACTGGTGCGGTGGCGACGGCGAAGGGGATCTCCGGCGGCCGAGGTTGAAGACGTGCTCGTGGCGGTGGCTCTGGGGCGAGCGAGCGCTCGGGGCTCGGCCTGCTCGAGGTAGCGGACGACGACGAAGCTCCTTGACATGACGAGGCGACGGCGAGGCGACGGTGGCTGCGACTACGACCGTGGGGAGCTCGCGGGTGCGTCGGCCATGGCGAGTAGAGGGCGAGGGAGAGAGGCAGGGGGAGAAGTGCGGTGTCGTGGCGGCCTGGGCGACGATGTGGAGGTCGTCCAGACGTCCTGGGGCAGTGAAGCGGTGGCCAGGCGACAAGCAGCTGCCGCGGTGGCGCGCGGCCGTGCGCTGGTGTCACCTGCCTGCCTGGCAGGACGAAGCAGCTGGCTGACATGGGCCAGCACAGTGTTGGGCCGCCAGGTGGGCCGGTCTGGTATGTCTCTCTCTCTCCTCTTTTCTATTTTAGTTTCCGTTTTGTTTTCTTTTTCAACTATGTTGAATTAATAAAAATGCTAAAACATTTTTATAAATCATGAAAGTGACCATGTCCACTGTATATAATATGAACAACACGGAACATTTTAGTTTATGATTATTTGGGCATTTAAAATATTTTATAGCATTTAAATGCCCAAATGCAAATACAATATGAATTAATCTAGTGACCTTAGGATGTCCTAGAAAATTGTGCACCATTTTTGTCAGAGGTTTGAGACCAAGGCAAAGATGATGAACATTTTTGAAGGGCATTTTGGGTACATTGGAAAATATTTTATTAAACCCTAGTTGAAAGAAGAGGAGTGCTGGGGTTTCTGTCATCCCCATTTCAAGCTTCTGGGAAAGTTAAACATGATGCACACTCTAGCTAGTCCTAATGCAAGCATTGACTAGGGATGTGACAACTCACCCCCACTCAAAAGAATCTCGTCCCGAGATTCAGGTTCCTCGGGAAAAAGTGTGGGATACTCAAGTCGAAGACGATCCTCCCTTTCCCAAGTAGCTTCGTCCTCAGAATGGTGTGACCATTAAACCTTGAGAAACTTGATATTATGACGTCGAGTGGTATGCTCGGTTTGATCAAGAATACGAACGGGGTATTCTCGATATGTGAGATTATCCTGGAGATCAAGCGTTTCGTGGTCCACTCCGCGGATAGGATCCGAGAAGCAACGCCTGAGTTGAGAGACGTGGAAGACATCATGAACTCTGGAAAGATGCGGAGGTAGTTCCAATTGGTAGGCAACTTCTCCTCGTTTGGCAAGAATGCGAAAAGGACCAATGTAACGAGGAGCCAATTTGCCTTTGATACCGAAGCGATGGGCTCCCTTAAGAGGGGTAACCCGAAGGTAAGCCTTATCGCCGACTTCAAAAGTCACAACCTTATGATGGCGATCATATTGGCTCTTCTGGCGAGATTGGGTTGTCTTCAATTTCTCACGAATGATGCGAACTTGCTCTTCTGCTTCCTGGATCATATCCGGACCAAAGAATTGTATTTCCCCGGTTTCTGACCAGTTAAGAGGCGTTCGACACCTTCGTCCATACAGAACTTCGAAGGGAGCCTTGCCCAAGCTAGCTTGATAACTATTGTTATAAGCGAATTCGGCGAATGGAAGACACTTCTCCCAATCCATACCGAATGAGATGACAGAGGCTCGGAGCATATCCTCCAGATTTTGATTGACTCGTTCTACTTGACCACTTGATTGAGGATGAAAGGCGGTACTAAAGGAGAGACGAGTCCCCATAGCATTTTGGAAACTTTCCCAAAATCGAGAGGTGAAACGACTTCCACGGTCTGAGTTAATCTCCAATGGCACACCATGAAGAGATACTATCCGAGAGATATACAAGTCTGCTAGCTGGCTAGCGGTTATACTCTCTCGAACAGGTAGGAAATGGGCTACTTTGGAGAGGCGGTCGATAACGATGAAGATAGCATTATTCCCTTTTCTAGTCCTGGGAAACCCGGTAATGAAGTCCATACCGATGTTATCCCATTTCCATTCAGGAATAGCTAAGGGTTGAAGGGTGCCAACAGGCCGTTGATGCTCTGCTTTAACTCGACGACAAACGTCGCAGTTAGCAATGAACTGAGCGATTTCTCTCTTCATCCTAGTCCACCAGAACCTCTGGCGTAGGTCCTGAAACATTTTGGTACTACCGGGATGAATCGTGAGAGGAGATTCATGAGCCTCCTCAAGGATCAACCATCTCAGGTTTCGTACCTTAGGAACCACTAAGAGGTTTCCAAAGAACACGACACCTTGATCATCAATTGAGAAACATCACGCGACTCCTTTCTTGATGTTCCTCCTGATACGGGAGATTCCCGGATCAACCTTCTGTGCTTTGATGTGATCTGTAAGAGTAGGTTTCGCCACCAAGGTGGAAAGGAATCCTCGAGGAACAATGTGAAGGTTAAGCTTACGAAATTCCTCGTGGAGAAGTGGTTGCCCTTGTTGTAACATCAGATTGTTACAATAGGACTTACAACTTAGTGCGTCAGCCATGACATTGGCCTTCCCAGAGGTGTAAGTGATTCCTAAGTCGTAATCTATGAGCAACTCAACCCAACGTCTTTGCCTGAGATTCAAATCCAGTTGGGTGAAGATGTATTTCAAACTTTGGTGATCAGTGAAGATTTCACAACGATTACCAAGAAGGTAATGTCACCATGTCTTGAGTGCGTGGACTACAGCTGCAAGCTCTAGATCATGTGTAGGATAGTTATCCTCATGTGGACGCAACTGCCGAGATGCGTAGGCAATCACTTGACGATCTTGCATGAGTATGCAACCTAGTCCTTGTTGCGAGGCGTCGCAATAGATAATAAAGTCCTTGGAAAACTCTGGTGGTACCAGTACGGGAGCAGATGTTAGGCGTCTCTTCAGTTCCTGAAAGCTGGACTCGCACTGTGGGGTCCACTCGAACTTTTTATCTTTCTTGAGGAGTTCAGTTAGAGGTTTAGTAACCTTGGAGAAATTCTCTACGAAGCGTAGGCAGTAGCTCGCTAAGCCAAGGAAACTCCTAACTTGCTTGACCGATTCAGGTGGAGTCCAATCAAGGACAGACTGGACTCGCTCGGGATTGACAGCAATACCCTTACCAGAGATTACATGGCCTAGATAGGTCACTTTTGGCAACCAAAATTCACACTTGGAGAATTTGGCATAAAGGCAGTGCTCTCGAAGTTTCGTCAATACCAGCCTTAGATGCTCGACATGGTCTTCCTTGTTCTTGGAGTAAATGAGTATATCATCGAGGTATACCACGACGAATTTATCCAAGTACTCCATGAATATAGAATTCATTAGCCGGGAGAAAGTGGCTGGGGCATTGGTCAACCCAAAGGACATGACGGTGTACTCGTATTGGCCATAACGAGTAACAAAGGCCGTCTTGGGAATGTCCCCGTTCTTGATTTTGATTTGATGGTAGCCCAACCTCAAATCCACTTTGGAAAAGATTGAGGATCCAGCGAGCTGATCATACAGGTCGTTGATCCTGGGGAGCAGATACTTGTTCTTTATGGTGACCAGATTGACAGGTCGATAATCTACAACCATCCGATCCGTTCCATCCTTCTTCTTGACGAAGAGGACGGTACAAGCCCAAGGGGAAGAACTAGGACGGATGAAACCCTTTTTCAAGGACTCGTCGAGTTGTTTCTTAAGCTCAGCTAGTTCTAAGGGTGCCATCTTATAGGGTCTCCTAGAGATTGGGACAGTTCCTGGAACAAGATCTATCACGAACTCCACATCTTTGTTAGGTGGAACACATGGCAGTTCTTCTGGAAAGACATCCGGGAAGTCACGGACTACCGGGATATCTTCGAGTTCTGGTAGAGGGCTGGCATTAAGAGAGTAGAGCTGACGCTCAGCCATTCGGGCCAAAACATTGACTGTCTTGCCGGATGGGTGGGTAAGTTGAACAGTCCTAGTGTAGCAATCAATCTTGGCATAATGAGCTGTCATCCAGTCCATACCCAAGATGATGTTTATGTCCGAGGACTTGAGAGCTATTAGAGAAGCGAGAAAGACAAGTCTATCGACAAGAATTTCATTCCCATGGCTTACCCTAGAGGTTTGCCATCTGGAGCCAGGAGTTTGAATTTCCATGGTGGTGGGCATGTCACAAAATGTCATGTGGTGCATTCGAGCATAGCTCTCAGATATGAACGAATGAGATGCTCCAGTATCGAAAAGAACAGATTCCGGATGGCAGTTAACAAGGAGCATACCAAGGACGACGTTAGGATCCTCATAAGCTTCCTCAGCAGAGACATAGTTGACATGACCACGTGCAGTGGTGGCTGGCTTGACATAGTTCACCTTGCCTGTTGGCTTACCACGGCCAACGGACCTGCCCAGCTGGTTCTGAGGACACTCGCGCATGTAGTGGCCTGGTTCTCCGCACTTGAAGCATGTCACAATGCCAGTGCATGGAGTAGTATTGGCAGACGGTCCTCCATAATTCTTGGGCGGTGCATACTGCTGGGTTGGGCGAGGCGCCTCATAGGATGGCCTCGGAGTGAACCAGGGTGGCAGGGCTGTGTTTGGAACCCACACACGGCGCTTGTGAGAGCCAGCGTCGGATGAGGAACCAAAGTTACGAGGATGCTTGCGTGTGGCTTCAAAATCAGTCTGACCTATCTTAGCACTGATGGCTTTGTTCACTAGCTTCTGGAAGGAGGTGCACTCGTGCAGACGTAGATCTCGGCGGAGTTCAGGGCTGAGTCCCTTGCGGAACCTCGCCTGCTTCTTGGCGTCGGTGGACACTTCTTTGGGAGCATAGCGTGCCAAGTTGCCAAACTCACGACTATAGCCGTCCATGGTTAGCCGGCCTTGCGTGAAATTGCAAAATTCCTCCCGCTTGCGGTCCATGAGACCTTCCGGAATGTGATGTTCATGGAATGCCTCGCTGAACTCCTCCCAAGTAGTGATTTGGCCAGCAGGACGCATAGCCTCATAGTTTTCCCACCAAAGGCTAGCAGGGCCCTTAAGATGGTAGGCGGCGTAGGTAACCTTATCAGCTTCGGCCACGCGGGTAGAATGTAGCTTGTGGGTGATACTGCATAGCCAGTCATCCGCATCAAGAGGTTCATCGGAATGATGGAACTTCGGTGGGCACATCTTGATAAAGTCATTAATAGACACCACGTCATTCCTTTGGCGAAAGGCAGTATTCTGCTCTATGCGTTCCAGCAGACGGTTGGTCTCTCTCTTGTTCCTTTCTGCCTCCAGCATTACTTCAGCCAAGGAGGGTGGGTCAGGCAGATTCTCATCTCTAGCCCCACTGGCCTCACCCTGCTTTTGAGCAGCAGGGGTGCTACGAGTGTTGACCATCCTAGGAAAACAAAACAACGGTTTAGACAAGGATGGCAAAACTTTGACATAGGAGTGCAGAATGTAATGGATGACACAGAATGCAGAGATGTTCATCTGTACGACATGGAAATATAGAAACTGCCATATATACACCATTAGTCATACACACCATACATAGTTTAGTACAAGCCAAGGCTAAAGTACAACTGCGGTGAAAGACGATACATCTCATCAGAGGCATTCCAAGCTCCTATACATTATTTATCTACGCCTCCGGAACTCATCACACACTAAGTCATATTCCACAAGACACACAGGACTGTGGGAATACAACTACTACGATAGTACTACTGCCACGGTCTAACTCAGACATTCCCGTAGTAATCTTCATAAAGATTACCCCCGTAGCCTGGGAGTGGAACATGTGGATCTGGAAACTCTCGAGCACTTGAAGGCGGTGGACCATAGGGACACGGATGCGGTCTCGGTCCCGCTGCTGGTGGTAACCGACACCCACGTGGAGGTGTAATACCCCCAACGTCACGCCAATCCATAAGATCGGGCACACGAGTCCGCACGGGGTACAAATCCCGCATATCCAGATAGCCGGCCTGCACGACAGGTGCAAGCCGTGTCTGAGTGGCCCAGTGGGCGGCTCGAGTGTTATAAAGCTCCATCTGGAGGGCACGGACCTCATGATCCCTATCCTCCAGCATCTGAGTGGTAGTCTGAAGTAGCGGCTCCTCATGAGAAGCATCAGTGTATAGACCAGTGTAGTAGCCTTCCTCTCCAAGAAGTGAGGCTGGCATGTAGCAGAACTCGGTGTTCAGCAGTAGGGCATGCCTAGCCCGGATGATAGTCATCATCAAGTAAGCGGCATCCTGCACTGCCATCTCGATGGTAACCCCGAGTCCATATGTCCAATGGATGGGGTCGGTAGCTCCGGGATATGAAGGGTATATCCGGACTGTGCAGAAATACTGACTCTGGTTGAAATCCCGGTACTGCTCCTCCACAGTGTACTCAGGATACCAACGGTAGCCGGTCTTAGTCAACACACGGACCAACATGGCCGTGTGACCTGGCACATTAATGCACCGGGTCAAACGGACCACCTGATGAGGTGTGCGGTCAGACATCTGAAACACAAGATAATGCAAAGGCATTAGAATTTCTAGAAGAAATCGGGCAGCATAACAACTGTAAATGCTCAAAAAATATTTTGAGACATCATACAAAAGATAGCATAGCCACTCAACAACATCATATCAAGGTTCCGGGTCCAACTAATCAACATACTGGAAGGTAGAAACTGCACTGAGGCTTGAAACCAACAATCCTAAGAGTCTACAGATTAGTAACACGTGAACCTAGTAAAGGTGAGAGGCCTAGTCCTAAACCCCCATGGAAAGAATAGGCTAACTCAGATCAGAAGGGCATAAGGTAAAGAAGTAAAAAGAGCCTTACGTTCCCTTCCACAATCAATTCCCCTACATATAACTAAGAATTATCTAGACTCAACATCGACCTGTTTGGCTTGAAGAACCTACAGGCAGTCCGGCTCTGATGCCAACACTGTCAGGACCCCGATCCTAAGTCACACCGATCTACCTTGTAACACATCATATCACTTTGTGGCCTCATGCACGGTATCCCCACGGGTGCCACCTTACCTGGCCCGGGACCGTTTGCGCATTTTGGCACACGTATGTGATAGTGTCGCTAGCATCCATATGACCGAGAACCCGGGCCGATATGGCTAGTTATAAACCAAAAGTGGCACTAAATTACAGAGACAGGCATACATGACCCATCAACGAACGTGTCGGTCATCAACGAATGAACCCAAGTCGTAGCAAGCTACATGGACTTAAAGGAACAACGCGTGACATTTCCCCTAAGGGACAGACACAGGAACGAAGAAGGACACATGCCGGACAGCCTACGTGTTCCGGAGTAGTAGCAAGCCACCAAGGCTCAGTGGAAGCACTAGGAGGCATTTCCCTGTAAGATAGGCTACCAAGGATAAACAACTAGGTGTCGGATCCGGCCCACACATATCAAGCATTTCAAAAGCATACACACAATATGCTCAATATGTGCAAATACAACATTACATCACAACAGAACTCTGTGACTCAAAGTACTTTATTTAAGAGGCTCCGAAGAGCCATACATAACATATCCATACATATAGGGGTCACATGACCCAACACTCAAGTCATACAAGCATACAAGCACAAGTGGAAGCTAACTTGTCTGAGTACAGACAACTTGGAAAGAAAACATGCTTGGTGTAGCCTAACTAACTACAAGGCCCTTCACAAGCTCAATATCTCCATCTGGGTAGCAAGCTACTCGTCAACGTCAACGTCTATGTAGAACCCATCAGAGGGGGCAGGGTTCTCCTCTGCAACAATTATTAAGCAAACATGAGTACAAAGGTACTCATCAAGACTTACATCAGAACCTATCATACATGCATCATTATCAACAAGGGTAGTGGAGTTTATTGCAGCAAGCCAGCTTTGACTCTTGGCTAACCTATTCTACAACTCTCAGCAGATTGTAAGATGAGACTACGCACACGAGTCCACTACTCACCACCACAATACACTACCGTGGATCCTCTCCCGTCATCCTACGGAAGGGCCATCCACGGCACTCACACTTGTCTTGAGACTTTTAGGAGTAACCATTAACTTGTCTATGAACTGTATAAGCAACCAAGTAGTCCTTAACCGCGAACAACGGCTATTCGAATATATTGGTAACCCTGCAGGGGTGTACTTTTTCACACACGCTTCCACCACTTATCGCCGTTTACTCGACATGTACTCGGCAACCTTCAAGGGGAAGCCCAGCGAGGGTGTCGTCCACGACCTGACTAACCACACAAGTCCCTAGTCCAGGTTTATCGCCTATTTGGGTTCCATCCGTGGGGAGATCCGGCCGGGGTGTCGCTCACGTCCCAAACGATGTGTACAGGGTTCCCGAGTCACCAAATGGGCGACCGGTACACCCGGCCAGGTACCTGCCGCATCACAGCCCACCCCGAGGGTCAGCGCTGTGCACGACCACTCTCCTGGACAGAGGACAGGGTAGTTAATAAGTCGAGAGGGTCCATTGGTTTCGGGCCCAATTCATGGTAGTAGCTGATCTTAAATCACACATACAGATCTCAGGTCCTATGGACGGTTCCAATGAAACAACCCACCATGTACTCCTACATGGCCTTTCATCGATACCTTTACCAAGCATATTCCACACTTCACTCTATTTACCAGACATATTATTTCACTTTTTTCCATCACCCAGATGAACCAGACTTGACACAACTCTAAGAATAGCAGGCAACATAAACAAATAGCATGGTAGAAAACACATCACATGGCTCAATCAACTCCTACACATGCTAGTGGGTTTCAACTATTTACTGTGGCAACAACAGGTCATGCAAAGGAATGGGGTTCAACTACCGCAGCAAATAGCAGTTCACACGTTGTTGCCTTAATGCAGTAAAAGAGAGTAGGAGCGAGAATATGGGTTTGTATCAGGATGATCAATAGGTTGCTTGCCTGACAGATTGGTTATCGGGTACTGCTCTTCAGTTGGATACGCGGAGGTATCCTCGGGAGCAGGACCTACCACGGAGAACACCGGTAATACAATCAATACACAAACAAATGCAACAATATGATGCATGCTCATGACATGGAAAGATGAATGTGTTTTGATGTAATGCAACTATAAATAGAAAGGTTTGAGCTTATTTGAATCAAAGATTCAAATTCATGCCCAAACTATTATTATTTAAAGTGCATTATCATGTTTTAAGGTGAACATCAAGGTTAACTTGCTCGAACATGCATGAAACCAGTACCAATGGAAAGATTATATTTTTTTGATAAATTTTCATATATAAAACTTTTCCATCTGAGCTACTGTTGAATTTATATGAATTTTAGAAGTTAGGGCATTTTCTGAAATAAAATAAATCATTTCTGATTTATTTAAATCACAGAAAACACTTACTGCGTCAGCATGACCTCATGCTGATGTCAGCAGGTCAACATGCCTGGTCCAGGTCAAACCTGACCAGTGGGACCCACTGGTTAGTTCATAGTTAGTTAACTAACTAAATAAGATTAGTTTAAGCGCTAACCTAGGTTTGACTATCAGACAGGGCCCACATGTCAGTGACCCAGGGGAGTCAAACCCCTGGTCAAACTGGGATGACTCGCCGGCGTTTAGCCACCGGCGACGTCTAGACGTGGCAGAGGCTGCGGGTTTCGCCCTGCGGCGACCAAATGGACGGCGGAGCACATCTACGGGCAGCTGGGAGTGAGCCGCGTCGAGTGGTGCACCACTTGGAGCTCGGGGTCGCTGGAAACGACACCGGCGACGAGTCCAGCGGCTGTCGGAGTTCGGGCGGTGACGAACTCGGCGGTGCAGTGCTCTTGGAGGCTTGTGGGGTGGTGCTACAACATCAACGCGAAGCAGTGAAGCTAGTGGGCACGACGGCCGGGCCGTTAGTTGGCCGGTGCTATGTCGGCGGCGAGCGTGTGCGGCAACGCGTGCGGGTGAGCCTGTTGCGGTGGCTTTGGTGCACGGCAGGGCAAACGTGAAGGACGGGGACGGCCAGGAGCTCACAGCGGAGACGGCAAGTTGGTCGGCGAGCTCGGGGACGAACTGGTGCGGTGGCGACGGCGAAGGGGATCTCCGGCGGCCGAGGTTGAAGACGTGCTCGCGGCGGTGGCTCTGGGGCGAGCGAGCGCTCGGGGCTCGGCCTGCTCGAGGTAGCGGACGACGGCGAAGCTCCTTGACACGGCGAGGCGACGGTAGCTGCAACTACGACAGCGGGGAGCTCGCGGGTGCGTCGGCCATGGCGAGGGAGAGAGGCAGGGGAGAAGTGAGGTGTCGTGGCGGCCTGGGCGACGACACAGATGAATGTAAGAGCACCTATGCTGACCTGATCAGGTGATGTGACCGTGCCCAAGGTGGACTCCCTACAGAACTCACCTTTGCTAATTAATCGGGCTTCTCGCTGCTCCTGAGAATAGAGAAACGACACGCGAAGGACTCGGCGACTGTGCCAATTGCTCAACGATCTAGGATGTCCGGACAAGGAACAACTCCCTAGACCACGTACCAACACTCATAGAAACATCAAGAGGCATGACATCCTGGCAAACGGGGCGCAGAAGGTTCAAAGGAGAGCAGCGACGGGTGGTTGGCAATGGAATGGCGAACCAGCAGCCAGCTCACCATCACTCGGAGAAAAATTGGGGCCGAGGCAGACTTGACTCGGCTATGTATTCCTTGAAGATCTGGGTGCTCGGCAATTGAACTGCGGCCCAGCCTGCTATGCAACAACCAGGGTGGCATCAGAGTCGATGCAGACTGACGACCTTGCGGGAGGATGGCGGAACTTAAACACAAAGGCGCTATCCGCACAATTAGATCTAACGATTCTTTAACAGTTGCAGTATAACGGAGGGATGGTAATGTGGGAGATTAATGCTGCAGTTATATGCATTTGTAGCTATATTTGTGGCGGAAGAAGAGCTAAAGATGGGGATGAGAGTTGCATCATGGGGAAGATGACCGTACGTGTGGGAACCTCACACGCACGGGCTACCCTCGCCAACGCCCAGAAGGGGAATTGCACCGTCGCTGAGTACACCAGTAGGCTGATGTGGCATCCCGGCTCAGAGAAAACCGGAACGCCCCGTATTCCAGCCCAGAGATCGAGATGAAGTCTTCTGGAATACGGCACTGCTTAGTATAGAACAAACCAGCTCTCTATTACAACACGAATATGATTACACGGGTTCTGATATTACAATAAATCGGCACAGTGACACTACGCCAACACGGTTGCTCTATACAAGAAGCATAACAACTTGAAGCAGCGGAACAACGAACGGCTATGATGAACTCCAATCCACAGGGACTCTAGCTGGAACGTTTATCCTAGCTCGTGAACACAGGAACAACACCAAACAAGCAAACAATCCAGGCATGACCTGCAAACTGGCATGACACGCCAGGTCAGTACATTCAATGTACTTGCAAGCTCACAATAAACCAGAAGCATTCAAGACAAACAACAGCATGGTAATTACAGGTTAATCAGAAATTATCATGAAATCATCAAGATAACATAGCATGAACAACCTGAACATGATACAACTGGACAATATGAGCATGGCAAGAACATATAAATCTGATGATACTATCATGTAACATGATGACACTACATGCACCATTTATTTTGTTCGGGTTACCTCGTAACCATCACATGCATCACTTACCAACCTCGAACATTATACCATCGTCTCAGGATCAAATCAAGCTTGTTATAAACAATACCGTAGTAATCATCAAATGACATCTTTCCGGCGATCACAACCAACTTATCTCATCATCGAATCGGGGTTGTTATAATTAAGCACATTATTATTATTACTGTTGACTCATAGTGTGACCAACTATGAACTGGGCCCTTATCCGCGGGCACGGCTATCGATAGATTTAATATACACTCTGTAGAGGTAGCGCACTGTACCCACACTACGGAACCCATGGCCTCGTTCTCCCATTTGGGTGGACCAACGACATTCCAAAAAAAAGCGATCTACTGTCATGACACTCTCCCGGCCACTCCGACCAACTCCCTTTTGGGCTAAGTCCTGGGTGGCCCCGTGTCTACCAAAGACACAACGACCACCGTCGTGGCCAAACATAAACGCTCACAAACGAGCACCCGAATCCAATCAACAACAACGGGCACACAAGGTTATGTCTGCTTACCGGGCCAAGGTACCGCACGCCCATAACCTTCCCTCATTGGAGGCACCGGCGAGAGGCATGACAATAGACCCAGTTAGGACCTTCCCATAAAGGTAAACGTGGTTGCACTGGTCAGTTCGATATGGTGGTACCATGACTCACACAACATTTGTTCAAGTTCAATTTAATCCGGTTAAACTTGAATGCAAATATGCTGAGCCATGATAAAATACATGATGTAATTACAATGCATGAGCATGAATATCAACATAATCATGAGGAACAAAATAACTATCCACCATATCAGCAATGAATAATAAACATGGCATACTGACTAGCATGAACATCATAAGAATATACTTCTCCAAAACATAGCATGACTACTAACATCAACAATAAATATCATGCAAGAACATATCAACAATACCGACATGCAAGCATTTAACTAAATGGATGCAAAGGAACATGCATAAAAACGGTACTCGGGACAGACGGCAGTCATGCCCCGAAGACCTTCACCAATATAAACATGCACTACTAGCAAGCATAAACATATGAAAGGAATACTAGCAACTAGCATGGCACGATAAACAGGTGCATAACAACATAGCAAGAAAATAAACAATAATCCCGAAGCATTACCGAAACAACGATAATCATCTTTTTAAACAAACAAACATTTAATAAATATTCATGTTGGAAACCATGGCTACTGCATGACTATCATGCAAGTGGGTATTGTGGCTTGCCTGGGGTGACAGAGACTCCAGGAAGAAGTGCGTAATGATCGCGGAATGAATCGTCGGAAACAGTTCTCTCTCGGAAGGGGCTGTTTACGGCAAGGGCAAAGTGTTTATTTTCATAGTGTCAAACCATAGTGAAAATGATACCAGCAGAATGGGCTCGACGAGACGAAGACGTATCCTTTGGAATCACCTCACTCGGAGTTACGGTTGAAAAGTTGTGAAGGGTTGAACACCAGGGACCAATCTGTGAAATTTTTCATCACCAATGGGTCCCTGAGTGGATAAGACAGAAGCAGTTTTCAGAAAATACACTTTCTGAGAAAGAAAACGTAATCTGGTCCGAAGAAGGAAAGAAATACACTTTCACAAAATGAAAACGCCTTTCAAGAAGACGTTTCCACTTAAAAACAGATGGGCCCGGGGGTTGTGCCACTTACACGAGGGTCCCACGGGCAGGGGGCCAGGCGCTCGGTCGTCTTCTTCCTCCCGCTGCTGCGCCTCACATGAAGCAGAGCAGCCACAGAGGAGGGAAGAGGCCAAGGGGCCGGCCAGCTCCGCCCACCCCCGGCCAAGGCGAGGCCATCGGTGGATGCGACGGGACCTGGCGCGCCCGTGCCCGCGGTCGGCCAGCGCTGGGGCGGCATGGAGTGACGGCGATGGGAGGAGGGCGGGGAGGCAGAGGCGAGCCGCAGCGATGGGGCCGGCCGGCTCCAGCCGAACGGAGGGCACCTGTGGACTCGGGGAGGTGCGGTGGTTCCATTCAGAGGACTAGCTGGCGCCGGGGAGGAGTGGTGAGGAGGGGAGAGGTAGCGCCATGGATGTACAGAGAAGTACAGAGAGCTTCTGGACGGCGGGGCTCTCGGCGCTGCGGCCGCGCTGGCGAGGGGGCAAGGGGGTGGGGCGGCTCAGCGAGGCGAGGGGAACACGATAGACATGCTGGGTGGGTGAGAGGAGTCTTGGGTTGGATGGAACTAGGCCGAGGCCGAGGCGGCCATGGCGGTCACGAGCAAAAACAAGATGATCCCGAGGGCTCTGATGGTCTAGGAAGGGCGAGGAAGGGCTGGTGAGGTGCGGGGGACGTCAGGCACTCCTTATATAGACGACGAGGGAGGCGACGAGCACAATGGCCCGACCGTTCCAGAGCGCGCGCTGTGCATGACGCAAGTGCGGTCACCATGCGCACTGGTGCAAGCGGCAAGATTTGGCGTGGCCAGCCATGTCCAGTAGGTTTACCTAGGTGCCCTTAGTAGAAATGCAGAAATAAATTGATCCAGAGGCAAAGAAGAGATTGGCAGATAGCTCCATGGTAAAACAACATCAAGGTGTTTGTAACTTCCTATGGTTAAACCATCTGGGTAACTTGGTAGAAAGTTTGTCTAGCGATTATCTTACACGAAGGTGATTTAGATCACCAAAAACCAGACTAACATGAGGAGTTTAGCTTAGGGTTGCTGTAGAAAGTGCAAAACTAGCCAGAATTGGGGATGATGATGTTGCACTCACACACTTAAGTGTCATGAGCTGAAATTTGGTTTAGGGAGCTTATTTGAACATATTGAGCTGCTGTAGAAAGATCATGCCATTTGGAGTTACCAAAGTGGCACTTGCTTCACAACACCTCAATCTGGGCAGAATCTTGGAAACATTACTGAGGGTAAAAGGATAACTGTATTGAGCCAGAACTTGGTGAAGGAGGTATATGTAGATGTAAGAATGGCCTGGTAAATTGGTAGCTCAAATGAAGTAAGGTAAAATAGGGTTGCTTCACAAAGTGAAAATTTTACCAGAAACCAAGATTTGGAGCCGAGCTCACATAGATGATCTCATGAGCTCAAATTTGGTAGAGATGCATGATTTGATCAAATGAAGGATCTGACCAAGTTTCATCTCATTTGGACAAGCCTAGAATATACTTCCTTCACAAAGTTTCTTTCTGAACAGAAACTTTGAAAAATCACTAGAAAATAATTACTAGGCAAATGGGTGTGAATATTGGCACAGGGTAATGATATGTACATGAAAATATGTCCACCAAGTTTGAGGGCAATTGGGAAAAGATAAATAGCACTTGCTTCACAAAGTGCCATTTAGGGCAGAACAGGAAAATAATTATTGGAGGATTATTTTTGAACATGGCAATGAAATATTTTGCCACATTTGAGCAAGATATGATCCAAAAAATTTATGAAAAATTATTTGGGAATTTTTAGAATGACAGAGATATAGGTTGCTTCACAACCTAAGGCAAAAAGAATCATTCCTTTAATAAAAAAGGAATATTCCTTGGAAAAGAAATATTGGGTTGGGTCAAGGATGGAAATGACAGGGTCCTGGGACAGATATGAGGATGACAAGCCACTCTGGAAAGAAAGAAGAGGTCATCTTCTTCAGTTTCCAGACCACATAGCCACGGAAGAAAAGTCAGGCAAAAATCTCGGAAAATTCAAAGAAAAAGAAAGGGCCAAAAATGAGGCTGTGACAACTCTTCCCCCCTTAAAGAAATCTCGTCCTCGAGATTTGGTTGTTCATGGTTAAACAATTTTTCTGACTTGAATAAACCGTTTCCAATTCAGGTTTCTTTTATTCATAACATTTCCACTGAATTGGATCTGACTGACTATCTTGATCTGGGGTGGTTTGCTTTGTTGTATCTGACATTCTGACAGGACGTACCTTATATGTTCCCGCTTATACTGACCCAAATTTTCTTTCATATCTGTTGGCTGAGCTAGCATCCAAAATATTATTTTTACAGACATACCTGTCCTTCTTGATATTGATCCTTACTGGGAATGTTATCCTCGTATTGAGTACCGAGAATATTCGACGGAGTTGGGGAACATATCTTCCCGTGGAACAAAGAATCTCTTCTATCTAGGCACCGGATTTCTCGAATATAGGCATGCCTTCTGGTTCCAAAATAGTGAGGTGGAGCATACCTGTTTTTGCCGACGGATGCTGTCATCTTGCAGGAGTTTCTGACTTATCCTGACTGTCTTCTCAATTTAGAGTATCCAAGTTGTACCAAAGGTTTGACTGTCGGCTGTCGTGGCTGATAGAGAAATAAATGCACCATCCTCTGATGATAAAATTTGCAGTCTTGACTGGCGGTGACCTTGGCAAAGAATCCCATCCACACAGGCTATTCTTTTAATTGCTTCCCCTATGCGAGAGATAAAAATCCTCAAAGTTTATGTTTTCACATTGTTTCTTCATTGTGCCAGTATCTCCCTGGGAATAACAATCGGTGCGATGCTCCATCGCGGGTGTTGAGGTTAATATATTGAGTTGTCCATGAGTCTGACCGGACAGACTCGGGTATACAATGCTGACAGTTCTGAGCATACTGTGGACTGAGCGGGTTGCCTTGCTATGAGGTCCTTACCACAATGGAGTATATCTCTTAGGTGGATCTTTGCCGTGGAGTAAGACGGTTCTTGGGCATCCACATTTTTCACATAATAACCGACATACCTGTATTTTTGGTCTTGCTCTTTCATTATTATTTTCTTCATCTAGATCCTCAACTGAAAGAGCAGAGCCTTATATAGATCCTTGATTATTTTCGCGGCCCTGAATACGGTTACGTACAATACCTGGAAATCATACCTTCGTCTAGTTCATATTTTGAGCCTCAGTATATTTATCCGGCTCACGTGTGGTTATACAGATCTCAATACTGTTGGGAATTATGTTGGATAGTGACAGGGGTAATAACATCATATTGTTGGATGTGCGGGACTGATCTTGACAATGACTGCCAAGATTATTTTCTGAGTGTTATCCTTCCTTCAAGACTTGTTGATCATGGCATCACCCACTGGTTTTTGTTTCTTGAATAACCGATGAGATTGTCGGATGTATACCATGAATTTTTCCTTGTGCGAGAGACTTGGCGGCATACAGAATGAATTAACATATGATTCTCGAGGCATACGTCTGACCGATTTTTATTTCAGACCAACTGTTGCAGATCTTCCACTTGTAAAACGCTACCATATGCCGACAATTCCAAATCTAATGTCTTGTATTAGTGCCATACGGAAGAATACTGGGCAGCTTGCGTTCGGAAACCATCGGGGTGTCGTGGTGAGGAAGACTGAGTGGCTTATGCTCAAAGCCTTTGGTGGATATCTTCTGAAAGAAAAACGGGGTATCGTACCTCATAAGCTTCCCCCCTTAAAGACTTTGCTAGGGAAGACCCGGTACCTTATGCCTGAGGCTTTTGTAGTATGGGAATCCATTTATTTCTTACCGATGCAGACTGGGAACCTTATCTTTGTATACTTCGTCAGTAAATTTTTGAGATGGTTGGAACTGATTTTCTTGGTGATTGGACTGACATATATATATATATATATATGTGTGTGTGTGTGTGTGTGTGTGTGCGTGTGTGTGTGTGTGTGTGTGTGTGTGTGTGTGTGAGTCCGGCAACTGATTATTTGCATGGCAAAAATTGCCCAACTGTCCTTACTGAATTCACCGTGCATTTGGACTGACTTCTGAGTGTCGTAATGCTTTAAACTTGGCTTATGGCAGATTCAATCATTGCGTACGGACCATACCTTTGACTGGGAAGGCATTGTTGATCCATATTTGTTCTCTTGCTGATTTAATCATTGCTGCAATAAAGTGTATCTCTGACAGGTACTTGTTGCTGAAAGTCTGAGCAGAATATCCTTGTATTTAGACCGGATGTAATACAATGTTGTCGGTTGAAAATCTGAATTCCTTGGTGTATATCTATACTGCTCACGGCTTCTTCTGATCCGGTGTCAGTCGAGGAATAATTTCCATAAGGGGGTAACACCAAGGATTTAAAACAAAGAAGCAGGAGAAAACGATTTATTGCAACAAATCATACAGTAAACAAGCCACAAAGCTACTCCACACAGGCACACACAAGCATGATGCTATCGCAGATGCACAAACACTACACGAAGGATTACATCCTACGCTTGAGAAAACGCTCGCGAACTGACGAGGAAGCTAAGGGAGTAGCCAGTGGAATCGCTGACTCTGAAACTCCGGATGGACGAGGCGGAGGAGTTGGAGAAGCTGGCGGAGACTGAGGTAAAGCGACACCAAGCAATCTCCTAGCCCGAATGGCGTCTCGGACTAACTCGGAAATAAGAAGACACTCGGCCGTCATGTAACGAGACATGGCGGGGATAGCCAGGTCATCTTGAGGGTTGACAGAGGGAAATTGGATTCACCTAGGATTCTCGATGATGGTGGAACAATATTGATAAGCACGGTTCTCTTGCACCACGTTCTCTTGATGACGAAGACCGGTGACTCCTGCCATTGCGGCAAGCTGAACGACACGCTCAGGAGTAGCGCCGTAACCACCGTGGAAACTGTAGGTGCGCTTACCGACAGGAATCGGGGCTGACAGATGAACATGAGCAACATATTCCCGAATTCTTCCTCCAGCAGAAAACTGGAATACTTGATAATGAGGTGGATTTCCGAGGGGATAAATACTACGCCAAATGTCGCCAAGGAGGGTGGCAAAGCTGAGAGGTGTAGGAGTGGGACTGAACTCCATGGGAACAGCACCAGGAGCTAAGGGAAGGACACTGAACTCATGGAAGTTGACCGCCATCTACGCATGAAAACATGGGTTAAGGGTAACCGAAATAAGACTACATGCAGCAAACAAATGCAACAACCAAATGCATCAAGCAAGGGCAACAACCAGACCCTATACTACCGTTTTCTAACGTTCCAGCGGACTAGGACGCTCTACAGCCAGACCTGCTCTGATACCAAGCCTGTGGCACCCGGCTCAAAGAAAACCGGAACGCCCCGTATTCCAGCCCAGATATCGAGATGAAGTCTTCTGGAATATGACACTACTTAGTATAGAACAAACCAGCTCTCTATTATAACACGAATATGATTACACGGGTTCTGGTATTACAATAAATAACATCGGCACGGCGACACTACACCAACACGGTTGCTCTATACAAACTGGTAAATTGGCAGCTCAAATGAAGCAAGGTAAAATAGGGTTGCTTCAGAAAGTGAAAATTTTACCAGAAACCAAGATTTGGAGCTGAGCTCACATAGATGATCTCCATGAGCTCAAATTTGGTAGAGGTGCATGATTTGATCAAATGAAGGATTTGACCAAGTTTCATCTCATTTGGACATGCCTAGAATATACTTCCTTCACAAAGTTTCTTTCTGGACAGAAACTTTGAAAAATCACTATAAAATAATTACTAGGCAAATGGGTGTGAAAATTGACACAGGGTAATGATATGGACATGAAAATATGTCCACCAAGTTTGAGGGCAATTGGGCAAAGATAAATAGCACCCCGGATCAGAGCGACCGGTTTACCTTGCATTGCTAGCCCAGAGACCTTGTCTTCTGGCAACACACAACATCTTTGTACAGAAAACAACCGCTTTATTGATACTAGCGGACCAAAGTTTTACATTACAACGGGTAGTGAGGCCGAGAGGCACACACGGTGCGGCTGGACAATATGTACATTATTTAATGAACATAAAAGGCCTCGGACATAAACTACGCAGCAGCGGAACGATGTCGTAGCGGAACTCCATCTCACAGGGACACCGATGTGGACACGGTCTAGACTCAGACGGAACTCCTTTCCAGCGAAACTTTCCTGAAATCTGGCATGACACGCCAGGTCAATACTTTGAATGTACTTGCAAACTTACAGCAAAGCAAAATCATAATGACAAACAATATCATGATAATTACCAAATATTAAATATGCAACAACAAACTTAGATATATATTAACTAGCATGATGTGCTCATGCCTTTGCATAAATAAAACCTCGGTCTGACTTACTCATGGTGACTGTTTATAAACTATAAACTTGTTCATTGCAACAAGACATAAATCGTGACCTTTCCGGCGATCACCAACCTGATCATACTTGGTCTCAAACCATCTCGGTGGCTCTTCCACCAATTTGTTACAGTACCAAAATTTTAGAACTTAGTGAGCAAAATTTTATTATATGTTGACCCATGGTGTGACTTACTTTCGAGCGTGTCCGTGACCGTGGACTCGGCTATCGATAGATTAATTACACTCTGCAGAGGTAGTGCACTGTACCCACACCACGGAACCCATGGCCTCGTTCTCCCATTCGGGTGGACCAACGGCGTTCCGACAAAACCCTTCCATTGCCATGACACTCCCCCGGCCACTCCGACTCATTTCCCAATGGAACAGTCCTGGGTGGCCCTGTGCCTACCAAAGGCACACCGACCACCGTCGTGGCCAAACTGAAATTGTCCAAAACGGGGACTCGGTACCATAAAATTAACAACGGGCACACAAGGTTATGTCTTCTTACCGAGCCAGGGTACTGCATGCCCATAACCTTCCCTATCTGGAGGTACCGACAGGAGGCATGACAATGGACAGAATAAAGACCTTCCCATAAAGGCAAATGTGGTTGGACTGAAAAAGACTCGATTCAGTGGCACCATGACCCGGTCAACAATTTATTCAAGTTGAGTTATTAACAGTTTCAACTTAAAGAAGAAATAAATAACCAGTGTCATACAATGCCATGAAATGCAATATACCAAAATGCGTCACATAAATAAATACAATGCCATACAAAAGTATAACTGGGTCAACTTTACTTTTATGAACATCACAAGTTCACTATTATTCTGGTTATGATTTACTTTCAATTGAAAACAATATTTATCCTAAGAAAATATTATCATAATTACTTATGTAAAAGAAAGTGACTTCACATATACATAACCATAATCAATCTCAAGATCCAAACTTACTTTTGACTATCTTAATAACTTAAACCAAACTCCAACTTTCTATAAACTGAATGAAACAAATAAATACAGCAACGAACAAAAATTATTTAATAAAATAATTATATGCATAAATTAAATCATTTGTTCAAGTTGGAAAAATCACAAATATTGAAATGGCACTATGAAAATGTTGATGTGGCTTGCCTTAGTTCAAATGAGGCTCACAAGCCTCCTGGTGATCCTCAAGACAAGTTTCCTCTTCTGAAAATAAATAGAAGTACAAAAAAGAAAATATCAAGAATCATTCAGAAATTCACCATAAAATCTACATAGCACCAAATGGTCTCATTTTTGGTGTGCCGCAAGATCTCTTTACAAAGAACACAATGCAAAAAGAATCAATTCATTTAGACTTATGGTTAAAAAGTTATTGCAGTTTGACGTTCTTTGGAATATATTTAAATTTAGAAATTTAAATAAACAGAATAGGGGGGGTGACGTCGAAGGCGTAAAAGCCCAGAGCGCCACCACTCATACTGCTTCGCGCGGGTACGGAGAGGCTGACTAGCGGGCCCCGCTAGTTAGGTGAGAGGGAGAGAGGGGGAAGAGCAGAGGTGGCCGCTGCTTCGCCGGAGCGCACGCCGGCGACGCTGCTCCTTGGCCCAAATGGAAAGGATAGATCGACGGAGGGGGTCGAGCCTGTCCGTACCCGTAGGGTAGCTAGAGGTGGACGGATGGCGTCGGAACAGAGCTCGGAGGCGGAGGCAGAACAGGGGAGTCGCCGGAGTTGAAGAAGACGGCGAGAAACGGCGTCTCCAGCAGCTCCAGCTAGGTGGAGTGGCTCTACCAGAGAGTGGCGGAGGCTCTGGTAGGGTCGCCTTGGACGGAGAGGGTCTGGAGCTACCTCGACGACCCGAGGGGGATCGCCGGTGAGCTCGAGCTCAGGGACGGTGGCCTGAGGCCTGCCCAGCCGGGCCACAGGGTTCTACACGATCTGTGGTTGTGTGGGAGTGGAGCTGGGTGCTCAGAGCGGCTGTGAGAGGGCCTATATATAGGCGAACCGAGAGGGGGGAAACGGGGCTCCGCCGGTGACACCTGGCTGCGCCCGGCGACGAAATGGCGTCAGTGAGAGGGGGAAGAAGGCGACGGAGTCACGCGGGAGCTGTGGCCGGACGGGGACGAGCACAGGGTCGCTGGGGTGGCGACGAGCATAGTGCGCACCGCACTGTTGCCTTGAACGGACCGCGCCCGTGCTCGCTGCGGCGAGCTCCGACGTCGGCGAGTGCCAGAGGGGGACTGTGGAGATGAAGACGATGATGGTGGCGCGGTTTGTCACGCTTGGGCAGGCGCGGAAGCGAGCACGCTCTCTACAGAGCACTCGGCGACATCCAGAGCGCGCCGACAGACTGCCATGGCATGGTGTACACGCGTGGTCACCGCGCGAACTATGCCTACTGGCTGACTTGGTGCCAAAATTCATGTCTGGCGTGTCGTTCGTGGTAGATAGGAGAGTTACCCGTGGTTGGTTTGATTCCAGACTCAGTCGAAAGAAAGTAACACGCATGGTAAGTTTCTGGACAGAAACTTTGAGAGCTTACTGAGGTACAATGGTTAATAGTTGGAGGCTATGCTTTGGAGGCTAGTCAAGAGTTACTAAGGTGAAGATGCACAAGGAGTTTCAGAAGAAGTGGAGCAAGAAAAATGGTAGTTCCTGTAGAAACTACCATTTCTGTCCAGAATAGAAAAGATTTTCTGTAGCAAAAATATTCCAAAAAAGTAGTGCAATATTTTTTCTCAGGAAGGTGTCTTAGGGTCCAAAGAATATTTAGGAATTTCTCATAATTTTTTGAGCCATAAAAATAGGGGTTGCTTTGGAGCACAAAGGATTTAGCTAGGGTTTTGGGAAGAAAAGTGAATATTTTTCAAATAAGAAAAATATTCCATGAAGTATATTAGAGTGGTCCAGAGGGAAAAAATAGTTTGAGATGGATAGGAGGCATTTGGGTAAATGTCAAGGGTACCCAAGTGTGTAAGTCCATATGAAATGATTCAAAAATCCCAAGATTTAAAATAAATTCAAATAAAGATCTGGTAAATAAAAGAGGGCAAAAATCAGGCTGTCACAAAGCCTGTGGCACCCCGGCTCAGAGAAAACCAGAACGCCCCGTATTCCAGCCCAGAGATCGAGATGCAGTCTTCTGGAATACGACACTTCTTAGTATAGAACAAACCAACTCTCTATTATAACAGAATGTGATTACACGGGTTCCGATATTACAATGAATAACATCGGCACGGCGACAGTACGCCAACATGGTTGCTCTATACAAGCATCATAACAACTTGAATCAGCGGAACAACTACTGGCAGCGGAACAACGAACGACGATGATGGACTCCAATCCGCAGGGACTCTGGCTGGAACGTTTATCCTAGCTCGCGAACACGGGAACAACACCAAACAAGCAAGCAATCCAGGCACGACCTGCAAGCTGGCATGACACGCCAGGTCAGTACATTGAATGTACTTGCAAGCTCATAATAAACCAGAAGCATTCAAGACAAACAACAACATGGTAATTATAGGTTAATCAGGAATTATCATGAAATCATCAGGATAACATAGTATGAACAACCTGAACATGATACATCTGGACAATATGAGCATGGCATGAACATATAAATCTTAAGATACTAGCATGCAACATGATGACACTACATGCACCATTTATTTTGTTCGGGTTACCTCGTAACCATCACATGCATCACTTACCAACCTCGAACATTATACGATCGTCTCAGGATCAAATCAAGCTTGGTATAAACAATACCGTAGTAATCATCAAATGACATCTCTACGGCTATCACAACCAACTTATCTCATCATCGAACCAGGGTTGTTGTTATTAAGCACATTATTATTTTACTGTTGACTCAAAGTGTGACCAACTACGAACTGGGCCCTCATCCGCGGGCACGGCTATCGATAGATTTAATATACACTCTGTAGAGGTAGCGCACTGTACCCACACTACGGAACCCATGGCCTCGTTCTCCCATTCGGGTGGACTAACGGCATTTCGACAAAACCAATCTAATGTCATGACACTCTCCCGGCCACTCCGACCAACTCCCTTTTGGGCTAAGTCCTGGGTGGCCCCGTGTCTACCAAAGACACAACAGCCACCGTCGTGGCCAAACATAAACGGTCCCAAACGGGGACCCGGATCCAATCAACAACAACGGGCACACAAGTTTATGTCTGCTTACCGGGCCAAGGTACCGCACGCCCATAACCTTCCCTCGTTGGAGGCACCGACGAGAGGCATGCCAATATATCCAGTTAGGACCTTCCCATAAAGGTAAACGTGGTTGCACTAGTCAGTTCGATATGGTGGCACCATGACTCAGACAACAGTTGTTCAAGTTCTATTTAATCCGGTTAAACTTGAATGCAAATATGCTGAGCCATGATAAAATACACGATGTAATTACAATGCATGAGAATGAATATCAACATAATCACGAGGAACAAAATAACTATCCACCATATCAACAATGAATACTAAACATGGCATACTGACTAGCATGAACATCATAAGAATATACTTCTCCGAAAGATAGCATGACTACTAACATCAACAATAAATATCATGCAAGAACATATCAACAATACCGACATGCAAGCATTTAACTAAATGGACGCAAAGGAACATGCATAAAAACGGTACCCGGGACAGACGGCAGTCATGCCCCGAAGACCTTCACCAATATCAACATGCACTACTAGCAAGCATAAACATATGAAAGGAATACTAGCAACTAGCATGGCACGATAAACACATGCATAACAACATAGCAAGAAAATAAACAATAATCCAGAAGCATTACCGAAGCAACGATAATCATCTTTTTAAACAAACAAACATTTAATAAATATTCAAGTTGGAAACCATGGCTACTGCATGACTATCATGTAAGTGGGTATTGTGGCTTGCCTGGGGTGACGGAGACTCCAGGGAGAAGTGCGGAACGATCGCGGAAAGAATCGCCGGAAACAGTTCTCTCTCAGAGGGGGCTGTTTACAGCAAGGGCAAAGTGGTTATTTTCACGGTGTCAAACCATAGTGAAAATGGTACCAACAGAACAGGCTCGACGAGACGAGTACATGGGCTTTGGAATCACCTGATTCGGAGTTACGGTTGAAAAGTTATGAAGGGTTGAACACCAGGGACCAATCTATGAAAATTTTCATCACCAATGGGTCCCTGAGTGGATAAGACAGAAGCAGTTTTCAGAAAATACGCTTTCTGAGAAAGAAAACATAATCTGGTCTGAAGAAGGAAAGAAATACGCTTTCACAAAATGAAAACGCCTTTCAAGAAGACATTTCCACTTAAAACAGATGGGCCCGAGGGTTGTGCCACTAACGGGAGGGTCCCACGGGCAGGGGGCCAGGCGCTCGGTCGTCTTCTTCCTCCCGCTGCTGCGCCTCATGTGAAGCAGAGCAGCGATAGAGGAGGGAAGCGGCCAAGGGGTCGGCCAGCTCCGGCCACCCCTGGCCAAGGCGAGGCTACCGGCAAATACGGCGGGACCTGGCGCGCCCATGCCCGCGGTCGGCCAGCGCTGGGGTGGCCTGGAGTGCGGCGACGAGAGGAGGACGGGGAGGCTGAGGCGAGCCGCGGCGATGGGGCCGGTCGGCTCCGACTGTCTCCGGCCGAACGGAGGGCACCGACGGACTCGGGGAGGTGCGGTGGTTCCATTCAGAGGACTAGTTGGCGCCAGGGAGGAGTGGAGAGGAGGGGAGAGGTGGCGCCATGGATGTACACAGAAGTACAGAGAGCTTCTGGACGGCGGGGCTCTCGGCGCTGCAGCCGCTTCGACGAGGGGGCAAGGGGGTGGGGCGGCTCAGCAAGGCGAGGGGAACACGATGGACATGCTGGGTGGGTGAGAGGAGGCTTGGGTTGGCCGGAACTAGGCCGAGGCCGAGGCGGCCATGGCGGTCACCGGCGAAAAGAAGATGATCTCGAGGGCTCTGATGGTCGAGGAAGGGCGAGGAAGGGCTGGTGAGGTGCGGGGGAGGTCGGGCACTCCTTATATATGCAAGGAGGAGACTCTGGACGATCACAAACGAGCTCCAACAGTGCACTAATGGAGGTCAGAGGCGGTTCATGGCAGTGGCACTATTGTGACGGCGCACTGCTGGCGAGCGACGATGAAGCAGTGACTCAGGTAGGTGCAGACGAGCACGGGGGCGCTCCTGGACAAGGTTGGAGGCCGAGACGAGGAGGGAGGCGACGAGCACAGCGGCCCGACCGTTCCAGAGCGCGCGATGTGCATGACGCAGGTGCGGTCACCATGCGCACTGGTGCAAGCGACGAGCTTTGGCGTGGCCAGCCATGTCTAGTAGGTTTACCTAGGTGCCCTTAGTAGAAATGCAGAAATAAATTGATCCAGGGGCAAAGAAGAGATTGACAGATAGCTCCATGGTAAAACAACATCAAGGTGTTTGTAACTTCCTGTGGTTAAACCATCTGGGTAACTTGGTAGAAAGTTTGTCTGGCGATTATCTTACACCAATGTGATTTAAATCACCAAATACCAGACTAACAGGAGGAGTTTAGCTTAGGGTTGTTGTAGAAAGTGCAAAACTGGCCAAAATTGGGGACGATGATGATGCACTCACACACTTAAGTGTCATGAGCTGAAATTTGGTTTAGGTGGCTTATTTGACCATATGGAGCTTCGGTAAAAAGATCATGCCATTTGGAGTTACCAAAGTGGCACTTGCTTCACAACACTCCAATCTAGGCAGAATCTTGAAAACATTACTGAGGGTAAAAGGATAACTGTATTGAGCCAGAACTTGGTGAAGGAGGTAGATGTAGATGTAAGAATTGCCTGGTAAATTGGCAGCTCAAATGAAGCAAGGTAAAATAGGGTTGCTTCACAAAGTGAAGTTTTTACCAGAAACCAAGATTTGGAGCTGAGCTCACATAGATGATCTCCATGATCTCAAATTTCGTAGAGATGCATGATTTGATCAAATGAAGGATCTGACCAAGTTTCATCTCATTTGGACATGCCAAGAATATACTTCCTTCACAAAGTTTCTTTCTGGACAGAAACTTTGAAAAATCACTGGAAAATAATTACTAGGCAAATGGGTGTGAAAATTGGCACCGGCTAATGATATGGACATGAAAATATGTCCACCAAGTTTGACGGCAATTGGGCAAAGTTAAATAGCACTTGCTTCACAAAGTGCCATTTAGGGCAGAACAGGAAAATGATTATTGGAGGATTATTTTCTACATGGCAATGAAATATTTTGCCCCATTTGAGCAAGATATGACCCAAACAATTTATGAAAATTTATTTGGGAATTTTTAGAATGACAGAGATATAGGTTGCTTCACAACCTAGGGCAAAAAGAATCATTCCTTTAATAGAAAAGGAATATTCCTTGGAAAAGAAAAATTGGGTTGGGTCAAGGATGGAAAATGACAGGGTCTTGGGATAGATATGAGGATGACAAGCCACTCTGGAAAGAAAGAAGAGGTCATCTACTTCAGTTTCCAGACCACATAGCCACGGAAAAAGAAAAAGAAAGGGCCAAAAATCACGCTGTGACAGCTGAAGGGGTTGACTCATGAGATGGCGTCCGCCGCCAAGAAGCTTGACGACAAGGACATGGTCTCATACATCCTCAGAGGCCTCAACTTCGACTTCAACCCCCTAGTCTCAGCCATCTATCCTCGCACGGAGCCCATCATCGTCTTTGAGCTCTACTCCCAACTTTTGGCGCTCGAGTTGCGCCTAAACCTGCAACAGGGAGGCGTTGGATCTCACTCCTTCGCGAATGCAGCAGGCCGTTGCAAGGGTGGCAAGTGATGGAAATATGCCCTAGAGGCAATAATAAAGTTGTTATTATTTTATATTTCCTTATTCATGATAAAGTTTTGTTATTCATGCCAGAATTGCATTGACCAGAAACTTAAATACATGTGTGAATACATGAAAAATACCGTGTCCCTAGTAAGCCTCTACTAGACTAGCTCATTGATCAAAGATGGTTAAGTTTTCCTAACCATAGACATGAGTTGTCATTTGATAATGGGATAACATCATTAGGAGAAGGATGTTATGGACAATACTCATCCGTTAGCTTAGCATTTGATCGTATAGTTTATTGCTACTGCTTTCTTATATGTCAAATATATATTACTTTGACTATGAGATCATGCAACTCCCAGATATCGGATGAATGCCTTGTATGCTATCAAACGTCACAACGCAATTGGGTGATCATAAAGATGCTCCAAAGGTGTTTGTTGAGTTGGCATGGATCGAGATTAGGATTTGTCACTCCGAGTATCGGAGAGGTATCTCTGGGCCCTCCCAGTAATACACATCATAAGAAGCCTTGCAAGAAAA
Organism: Secale cereale; assembly: GCA_902687465.1. Lineage (NCBI taxonomy): Eukaryota > Viridiplantae > Streptophyta > Magnoliopsida > Poales > Poaceae > Secale > Secale cereale. The sequence continues at coordinate 472,998,475 of LR738710.1, read as the reverse complement.
ATGCCTAATGAGTTAGTTGCAAGATTATGTATTATGGAACGAGTAAATAGACTTGCTAGTACCGAGATTGAACTAGGTATAGAGATACCGACGATCGAATCTCGGCAAGTAACATACCGACAGACAAATGGAATTGCATATGTTGTCATAATGGTTTGACCGATAAAGATCTTCATAGAATATGTAGGAACCAATATGCGCATCCAGATTCCGCTATTTGTTATTGAACGGAGAGGTTTCTCGGTCATATCTACATAGTTCTCGAACTCGTAGGATCTGCACACTTAATGTTCGATGACGATATATATAGTATTATATGAGTTATGTGATTTGGTGACCGAATGTTGCTCGGAGTCCTGGATGAGGTCATGGACATGACGAGGAGTCTTGAAATGGTCGAGAGGTAAAGATTGATATATAAGACGATGATATTCGAACACCGGAATGGTTTCAGAGTACACCGGGTAGCCATTGAGTCACTGGAAGGAGTTCCGGACACCCCCGGTAGGTATATGGGCCTAATGGGCCAGGGGGACAGATCAGCCCACACGGGGCTGGTGCGCCCCACTACCTTGCCGGCCAGCCCTAGGGAATGAAAGGGAGGGGGCTTGCCCCTCCTGCCTTCCCCTTCTCATGGGAGAAAGGATAGGGGGCGCCTCCCTCCCCTGCCTTTTCCCCGCTCACCTAAAAGGAAAGGGGGGCACACGGCAGGAGCCCTAGGGCTGGCCACCAACCCTAGAGGTGCGCCTGGATGCCTCCCTCTCCCCCGCCTATATATATATATATATATATATATATATATATATATATATATATATATATATATATATATATATATATATATATGGAGGGGGCACCACATAGAAGGCCAGAACATTGTCTTAGCCATGTGCGGCGCCCCCGTCCACCGTTTACTCCCTTGGTCATATTTTCGTAGTGCTTAGGCAAAGCCGTGCGGAGATCATGTCACCATCACTGTTGCCACGCCATCATGCTTTCTGAACTCATCTACTACCTCGCCGTCTTGCTGGATCAAGAAGGCATGGACGTCACCGAGCTGAACGTGTGATGAACGCAGAGGTGCCGTATGTTCAATACTCGATCGGTTGGATTGTGAAGAAAGTTCGACTACATCAACCGTGTTGTCAAACGCTTCCGCTTACGGTCTATGAGGGTACATAGACAAACTCTCCCCCTCGTTGCTATGCATCTCCATGGATAGATCGTTGCGTGTGCATAGAATTTTTTTGTTTTCCATGCTACATTTTCCAACGGTGGCATCATGAGCCAGGTCTATGCGTAGATGATATGCACGAGTAGAACACAAAGAGTTGTGGGCGGTGATGGTCATACTTCTTACCACCAACGTCTTATTTTGATTTGGCGGTATTGTAAGATGAAGCGGCCCGAACCAATCTTACATGTCCACCTACATGAGACCGGTTCCACCGACAAACATGCAACTTGTTTTGCATAAAGGTGGCTGGCGGGTGTCTATTTCATCTACTTTAGTTGAATTGAATTTGAGTGCGGCTGGTCCTTGAAGAAGATTAAACCAATAAAATTGATAAATCACCATTGTGGTTTTTACCGTAGGTAAGAATGGTTCTTGGTAGAAGCCTGTAGCAGCCACGTAAAACTTGCAACAACAAAGTAGAGGACGTCTAACTTGTTTTTGCAGGGCATGTTGTGATATGATATGGTCAAGACGTGATGATTTATATGTTCTTGTATGAGATGATCATGTTTTTTAGTATCGACAACCGACAGGAGCCTTATGGTTGTCTCTTAATTATCGTATGAAATGCAAGCGCCATGTAATCGCTTTACTTTATCGCCGTGAGTTAGCAATAGTTGTTTAAGCAATAGTTGGCAAGACGACCATGACGCAACAATGGAGATCAAGGTGTCGAGCCGGTGACGATGGAGATCATGACGATGCTTTGGAGATGGATATCAAAAGCACAAGATGATGATGGTCATATCATGTCACATATTTTGACTGCATGTGATGTTTATCCTTTATGCATCTTATTTTTCTTAGAACGGCGGTAGCATTATAAGATGATCCCTTCACTAAGTTTCAAAATAATAGTGTTCTCCCCAAGTATGCATCGTTGCTAAAGTTCGTCGTTTCGAAGCACCTCATGATGATCGGGTGTGATAGACTCTACGTTCACATACAACGGGTGTAAGACAGTTTTGCACATGCAAAATACTTGAGTTAAATTTGACGAGCCTAGCATGTACAGACATGGTCTCGGAACACTAGAGACCGAACATGAGTCATAAAGTAGATATGATCAACATAGATATGTTCACCATTGATGACTAGCCCATTTCACGTGATGATCGGACATGGGTTAGTTGATTTGGATCATGTATCACTTAGATAACTTGAGGGATGTTAATTTAAGTGTGAGTTCATTAGTAATTTGATTAATTGAACTTTATTTATCATGAACTTAGTACTGATAGTATTTGCATATCTATGTTGTAGATCAATGGCCCGTGCTACCATTCCCTTGAATTTTAATGCGTTCCTAGAGAAAGCTAAGTTGAAAGATGATGGTAGCAACTACACGGACTGGGTCCGTAACTTGAGGATTATCCTCATTGATGCACAGAAGAATTATGTTCTTGATGCACCGCTAGGTAATGCACCTACTGCAGGAGCTAATGCAGATGTTGTGAACGTTTGGCAAGCTTAGTCTGATGACTACTCCATAGTTCAGTGTGCCATGCTTTACAGCTTAGAACTGGGACTTCAAAGACTTTTTGACCGTCATGGAGCATATGAGATGTTCCAGGAGCTGAAATTGATATTTCTCTACTCCTAATGTCTGAGTTGGTAGGATTGCGTCCATGGCTTTTTTTCGTCCCACCACTTTCGTCCGGGTTTTTTCGTCTGGTTTTTTTTCATCTGGTTTTTTCGTCCCCTCCCACCACCCCCACACAGGCACTAAAAAGTAAAACCTAGCCTGCACAAACCACCGCTCCTCTAGATCCACGTACTTGCTTGCTCCCTCAATCCCGAGCTATCCCTAGGTCATCTCTCCGTCTCCAATCGCCGTAGCCGCCATCGGACCCCAATGGACGACGTTGACGCCGCCGCCGCCGCCACCGATCCCCGCGGACGCCGCAGACGCCGCCGACCAGTGCAGAGTGCGATCGCTTCGCTTGAGGTCGCCTATCATGGCTGCCACCAGTGTCGGCGAGAACGACTCTCTGATGTCACCTGAGGACTCCACGGGTGATTTTCTATACTGCTTCGTGAGTCGTGAGTCTATATAAGCTGCTTCGTGCATGTGGTTTGTACATCTGTTATGGTCGACGAAATCACCTCTGTTCAGCTTCTCTACTAGCTATCTCTTATTGTTCATTATTTTCAGTATCGCCTAGGCTGGGAGAGGTTAAGATCAACCTGGACGGCACTGGTGTTGCAAACTACAACACATGGATACCGTTCTTGGATTACATGCTTGATGTCAGTATGGTTTACTCCTCATGTCAGTAGTTGTGGATTCATGATTTTTGTAGACAATATATCTTCCATTTTTTCAAAAAAATGCGTAGATATTTTTTAACCTAGGTTATTTTAAAGCAAGAATGTGATTTCTATGCCATCTGTGTGAAGAAGACAAAAAAATCTTAACTCGAACCCACGAAATGGCAGGCAGTGTTCTGAATTTGTGTTGGTGAAAACCTTTATATGGAGGGCATTCTAACTTTAGGTGCCTATAAGAGCATGATTAGTATAATTGGGGTGCATAGTTGCATACACGACTGTTACAGTTGATATTGTAGAAAAGTCCGCTGCCTTTCAAGTTGCACGTGTTATAGGTGATGTGAGCAATTGAGATCGGAATTCCATTTGATTTTTCTTTCCGAAGTGTGATGGGATCCATGCAAAATTGTTACTATTCTTCTTATTCTTAACGAATGTTTGTAGATCTATTTAATGGGTTTAAAACTGATCTTATGTTGAGCAATTGGGAGGGTCCCGTCATCTTCGGCGTATGTTCAATTGCTCACACCCTTTCCATTTGTAGATATGTTTAATGGGTTTAAAACTGATCTTATTAGGTGGAAGCTGATTCACTTATGTTAGTAATGTCTGCTAATTTTAGTCTTGGGGGGAATTAGAGGATTGAGTAGGCTTGCCCTCAAATCTAATTGTTTTTAGATTTTAGTGCCCACGAATGTATCAAAAGAATGTAGCTGCAAGCTGGAAAAGTTATGTCAACTGTACTTTAGATGAACACGAACACATCTTTGTTTCAAGAATGTTGCCATCTTGCTTTATGCAAAATGAACTATTGTACTTTGTAAAACTAAAATTTGTGCAATGGTTATTGACTACCAATTTTTGATTAAAGGCTTTCTATTTTGTTTCTCTCCTTTGAACAATAATGAAGATGATTCTGCGCAATTATTTGAGTTGATTCATCATGGCTTATTTTTTTATTGTCATATGCAGTACAAAATATCAAAGTTCTACATTTACTGCCTGCGATACATAAATATATCTTGGAAGTGCATTTGCATCTTATATGGAGAGAAAAACAGTTGCATAAATGCAACGAGTAAAAGCCTAGAAAACTTTAATTCTGCCCTGCTATTTTTTTAGCACTTATGGGAATTCAGAATGTAGACATTGTTTTCTTGTAGTGTAACCAAAGTCTATGGACCTGTAAAAGGGTCTTGCTGCATATGGTCATTGTTGTATTGCATGGAAGGACCGAATGGAGAGCTCAAAGCAGAATCATAGGAGATGCTGCACAATATGAGGAATGATGGTAAATGCTTGAACTGTGATGACGATGATTCCCGATCTCACCATTACTATATTCTCATCAAGGTAACCTGTAATTTTTGCCATGTCATGGATTTTCTATTGTGAGGGGTGTCTTTCATGAAGAATGTGATTTCTGCATGATACAATGTTGTTAGAACGCGAAGATTCTATGCAAGGACTGACATTTAAGAAGGATGTAGTAACACGTAAACCTTGATGAATATTTTAACTTTCCGTGAGGATCTTTTCATTCAGCACATACATATGTTGAGTTCTTCTTGTTTTTAGAAGTAAGAGGTGCATCATGTCGGACGTCCTGGCGGGAGTAGTTGAGGAGTGGATCTCCCTAGCGATTTGGATGTACAGGGTTTATGATACATAGACCTCTTTTGTACTGACTACTAGGTTTTCTCCTTCAGGTGCCTTGATCTTCCAGGATTTCAGAGAGTATGGACCACCGTACAGCCAAAGAAGATGCCATTCTTGACAGTCGTTATCCTTGGTGTGTTGCTGATCTGTGCACTGCGAAGACCTCGATCTGACCATTGTAGGGGCCTTCTGATCAATTGTCCGCAGTCGTTAGAATATGTTTCTCCATGCCCGTTTTGTCGCTCAAATTTCTAATTTTATCTAGGTAGGAGTTCTGATGTATTTACTCTTCTCCATCATGCATTCTGAGGGTAGAATTCCATGGTAGTTCTCCAAAGCTACTTGGCAATAAAATGATTGCACTTCTCTACTGACCAGTTATGAGATTTTTGTGCACCATGTTTTGTTGATTCACCTAATGCAAGAAGTAGTCATTTATTAGAAAACATGTTTCCTGAAGGACAAGAACGTAAATTGAACGTGTGTATTATTTTTATTTCTTGTTAAAAAGGTTTAGATGTAAAATACAAGTTGTTCAAGGTGGGGGAACAATAAATTGGATGGTATTGCATTGAATTTAATTCAGTTTAGAGAAAAATGTTTAGTGTCATATTTCTATTATTTTTTCATTTGCTTTCCACATGATTACTAATTAAAGAACTCCTTACATTTAGAATTATAAGATGTTCTAATGTTTTTCTGATTCGGATGTATATAGACGTATTTTAATGTGCTTTCTCACTCATTCGGTATGTATGTAGTCCGTATTGAAATATCTTATAATGGTGATGGAGGGTTTACTATACTGGAATATGTGCCAGATAGAGTCACCTCCACGGAGCCTGATGAGCTTGCTGATAAGATGGGTTCAAGCATGGCCGATTTGTTGCGAGCAAAATCATGGGCATGCCCAACTATCCTCCTTCAGGGTGCCTTGAATATTTGGCCAGTTTGGTCAGTCCACTCCTCTAATCTTTTGCTTGGACTTCCTTTTTTGATCAGTTTTGTCGACTCATCTAATCTTTGTACTGTTTTTTAATGTTAGTTCTTACGACATAATTTTTGACGTGTTGCGAACAAAGGATCAACCGAATGGAGCAACGATCAGAAGAAAGAGACCAATTTTTCAATTGAAAGCCTTGCCCACGGTAAGAAATATCAAATTGGAATCAAGTAACAATACTCTATTGTCCATATCAAAGACCAATTAATTGCATTTTGTTTTTTCTATCGTTGTACAAGAGTATTTGCTTCTCTTAAAAATAATGTAAGTTGCTAGCTTCATGTTTGGCTCATCGATTCTTTTAATTGTGTGGTATGTTGTCAAATTTTTGTTGTTTAGTTTATGTTTTTGTCGTAACATCAGCCTTCCATATGACTAATTGATGTTTGGATGCAATACAAAATAGAGGGCATGCACTCAGATAGATTTGGTATCAAAATATTCTGAAGATATGGAGCCATCACCTGCTGCTTGTTCATTCACTTGTTGATGAACTCGCCGCCTTGCTAGAAGCAACTAGAAGACATGGATCCATTAGGGAAGAGTAGAGGAAGACCATTGCTACCTCTTGAGCTTGTGTTGTATTCCCTCGAAGAGGAAAGGGAGATGCAGCACAGTAGTGTAAGTATTTCCCTCAGTTTTTGAGAGCCAAGGTATCAATCCAGTAGGAGACCACGCGCCAGTCCCTCGCACCTGCACAAACAAATAAGAACTTCGCAGCCAACGCGATAAGGGGTTGCCAATCCCTGTACGGTCACTTACGAGAGTGAGATCTGATAGAGATGATAATTTATATTTTTGGTATTTTCGATATAGAAAGAGAAAGTAAAGAAAGCAAATAAACAACGGCGACAGAAATTGGCTAGTTGACGGGAAAGTAATATGGTAAAGATAGACCCGGGGGCCATAGTTTTCTCTAGTGGCTTCTCTCATGATAGCGATATTCTACGGCGGGTAAATAAATTATTGTCGAGCAATTGATAGAAAAGCGAATAATTATGAGACTATCTAGGCATCATCATTGTATATAAGCATCACGTCCAAGACAAGTAGACCAACTCCTGCCTGCATCTACTACTATTACTCCACACATCGACCGCTATCCAGCATGCATCTACTTTGTATTGAGATCCAGAGAGAGAGAAGAAGCCATCTAGATACTAGCTATGGACCCGAAGTTCCGTGGTAAACTACTCACAACTCATGGTGAGGGCGATGATGATGATGATGAAGGCCTCCGTGATGGATCCCCCTCTCGGAACAGGCTCCAAGATGGGATCTCCACGGGAACAGCAGCTATAGCGGTGGAATTAGGGTTTTCTCTCTGCATGGAGTTTCTGGGGTACGTAGGTATATATAGGAAGAAGAGGGGCACCGGGGGCCACATGGGCTGCCCTCGAGACAGGGGGGCGCGCCCCCCACCCTCGAGGGTGGCCCCCTATCCTCTGGCTTGGCCCTGAAGTCTTTCGTGCGTGATTTCCTCCAAAAATATCTCCTGCGAAGGTTTCATTCCGTCTGGACTCCGTTTGATATTCCTTTTCTGCAAAACCCTGAAATAGGCAAAAAACAGCAATCTGGACTGGGCCTTTGGGTTAGTAGGTTAGTCCCAAAAATGATATAAAAGTGAATGATAAAGCCCATTAAACATTCAAGACTTCATTGTGTATCAACCATCGTAAGGAGGATGCATAAAGTAGTGGCAGCAGCAGGTAGCCTTCTAATCCAACATTGTTCATTAGAAGATTGTTGTTGCGAGAGCATAAAAAGTTGGTGCTGGAAGTTCCAACGAGTAACTTTTCCTGCAAGAATCTAGCAAGAGTGAACTAGCAATGATAAATCATGTGTATTGTTCCTCCATTGGTTAATTTAAAAGTTTATTTTGCAGTTGTAAACTTGGCATGATCTTTTCTTGCCTCTTCTCCATAGGATTTGCTACAAGTAAATTGATTTCACTGGTAATATTTATGTCCCCATTGCATGTTGGCTGTGCCTTCTTGGCTTCGGGGGCATCACAGTGAAGAGACATTAGATCTACCTTCTTGGCTCGCGGGGCGTCACGGTAAAGAGACATTAGATCTGCCTTTTTGGCTCGGGGGGCATCACGGTTGGCGTACACCTCCCCCTTATGGTGATGGTGGATCAACACCAACACGGGGGAGGGGATCAGGGTGGAGAGTGGGACGGTTGGCGTGGCGAATAACATAGGGCTCCATGGCGAAGGTGAGGTGGGCGTCATCTGGTTTTAAAGGGTAAAGAACATAGGGCACCATTTCAAAGGTGAGGTGGGCATCACCTGGTTTTAAAGGGTGAAGAACATAGGGTGACATGGAGAAGATGAGGTGGGCATCATCTGGTTTTATAGAACAAGGTTTTAGCTAGAAATGTCCGGCTATGACGAAAATCAAGTGGGAAGGGGAAGTTGTGGCGGGAAAACGGAACAGTGTGTCATCGGGTTTTTGTGTTAGGCCCACGTGTTTGAGATAACATGGTGAATAGTTTGGACAACAATATTTCTCGGCCACATATGGTCTGGATTTGGGGAGCTTGAACTGTCAGACGGTTGAACTTTGGGGAGCCTGTTGAGTGCCCGTTTGATGTCCGAACACGCCCAGACGTATGAGGAAGAAATGAGCTTCGACCTAGGAGACAAATTTTATCATTTGTTTGATTCGTTCATATTTATTGTAGCCCATAGCAATGTTAGTACTACCACTTCGGTTAGGTGTATTTTTGTATTCAGCATGCTCTACTATTAGGGCAGTCTATACATCATCTCCTTTTGTGTCATCAGCACCAGCAAACAAAGACATCACCTTTTGTATTACTGTCTCATTTATTTTTATCAACAAATAAGCTCAAGACCTGGTTGTGGCCGCTGTACCCGGAGAAGGTGCGGTGCTGCCGGGGAGAGCAGGGTCAGTAGAAATGAGATGTGCTGCCGGGGAGAGCAGGGTCAGTGGCAATGAGATGTGAGTGTGAGCATTGTGTCATGCGGTGAGAGAGTGAATTGCTTTTTTAAAGATAACAAGAAAAAATAGGTTATTTGTTTTTAGGGAAAATAGACTGTTTGCTATGAAAGAATGTCACTTACATTTTTTACATAGTGAAATTATCACAAATCCTAACAAGTCAATTTTTAAGATTATTTACCAACAAGTAATTTACAGGTATGCCTACATGTTATCAAAATTGGGATGCAACTCGTTCTACTAAAAAGCATGATGCCACTGACTCTAACTAAAAACGGTCATATGCTTGCATCTAGCAGCAATCCAATGAATATATTAAACATATATGAGCTTATTTTATTTTTTAATATATGTTTACTTTTGTAGATCGGAGAAAACCTGATGGCTTCGGATGATGCTTTGAAAATGTTGACTGATAAAGTTACTAACATAATTATGTTGGACCAGACTCAAAACTAATCGAGTTCTAGACAATTAGGAAAGATGCATGCGAATAATTCTTCTTCTTTTGTATACATGTTGCACATGATAATACAAAAGGTGTATTTTTATATATGTTTATTTTTGCATGTTATGATAAAGATGGAGATAGACTATGTTGACGTTCAAAAAGAATATATCCACAAGGGTCCCAAGCCAATGTTGTTGGAAGGGGGCAAAAATTCACCAAGTTTTATGCAACAATACAAGTATGCATATTTAATCGAAAAATAAATAGATTAAAAGGCATGTAGCAACGAACGGGCATTCTACTAGTCAAGCTAATGCACGGGTTGAGAGATATGAAGTCTCCAACAAGTTCTATAGCTGCAAGGTGGAGGAGAATAGTTCTGTCAGTTAACACATACTCAAAATGTCTGCGTTGAGCATGAACATTATATCTGGATCTTGTTTGATGCGAAACTGTTATTCATTTAAGTCAGAGAATAATGGTTGTTCTATTTATATGAGTAATATCTTTTATGGTCATGCACCCTTGAGGAATGATCTATTGTTTTTGAATCTCGATCCCGGTGATACACATATTCATAATATTGATGCCAAAGGATGCATAGATGATAATGATAGTGCAACATACTTGTGGCACCGTTGTTTAGGTCATATTGGTGTAAAGCGCATGAAGAAACTCCATGTTGATGGACTTTCGGAATCACTTGATTATAAATCATTTGATACTTGCGAACCATGCCTCATGGGAAAGATGACCAAACTCCGTTCTCCGGAACAATGGAGCGAGCTAATGACTTATTGGAAATAATACATACCGATGTATGTAGTCCGATACACTGGCGATGGCGATTCCCACCTCCCCACCTCCCCATGGCGACTCCAGCCTTTGTCCCTAGTCTCCCCTCCCAGCGGCTCCAATAGACGGCCTCCTCCATTGGGACTTCTCCCCTGGACTTCGGGTGGAGGATCAGGTGCGTTCACGTTTTGGATCTACGGTCCACTTTGTCCCCAACCCTAACTCCAAGGGGTTCTTCCTTGAAGTTTCTTTCTCCTCAGCCTCCTTTCCTCTCTCGGAAGAATCAGTGGGCTTGGCCTTACAATCTTGTATTAGAGGCCCCAGTGATGGTTTGAACGTGCTTCGTTTGGGTGATCGTCGTTTTCGGCTCTCGGTGTCTTCAAATCATGTGGGCATTTCATTTTTGGCTTACGAGACCGCATCTGGCCAGATTTCATATGCCATTTCCATCTGCATAGAGGTGCAAACTTTATCCCTCGGATTATGGGATGGCATGCGGACACTGAACTAAATGGATTGGCTTCTTCACCTGGCCCGGCTATTAAGTCCAAATGGCTCTCTCCAACTCTAAAGATGATATTGATCCATCCTCTCTATTGGTGTTTCAAAATTTGGGGTTGTTACCTTCGCCGACGGTGAGTCATTCCGGCGAGGGTGCCCTACTGGTGATCTCTTTTGGAAGTTTTTCGGGTCCGGCTTCTCAGGAGGACATTATCCAGTTCGTTTTGGAACCATATCATCACCGATATTGCCCGGATCTCATGTCAAGTTGCCGTCTTTTCGTGGACACCGGATTTTTCAGGGTTTATGGGACAATATTCCCGAGGATAAACTTTTCCATATTCTGGATGGATGGGAAGCAGGATATGATAATGATAGTGTTCAACTTATGGTGGAACTCTCTAATATACCCTCAAAGGACTATATTTATGGACGGCTTAAACATTGTTCTCGCTGTGATAGGTTTGGACACTTACCATTAGTGTGCACTGGGTTTTTTTGTCGTGCATGTGAAGATATCTCTGGGGAATGTTCTTGCATTTCATCTGTTTCACACTAGACACTGGATCAGGCTATTTCGAATGCGTCACGTCATGAGCCATGCATGTTGGGCCGTTCTATGCCTATCACAACCTGCTCGGCTTGCTTAGCCAATGGGCACCGGGCCACCAAATGCCCTAGGCTTCTCCGCTGCTCCTGCTGTCAACACATTGGCCATAGGGCCCGTAAGCCCAATTTGTGTCGTCGGCTTCCTAAACTACGTTGGGTACAAATTCAACTACATGCAACTAGATCGGATGAGATCTTGCCCCAGAATATCCCGCTATCCTCTATGGTAGGTAACCATGTGGTTGTTGGTATGCCCCGCACTATTCGGGATACGCGGGCGCGCATGGTCTGGGTAAAGAAACAAAAAAATCCCCTGCTTTTTGGACATGTCTCCTTCCCATTGCTTGTCGATATGACTCCCTCCTCCTCAAGCAGTCAATTCCGCCTACCAAAAACACCAATCGTTTGCAGCGACACCTCCCTCGAGCACGCCACCTCTGCCATCGCCCAAAACCACCTCCATCTCCTCGCCACCGTCCGCCTCCACCAGATATCACCACTCTTTGACTGCTGCTATGGCGAACTTCCCGGTGCGTCCGTTCGCCTTTGCTCCGATGGGATCGACTTTTGACAGGGCCCCTGCTCATCGCATCTAGCGCCATGTCGTGGTGGTAGATGATCCTCCGCTTAACCATGATAGGTATGCCATTGTTTCTGTCGATCCTCCTGTCCCCGATCATCAGAAGGAGTTTTGGCTCGCGGTAGACTACCGCATTATCACTGTTGATCTAGAATATGATTTTCTTGATGATTTTGTATACCCGCTTGGTATCGGTTGTGTTGTGTTTGCGGATATGGAGAGCAGAGATGCAACTATTCAGGAAGGCCCTCATACTTTGACCGATGATTCTCACTTTTCTTTAGTTCCCCATGATGAGAGTATTAATATGCGCATGCCTGCATTTGAATATGAAGTCTGGATTATGTTTCTTGCTTTCCCTATGGATTATCAAACTGAACATTACATTCACAAGGTGGTTTCGAATTTTGGCAAGCTGCTGGTCTGGCCGCGGCCAGGGCAGAACAAAGCCCGTGTGCTGGTTAAATGCCATATCAAAGATGTTGCTGAAGTTTCCCATAGCCTCTTGGTAACTAGAGTTGGTCTGCTACCTGGTCTTGGGCGCTCGTGGACAGTTCCAGTCTATGTGCTTAACGGGAGAAACACCATCCCAGGTCTGGTTTGCACGGAAGAGGCTCCGCCACCCCTCAATGCTTGACCGCATCCGTATGATTTCCCATTCTACACTGTCATGCAGCAGGCCCGGATTGGTGAGATGGTTGCACAAGATGCTCTGAATGAAGCTGCATGGAACTCGCGAGCGCAGGAACAGGAACAGCTTCAGGAAAATGGGTGGCGGGCATGGCCAGTTATCCCACCGCCGTACTCTGGTTTCAGTTTCAGATCCTTTTTTCAGTATGATGGGCCATCGCTGATGGATGGCGTGGACCCAGAGCACAATATTCAGGACAACTTGTCTGATGTTTGGTCATTCGAAGCAGAGATTGAGGCGGTTGAAGCCTTGGCTGATAGCTTTGTTCTTGGAAATCCTATGGCCCGTTTGGCCTTTGTCAGAGCAGATGGTGCTTCGGTTGATCCTTTTGTGGCTTCGGATCAGGAACTATCGCTTTGGATTGGTGGAATGCTCAAGTGCATATACAGCCGGTGTACACATGGAGAATGTGATGTTCCCACTCAATCCCTTCAGCGTCATCCAAGCTCACCTGAACTTAGTTTATGCGGTCTGGCTGAATAGTATTGTACCAGAACCTGATTTCATGTCTGTAAACTTTGGTGCTCGGTTCCAGGTAGGAGCCAATATAATTCCTCGCGATTTGTCACAGGAGGACTCTCTGATCTTGGCTGTCTCTGCTGACGTAGATTGGGACTTGGCTGATCGTTCCCCTAGGCTAAAGGCCATCGCTGCACAGTCTGCTTCTGAAACTGATGACTCCCAACCAACTTCTACTGCACTGCATGATCAGGGAAATGCTATCCAGATACTAGCCTCGTCATCCCTGTTTGCTGGCTCGCACAATACCAAGGTGCCCATTGATGCTACTACTGTCAGAAGGAGCACTAGATCGACCAAGTATGACGGCTTCAAGGTCAACCAAATCTCTGACAACAGGCAACCCAGATCGAGGGTTCGAGATCGTGTGGTGCCATCTGTTAGGGCTGTTTCCATGGCTGCTGCCCCTGCACAAGTTGCTGCTGCTCCTTGCCCTGCTCCTCCTCCTATCTCCATCGACGAGATTCAACACGTGGGCGGTCGTTGCGGGATTGCTCCTGACGATCTAACTGCAGAGAAGTTGTTGGATGACCAGTTGACGGTCTCTGACGGCAAAAACGGAGCTCTTCCTCCTCATGAATAAACCTTGGAATGTGTTGTCGTGGAACATCAGAGGGATAAACTCTGATAGCAAACTTTTGGCCCTTAGGAATGCTATTGATACTAGCAGATGCTTGGTGCTATGTATCCAGGAAACTAAGCGTGAATCTTTTGATCTAGCGTTTATTAAAACTTTCTGCCCCAAGCGCTTCGATAAATTTGTGTTTACGCCCTCGTTGGGTGCCTCGGTGGGATTATCACTATTTGGAACAGTTTTATGTTTGTGGGCACGTCGTGGTTTATTGACTCCTTTGCTGTGGGGGTTTCTTTTGTTTCCACACAGTCCAATGAGACTTGGAAACTTGTTAATGTTTATGGTCCTTGTTCTGGCCAGCGAAGGGTGGATTTTAGCACATGGCTATTTGATCTTAACATAACCGATGATGAGAATTGGTTGATCCTGGGTGACTTCAATTTCATCTGTTCCATGACTAATAGGAACAAAGTAGGTGGAGACGCTGCCGATATGCTATTGTTCAATGAGATCCTTCGAGCGCAATCTTTGATGGAGCTCCCTGTCAAAGGCCGATCATACACTTGGAGCAATATGCAAGCTGATCCCCTGCTCGAGCAGCTTGATTGGTTATACTCATCGTCCAATTGGACCACTTCTTTCCTGGACACGATGGTTTTGGCTCTTGGTAAACCTGTGTCTGATCATATTCCCTGTGTGGTGGCCGTTGAATCCAAAATTCCCAAGTCCAAATTATTCCGGTTTGAAAACTTCTGGGTCAATCATTTGGGATTCTTGGACGTGGTTGTTAGCTCTTGGTCCAAGTCCTGCCATGTTCCTAACTCTGCTGCCCTCATATGTAAGAAACTAAAAAAAAATACGCTATGATCTCAAGCATTGGAGCCAGGAAATTTCGAAGCTGAAAATCATGATTCTGAACATCAATGAGGCTCTTGCTCGGTTGGACGATATTGAGGATAAAAGAGCTATCTTCACACAAGAAAGTAACTTCAGGCGTATCCTTAAGTTACACCTCAATACATTGCTCAAATTCTAGAATGAATATTGGAGGAAAAGATACACTGTCAGGTACTTCAGGTTCGTTGACGAAAACACTAAACTTTTTCAATCACTTGCGACCGAGAGGTTTAGGCATAATTCCATTGCCAACTTGCGGATGGTGATGTAGTAGTAAGTGACCATGCTGGTAAGGAGGGTGTGTTGTATAAAACATACAAGGAACGCTCGGGCTCCTCTAAACCTACCAGCATGTGTTTTGACCTCTCTCAAATCATACGATGGATTGATGGCTTGGATGAACTATCGGTACCGTTCACAAAGGAGGAGGTCGATACTGTGAGCAAGGAAATGACGGCCGACGGGGCTCCTAGCCCTGATGGTTTTAATGGTTGCTTTCTTAAAAGCTGTTGGCACATCACTAAAGAGGATTTCTACATGATGTGTCGGGATTTCCATGAGGGCAAACTGGATATATCCAGCATTAGTGAAGGATATATCACCTTGATACCGAAGATCTCATCCCCTGAGACTACAAACGATTACAGACCAATAACGTTGCTCAACCGCTGCTTCAAAATTGTCACGAAAATCTTGGCTAATCATTTGCAGAAAGTCATTCTAAAAATCATTCATAGGAATCAATATGGCTTTCTTATGGGGAGGACGATCCAAGACTGCCTTGCGTGGACGTTCGAATATATTCATCAATGCCAGACGTCGACACGTCAGATTGTGCTGCTCAAGCTGGACTTTGCCAAGGCCTTTGACACGGTCGAGCATGCACCAATGTTGGAGATCATGTGACACATGGGGTTTGATGAGAGGTGGCTAGGCTGGATGGAAACTATTTTTGGCTCTGGGGCTTCTTTTGTTCTCGTTAATGGAGTCCCTGGTAGAAAGTTTCAATGTAAATGTGGGGTGAGGCAAGGGGATCCCTTGTCGCCACTGATTTTTGTCCTGGCTGCTGATCTTCTGCAAGCTACGGTCAATGATGCCTTTGCTCGACGTCTGATTGACCTGCCAATCCCATGCAATCGTCGAGGTGATTATCCCGTAGTGCAATACGCGGATGACGCCGTCTTGGTGATGCCAGCCTGCTCGGATCAAGCTGCCCGCATGAAAACCATCTTGGAAGACTATGCTGCCACGGTGGGATTGAAAATCAACTTCCACAAGTCCACATTGATCCCCATCAACATTGAACAACGGTATGCGGTGGAGTTGGCGTAGATTTTTCGCCGTTCGGTTGACTCGCTCCCATTCACGTACCTTGGCCTCCCCATGGGCATGACCAGGCCAACGCTGCTGGAGCTTATGCCTCTTGTGCATGGTGTGGAAAGGAAGATGTCCACATCACTGACTCTAATGTCATCTGGGGCCAAACTCACTCTGGTCAACTCGGCTATGATTTCGATGCTAATATATGCCATGTGCATGATTAAATTTCACCCCAGAGTGATTCAACACTTTTACAAGATACGAAGATACTGTCTTTGGGCGATGAACTCTGAGGATGGAGTTAAAAACAACTCGTTGGCTGCCTGCGAGTTGGTTTGCCGACCTAAATGCAAAGGTGGCCTCGGGATCATTAACATCAAAACACAGAATGTGGCCCTTCTTCTGAAGCATCTCTTCAAATTCTACAACCACGAGGATGTACCCTGGGTAACACTAGTCTGGGATGCTTACAACACTGACAAGATTCTGCATGCTGTGGACCCGGTGGGTTCCTTTTGGTGGCGCCATATCCTGCATCTCAGCGACGTGTTTCGTGGGATCACTGCGGTTACTCTGGGAAATGGATCTTCCTCTCTGTTCTGGAAAGATGCCTGGTTTAATAGCGATCGTGATGCCCCCCTCATGGAGCTCTTTCCCAGAGCATTCTCCTTCTGCTTAAATGAGGATGCGTCCGCCGCCAACGTTCTCACGTCCACAGACCCAAGCATGCTATTTCATTTGCCGCTGTCAGCTCAAGCTAGGCGCGAGGCTCGTGAGATTCAACATGGTTCGATGCATGTGCTCTTGGAGAGAGGCTGCAATGATAGCTGGGAGTGCACGCTCGGTGGGGCCTACTCCTCTAAGAGATTCTATGACCATTGCTTCAGGGAGATGGTTGCTGATGAAGCCTTTGGTTGGCTCTGGAAGGCCAAAAGCCCAATCAAATTCAAAATGTTCGGGTGGTTGTTGTTGGTTGATCGCCGATACACAAGAAACATGCTGAGACGAAGGCATTACGTCGTTGCTGGCAATAACTATACTTGCATGCTGTGTCAGAGCCCCCCAGAGGAAACTGTTGAACATCTCTTCTTTACGTGCCAATTTAGCCAGCGTTGCTAGGGTAAGGTTGGTATGCTTTGTCCGGCGCTGGGGAACAGGGTCTCTTTGCTGCATGGTGGCAGAGATGCTTGGCATCGACCCTTGTTTATGGACATCTTCCTGATGGCTGCGTGGAGCTTGTGGAAAGAGAGGAACAATGTTTACTTCAGAGGAATCCCATGCTCTTTTTGCTCATGGCTGGTTAGGTTCAAAACTCTTTTGAGCCTCCTCGTACACAATTGTAGAGAAGAGCTCCGTCCATTCCTAGTTACTTACATACAAAACTTGTGACACTTGTGCGTCTCTGTTATCTTGATGATGGCCGGGGGGCCAATAAAAACCCACTTGTAACATAGATTTAAATTGGTCTCTTGTGAGTAATACAAAGTCAGTGGGAGGCTCTCCCACTGTCTTTCACTATCAAAAATATGTATGCAGTTCGATGAGTTTTGAAGCACGCGGCGGGTATCATTATTTTCTCACCTTCACGGATGATTTGAGTAGGTATGGGTATATCAACTTGATGAAACACAAGTCTGAAACATTTGAAAAGTTCAAAGAATTTCAGAGTGAAGTAGAGAATCATCATAACAAGAAAATAAAGTTTCTACGATCTGATCGTGGAGGTGAATATTTGATTTACGAGTTTGGCCTTCATTTAAAACAATGTGGAATAGTTTCACTACTCACGCCACCTGGAACACCACATCATAATGGTGTGTTCGAACGTCGCAATCGTACTATATTGGATATGGGTGTTCTACGATGTCTCTTATCTATTTGCCTTTATCGTTTTGGGGTTATGCATTAGAGACAGTTGCATTCACACTATCGTCGACGCCGTCGTCGCGCTAGTTCAGGGTGGAGTGATGGGCATGGACCTGTTAGAGGTGTTTCTCAGTCGACGCATCCAACCGTTGCAAGCTCGTGACCATCCCATGTCGATGTACTCGGTCCCAAATGACACCGCTCGAGACCACCCAGAGGAGGTCGACGAGAAGATGGTGGCTCAGTGGTTGAAGAGCATCACTGGTAACAAGGACAACCCCGCGGATCTAAGAGGATATTGCCATACGACATCGAGCGTGCTCTAGGGGAGGTTATGCACCATTTGTCGAGTGATTTTTTCCCTTGTGATCTTTCGTATGCAATCATTCTTGGGCTGGGCTGATCTTACTGACTGGTGCTTCGCAGGTCTTCACGAGGATGTATTCCATGCCGAATGGAGAGCAGCAGCTAGAGGAAGGTGGACGCGAGGACGGGAGCGCCAGCATCGATTATGTAGATGAAAGTGACGACGATAGCTTGGAATCGGACAGTAGTGAAGAGGTCGAGTCGCCGCCCCGCACTGAGAGGCACTCCAAGCAATTGTAGGATCCCGTGGGCAGCCAAGGCAAGGTGGCGGCGTCGAGTGCCAGGACCTTGAAGCGCACTCAGACGTCGACCCCGAAACCGACTGAAAAAACTGCGAAGCAAGCCAAGGTCGCCGCCGTCAAGTCTCGGAAGGCCTTGCCCATGATCAAAGTGGTTGTACCTGTCACTTCGGGGTGAATGTTTCTCTCCTTTGCCATCTATCGTTGCTGCAAATTCTTCATTTTTCTGACTGAGTGGGATTTTGCACTTTCAGGGCTGCCACTTCTGCAACGTCTCACATGGAGATAGATGAAGAGCAAGGGGATGTAGACACCGCCGACGTGATCACTTCTCGAGAAGGTATGCTATAATGGATGCACTTGCCTTTCGTCAACCGACTAGAGTGGCCAATTGAAATCTCATTCGGAGTTCTTGCAGGGCCAACAGAGGTTATCCAGCTTCCTGATGACAATGATGATGATGAGACCCGAAGGAGCACAAGGAGGAGGGGAAGGGCCTTGAACAGGAGGGCGTCTGCCAACCGTACACCTTGCTCGTCTGCTGAGCATGTTGTTCAGGAAATCAGAGGCTCGTCTCGGGCTGCTATTTCTTTTGTTGACCCTCTATCGACTGACCAACCACCTGCACCGATTGTTCATGCTTCGGGCCTGACTGGGCAACCTCAAGCTCCGAACTCATCAGAGGTGCCACCAGCTCCGACTCCGCCACCAGCTCTGACTCAGTTCACTCTACACCATGTTCCTGAGGACCAGATAGGTGCTGCCAAGGAGGCAATGATCCAAGCCGGAGTGATGATGGACCGACTGAAGGTGGTGTATGAGGCCAGCAGAGCTGCTTATGACGCTAGCTCCTCTCTTCAAGCCAATGTCCGAGTAAGTGGGACTGTAAGTTGATTTCCGATTGTTTTTCTAAAGCTTTAGCCTTGTCTCCCGAGAGATGTCAGTGGATGACCGTTTTGGAACCTTTAATGTGCATCTATTATAGGTCTGCACCTTGAGTTCGTATGTACATCCACCGAGTGTTTAGTTTGATTGTATAGCTCCTCTACTCGAATCGTGTCAAGTGGGTATCTTATACACTCGGACCGGGCAAGCCGTGTCGAATGGGAAGTCAAACTTGTGGGGGCACGCAGAGTGCACCCACTGGGTGTAGTCCCCGAGACTGTCTTCGACTGCGGGCAGTTGGTGAGGGTCTTATACTTGTAGTTGTTTGTAAGTGTTCACTCGATTCAGTAGACTTTCCTGAGTATAAAATTGAATCAGTGGGGGCACGCTTAGTGCACCCAGTGGGTGTAGTCCCCGAGGCCGCTGTCTACTACTGGCAGTCGGCGGTGGTCTAAGAACTCTATTATTATTATCTTCTTTTGTGTTTACCCTTGGGTCGGGCAGACCTCTCCGAGTGACAAATCGGAACCAGTGGGGGCATGCTGAGTGCACCCACTGGGTGTAGTCCCTGAGACCGCGGTCGACTGCTGGCGGTCGGCGGTGGTCTAAGAACTTTTTTGTATTGGTTAACCAAACTCGTCCATCTTTTACTTATTCTTGTCGACTAAATAGTCCTTCGACTGATTGCAGAAATCTTGTGAACTTGGGAGTCAATATGCTACTTCGGAAAAGGAGAAGATCTCTCTCCAGGTAGAGCTGGAGGCCACCAAGAAGAAGTTGGAGCATTCTCGAACTGAAGTGAAAACCATGGGAGGTAACTCTTTCATCGACTGAGAGCTCCATTGCTTTCCCACTCTTCTCCTTGAATTTAGTAATTCCACTCGGATAGATGTGCATAGTGAAAATCATCGGCTCTTTCGTCCTTAATGAAGACATCTCACTGCGGAATCACAACATGTATACCTGCTGCGGGTGACACTATCTTGTTGTGGAAGGATGCCTGGAACAATGAAAGGCCGTTAGCTGAAACGCACGAACATCTCTTCTCTTTCGTCCTTAATGAAGACATCTCGCTGGCTCAATTCTACCACAATAATGGGCCGATGGATAATTTTGTGCTCCCTCTGTCCTTAGAAGCCCGGGATGAACTTGACGACTTACAACAACTAATGATAGGAATGTTTTTATCACCCATGGATACTGATGAATGGATCCTATGCTGGGGAGACACAAAGTTCAAACCAAAGAAGTTTTATAACTATATGTTCAGAAACGTCTCGGCTCCACAGTGCATCACCTCCGTATGGAAGACTAAATGCATCATGAGACATAAGGGTTTTGCATGGCTGATGCTGAATGATAGAGTTAATACTAGGGACCTACTTTTACGTAGGCACTTCGACATCGGGGATGATCATAATTGCCCAATGTGCAACGTGGGAGTGCTGGAAACGAATGATCATCTATTCTATGAATGTCCCGTCACTGCAAAATGCTGGGAAACGTTGGGCATAAGCTGGGGGAATCACCTAGACCTACAAACCAAATTTGACAGAGCTAAAGCTAGGTGGCAAGGACCCCTCTTCAAGGATATGACCATCTTGGCAGCCTGGAACATTTAGAAACAGCGCAATAATGAGATCTTTGATGGGGTAACAGCCACACACGTGGACTGGTTGAGAATATTTAAAGAAGACTTGGTGATCTTAGGATATAGGATCAACCCTCAGAATATGTCTTTCCTGGGGGACTTTAGTAGCTCTCTTTCCATTTAACACTTTTCCTTTTGCTGTTTTTGTGGTCTGCTGTGTCCTTTGTGTTACCAATGTAAATACTATCTTGAGTGCCAACTTTTGGCTGGCATTCATGACATATATATGAAAAAAGGCAGTAGGAGGCTCTCCTGCTGTTTCAACTTGTCGAAAAAAAATCATCAGCTCCAAGCTCAACTCAGGGTTGTTGTTTCTTTAGACACAATGAAGAAGGCCCTAGAGGTGAAGGATAACGACCTCGCTACGTCGCAGAACACTGCTAGGGAGAAAACCGCTGCAGCAGACAGGAAGCTGGCTTCAGTCGGCAAACTTGAAGAAGAGAACGCAACCCTGAAGACTGCAGCCGACGAGGCGAAGAAGGAAGCCGCTCAATTGCGAGAGGAGAAGACAACATTGTCTGACAAGGTCGACCAACTCCCTATGGAGAGGAATGAGCTGGAAGAATACTTGGGGGGCCTTGCTCAGAAGTTGTACATCTCGCTCGAAGGTACACCATCCGAGTGAACATACTGTAGACACGCTTGAAGTAATACCTCTTAAGAATGATGTCGATTCATACTTTTTTATTCACGCAGAATTCTGCCAGAGCTTTGACCAAGAGACAGACGAGATCAAAACCGGGTTGGATCCTACCAATTAACTTGTGACGCCGCTGCCATGAATGTATTGCGACTTGAAGTGCGCCTCGAGGGTGTCCTGGGATACACCGCCCGACTGAAGTCTACACTCGCTGGGATAGACAAGGAGATGTGGCCAGAAGACCGACTCCAGAACGACCTCGAGTCACTGATGACTCAGCTCTATGAGCTCCCAAGTCGAGTGCAAGCATGGAAGAAGTCTGCAGCCCATGGCGGAGCTGATGTGGCACTTTCGCTTGTACGCGTCCATTGCAAGGAAGTTAGGGGAGACAAGCTGAAGAATCTCCAAGTGGCAAACACGAAGACACTTTCGTTCTACAGTTTTATGGAGACCTTCCTTGAAGCAGCCTCTCGAATTGCGGAAGGCATCGATCTAGATACTTTCGTCGAGCCTGCTAGCCCTCCCTCAGAGTAAAAAACATTTATGAACTGACTCCATTTGCCTCGGAATGCTGAGTGATTTTGTAATCGCTAAACTCTTTTGGGCTTGATGCCCAAGTACTTTTGCTCGTGGTTTTGAACCTTGCTAGATTTATCCAAACTTGGCTGTTTTTATCTGAATGTAGTTGCTTTGTCTCTATCGTCTTCGGATTCTTTGTCTTAGGCGAATCTAGGATCATAGCTGAGTCTTCGAATGAGAGGATTGCTCTTCATTCAAAATATACGTTGTACCTGTGGTGCAGCTCAGAGTGCATCTGGAAGTTGTACTTGTGGTGCAGCTCAGAGAGCAACCAGATGTTGTACTTGTGGCGTAGCTCAGAGTGCGACCGGACATTGTACTTGTGGAGCAACTCAGAGTGCGACTGGACGTTGTACTGGTGGCACAGCTCAGGATGCACCTCTTTGAGACTTGGGCGAATCTGATTCGCAGCTAAGCCCCCGAGTGAGAGGGTTGCTCTTCACTCGGAGGGTTTTTGAAACTTAGGCGAATCTAGTTTGCAACTAAGCCCCCGAGTGAGAGGGACACACTCACATAGAGCAATTTTTAAAACATAGGAAAATCTGGTTCGCGGCTCAGCCCCCCGAGTGAGCGGGATGCTCTCACTTGGAGTAGTTTTTAACTTAGGCGAGGACTGGCTCGCGGCTAAGCCCCCGAGAGAGGGATGCTCTCACTCGAAGTAGTTTTTATAACTTAGGCGAATCTGGTTCGCAGCTAAGCCCCCGAGTGAGAGGGATGCTCTCACTTAGAGTAGTTTTTAACTTAGGCAAGGACTGGCTCGCGGCTAAGCCCCCGAGTGAGAGGGATGCTCTCACTCGGAGTAGTTTTTAAAACTTAGGCGAATCTGGTTCGTAGCTATGCCCACAAGTGAGAGAGATGCTCTCACTTGGAGTAGTTTTTAACTTAGGCGAGGACTGGCTCGCGGCTAAGCTTCCGAGTGAGTGGGAAGCTCTCACTCGGAGTAGTTTTTAAAGCTTAGGTGAATCTGGTTCACAACTAAGCCCTCGAGTGGGAGGGATGCTCTCACTCGAAGTAGTTTTTAACTTAGGCAAGGACTGGCCCGCGGCTAAGCCCCCGAGTGAGAGGGCCGCTCTCACTCGGAGTAGTTTTTAACATAGGTGAGGACTAGCTCGCGGCTAAGCCCCGAGTGAGAGGGACGCTCTCACTCAGAGTAATTTTTAACTTGGGCGAGGACTAGCTCGCGGCTAAGTCCCCGACTGAGAGGGACGCTCTCACTTGGAGTAGTTTTCGAAACTTAGGCGAATCTGGTTCGCAGCTAAGCCCCCGAGTGAGAGGGATGCTCCCGCTTGGAGTAGTTATTAACTTAGGCAAAAACTGATTTTGCGGGTAAGCCATCCACTGGGGGGGATTTAAACACACGTTGATGCGAAAAATAATCATTATGAGACTGCAGGAGTCGAGTCTTGATAAAAATCAAAATGGGTACTTTTATTACATCTCGGCTGTTCGAGTACTAGGTGAAAAATCAACGAAGGAGATCGGCGTTCCATGCGCGTAGTTCGTTGATTCGTTTCTTCATGTTGTAGAGGTGGTAAGCCCCGTTGTGTAACACCTTGGTGATGACGAAGGGGCCTTCCCATGCAGGGGCTAGCTTGTGGGGACGTTGTTGATCCACTCGGAGTACTAAATCTCTTTCCTGAAAGGTTTGGCTTCTGACATTTCTAGCGTGGAATCGACGGAGGTCTTGCTGGTAAATCATCGACTGAATCAAAGCCATTTCGCGCTCTTGTTCGAGGAGATCGACGGCATCTTGTCGCGCTTGTTCTGCCTCAGATTCTGAGTAAAGTTCCCCTCGGGGTGCATTGTGAAGGAGGTCGGTCGACAAGACGGCTTCAGCTCCATACATCATGAAGAAAGGTGAGCGCTTGGTGGATCAGTTCGGAGTCGTTCTTAGACCCCACAAACAGACGACAGTTCGGTGACCCAGGCGCCCGCTGCGTGTTCAAGGTCGCGCATGAGTGGAGGTTTTAGTCCTTTGATAATAAGACCATTCGCTCTTTCTGCTTGACCATTCGATTACGGGTGAGCGACGGACGTGTAGTCTAGCCGAGTGCCTAGGGAGGCGCAGAAAGCTCTGAATTCTTCCAAGTCAAAATTAGAGCCATTGCCCATGATGATGTTGTGCGAAACCCCAAACCTAAAGATCAACTGCCTCATGAAACTGATGGTCGTGCGCGAGTCTAGCTTCTCGATGGGCTTGGCTCCGATCCACTTGGTAAATTTGTCGACTGCCACAAGCAAGTGAGTGAATCCGCTTCTACCAGTTCGCAAGGGCCCAACCATGTCTAGGCTCCAAACAGCAAAGGGCCAGATGAGTGGAATTGTCTTCAGGGCAGACGCAGGCTTGTGAGACATGTTGGCGTAGAACTGGCACCCGTCGCAATGCTTGACGATCTCCTTGGCAGCCTCATTGGTGCGTGGCCAATAGAAACCGGCTCGGAATGCTTTAGCCACAATTGTTCGAGAGGATGCATGATGACCACATGTTCCCGAATGGTATTCTTCCAAAATCAGTCGACCTTCTTCTGGAGAAATGCAACACTGAGCCACTCCAGTAATTATTTCCCAGTAAAGTTTTCTGTCCATGACTGTGAAAGCGTTGGACCTGCGGACAATCTGGCGCGCCTCGACTTCGTCTTCTGGAAGCTCCTGCCTGAGCAGGTAAGCGATGTACGACACAGTCCAGTCGGGGGTAATTACTAGGACCTCCATAACTAGATCAATGACAACCGGGATCTCAATTTTAGTTGGGTCAAAGCAGCTTTTTGCTTGGGGAGGCTCTTCGGTGAACGGGTCTTCCTGTACTGACGAGGAGTAGAAGTGTTCTAGAAACATGTTGCTGGGAACAGACTTTCGAGTGGAACCTATATTTGCCAACTCATCGGCCTCCTAGTTTCTAGCACAAGGGACATGATGGAGTTCCAAACCTTCAAACGTTTTCTCTAACTTATTGACCGCATTGCAATATCCTGTCATGGCAGGGCTTCTGATATCCCACTCTTTCATCACTTGGTTGACTACCAAATTTGAGTCACCAAAAACCATCAGGCGAGGGACGCCGAGTGAGATGGCCATGCATAACCCATAGAGGAGTGCTTCATATTCAGCTTCGTTGTTGGAAGAGTCAAAGTGGATCTGAAGAGCATAGCTGAGTCGGTCGCCTCTTGGTGACACGAGGACCACACCTGCACCGGACCCATTGAGCATTTTGGATCCATCCAAGAACATGGTCCGGTGTTTCGAGTGAACTTGAGTTGGCTACTGTTGCTCAATCCATTCGGCCAAGAAATCGGCCAGCGCCTGGGATTTAATCGCTTTCTTTGCTTCAAACTTGATGTCAAAGGGGAGAATCTGAATTGCCCACTTGTCCACTCGACCCGTTGCATCCCGATTGTTCATGATCTCAGACAGTGGGGGCATCTCTAATGACTGAAACCGCGTGGTCTTGAAAATAATGGGCAACTTTCTTTGCAGTCAAGTATATCCCATACATGAGTTTTTAGTAGTGTGGATACCTCTGCTTGCACAGGGTCAAGACCTTAGAAACATAGTACACGGGGCGTTACACTTTATAAGCCTTGCCTTCTTCCTCTCGCTCGACCGTAAGCACTGTGCTGACAACTTGACCAGTAGCAACTATGTACAAGAGCAGAGGTTCTTTGCTGTTTGGGGCAGCAAACACCAACTAGGTGGAAACCAGGGCTTTGAGTTCCACAAACGCTGCTTCTGCTTCCAGAGTCCACTCGAACTTATCTGACTTCTTCATCAGTTGGTAAAGAGGCAGTGCCTTCTCGCCGAGGCGGGAAATGAATCGACTCAACGCCGCTAGGCAACCTGTGAGTCTCTGGACGTTGGACTCGTTCTAGGCGTTTCATTCAAACTATCACACTGATCTTTTCAGGATTAACGTCGATTCTCCGTTTGGAAATGAGGAAACCGAGTAACTTGCCTCCTAGTACTCTGAACGTACACTTGGACGGATTCAACTTAATGTCATACTTCCTTAGATTGGCAAAGGTTTATGTGCGGTCAGTTAGTAGGTCGGAACCTTTACGTGACTTGACTACAATATCATCCATATAAGCTTCTACGTTCCAACTAATATGAGTGAGCAGGCACTTCTAGATCATGCACATGAATGTGGAACCACCATTCTTGAGACCGAATGGGATAGTGATATAGCAAGAGCACCTGAAAGGGGTGATGAAGGACGTTTTTATTTCATCTGTCCCAAACAGTTGAAGCTAATGGTATCCGGAATACGCGTCGAGAAAAGATAGTTGCTCACACCCTGCAGTCGACCTGCAATCGAGTCGACAATCTGATCGATGCGAGGGAGCTAGAAATGATTTTTCGGGCAGGCCCAATTGAGATGTTGAAGTCAATACACAAGCGGAGTGAATTATCCTTCTTAGGCACCTTGACTATGTTTGCGATCCCCTCCGAGTGGTAAATCTCACGTATGAACTCAGCTGACATGAGCCGAGCCACCTCTTCGCCAATCGCCTTCCTTTTTCCGCGGTGGACCGACGGAGATGTTCTTGGACGGGTTTAACCTTCGAGTCGACACGCAAACGGTGCTCAGCCAGCCCCCTAGGTACACCTGTCATGTCTGATGATTTCCATGCGAAAATGTCCCAGTTCTCATGAAGGACTGGATGAGTGCGGCTCCCTATTTGCCGTCAAGTGTCGTTGAAATGTGAGTTGGTGCCGCGTTGGGATCTTCCGGGTGAATATGAACTGGCTTCGTTTCTCCCGCTGACTGAAATGCAAACTCTGGAGCATGCTTCTTGGCTTGGAGCAACTCACTAGGATCGGTGTTTTTCTTGTATTCCTCTAGTTCTACCACTGCCATCTACTCATCGGCAATCTTGCATCCTTTCTGGAGGCACTCCTCCGCCATTTTCCTGTTGCAAGTGACTGTGATCACTCCTCTAGGTCCGGGCATCTTTAGCTTGAGGTATACATAACACGGGCGGGCCATGAAGTGTGCGTACATGGGCCTGCCTTGATTAGCGTGATAGGCACTGCGAAAATCTACCGCCTCAAAAGTCAGCTTCTCCTTTTGGAAATTCTTTGAGTCACCAAAGGTCACATCCAAGACGATCTAACCGAGTGACTTTGCTTTCTTTCCTGGGATGACTCCGTGAAATGTCATGTTGCTTTCACTGAGCCTGGACATCGGGATGCCCATTCCCTGATGGGTTTCAGCATATAAAATGTTCAGGCCACTACCGCCATCCATGAGGACCTTGCGTAGTCGAGTGCCTTCGACAACTGGGTCAACCACCAGAGCTTGTCATCCTGGAGTTGCCACGTGAGCGGGATGATCCAACTGATCAAAAGTGATTGCAGTCTGAGACCACTTAAGATATGTGGGGCCCACCAGAGCAACCATGTTGACCTCGTGGTTGATGACTTTCAGTCGACTCTTGCTTTCGACATCAGCAAAAATCATTAAAGTGGCATTGACCTTCGAGAAGTTATCTGTCTTCTCTTCATCCTCTTCTTTATTCGAGCCTTTTTCACTTGACTGACCTTCTCGAAACTGCTGTATAAGAAACCTGCACTGCCGAGTGGTGTGCTTGGGGTAAACCAGGTTACCTTATTCGTCCTTCTTAGTGTGAATGGGGCACGGGAGATCCAGGACATCTTTACCGAACTGATCTTTCATTTTCTTGGGTATCCATGGCCCTTCAGGCTTTCCCTTGCCTTTGTTATGAGTTGCAACAACTGCTGCCTCAGTCTGAACATTGGCTCCAGCCTTGCGCTTTTGCTTCCGACTGGTGTTCCCGCCTCCGGTTTCTAGGTCGACTGCCTTCCCCTTTCCACTGCGGAGGCTATCTTCTTCTTCACCATTGGCGTACCGAGTGGCAATATCCATCATGCGATTTAGAGTCATGTTGCCAAAACGGCCAAACTTCAAAATGAGTTCTCTGTATCTAATGCCTTCCTTGAAGGCACACACAGCCTGATGCTCAGAAACATTATCCACCGCATGGTGCAAAGTGGTCCAACGTTGGATATAATTCCTCAGGGTTTCATTCAGCTTCTGGAAGTAGTGTTGTAATTCAGTCAATCCAGCTGGCTGCTTGCAAGTCCCTTCGAACATCCTGATAAACACTCGGGCCAGGTCATCCCAATACTATATGCTGGAAGGTGCCAACTGGTTGAGCCACGCCCTAGCCGAGCCCTCAAGCATCAAGGGAAAATGCTTCATAGCCACCTCATCATTGCCTCCACTGATCTGAACAGCCACTCAGTAATCTTCCAACCACATGAGTGGCTTTGACTCGCCAGTGAACTTAGTGACTCCCGTTGCCAACCTGAAGTTGGGGGAATCACGTCCGCTTGAATAGCACGACTGAAACACTCGGGCCCAGAGAGGAATGCCCCACTTCCACTCTAGCAATCTCTAACCGAGCCATCTCTGTTAGCTCTTCCTCTATTGACCAAACCTTGTACGAGGAGATATCTTGCATAGAAACCTGGCTCACGGGGATCGACTGGAATCCTTCGCTCGTCGCCATGCGGGTGCCTATCTTCATACCGCCGGGGCACGTACGAACCACCCCTCGGAGGGGGCGACGGCACTCGACGGCAGTCCTCGCGGTGATGTCGGGGATCATACTGTCTGTGGCCTCGATCCAAGTGTTGACCTTGAATGTAACTGCATCTCTCTCTTCGCGGAGGTGATCCTGGACTATGTGCGGACTGAACCATCTTGGCTCGGAAGGACCTACTATGAATTATGGTGCGCGACTGGGACACTACAGAATTCTGCCCACCAGCCGCCCTCAGCAACGTGCGAATTTTCTCCAGGCCTCTGCCAGCCTCGGAACGGGATGGCTGGATCGAATCCAGTATGCGCATAGCTGCTGCGACATTTTGGATTGGTGTTCGGTATACCTGACACTCGCGGACGCTGCCATCGACTGGAACTTGGGATCGGCCTCGAAAACAACTACCACTGCCGTCGACTGGAACTTGGGATCCGCGCGCGAGTCCAGTGCTCGCTGAAGGTTTTCCAGTCGAGTGCGCTCGGCCAGAGTGGCTAAACGTGCAGACTCCAAGGCTCCGCCTCGACAATCTCCCCAATGGGGTTCGAAGGGCCTACTCGTCCCCACGCCATGCAGCTTCCCTTTTCTCTGTTGTGATGGGCTGCGAGTGATGTTCTCCATCGCCATGCGATGGGCCGTCGTCATCCCCATCACCGTGGGAAAATGCTAGGGGAGCATGCTGAGTGTCGACCACGAGGACTTCGGTGGCACGATCATTGCTTTTGCACTCGGAAAGCAATTCCATATGACCAGTCGAAGGATCGAATAGATCATACATGGATTCATCGAACTCGATTGCCGCAACCTGTGGATGCACCCATTGACGGAGAACCGTGTGACGGATCCACCGCTGGAGCCACGAGCGACCGGATCGCTTGCGACGGTGAGCGGCGAGTGGCGAGAGTGATACCGGAGCAGACCGATATTGAGTGGATGGTTGCACGCACTCGCACGAAAGTACGCCGTCACACGGACTGAGAGGGACTCAACATCGAGTGGTGCCTCCTGCAGCCAAGCCGAATCATCGGCGATGAAGATGAGTGCACCGAGACGGATCTCGCGGCTCGGAGACAACTCACGGCCGAGCGCCATGCTGAAAGGAATCAGAAAAAATTCAACCTTGCCGGAAGTCGCTTAGACGCCTGCCACACGGTGGGCGCTACCTGTCCTAGGAATGTATCTAACAGTGAGAGTAGGGGGTAGGAAAGAGGCAGAGTCCTAGCTACGGCAAGATTGTGACGCTGCCTTTACGAGTTCAGGCCCCTCTCGGAGGAGGTAACAGCCCTACGTCTCAGTGCCGCGGAGGCTTTGTCGACTGGTATGTGTTGTGCTTACAAGGGGTGCGAACCCCTGTGCCTGAGGGGAGGGGTGCCTTATATAGAGTCCGCCAGACCCTCTCAGTCATCAGTTACACAAGGGTTCAATGCGAGTTATGTCTTAGACGTTACTGATAACGCCTGCACTAAATGATCTTTATGACTATGGAGTGAATGCTGGACCGTTGCCATCCCGGGGTGACTTTTGGTATTCTGTCCGTTGAGTGAGTTCTAGTGTCATTGAGTGAAAATGAGTTATCTGAGTGACTCTTCTTATCGAGTGTATTATGCTTCCGAGTGTTTCAGTCGGTACTTTCCATGGAGTTCTATTAAGTCCTCGTATGATGCGCTTGGGTAGGTCGTATAGGCCAGGTCTAAGACCCTACCCTAGGTATATGTCTTCGTCACTTGCCCATCCTGCCTTCCCCTTCTCATGGGAGAAAGGAAAGGGGAGCGCCTCCCTCCCCTACCTTTTCCCCGCTCACCTAAAAGAAAAGGGGGCACCACAAGGCAGGAGCCCTAGGGCTGGCCGCCGGCCCTAGGGGGCACCTGGCTGCCTCCCTCTCCCCCACCTATATATATGTGGGGGGCACCACACAGAAGGCCAGAACATTGTCTTAGCCGTGTGCGGCGCCCCCGTCCACCGTTTAATCCATCGGTCATATTTTCGTAGTGCTTAGGCAAAGCCCTACGGAGATCGCATCACCATCACCGTCACCACGCCATTCATCATGCTGTTGGAACTCATCTACTACCTCACCGTCTTGCTGGATCAAGAAGGCGTGGATGTCACCGAGCTGAACGTGTGCTGAACGCAGAGGTGTCGTACATTCGTTACTCGATCGGTTGGATCGCGAAGAATGTTTGACTACATCAACCACGTTGTCAAACACTTCCACTTATAGTCTACGAGGGTACGTAGACACACTCTCCCCCTCGTTGTTATGCATCCCCATGGATAGATCACTGTGTGTGTAGATGTTTTTGTTTTCCATGCAACGTTTCCCAATAGCAAGCGCCTGGGCGGGGACCGTGGTGGCAACCAGAACAATGGAGGTCGCGGTCGTGGAAACGGCCCTGCCCATGGCCATCGTGGAGGCGGTGGCAGCGGCCACTATGGGAACCACACTACTAATCCCTCCAAGC
This sequence comes from Secale cereale, assembly GCA_902687465.1. NCBI lineage: Eukaryota > Viridiplantae > Streptophyta > Magnoliopsida > Poales > Poaceae > Secale > Secale cereale. The sequence goes on along the minus strand of LR738710.1, from coordinate 472,967,151 downwards.
CATATTTTCAAATTTGTGGCATCCCTGGACATCACGCGGGCAAGTGCTTCAAGCACTTTGATGCATCCTACACCAAAGAAGAAAAGAAATCTGGGTCAGCTGCCACTTCAAATGGAATGGACACCAACTGATATATCAACACAGGGGCTACCGACCACATCACCGGAGAGCTTGAGAAGCTGACCGTGAGGGACAAGTACACCAGCAACGACCAGGTGCACACTGCTAGTGGTTCAGGCATGGATATTAATCATGTTGGTCATACTAGTATTCGTAACCCTCATTCCAATCTTCAACTCAAAAATGTCCTCAGCTAACAAGAATCTAGTTTCCGCTCACAATCTTGCTCGAGATAACCATGTTTTTCTTCAAATTTACCCCTACTTGTTTTTCATTAAGGATCTGGCCACAAGGAGGATGCTTCTGGAAGGCAGATGTAAAGGAGGACTTTACCCCCTATCATCTTCCTCAAGTACTTCAAGCAAGAGAGCCTCTGGTGTCATCAAACCATCTTTGGCAAGATGGCACAATCACTTAGGACATCCGTCATCGTCAATCATTCAGCAAATTCTTATTAGAAATAATCTCCCTTGTACTAATGAGTTCAAGGATTCAATTTGTGATGCTTGCCAACAAGGCAAGAGCTACCTATTACCCTATCCGATGTATATGAGTACCTCAAGTGCTTCTTTAGAGCTAGTATTTTAAGATGTATGGGGGCCGGCGCCCAATTCAGTTGGAGGTAAAAATTATTTTGTGAGCTTCATAGATGATTATAGTAATTTTTCTTGGATCTATCTGCTTAAGCATAAATCTGAAGTTTTTATGAATTCCAAAACCTTGTTAAAAAGATTGTTCAATCGCAAAATCATCGCCCTCCAATTTTATTGGGGTGGCGAATACAGGAAGCTCAGTTCTTTCTTTCAACAAATTGGCATCTCACATCACGTCTCATTCCCACATGTAGACCAACAAAACGGTGCCGCCGAACGCAAACATAGACATATAGTAGAGATGGGTCTATCCCTCCTTGCTGAAGCCTATATGCCATTAAAATTCTGGGATGACGCATTCATTGCTGCTACATACCTTATCAGTAGTCTTCCCAACAAGGTTATAAACTTTGAGACTCCTCTTAAACGTTTATTTGGAGAAAACCCATCTTATGAATCCTTGCACATTTTTGTTTGTGCATGTTGGCCAAATCTTCGGCCTTATAATTCCCGGAAGCTTCAATTCGATTCCAAATGGTGTGCCTTTCTTGGATATAGTAACCTTCACAAAGGGTTCGAATGTCTAGACATACCTACAGGTCTAGTATATATTTTACGTGATATGGTGTTTGATGAGAATATTTTTGTTTTCTCGGAATTGCATGAAAACGCCGGTGCCCATTTACGCCAAGAAATTCTCTTATCACCTGATGATCTCCTAAACCACCGTTCTGATCATGGGGGTGTTACTAGTACTGATCAGTTGGTTAATATTCCCATAAATCCTGCAAAAACTAATGAGGAAAGTGTGTATTTTCAACAAGATTTTATGTAGAGAAACAGCCAAACGGGCGACAATCCTGGAGCAGATAAACCTGCGGCTGATTCAGAGCAATCCAATCTGAGATCCATGACGTACAAGAGTGCGCCAGGGGCCCCCTAGCTCTCCCACACATCGGATTGATGTAAATCAGCCATGAGTTGACCTGCTCCAGGATTGCCGCCCATTTGGCACCAACCGGCTTAGATATATGCAAACAAAGCCGAATAACTAAGCCCCTCAAAACCTCATACGCCATCAAAGCAAGGCGAAGGACCTGGTTTCAAATCCATGTGCAATAATTATCGGCACCTTGAAAGGTTCTAAACTTTGTCTCCACTTACTACTCTAGTTAGGTCAACGTGTGAGGGTGGTGGGTTAATGTGCATTTGTTATGTCCCATGGGCACCAACGCGCCAGAGCCCGCATCGGCAAGGTTTGGGGTAGCCAAGTCCAGTGTAAATGCTTCGCGGCTCCCGGGCATGTGACGCCACGATCTGTCTATATGCTAACAAATCCGAGTAGCTAAGCCCCACGAAACGCCACACATCATCAAAACATGCCGTGTTGGGGAACGTTGCATGGGAAACAAAAAATTTCCTACGAACACCCAAGATCCAATCTAGGAGAGGACCATCTACGAGAGGAGAGATTGGATCTACATACCCTTGTAGATCGCTAAGCAGAAGCGTTAAGAAACAAAATTGATGTAGTCCAACGTCTTTGCGATTCAATCACGATCCATCCCGCGAACTCCGATCTAGTGCCAAACGGATGGCACCTCCGTGTTCAACACACGTACTACTTGATGACGCCTTCACCTCCTCGATCTAGAGAGCGATGGTGAAGTACTAGATCGAGTCCTCCGGCAGTACGACGCCATGGTGGTGGTGGTGGTGGAGAAATCTCAGCACAGCTTCGCTAAGCATTACGGAGAAGAAAATGTCTATGAAGGAGAGGAGGAGCAGCGCCGTGGCACATATATATGTATATGGGTGCGTGCTACTTCTTAAGCTTGCGTTGATTTTTCCCTTGTAGAGGAAAGGGTGATGTAGAAACGTAGAGATAAGTATTTCCCTCAGTTTGAGAACCAAGGTATCAATCTAGTAGGAGGTACAGGAAAGTCCCCCAATATATGCACTCGCACAAACTAACAAACACTTGCACATAAAGCAGAAAAGGGGTTGTCAATCCCATCTACGTCACGAACAAGAGTGAGATATGGTAGAGATAGAATTGAAACTAAAGTAAAAAGAAAAATAAAGTGAACACAAAAATAATTGCACCAAGGTATTTTTGGGTTTTTGGTTTTTTAGATATGAAAATAATAGATGTAAAATAGACCCCGGGCCATAGGTTTCACTAGAGGTTTCTCTCTGAATAAATGTAGCGACCAGACCTCAAACAGTCCGATCTCCGTGCATCAGTGTCATCCCTGGATCAGTAATGCTGACACGCACGGTACTTGAAGGATTTATAACAGAGTAGCAATCACACACTTATTACATCGATAGTCCAACGATGAATTTATTACAAATAATATGGCTGAAGGCCATCTAACACGATAACAGCGGAAGGCTTGGAAGATAAGTGAGTCCATCAACTCCAGCGGCATCACTGAGTATAGAACCACGACCTAAAAGGGCATCTTACTCGTCGTCTGAAAAGTCTGCAACATAAAACGTTGCGGCCCGAAAAACGGGTCAGCACATGGAATATGCTGGCAAGGTAACACAGGAGGATGCAATGAAAGTAAAACTATACTATATGCAATATGGCCGGTGGAAAGCTCTATGGTTAAGTTTTTGCGTAAAGCCAATTTTTCCCTACTTCAAAGGAATGTATTTTAATTAACTATCATGGTAGTTGAAACATCGTTGAGAAGATAGACATCCTCTCAACCCCAATTAAAAGTAATCATTAAACCCAACAAAATTAATTTAAAGTAACATGTTGAGATGCACATGATAATCCAAGTGCCAGATACTCAAGACGTCCATAACCAGGGACACGGCTAATCATGATCAGTTTGTACACTCTGCAAAGGTTTGTGCACTTTCCCCACAAGACTCGATTGCCTCCGTTTGGTTTCTCGCACTGCATGGTGTTTGAGAAACGGATGACCGAGACACAGTCTTTCCGAAGAGGTCCCCTTAACCAGATAGATAGGCCGGTACACCTACAAAACCCAACTACATCTGCTAGCCCATCATGGAAAGGTTTCCCACAACTTACTCAACTATGCCAGAGCCCATATTGGCATGTGGCTGCACACGGAAGTTTCTAGCATGAAAAATCTCATGATCCCTTTGAGCCTGGGTGGCGGTCCAAAAGAAAAACAGGCAATCCTGGAATACCCAGATGCCTCAATCCACCCAGATGTGTATTAAAGTTGCCACCTTAAGTTGAACCATTAATTAACAACTCACATATGTCATCGATTTCACTCAAACCCAAACCACGTCTACGAGCATAGCATGTCCTAACAGCAAACGTAGAAGTAACTCCCAAGGGTTTGAATGTAATGCAGGTGATAGGTACTACCTCAATCTACTTCCCAATCCCACAAGTTAATTGATCCTACTCACGCAATGTGTGAGGGTTTGACTAATGCAATGAAAACTGGGTAATTGGAAAGCATGATCAAAGTGTTACTTGCCTTGCTGATGATCCGCAAAACGTAGAGACTCAAAGTAGCAAGCGGCGCACTCCGGGTACACTCTATCGCAATCAAACAACAAGCATACGATAAGTACTTAACTAATGCACGGGTAAAACTCAAATAAGAGATCTATCCAGAAAGTTCAACTTAAGAACGCCGGTTTGCAAAAAGAATCAACTCGAAAGAAGCAACGAAACTCCAACTACGAAAGAAACGAGCTCCGAATTACTAGTTGGCCTAAAGTCAAATTTTACAGTAGCCAAAACTTGGTTCAAGTTGGTTAAATGTAAAGAGGGCTTCGAGACGAAGATCTGGAATTTTGAATCACCTGATTCCGACTCTCGAGCGAAAGGAAAAACGCGAAACAAGATCAGGGCAGAAATCGCGATCGGAAAAACTGCGGATAAATACCCCGAAAAAGAAAAACGACGAACAGGCTAACAAACGAACGTTCGCTGTCTGCGATTAACTAACGAAAACCATTCGTTAAAACGAACGTACGAACGAACGTCCGCTAATTAACTAAACCGACGAAAACCGATCTAAACCGGAAAAAAACAGATCTAGGGTTCTTCCAAAAAAATGATCTGATCTTTCTAAAAAAACCGATGGCGGCGTATACCTCGACTCCGGCGGGGCGGCGGCTCCGGAGAGGTCGGCGGCGGGGCGGCGGGGTCCGGCGGCGGGGCGGCGCGGGCGGCGGCGGCTCGCGGCGCGCGCGGCGGCGGAGGCTGGCGGCGGCGGCGTCTGGCGGCTAGGGTTAGGGTTCGGCGCGGGCTGAGGGCGAACGGGCCGGCGGCTGCGGCTTATAAAGCCCAGTTTTCCGGTCCGATACGAGACTAGGTCGGTTTCCGTTTTTTTTAAATAGAGTCCCGGCGCAGAAAAACTAACGAAAGAAATATCAAACGGACTCCAAAATTCCCGAAATAAATTTTCACCGTCCTCTAATAATATTTAGGACAAAGTGAACATTTTTCCCGGACCTAAATGCAATTTTGAAAAACGCGTATTTTTTCTATGCAAATAAATCCGAAAATAAATCGAGAAAAATGCCAAAAGTGATTTTAATATTTTTCCTCCAATATTTCTGTTATTTTGGAGAAGTCATATTATCTCCGCTCATTTATTTTATTTAGAAATATTTTGAGAGAAAAATAATTAGAATCACATTGTCCTCGTACCGGTATTCGAGCGAACTCAAATACGAAAACGGTAAAATCCCCAACTCTCTCCGTAGGTCCTTGAGTTGCTTAGAATTTCGAGGAACTCCACGAACAAAATGCAAAAACATGAAATGCAATTATGATCTATGTATAACATTCCAAATTGAAAATTTGGGATGTTACAATAAAGCATACGGTGGGTAAATAAATTACTGTCGAGCAATTGATAGAAAAGTGCAAAGTTATGATGATATCTAAGGCAGTGATCAGGAATATAGGCATCACGTCTGTGACAAGTAGACCAACTCCTGCCTGCATCTACTACTATTACTCCACACATCGACCACTATACAACATGCATCTAGAGTATTAAGTTCATAAGAACAGAGTAACGCCTTAAGCAAGATGACGTGATGTAGAGAGATAAAATCAAGCAATATGATATAAACCCCATCTTTTTATCCTTGATGGCAATAATGCAATACGTGCCTTGCTACCCCTTCTGTCACTGGGTGAGGACACCACAAGATTGAACCCAAAACTAAGCACCCGTCTCCCATTGCAAGAACTACCAATCTAGTTAGCCAAACCAAACGAATAATTTGAAGAGAAATACAAAGATATCAAATCATGTATATAAGAATTCAGAGAAGATTCAAATAATTTTCATAGATAATCTGATCATAAATCCACAATTCATCGGATCTCAACAAACCACTAGTACGTGTCGATGCTATACAAACGGTTTTTAACCCCTTTCTGCGACGACATTTGGAACCGTCGCCAAGTGAGTGTGGGCGATCGGGGGTCCTTCCCACACGACCCAGAAATCATCGAGGATATGCCATCCCGGGACACCAAATGAGCTCGTGTGCGATCGGGTGAGGTATTGAAACCCAATCATTTCCGTAGGTATGTACATCCCACACGGTGAATCCCAGAAAAACATTCCCGTAGGTATGTACATCCCACATGGTGAATCCCAGAAAAACATTTCCGTAGGTAAGTATATCACACACGGTCAATCCAAGGAATGTGTTTCCATTCTTATGTACACCCCACACAGTCAATCTAGGGAAACCATTTTCGTTCGTATGTATATCACACACGGTCAATTCAAGGAATATGTTTCCGTTCTTACGTAGAACCCACACAGTCAATCCAGGGAAAACGTTTCCGTTCGTATGTACATCCCACATAGTTTTATGTGTAGGCTCGTGTGTGAAAGGTGTAACTATCACACACGCTCTGCCTTGGTTAAATGTTTGCTTTTATCATCTACATCACACACGATTTGATGAAGAAAACTGTGTGGCATTGGGCTATCCATGACAAGCGCTTATACTGCTAGAACCGTTTGTAAAGATTCATGACACATTTAGGAGGTTTATTAGTTTACAATTAATAATTCCAGTATTACGCAAATTCACATTTCATATCGAAGAGTTGTTTGCCAATTTCATATCAGGCACATAAATATATTATAACATCACAGTACGGTAGTTACATGAAAACAACACAGTACAACATATAGCTAGTTCAACTACATAAGAACAATATTATAACAATATATTTATTTCCCTAATCGATATCATCCAGGCTCGTCTTATCCACCTCTGCTTTCAGTTCAGTAAGAACCTGTTTTGCACGGGCCAACTGGGAAAGTGCCTCCTCCTTCGCCAACACCATCTTAGCAAAGTCTGATTTAAAAAATCTGAGCTCATTCTCCACCTTCCACTTTTTATCCCGCATCCTTAAATATTCTTCAGTGTTGACAACAGTTTCTCTAAGCCTACGTCTGTTCTCTTCCTCATACATGCTCCAGAGCTTCGCTAGGCACATCTTCAAAGACTGTGGCCACTCTTGATCAACCCACTCCAAGTAAGAACACTTCCGTTCATCATATAATATTTAAAACTAGATCAATAACAATTGTAGGGGAAATGGGTTTATAGCAACATAGAAAATCACCAATGCTTATTTTGAAAAACCGAAGAGACATGTTAATTATGACATATCTTCAAAAAAAGATCAATGTGCAAATGAATTAATTGCTACTGAGACAACAACCAAATTCTAGAACATCAGAAGCTATAATTAACTACAACAACGCTGCAAGTTCTTACTCGTGTACAATAAATAACAAATTGAACATTTTATGAGGAAGGTAAATATAACTGCAACAGCGTAGCGACAGTATTTGGATGACAACGAATTGATACTAACAGGTGTGTACATGCACACATTTAGAAACATAGAACTAATAGCACTAAGGCCGTCCACTATGTATGCCAAAAGTGGTGTAAAGACAACTACTGCTACATCTCGCACCGGCGCCCCGCACTGGCGAGCCGATGCAGCGGAAAAAAATCAGGGACCCCGACTCCGGGGCACGTAGTTGCTCCGATGCCCAGTTCCTTCGTGCCATAAAGATTTAGTATTTTACTGCTTGACTGCTCGGATGTGTGGACCAAAGTTGGCTGCACAAACTGCTGAAGCGGTGCCAAATAATTTTCTAATGGCACCACTGATGAGATGGCAACAATTTAAGATACCAGGTACAAACTGTGACATTGTCTTAGGATGCGTTTGGTTGAAGGTATGGTATGAATGGGTTGGGACCGTGACAGTGTCTAAATCACATCTAACAAATGATTTGTTACAACGAAAGAGGTTCTAACCTTCTCTGCACATGCCAGAAGCTTCCTCCCACTGTCCGCACATTCAAACACAACTAGCTTCACGCATGGAGATTGATGGTGACAACGAGCAGATAGATCTTCAGCCACCCCGCTCCATTCGTTGTAACTGATGGTCCTCGGGAGCTACAAGAGGAAGAAATGACTCAAATCGACTATCGAGGGGTAAATCCTTCCTTCCAAGTCATAGCCCGAGAGAGAGAGAGAGAGAGAGAGAGAGAGAGAGAGAGAGAGAGGCATACCCGGGTGGTGAAGGAGTCGTCGCCGGAGGAGGAACCGCTGGAGAGGTCTTGGAAGAAGACCATGGCGACTCCGGCGGTAGGATGCGAGACGGCGAGAGTGAGGAAGCGGCTATAGCTTACGAAGGAAGGAAGTAAGGAAGGAGGAAACAGGGGAAATGTGACTTGTGGTCGGGGAGAAAAGGGGGTGAGGAAGGGGGAGGGGGCGGGGGTAGATATTTTGGCGGTAGGCCAAAATTTTGGAAATGTGGAGGGAAACTTTGCGCCCGGTGCCGCTGGACCATTCACTTTGAACGATTGTGTGCATCGCAAACGATTCTTCTGCTTTACGCGCATGGGATGAGTTTGATAATTCAAATTTTGGTGGAAATTTCACCGGGTACGTCATTGCATAATTTCACATCGCTTGCTAATTTGCGCACACAAAAGAGCGTACAGCAGATGGACCACACTTACTGAATCGAGCACTTTTAGTAATTAAACAGAGCCAGTTGACCTAAACATTTCTCTAACAAAAGACCAGCATTAAAAACAAAGCCTAAATACGCATAATTTTAACAAATCCGCCGTCGCGTCGGCCTATGCATCGCCGGTGTGAGAGGAGATGTCGATGACTTGTCCTAGCGACATGCTGCCGTTGGTGGACTCCGCGCCCCCCTGCTGAAGTCGACCGCGTCCTCGGCGCCGCCCTCAAGGTTGTAGTACTCATAGTAGTGGCTGCGGCAGAGCTCACATTGGTACTCCACCGCCGGTTCCTCGAGGGACAGAATTTTATCTACCTCGACCTCGGCCATGCGCAACTCCTCCTCTCAGCGCTCCTCGATCTCCGCCGCCTCCTGCATCTCCAGCTCCCGCTCGGTGACCTCATGAGGAAGCAGGTGCTCCATGGCCATCGCCGCCTTTTCGGTCGTGGGTTGCAGGTTGGAGTCTGAGGTGGCCTGGAATATCTTGGCATGTGCATCCTCGATCTTGGCGTGGATGGCCTCGACCCGGACCAGGGCGACATCGGCGGCACGGGCGGCAGCTCAAGCGCTCTCGACGTTTGCAGCCACCGTCGCAGCAGCTACTGCAGCCGTCTCGGCTGCTACAGCTGCCTTGTCGGTTGTCGCAGACGCCCTCTCGGCGGAAGCGGCCGCGCTCAATGCAGATGCGGAGGCACTCTCGACGTAGGCGGCCGTGCTCTCGGCGCTGGCGGCAGCGCTCGGGAGGGGGGGACGCGGTCATCGTACGGGCCTTCATGAAGCATTTTGACAGCGTCATCTTTGCAAGAAGGGGGTGCGGGAATGGGGATCGGGTTTCATGGATTTGGCGGTTGCTGGCACTGGGGCAGACAAGCCGGCGAAGCTTAAGGGGGGAGACTTAAATAGACCCAGATATTTTCATCGCAAACGGTTCCTAGAAACCAACTGTGTGTGATGTTGTAGATATTTTTTATTAAAATCTGACCTTTTTTGATGCACCCGCCATCGCAAACGTTTTGCACCTTTTTTGAACTTATTTGAACTCCAGACTTTTCGTGTGTTAAAAATGCACCATTCAGAGCCACATCATCAACTTTCAATCCTTTCTAACTTGATTTGGTATTTTTCATGCATTTACTGATATTTTTTAAGCTAAATGACCTCGAAATTGGAAAGCACTACAAATAAACTCTGAACAGGTTGAAAGTTTCCATGGTATCATCATTTCACCCACATAGTATATGCTAAAAAGTTGATAGGGTTACGGCAAAAACTGGACGCACTTCGTGTACAAAATGGACAAACTCTTTCAAAGCATCAGGGTTTCGGACGAAAACTCATCTGTTACAAATGGATTCCATTTATTTGAATTTATTTGAAATTCAGACTTTTGGTGTGTTCAAAATGCACCATTGAGAGCCACATCATCAATTTTCAACCATTTTTGACTTCATTTGGTATTTTTCATGCATTTACTTATTTTTTAAGCTAAATGACCCTGAAATTGGAAAGCACTACAAATGAACTCTGAAAAGGTTGAAAGTTGGCATGGTATCATCATTTCACCCACATAGCATATCCTAACAACTTTAGACGGTTATGGCAAAAATTGTACGCACTTCGTGTACAAAATGGACAATCTCTTTAGAAGTATCAGGGTTTATGACGAAAACTCATCTGTTACAAAGGGATTTCATTTTTTTGAACTTATTTGAACTCCAGACTTTTTGTGTGTTCAAAATGCACCATTTAGAGCCACATCATCAATTTTCAACCATTTTTGACTTCATTTGGTATTTTTCATGCATTTACTTTTTAAAAAAAGCTAAATGACCCTGAAATTGGAAATCACTACAAATGAACTCTGAAAAGGTTGAAAGTTGGCCTGGTAACATCATTTCACCCACATAGCATATGCTAAAAAGTTGAGAGGGTTATGGTAGCAAGCTGGACGCACTTCGTGTACAAAATGGACAATCTTTTTCGAAGTATGAGGGTTTCGGATGAAAACTCATCTGTTACAAATGGATTCCATTTATTTGAACTTATTTAAAATCCATACTTTTTGTGTGTTCAAAATGCACCATTCAGAGCCACATCATAAATTTTCAACCATTTCTGACTTCATTTGGTATTTTTCATGCATTTACTGAATTTTTAAGCTAAATGACCCTAAAATTGGAAAGCACTCCAAATGAACTCTGAAAAGGTTGAAAGTTGCATGGTAACATCATTTCACCCACATAGCATACGCTAAAAATTTGAGCGGGTTATGGCGGCAAACTGGACGCACTTCGTGTACAAAATGGACAATCTCTTTTGAAGTATCAGGTTTCGGACGAAAACTCATCTGTTACAAATGGATTTCATTTATTTGAACTTATTTGAACTCCAGACTTTTGGTGTGTTCAAAATGCACCATTCAGAGCCACATCATCAATTTTCAATCATTTCTGACTTCATTTGGTATTTTTCATGCATTTACTGATTTTTTAAAGCTAAATGACCCTGAAATTGGAAAGCACTACAAATGAACTCTGAAAAGGTTGAAAGTCGGCATGGTAATCATTTCACCCACATAGCATATGCTAAAAAGTTGAGAGGGTTACAACAAAAACTGGACGCACTTCGTGTACAAAATGGACAATCTCTTTCGAAGTATCAGGGTTTCGGACGAAAACTCATCTGTTACAAAGGGATTTCATTTTTTTGAACTTATTTGAACTCCAAAATTTTGTGTGTTCAAAATGCACCATTCAGAGCCACATCATCAATTTTCAACCCTTTCTGACATCATTTGGTATTTTTCATGCTTTTACATATTTTTTTAAAGCTAAATGACCCTGAAATCGGAAAGCACTACAAATGAACTCTTAAAAGGTTGAAAGTTGGCATGGTATCATCATTTCACCCACATAGCATATGGTAAAAAGTTGGGAGGGTTACGGCAAAAAATGGACGCACTTTGTGTACAAAATGGACAATCTCTTTCGAAGTATGAGGGTTTCGGACGAAAACTCATCTGTTACAAATGAATTTCATTTATTTGAACTTATTTGAACTCCAGACTTTTTGTGTGTTCAAAATGCACCATTCAAAGCCACATCATCAATTTTCAACCATTTCTGAGTTCGTTTGACCTTATAAAGACATTTAAGTGATTTTCTAGCCATTTTATGATTGTAATTTAAATTTGAACTACATCTAAATGCAACGCCTAACCATAACGGTTTTAAAAATCATATTTTTTGTGTACTTGTGTGCGAGTTAAAATGTAAAGATCTGGCAAGATAACCGGCCCCCACACGATTGGCACTCTATTTCACGCCTCGAGGTTTGAAAGGTGAATGGCGGGGGTTATTAATCAGATACGGTTCTATATTGGAAATGGTCAGCTATTATGTTCACACATGGATTCTAATGCGGCAATCATGTGTAATTCAAACTACAGTCATCATAAACTTCGGCGACAGCGTGTGTACTATTCCCGTCGGTCTTGATTCCGACCGTCAATAAATACTACCTTGATCACGTCGTCCGCCTACATTCTCATCTACATCCTCCCCTCGCTCGCCCCCCCCCCTCCTCTCTCTCAAAGCACTACCATGGCACCGCTGATCTGCCCACGCGCCGATGAGGAGTCGCCGCCCCCCGAGGACGCTCATTCGATGATCAGCGACGAGGAGGACCCCTACGCGCCGTTGGATGAGGTTGCGCCGGACCCCCCAACTTTGGATTGGTTTTGGGGACAGTACAATCTTCGTCTGTGGAAGTCACTATCGTCGGCTGAGAAAGCCAGGCATGTGGCATTCAAGAAGGAGATGGCGGAGGAGAAAGTCAGGTACCAGGCGGCCTGTGAAGCCCGTGATGCTGCCGAGAAAAAATAGAAGGTGGAGCTTTGGGGGCGGGCGCGTCGTCATGCGGAGGAGGTGTACGAAGACGTGTACTTTGCGAGGAAGGTCAAAGGCGCTAGGCGCCTCATCATTGCGTGGAGGTGGGCCGATAAGCTCCAACGTGCCATCGACGAGGAGCTCCAGTGGGCGCCGAACGAAATGGAAAGATCGTCCACGCTTGTCCGCCAGCAAGAGGCAGATCGGTACTCAAACGCTGCCAGGCGGAGTACTGCCTCCGCGCTGGGATGACACCGTGCATCAGGAGTGATTATTAGTTTTAGTATTGTTTATTTTCAATTTTATGCATTATACCTAGTAGTTAAGTATCATCACGTATATGTGATGATAGTATATATATTCTGTGATGAAGTAATGAAGATTATATATATATATATATATATATATATATATATATATATATATATATATATATATATATTATGAATTCCATTTTCTATCTGTTTTTTATACTAATTTGAATCTAGCTGTTATCATCGACATATGCAGAATGGAAAGCGTATATACACACATTGAAACATAACATATAAGAACGGAAAGCAGAGTACACACATTGAAATAGAGCAATACTATGATTGCTGTTAATACATAGTTATCCACGTCGAAATGACTCAACAAAATAAAACGCGTCCATGAGACCATGACCAGCACCCCCTACCTACGGTAGCTCTTGGCTCTGCCTAAACTCGTGCAGGCGTTCGTCCAAGTGATCGGCACGCTCGCGGTACATATGGAGCGCGATCTCGAGCTCCAAGTTGGCTATTTCATCGGAGATCACCAGCTCGAGGATTCGATGGCCATGTTCCTCTACTGCGCCCAGGTGGACACCTGGGCCAAGGAGGCGGTCGAGCCTACGGACCAGCGCGTTGGCATCCAGCGGGCCGCGGACAAGGTGAACGGCGCCACCCATGCGAACGGCGCGGCGGGCGTCCGGTGCAAGTACGGCATGGCCGGCCTCTGGTACAAGTACTGCGCTGAGGGCCTCTGCCCACTTCTGCCGAGGAATGGGGGTACTGACGGGACGTGTACCTAGCTGCAACGTCATGTAGACAGCAGGCAAGCGCCGATGGATCCGCTCTTGCTGTGCGGCGCGCGGCGCCTCTCGCTCTGCAGTGCTCCAATGGTCTCGTCGTGCGGTGAGCTGCAGCCTATCAGCGCGGACGCGCCTAGCTTCCTCTGCGGCGCGCCATCGATCATGTTGTGCGGCGAGCTGCAGCCTGTCGGTGCTGACATGCCTATCTTGATCCGCGGCGCTCAAGCGCCATGCGCCAAAGGTCTGCTCAACCCCGGCGATGACGCGCATCATGGTGTCGTCCATCGCGTTGCCGGGGAGCGCCTCAGCCTCGACGGGTCGTGGTGCCTGCTCGCTTTCCTCGTCGACGAGGTTGATGGCAGAGGTGGCGCTGTGGTGGGTTGGCATGCTTGGAAAAGGTGGATGTGCTACAGGCTGCGTTTGTTGCCTCCGTGCGTCGCGCATCGCCTATGCTCAATATAGCAGGGTGGCGGGAAACAAGTGAGGAAATGGCGGGAAACGGTAGCGTGTTCATAAAACGCCATCAATAAATGGAAACTTAGCATAGAAGGAACATCGAGCTAGCACAAGAAGTAGATGATGATCAGATGAACACAGACCACACTAGGAACCCGTCGGTGATGAATTCATCAATTCCAAACGGTTGAATACTAGCAAGCATTTGCCCACAACACACACGGCCTATTCCATCACAAACAGGTCGGATGGATCAACCACATGCCACGTATCGCACATTGTCAAAAAGTAAAGCGGTAGACCTTCTTTAACATGTGTTAAAAATAAAAATAAATAAATAAATAACAAGGACCTTGAGGTTAAATTAGCTGAGGTAATGGGTCATTTCGGCCATTTGACCGAAATGACCCATCCTATCAGTTAATTTAGCATCAACATAACTTCCCATCCAGTCACCCATCTGTTGGCTGCTCCAGCCTGACCACACTTAACTTGATAGTTTTCTTACATGAGCTACTGGTGGAACAGCTAGTCCTTGTTGATAGGAATGCCTCTTTGCATCCTTATGGCGTATCCGGATGACCGCCCGTCCCACAATGGCCAATAGATATTGTGTAGACAGAGCATATCACATACGTCTTATTAGAAGCAATCATCTATGTTATTATCGGTCTTCGCACACATTTCTGATTACAGTCTTGTCTGCCGCGTATCACACACATCTTGTTATATCGAACTGTTTCTGTTCTCTTGCCTAATCACAAACAGTTCATCCGAGTGAACCGTATGTTGTACATCGCACACACCTTGATCGGGCTGACCATTTCTTTTATGTTGCCTAATCACAAATAGTTCATCCGAGTGAACCGTATGCTGTACATCGCACACACCTTCATCTGGCTGCCCGTTTCTTTTATTCCTCCTCATCGCAAACAGTTAATTGAGCTGAACCGTATGCCCTGCATTGCACACACAACTAAAATCTGAACCATGTTTGATGCATCCTCCATCGCAAACGTTTTGCACCTTTTTTGATGGTTATTTTACACCATCGCTTGCGATTATGGCATCGCACACAGTTTCGTCGAAGGGTCTCCAATCGTAGTGTCGCATTAGCAGCAACCTGCAGTAGTGAACACGCCGCAAAAGAAAATTACATTGAATAGATCTCCAAGAACATCGAGGAGAAAATTGTATTGAAGATCAAAGAGAGAGAAGAAACCATCTAGCTACTAGTTATGGACCCGTAGGTATGTGGTAAACTACTCACGCATCATCGAAGGGAAGCAAGGTTGATGTAGAAGCCCTCCATGATCAAGTCCCCCTCTGACAGAGTACCGGAAAAGGCCTCCAGATGGGATCTCATGGGAACAGAGACCTGCAGCGGTGGAAAAGTATTTTCGTGGATGCTTCTCGGGTTTCTGGAATATCTCTGTATTTATAGGCCAAAGAAGGGGATCAGGGGGTCTCCGAGGGGGCCACAAGCCCTACGGGCGCCCCCCATAGGGCACGCCTCCCCGGCGTGTGGTCGCCTCGAGGACTCTCTGACTTGTACTCCAAGTCCTACGTGTGTCTTGTAGTCCAAGAAAAATCATAGCAAAATTTTATTCCGTTTGGTATTCCTTCTCTGTGAAACTCAAAAACAAGGAAAAAACAGAAACTGGCACTGGGCTCTAGGGTAATAAGTTACTCCCAAAAATAATATAAAATAGCATACTAATGCATGTAAAACATTCAAAGTTGATAAAATAATAGCATCGAACATTCAAAAATTATAGATACATTGGAGACATATCAATCATCCCCAATCTTAATTCCTGCTCGTCCTCGAGTAGGTAAATGATAAAAATGGAATTTTTTATGTGGAATGCTACCTAACATATTTAGCAATGTATTTATTCTTTATTTGGCATGAATGTTCAGATCCATATGATTCAAAACAAAAGTTCATTAATATAAAAACAATAATACTTCAAGCATACTAGAAAGAAAATTGTGAAGCTTCAAAAATAACATGGCTACAGAAAGTTATCCCTACAAAATCATATAGTCTTGTTATGCTCCCTCTTCTCAGCATAAAGTATAAATCATGCCCACCCCGGTGTCAGCCAAGCAATTGTCTCATACTTTTTAACGCACTTCAACTTTTTTAACTCTTCACGCAATACATGAGCTTGAGCCATGTACATAGCACTTATGGGTGGAATAGAAGGTGGTAGTAGACAAAGGTAGGGAGAAAGTCTCACATTAACTAGGCAAATCAATGGACTATGGAGATGTCCATCAATCGATATCAATGTGACTGAGTAGGGATTGCCATCTAACGGATGCACTAGAGCTATAAGTGTATGAAAGCTCAAAAGAAAACTAAGTGGGTGTGCATCCAACTTGCTTGCTCATGAAGACCTAGGGCATTTGAGGAAGCCCATCATTGGAATATATATAGAAGCCAAGTTCTATAATGATTTTTTTCCCACTAGTAGTATATGAAAGTGACAATATAGGAGACTCTCTACAATGAAGAACATGGTACTACTTTGAAGCACAAGTGTGGAAAAGGATAGTAACATTGTCCCTTCTCTCTTTTTCTCTCATTGTTTTAGGCTCCTCTTTTTTTGGAGACCCTTTTTCTCTTTTTTTCTCCTTTTTTATTTTTTTAGACTCTTTTGGCCTCTTTATTCATAACCTCACATGGGATAATGTTCTAATAATGATGATCATCACACTTTTTATTTACTTACAAATCGATATTACAACTCGATACTAGAACAAAATATGACTTTATATGAATGCCTCCGGTGGTGTACCAGGATGTGCAATGATCTAGCATAGCAATGACATCAAGAAATGGACAAGCCTTGAAAACATCATGCTAGCTATCTTACGATCATGCAAAGCAATATGACAATGATGGTACGTGTCATAATAAAAGTAACTATGGAGTTACATGGTAATATATCTCAGAATGGCTATGGAAATGCCATAATATGTAGGTATGGTGGCTGTTTTGAGGAAGGGTATAAGGTGGTTTGGTGCACCGATGAAATTTGTGTAATACTAGAGTGGCTAGCAATGGTGGAAGGGTGAGAGTGAGTATAATCCATGGACTCAACATTAGTCATAAAGAACTCACATACTTATTGCAAAAAGTTTATTAGCCCTCGAAGCAAAGTACTACTACACATGCCCTAGGGGAGAGGTTGGTAGGATTTAACCATCGCGGGCCCCCGACTTTCACTCAATGATAGACAATCAAGAATAAATCGTGCTCCAACTTCATCACGTAACTAGAAGACCGTACGTGCATGCTACAGGAATCACAAACCTTAACACAATTATTTATTTTACCACATAATTTACTACTAGCATGACTCTAATATCACCATCTTAATATCTCAAAACAATTGAAAGGAATCATACTTCTCATAAATTCAATCCTCTTTATGAAAGTTTTTATTATACCCTCTTTGAATGCCTATCATATTAGTACTGAATTCATAACCCGAGCAAATTACCATGTTGTTTAGAGACTCTCAAAATAATATAAGTGAAGCATGAGAGTTCATCAATTTCTTCAAAATAACCATCACCGCCGTGCTAAAAAATATATAAGTGAAGCACTAGAGAAACTACCTAGCTCCGAAGATATAAGTGAATCATAAAGAGTATTCTAATAAATTCACAATTAATGTGTGTCCCTCTCAATAGGTGTGTACATCAAGGATGATTGTGGCAAACTAAAAAGCAAAGACTCAAATCATACAAGACGCTCCAAGCTAAACACATATCATGTGGTGAATAAAAATATAGCCTCAAGTAAATTTACCGATGGATTGAAGACGAAAGAAGAGATGCCATCCGGGGCATCCCCAAGCTTAGATGCTTGGTTGTCCTTGAATATTACCTTGCGGTGACTTGGGCATCACCAATCTTAGGCTCTTGTCACTCCTTATTCCATAGTCCATCCAATCTTTACCCAAACTTGAAAACTTCACAACACAAAACTCAACAGAAAACTCATGAGATCCGTTAGTAAAACAAATTCAATCCTTACTTGTAGGTACTATTGTGAACTCATTCTTATTTTATATTGGTGGAATATCTACTGTATTCCAAGTTTTCCATGGTTCATACCCCCCAATACTAGTCATAGATGCATCAAAATAAGCAAACAACACAAAGAAAACAGAATCTGTCGAAAACAGAACAGTCTGTAAAGATGTGAATTGATGTAAAACTTATGCATCTCTAAAAATTCTGAAACATTAGGACAACATGGGAAATTTGTAGATCAGAAACGTGTAAAACATTCAGATTTTTTTTCACGTTCCAGCAACCAGAAAGAATTCTGATACTGGACGCAAAAGTTTCTATTTTTCAGAAAAAACCAATCTACTATCTTCCAAATCATCCCAAAGGTCTTACTTAGCAGAAACACTAAATCAAAACATGAAAACAAATCTAACCAGAGGCTAGATGATAGATTTATTCAAGAACAACAAGAAAAGTAAAATCCAAATAAAGTTGGGTTGCCTCCCAACAAGCGCTATTGTTTAACGCCCTTAGCTAGGCATAAAGCAACAATCTAGGTATTGTCATCTTTGGTAGAAATCAAATCCGTTAAAAGCTCTCTTAACAAATCCTTTTTCTATTCTCTCCTTTTTCTAATAGGAGTAATTCATGAAAAGGACTTTGATCGGTAATCTTAACATTCATGACGTAAAACTCAGGATCATCCCCATAAATATCATCATTTAAAATTCGTATTTCATTTCATATGGGTAGTTTAGACATTACATGCATCCATTCCTCATCAAATCCAACTTAAATTCCCTTAACTACCCAATCAAAATTTTCATAAGTATCAAGATAAATAGCTTGAGTAATTTCCTTGTAAGGGATTCTTCTCCTAAGATTGCTACTATAAGCCTGATAATCTCTAGCTTCCAAATTACGCAAAAAGTTTCTTTATCGTGGAGAATTTCCTCTATAGGGGGTGTTCAATATCCTTTTTGTAGATAGCAAAAATTTCCCTAGCCTCTTGTACTATAAAATCAAACTCCCGCATAAGAATAATTGTTGCAATCTTTTTAGCCTTGGATGAAGTATATTAGGAAGTTCGTAAAAATATATCTTGTAAAGCCGGGTGGATGTGCATAAATTTTCTTTCTAACTTAGCCACAAGCATAGAAATAGCATCCGCACAACGATTTGTCTCAATAAGAATAGATCTCTTAATTGGCAAAACTCTCGTACAATTGAAAAACTCCTGAATAATCCTTTTACCAATAATGTTACCGTCCCCTACATGAAAGGTTTTTGTATTATAATTAGGACGGGGTTCGTTTTACTATCACGAGATTCAAGTCTTTCTTCAAGATTATTATTATCAATGATAACTTCCCCAGATTCAGACATGATGGCAAAGTGATCTAGCACACGAGCAAACAAAAGCGAACAAGAAAGACGAGCGGAAAAAGGGCGAATAAAAAGGCAAATATTTTTGTGATTTTCTGAAAACATTTTAGAAGTGGAGAGATGAAAACGAGAGGCAAATGGCAAATAATGTAAGTGGAAGAGATGAGAGCTTATGACAAATACTTGGTAGGCTTGATGTAGACCTCCCCGGCAACGGCGCCAGAAATTCTTCCTGCTACTTCTTGAGCTTGCGTTGATTTTTCTCTTGAAGAGGAAAGGGTGATGTAGCAAAGTAGAGATAAGTATTTCCCTCAGTTTGAGAACCAAGTTATCAATCCAGTAGGAGGTACAAGCAAGTCCGCAATATATGCACCTGCACAAACAAACAAACACTTGCACACAACGCGGAAAAGGGGTTGTCAATCCATTCAACGTCACGAACAAGAGTGAGATCTGATAGAGATAGAATTAAAACTAAGCAAAATAAAGTAAACACAAAATAATTACAGCATGATATTTTTGGGTTTTTAGTTTTATAGATCTGAAAATAATAGATGTAAATTAGACCCGGGGGCCATAGGTTTCACTAGAGGCTCCTCTCTTGAATAAAGCATACGGTGGGTAAACAAATTAATGTAGAGCAATTGATAGAAAAGCGCAAAGTTATGACGATATCTAAGGCACTGATCATGAACATAGGCATCATGTCCGTAACAAGTAGACCGAAACGATTCTGCATCTACTACTATTACTCCACACATCGAACACTATCTAGCATGCATCTAGAGTATTAAGTTCATAAGAACAGAGTAACGCCCTAAGCAAGATGACATGATGTAGAGGGATAAACTCAAGCAATATGATATGAAACCCATCTTTTTATCCTTGATGGAAACAATGCAATATGTGCCTCGCTACCCCTTCTGTCACTGGGTGAGGACACTGTAAGATTGAACCCAAAACTAAGCACCTCTCCCATTGAAAGAACTACCAATCTAGTTGTCCAAAGCAAACCAATAATTCAAAGAGAAATACAAATATATCAAATCATGCATATAAGAATTCAGAGAAGATTCAAATAATATTCATAGATAATCATATCATAAATACACAATTCATCGGATCTCAAAAAACACACCGAAAAAGAAGATTACATCAATTAGATCTCCAAGAACATCGAGAAGAAAATTGTATTGAAGATCAAAGAGAGAGAAGAAGCCATCTAGCTACAAGCTATGGACCTGTAGGTCTGTGGTAAATTAGTCACACATCATCGGAAGGGCAGCAAGGTTGATGTAGAAGCCCTCCGTGATCAAGTCCCCCTCCGGCAAAGTACCGAAAAAGGCCTCCAGATGGGATCTCATGGGAACAGAGACCTGCGGCGGTGGAACAGTATTTTCGTGGATGCTTCTAGGGTTTCTGGAATATCTCTATATTTATAAGCCAAAGAAGGGAGTCAGGTGGTCTCTGAGGGGACCACTAGCCCTAGGGGCGCGCCTCCTGGGCTTGTGGTTGCCCCGAGGACTCTCCGACTTGTACTCCAAGTCCTACGTGTGTCTTCTGGTCCAAGAAAAATCATCACGAAAGTTTTATTCTTTTTGGACTCCGTTTGGTATTCCTTTTCTGCGAAACTCAAAAACAAGGAAAAAACAGAAACTAGCATTGGGCTCTAGGTTAATAATTTAGTCTAAAAAATAATATAAAATAGCATATTAATGTATATAAAACATTCAAAGTTGATAATATAATAGCATGGAACAATCAAAAATTATAGATACGTTGGAGACGTATCAGTGCGGCTGCCCTCTCTCTACCTCTCTATATATAGGGGGAAGGGATGAGGAGGTGGCGCCCCTAGATCCAATCTAGGGGGTGGCGGCCAACAAGGGGAAACCCTAGATGGGTTTTGGCCCCCACCCCTTAGGAGACTTGCCTCCCAAGGCAAAGGGGTGAGCTGCCCTAGGGAGGTGCCCCACCTCCTCTGGCAACATGGGAAGGGGGCTTGGGGGCGCACAACCCCTTAGTGGGATGGTTTGCCCCCTCTCCTTGGCCCATGAGGCCCCCCAACATGCAGGCCCCCCCGAAACCCCATTTGGTCACGCTGGTCATCACCCGGTACCCTCGGAACAATTCCGGACTCCAATACCCTTCGTCCAATATATCAATCTTCACCTCCGGACCATTCCAGAGTTCCTCGTCACGTACGGGATCTCATCTGGGACTCCGAACAACCTTCGGTAACCACCATAATGACTCAACTATACTTATATCGTCACCAAACGTTAAGTGTGTGACCTTGCAGGTTCGAGAACTATGCAGACATGACCGAGACACCTCAACGGTCAATAATCAATAGGGGGGCCTGGATGCCCATATTGGTTTCCATTCCTTTGTCTATGGGTATGTTACTTGCCCAAGATTCGATCATCGGTATCTCCATGCCTAGTTCAATCTCATTATCGGCAAGTCTCTTTACTTGTTCTATAATACAAGATCCCACAATTAACTCCTTAGTCACATTGCTTGCAAGCTTCTTGTGATGTTGTATTACCGAGTGGGCCCTGAGATACCCACTACACCATGAAAAAAAAATTAGGGGTCACCACATCTGTCGGGAAAACTAGTAACTGGGGGCATACTACTACCGGGAATGCTTTTTTCTGGCAAATATGAACTGCCCTTGAAAGTCTTGTCGGGGAAAACAATTCCCGTTAGTTAGTATAAACCCCGACAGATTCTCTACCTTTAATATTCATACCTTTTCCGGTAGTTAGAACTATTCCCGGCGTACAGCTTTTTTCTAGCAGACTGACAATTCAGGGCAGATATAAGAGTTTCCCTACAAACAAACCGCATGTATTTGTGTCAACTGCGAACAAACAAATATCCTATATTGCATACATGTATTTCAATAGCTGTCATTTATCTTCAATCCTTTTTGTACCATCTATATATAGCAACACATGCATACAGTAATTAAGATTGCATCAGTTAATAGAAATGTGTGTTGTGTATAAATAAGCAGTCTATCATCCATACATAGGTTCACAAGTGCAGGACATCCAAAAGCACAAAGAGCCATCATGCATGCCCTACATGCACACATAGGCATACAAGTCCATTAACCGGACAAGCCAAAAGCACAACCATCCATCAGGTCTACATGCACACATGCATACATATGTACTCCCTCCGTTCCCAAATATTTATCTTTCTAGACATTTCAAATGGTTACAACATACGGATGTATGTAGACATATTTTAGAGTGTAGATTCACTCATCTTGCTTCGTATGTAGTCATTTGTTGAAATGCCTAGAAAGACAAATATTTAGGAACGGAGGGAGTACATTCATATGCCAGTATTACATCATAGACATAAGCGCAAAATATAAGATCTGCTTTTAGGTAGAAACATATCCCAGCAGAAGATCCTTTTATCTCAGCAAACACACCTCTAGAAACTTGTGGATGCAAAGGCATTATACTCGCAATTGTAAAAAAGGAAATGGCCAAATAGATCAGCTCAGAAGAACACATGTTCCAAACACAGAAGTTGCATGGCTGAAAAAGAAAATTGGCTCATCCAAATGAAAAAGACACATGTGTGTCGCCTTGTACTTTGCATTCCACGAGGCACAAATAGAATGTGTGTATGTACTCATAAGAACAGATTATGCACTATGTATGGATCATTAGAAAGATCGGTATGACCTATCACTATAAATATTTACCAATAGTAATCTTCTTCTTGTGTATTGATTTCTCTTAATTACTGTCAAGTTAATAGAACTTTCAAAGACTACAGGTAAGGATTACTTACTAGCAATCTAGTGGCAACATAGGGTGTCCTCCGTTCTACTTTTTTGTACATGTCTGTTCTGTATAAGTGTGTACGAGTGCTAGACAGTGAGAATCAATAATTATGAGAATGTATACCAAGAGAACACCCCTCTTATTAAATCTGCTGCTTCGTTTAAGAAAAAAATGTTGATTCAACAAAAAGAAGAATTCGCAGGCACAAAAATCATTTGCTGAAATGAATATAGGTTGCTCAAAATACAAGAATGTTGGCTTGCTGAACACATAGTTGTGTGGTCCCTCTTATTAATCGATGATGTTTGTCCAACTGTGTGCAAAGTTTAAGTAGTAGCTGCAGAACTGTTTAAGAAATGGAGTTGCTTGTTGATTCAGAATAAAAGGAGTTAAGCACGTGTTTGAAAATAGGCACATTTTTAATCTACTGGGGAAACCAAAAAAAGTACCAATTACTCAGGAGAAAATAGGAAACTTGTAAGTTCCTACTTTCAAACACATGCTTGACTCGGAAAAATAATAAATCTTCAGCATGTGAGAGGAGAAACATATTTTGCTATAGATCCCAGAGTGTCGGTGCTTGCTACTTCAGCCCTAGAACTAAATCGACATGGAGAGAGACGAGCGTTTCTATAGAATGGCAAGCTATGATTGTTATTCCGACAAGATTGATAGCTATGATTGCTTTTCAATAGAATGACCCTTGTGATCAGAAGTATTTTTTGCAAGACCTAGTTCATTACACGCCTTGTCTATATAATAATGGAATTTTTCGATCTTTTTTTACAGTAATATTCAAGAATTTTAAGAAGATGCAGTACCTTCTAGATGTGGGGACTGCCACCGCCAGTCATGGTTGCTTCTGCATAACTTTACGAACAACCTCAATTTGCATACATAGGAATAATTAGAACTGCCTATCATGTTCTGTCTCTACATCATGCTTTGCTTGTACTAAATTTCAAACCTTGCCTAAATATCGCAAGCCAATACAAATCAATATTTTTTTACAAAAATAAATAAGGCCTTGAAATTATAATTACTAACCAAAGCAATCTTTGAGGTATTCAAAATATAGTCAAACAATATCATGCAACACTAGAAACAAATTACAAGGCATTCAAACTAAAATCAAAAGATTTTGCAGTGCATGAGAGCCCTATGCCTTTTCTTGCTTCTTATTCAAGGACATATCACAAATAGAAGGCTATAGAGTACATACTGAAGAATGTAGACTTAGGCGACACAAATAGTATATGAACTATGACATTGTAACTTCTTAAAATTGACTTTTGAATTGGTATTTCGCAGCTAGGAGATATACATATGTTTATTACTAACTACCATAAAAAATTCTTCTCACCAGAAGAAAAGGAAAATAAATAAATGCATGGTTCATCAAGAAAACTGAACAGTTACCTACATATACAAGAGGCCACCTGGAAATTGACTACATTAAGGAAATTGGGGCATTAAGCAAGCATGATAAACATCATGTGAGTCGTCAAATTTACTTACTATATTTTCAATTTGATTGATGGTGTTAGCATAATGTAGTGGCAGACCACATGAACCTAGCCTTTTGTTCTGACCTTGGTCCATGAAGTCGGTACCTATAGGAACTGTTTATTCAGGGAGATGTATCAGGAAATTATCAGATACATTTTTATCCAAACATTAAAGCAGCCAATCAATAATTAATTACCAGCTTCACCGAATGCATCCCAGATTAGTTTATCCAGAAAAATGACGATATCGACAAGCTTTTCTACAATCGGGATAGAGGATACCACAAAGCAATGTTAGCACCTTTCAGAAGAAAGAGAAGGCAATATGTTAGTAGCGCATTGATCAAAAACTATTTAAACTAAACGCTACCAAGCAAAGCCCAACAGACAGAATTACATAAGGCCGAGACATAAAGTAATGAAGTAGTCCCTTTGTCTCATAATATAAGAGCGTTTTTGACACTAGTGTGTGTCAAAAATGCTCTTATATTATGGGACAGATGGAGTAAATGTGTATGAAGATAATTACATCCTCCAAAGGTCTGGACCACAGGGATTTTGTCTTCAAAGTTTCACAAGCTTCCTTTGGCGCTTTAGTTCACTTCTGAAATTCATAACACTCGCTGCAAAGAACGAAATTGAATATAATGAATATCTCCAATAGCATATTTGCAGTACAGTTTTACAATCTACTGAAGTTCTTTAACAATGTCATCAGTCTAGCAGTACGTCTTCTAGCTCCCGATACAGACGCAAGCTAGATGTGTGTGTATATATACATATATAGTGCAGGTTTGAATTTAATGGGTATGAAAACCATACTTTGCTTGAGGGTTGGCTCGGTCGTGATGTTGATAAAGTGCGCCATGAAGTGGGCAGGGCTCCTTCTCCTCTCGAGCTTGGTGAACAGGTCAGGACCATCTAAGGATGGCAATTTTACCCACGGGTACAGGTACCCGCGGGTACCGTACCCGCATGGGCAGGGTATGGGCATGCTTTTGTACCCATGGGTAGTACCCATACCCTACCCGTTAAGTCATGGGTAGGGTATGGGTATAGCCTTGTACCCGCGGGTATACCCATACCCTGCCGGCTTATGAACTAATGTTAAGTTGTCATCAATTAATCATTAACTTGTCACGTGAATTGTCTATTCCTATTGACTTTTGAGTATGTTGTATTCATATATCTATTATTGAGCTGAGATAATTGTTTTTTTATTAAATGTGCTATCAATGAGTGTAAAAATGTGAACAACTCGTGTACTATTTGTTCTACCCGCCGGGTACCAGATGGGTATGAGTATCCGTCGGGTATGGGTACGGGTAAAGGTTCGTACCCATGGGTACGGGGGGTACGGGTATGGGTAGAATTTTATACCCACTCACTATACGGGTATGGGTATGGTATTGCTCTACCCTGCCCATACCCTACCCATTGCCATCTTTAGGACCATCTAGGGGTCATCTCGTGACCAACCCATCCGTCAGCGAATCCAGTCGAAGGAAAGGAATGTAGGAAAGGAAAGCAAATCGAGAGGGGGACGGACCTTGTCCCGTATACTAGGGTCAGAGAAGCGCTGGTTGTGGGCAAGGAGCTGAGCCATGAAGACCTCCCGGTGGTCCTTATCCTCCTCCACCATCAGGTCCCTCTGGGCACCGTGGATCTGGACGAAATTGAAGGGTATGCTTAGTTCTTCTGCAGCAGTAGAAGAACTTAACAAAGACAGGAACAATATCTACGAACTCGAATTGAATCTAATCAGAGAGAGAGAGAGAGAGAGAGAGAGAGAGAGAGAGAGAGAGAGAGAGAGAGGCATGTGGAGGAGAAGAGGGGACCTTGTGGGTGAGCTCCATTGCTTGGGTACAGCGGATTTGGAAGCACCGTGGTGGATCTGGCCGCCGGCTGCCCTGCTGCTCGATTTGGACCGGATGAGGCGGCGGTCCTGGGTAGGGATGCAGGTGCGATGTAGATGGGGATGGGCGGAGGTATGGGTGCGGGGATTGGGTGGCCGCCTGAATATGGGATTCAGGGGCGGGGGTGCGGGGTCGAGCGTGGATGGGGGATGCAGGGGGCTGCTGGGTGATGGAGGATAGAGGAGGTGGTGCTGGGCAGGGCGGCAAGGAGGGGATGAGTCGGCAATGGAGCTAGAGCTGGCGGGGTCGACGGCGAGATGCATTGGGGCGGTTGATGCGGGAGAAGGACAACAACCAGATGTAGTGTGGGCGAGGGTAAAATTAAGGCCCCGTGGCCGCGATGGGCTTCGAGTTCCTTCTAATTTTTTGTTCTCCTGCGACTGTGCCTCGCGCCCTTTTTTTGGGCCTCGACTCTTTCGTGCGCGCGCTGGGCCAACTTGATCACCGTCTGTGTGTTCGCCCTCAAATGGAATTTAGGGCAATTGGATTGATCCACAAGATGCCGACAGTTTTTCTGCCTATATAACTGCACTATTCCCTTTCAAAAAAAACTCCACTATTCCCGACAGTTATGTTGACCTACATAGTCTTGCCCGGCACATTGAGCTTTGGAGGCAGTTAATTGACCTCAATTCTGGATCATTCCCGGCAATTAATTGCCCCTAAACTTTTGTCATGGTGTAGTGACCTCTCGGTCATATGGAGTGAGAAATCCCAATATTGATCCATGCCAACTCAATACACATCCTCGGAGATACCTGTAGAGCACCTTTATAGTTACCCAGTTACGTTGCGACGTTTGGTACACACAAGGAATTTCTCTGGTGTGAGTGAGTTGCATGATCTCATGATCATAGGAACATATATACTTGACATGCAGAAAACGATAGAAATAAACTTGATACGATCATATGCTACGTTTATAGTTTGGGTCTTGTCCATCACATCGTTTTCCTTAATGATGTGACCTCGTTATCAAATGACAACTCATGTCCATGGCTAGGAAACCATAGCCATTTTTTATCAACGAGCTAATCCGGTAGAGGCTGACTAGGGACATCTTGTTGTCTATGTATGCACACATGTATT
Organism: Secale cereale; assembly: GCA_902687465.1. Lineage (NCBI taxonomy): Eukaryota > Viridiplantae > Streptophyta > Magnoliopsida > Poales > Poaceae > Secale > Secale cereale. Next base: position 472,939,248 of record LR738710.1, on the reverse strand, counting down.
TGAGTTTCCGATCAATACAATTTTAGCATGGATAATAAATGATTATCATGAACGAGGAAATATGGCAATAACCAATTTATTATTGCCTCTAGGGCATATTTCCAATAGTCTCTCACTTGCACTATAGTCAATAATCTAGTTCACATCACCATGTGATTAACACTCATAGTTCACATCACCATGTGATTAACACTCATAGTTCACATCGCCATGTGACTAACACCCAAAGAGTTTACTACAGTCAATAATCTAGTTCACATCACCATGTGATTAGCACTCAATAAGTTATGGGGTTTGATCACATTATACTTGTGAGAGAGGTTTTAGTCAACGAGTCTGCAACATTCAGATCCATATGTAGTTCACAAATCTCTATGTCATGTTGTAGATGCTGCTACCACGCTCCACTTGGATCTATTCCAAATGGTTGCTCCACCATACGTATCTGGTTTGCTACTCAGAGTCATCTGGATAGGTGTTAAAGTTTGCATCGACATAACCCTTTACGCTAAACTCTTTATCACCTCCATAACCGAGAAACATTTCCTTATTCTTCAAGGGATAATTTTGACCGCTGTCCAGTGATCCACTCCTGGGTCACTTTTGTACCCCCTTGCCAAACATGTGGCAAGGCAGACCGTAGGGCCGGTACACAACATGGCATACCGTATAGAGCCTATGCCTAAGGCATAGGGGACTGATAACCCACAAGTATAGGGGATCGCAACAGTTTTAAAGGGTAAAGTATTCAACCCTAATTTATTGATTCGACACAAGGAGAGCAAAAGAACATTCTCAAGTATTAGCAGCTGAGTCGTCAATTCAACCACACCTGGAAAGACTTAATATCTGCAACAAAGTATTTAGGAGCAAAGTAGTATGGAAGTAACGGTAACGATGGCAAAAGTAACAGTTGTAGTTTTGTAGTGATGGTGACAACAGTAGTAACGAAAGTAACGAAGCAAATATCAATATGAAACGAACCCGTAGGCAATGGATCGGTAGTGATAGGTATCGGATAATATTCATCATGTAGCAGTTATAACCTAGGGTGACACAGAAGTAGCTCCAATTCAACAATATAATGTAGGCATGTATTCCGTATATAGTCATACGTGCTTATGGAAAAGAATTTGCATGACATCTTTTTTCCTACCCTCTCGTGGGAGTGGCGTCCTAATGGAAACTAAGGGATATTAAGGCCTCCTTTTAATAGAGATCCGGAACAAAGCATTAACACTTAGTGAATACATGAACCCCTCAAACTACGGCAATCACCAGAAAGAATCCAAATTATTGTCACCTTGGGGTATGCAAATCATAACTCGTAATAGGTGCCTAGAACTTGCAAGATCGGAGCAAGAATACATGTATATTCATGAAAACATAATAGGTTCAGATCTGAAAGCATGGCACTCGGGCCATAGTTACAAGCATTAAGCATAGCAAAGTCATAGCAACATCAATATCAAAACATAGTGGATACTAGGGATCAAACCCTAACAAAACTAACTCGATTACATGATAAATATAATCCAACCCATCACCGTACAGCAAGCCTACGTCGGAATTACTCACACACGGCGGTGAGCATCATGAAATTGGTGATGGAGGAAGGTTGATGATGATGATGGAGACGATCTCCACTCTCTGGAGCTACGAACGGACTCCGGATCTAGTCTCCCGAGGAAGAACAGGGGGTGACGGCGGCTCCGTATCATAAAACGCGATGAATCCTTCTCTCTGATTTATTTCTCCCCGAACGTGAATATATGGAGTTAGAGTTGAGGTCGGTGGAGCTGCGAGGACCCACAAGGCAGGGGGAGCACCTTAGGGGGGGGGGGGCCACCCTTGTGGACAGCCGATGGGTCCCCTCATGTAGATTCTTTCACCAATATTTCTTATATTTTCCAAAAATATTCTTCGTGTATTTTCAGGTCATTCAGAGAACTTTTATTTCTACACAAAAATAACACCAAGGCAATTCTGCTGAAAACAGCGTCAGTCCGGGTTAGTTCCATTCAAATCATGCAAATTAGAGTCGAAAACAAGGGCAAAGGAGTTTGGAAAAGTAGATACGATGGAGACGTATCAACTCCCCAAGCTTAACCCATTGCTTGTCCTCAAGCAATTCAGTTGATAAATAGAAAGTGATAAAGAAGAACTTTTACAAACTCTGTTTGATCTTGTTGTTGCAAATATGTAAAGCCAGCATTCAAGTTTTCAGCTAAGATTTTGAACTAACCATATTCAAAATAACATTTAGGTCTCACATTTACTCATATCAATGAAACAATCAACTAGCGAGTAATGATAATAAATCTTGGATGACAACACTTTTTCAAAACAATCATGATATGATATGACAAAGTGGTATCTCGCTAGCCATTTCTGAGACCGCAAAACATAAATGCAGAGCACCTGAGAAGATCGAGGACTGACTAGACATTGTAATTCATGGTGAAAGGAATCCAGTCACACTCATACTCAATATCAATTAATAACAAAGCATATAAATGACAGAGGTGCTCTCCAGCTGGTGCTTTTTATAAGAGGATGATGACTCAATAATAAAAAGTAAATAGATAGGCCCTTCCCAGAGGGAAGCAGGGATTTGCAGAGGTGCCACAGCTCGGGTTTTTAAAACAGAGATGAATATAATTTTGAGCGGTATGCCTTCGTTGTCAAAGCAACGACCAAGAGTTCTCAATATCTTCCATGCTAAATGCATTCTAGGTGGTTCCCAAACATAATGGTAAAGTTTTACTCCCCCTCCACCATCAAACACACTCCACGGCTTGTCCGAAACAACGGGTACCATCCATACCAACAACAGTGTATGGGGAGCTTTGTTTATTTATATTTTGATTTGATTTTGAGCATGGGACTCGGTATCCCGGTTACCAGCCATTTTCTCGTGAATGAAAAGTAGAGTCCACTTATCGTGAGAATAACCCACCTAGCATGGAAGATAAAGACAACCCACAGTCGCTACATGAGCGATTCGGGCATTCAAAACAGAATTTATTTGAAGGTTTAGAGTTTGGCACATGCAAATTTACTTGGAACGGCAGGTAAATACCGCATATAGGTCGGTATGGTGGACTCGTATGGAACAACTTTGGGTTTACGGAAGTGGATGCACAAGCAGTATTCCCACTTAGTGCAGGTGAAGGCTAGAATGAGACTGGGAAGCGACCAACTAGAGAGCGACAACAGTCATAAACATGCATTGAGATTAACCAACATTGAGTGCAAGCATGAGTAGGATATAAGTCACCATGAACATAAATATCGTGGAGGCTATGTTGATTTTGTTTCAACTACATGCGTGAACATGTGCCAAGTCAAGCCACTTGAATCATTCAAAGAAGGATACCATCCTATCATACTATATCACAACCATTTTAAAAGCATGTTGGCACAAAAAATAACCCATTATAAACTCCTAGCTGATTAAGCATGGCATGAGTAACTATGATCTCTAATTGTCATTGCAAACATGTTTCATGCACAACATGCTAAATCAAGAACGATGAACTAATCATATTTACAAAAACAAAATAGGTTGAGTTCATACCAGCTTTTCTCCATCTCAATCATTTCATCATATATCATCATTATTACCTTTCACTTGCACGACCGAATGGTGTGGATAATAATAGTAGTGCACGTGCATTGGACTAAGATGGAATCTGCAAACATTAATTCAAAGGAGAAGGCAAGGTAATATGGGCTCTTCGTTAGATCATCAACAATGCACATGAGAGCCACTCAACATTGTCATTGTGGTCTTCTCCTCTCGACCCCCAAAGAAAGAAAAAAAGAATTTCAAAGAAACACACTGAAATGTTTTTGGAGTTTTTGTTTTTCTGAAGAAAGTGAAATAAGAACAAGAAGAACTATTTACACAGGAAAGCTCCGAATAAACAAAAGAAGAATAAGAAATCTTTTTGGATTTTCTTATTTAATACTACAAACTACTAGAAGAACAAGAAATATTTTTGGGTTTTTAAAAGTTTTTCAAACACACAAGAAGAAAGCGGAAAAGTAACATAACATGGATGATATAATTAAAAATTATGAACACCGACAACTGCAATTAATGTGTGAACATGAATGTAATGACGGTGAGTAACACGTACTCCCCCAAGCATAGGCTTTTGCCTAAGTTGGTCTATGGCCACGGTTGGCCTGGCGGATATCCAAAGTTGTAGTCGGGGTTGTACTGGGATGAGGCAGCTATGGCCTGAAGGGCTTCAACATGGAGGTGAGCGGCCTTCGCCTCCCTCTCGTACTCGTTTGCCTCTTCTCTAGTTATAATATATCTCCCTTTTACCTGAAAGTTAAAGAAAGCAGGAGCAGGAAGAGTAATATGGATAGCATGCTGCCGATCAAAGTTTAGTTGGTACACGAGGGACTGTTCATTCCTCACAAGAAAATGGTATCATACCAAAGCATTGTAATCAATAAAAGCAGGTGGTAATTCAATGTCATACCCCTTTATGGGCACTCCAAGATAATTCACTACAAGAATAAGGATCTTTGCCGTCAGTCATAGCGGACGGCAAAGGCATGCCTGGCGGATGACAAAGACCTTTACCGTCACCCGGCACACAACAAACCGTCTGGCTGAACAAGCTACGGTAAAAGGTACTTTGCCGTCTGCTGGCGGACGGCAAAGATGCAAAGACCTTTGCCGTCAGCCCGCAGACGGCAAAGAGGTTGGACGACAGGTTAGGTCTGTTAGGGGTTAACGGTGTGCTTTGTCGTCTGCCAGCAGACTGCAAAGATGGAAAGGTATTTGTCGTTTGCCAGCGGACGGCAAAGTGGTTATCCCAAGTGCCCCCAGGTAGCTGACACGTGGCATGCTTTGCCATCTGCTGGCTGACGGCAAGTCTGCCAGCCGATGGCAAAGCATGCCATATAGGCCAGCCCAGTGCACCCCTGGTTGCACAAGTAGCTACCACGTGGCAGCTCTGCTGTCTGCTGGATGACGACAAAGCTCTTTGCCATATGCCAGCAGACTGCAAAGTGCGTGTATAGCCCCTGTTTTTTCTTAAATTCAACCAATTTCACAGAATTCCATATATATATATATATATATATATATATATATATATATATATATATATATATATATATATATATATATATATATATATATATAGACACACACACACACATTTGAAAATACTTTTAACAAGCATACCAACACATATACATACCAAATCATATCCCTGCCGGCGGACGACAAAGATGCAAAGGCCTTTGCCGTCAGCCCGCAGACGACAAAGAGGTTGGACGACAAGTTAGGTCCATTGGGGGTTAACGGCGTGCTTTGCCGTCTGCCAGCAGACTGCAAAGATGAAAAGGTATTTGCCGTCTACCAGCGGACGGCACAGTGGTTATCCCAAGTGCCCCCAGGTAGCTAACACGTGGCATGGTTTGCCATCTGCTGGCTGACGGCAAGTCTGCCAGCCGATGGCAAAGCATGCCATATAGGCCAGCCCAGTGCACCCCATGTTGCACAAGTAGCAGCCACGTGGCAGCTCTGTCGTTTGCTGGATGACGGCGAAGCTCTTTGCCATGTGCTAGCACACGACAAAGTGCATGTATAGCCCCTGTTTTTTTCTGTACACACCAAATCATACCCCTGCCATATGGATATGATCATCCAACACATATACATACCAAATCGAAAGTCCATATATAGCTAGCAAACATATCCAACAACAAGCATACAATGGTTTCATCCATACATACATATATAGGTAGCAAGTTTAACATTGTTCATCCTACAAAATCCAAAGAAAAAGGAATCACAAGAAGAAGAGTAGACTCCATCAACGTAAGCCTTCCTCATCTAAAGCAAATCTGCAAATTTGGAAAGAAGAAAGTTAGAAGAAGAAGAAGACTAGAAGAAGAAGACTAGCTAGAAGAAGAAGAAGAAGACTAGCTAGGTAAATAAGCTAAGTATGCATTTGTTTAGCAAAACACTAGAGACAACTTACCCTCATCACAACAAATGCGATGAAGATCGCAACAAAGGTAACAATTGATCCAACAACATAATGATACTAAGCCTCATTATCAATGGCATATTTTCTAATCTTCTTAATCTTCAAGCGCATTGCATTAATCTTCATCTTGCGATCATCGACGACATCGGCAACATACAACTCCAATATCATCTTCTCTTATTCAATTATTTTAATTTTTTCTTTCAAATACTCATTTTCTTTTTCAACTAAATTTAACTTCTCGACAAGAGGGTCGATTGCAATTTCCGGTTCATATACCTCCTAGTTTAAAACATCTCTATGTCAACTTGATGGCCATAATTGTCATAAATGCGAAATGCAACAAATAGTTATAAAAGAGGATTTACCACATCTGAATCATAATGCGGGCGAGGACCGACGGGGACGGATATCAAGACCATGGCACTATGTATAACAAACAATCATACAAAGTAAGAAAAATATACAAGTAACTATATAAATCATACCATCATACAAGTAACTATATAAATCAAGTACAACATATTTTTTTAATACCTAGTCATAATCTAGTTCAATAAATGCTTCGGGATCAATAAATGCATCATCATCATCACTATCAGTAATGACGTGCTCATCATCATCATTAATAAATGCATCATCATGTGGAAGGCCACCTCTATGTAATTTGTCAAGAATTGACAGGTCATCCGCAGTAGTAACCTCTTCTAGTTCAGGCTCTTCTTGTTCCAGCTGAGGGATGAAGTCGGGTTCACTCTCGCTGTCTACTTCAATGTTCTGGGGTGAAGTAGAGTGGTTCTTGAAATGTTTTTTGGAAAGACGTGTTTCTTGGAAGAATTCTCCTTCATATGTGTCTGGGTTAATGCGAGGTTCATACTCATCTTCATTGGGGGGAGGTGGTCTAACACGTGGCGGCACTTCATAAGCGACATCCCAACCTTTGAGATTAGGATCACTTTGACAGACCCACGGTAGATAGAAAACTTGGGTTGCCTATTGAGCCTTAATATAGACATCGGGAACATCCAAATGGCTGCTTTGATTGATTTCCACTAGCCCTCTATGTTCATGAGTCCTTCTAGTCTCCTTCGGCTGGAACCAATAACATTTGAAGACTACAACGTTCGGTGGGTTTGCACCATAGAATTGAAGTTCATAAATTGCTTCAACTCTTCCATAATACTCAGTATCTCCTTCGCCGATAGCAGAGACACAACAGTTTGTAGACTTTCGGTTGGCCATAGATAGATCTTTGCCATAGGTACGAAAGCAATACCCGTTGATGTCGTATTTGTCAAATGAACGGACCTTATTGTCGGTGTACTAAGGTAGGGGTACCTCAGTACCCCAACTTGTGCACGGGCAGTTGCAGCCTCCCGCGGCAAGGTTTACTGCGTGCTCGCCGGAGACCTTCCTGCCTCTTATTAAACCATTCAAAAACAAAGTATACAAGACAGAAGATCGAGACCCCGGCAAGAGGAGCTTGCCGGGAAGGCCGTACCAGGCTCAAGACTGTTCCACTAACACAAGACCCTGGCAAGAGGAGCTTGCCAGGAAGATTAGAAGGTATTACCTCGGCGCTACGCGCGCCCCGGCAAGGGGCCCGGGGAGCGGCAAGTTCCCGGGCCCGGCAAGATCAAGGCCCCGGCAAGGTGCTTGCCGGGAAGACCACGCTGTGTGCCCGCGCTCCAGCTCATCGGCCCACGCGTCGCCCTGGGGTCTAACCAGGGACGCGTGGCGGATGGCTGTGCAGCCTGGGGTACACGGAGGCACACCACGGTGATAAATCCGTCGCCGTGGCGGACGGAGATGCTAAGGCGGGAGCTTTTGGGGTCGACGGTGACGGGCATTAAATGCCCTTGTCCCCCACTGTTAAAGTAGGTATAGACCACTGTTCTGTACTGTAGCTCCACTATTCCCGCACTGTTACAACTACCACCTCTTTTACATTTTTACCCCTTACTCCTACGTTGACACCTGTCGGTGACCCCTTTGCACTATAAAAGGAGGCCCATGCACAACGTGGGGGGGGTTCGAAAGCTAGATTACTCTCACGCACGGTGTAGCTGCTTCTTCAAGCTCCCGAGCGCTCAACTCAATACACAACCAAGCAGGAGTAGGGTTTTACGCATCCGTGCGGCCCGAACCTGGGTAAAAACTGCCCGCGCGTCTGCCTCGATCTGCTCTTTGTGCTCCCTCCGCCCTCGTACCGCACAGACAAGGGGCTCCGGTCCCATAGGTGTTCGTGGCGGACAGTTCCCCCGACATCTTTGGCGCGCCAGGTAGGGGGCGTCGAGGTTGTGCGAACCTGATCCGGCGTTCGCGCGGGCGCATTCTTCATCAACCTCTCCAGCTTCATCAACAACTTCATCAGCGACAACTCCATGGCCCCGAAGAAGAAGCCTTCGGAGGTCGGGGGCCCGTCTGCGTCTCATCCGCCGCCACCAGAGCCAACGGTGGGCGGGGGAGACGCCGTCGGAAGGGTGGTGGCCGGCGAGGACACTCACGGCGCCACCAGATCCAAGAACAAGACGGATGACCGGACCTCGGTCTCCGTGGACGCGCCGCGTCCATCACAGCACACGACGACCCCGCAGCGCCATACCACGGGAGGTGGTATCCGCTTGCTGGGACAAGGCCAAACTGGAGGTTCGCGAGACGCCCCGGACCCTCGTCCGGGCACAAGCAAAGCGAAGGCGCCGGCGCGGGACCCCGCTCCTTCTAACGTCGTTAGAAGTCCGAGCGTATCCCGCTCCTCGCACCGCTCGCCCGCGTTCCCCACTACTCCGGCAGAAGCGCTCGCAAGGGCGCAGCTGCTCCTCGATTTTCCTCCAGCGGCCGACAAGGCCGAGGAATGGAGGGCCACTATCCGGAGCCTGATAGACTTCGCCAACAACGACTCTCCGCAGCAGCCGTCGGCCTCACGGCCGCGGCAGGCTGAGAAGACGAAGGCTATCGGCGACAAGACCGCCGGGGGTGCGACAAGCGTGCACTCCCCGCCACAGAAGCAGAAGACGCCGCCCCGCCGGAACAACCCCGACGACGGCTCCACAGCCTCGTCGGACCCGCGGGCCCGTCGGGACCAGCGCCAGGTCCTCGACGACCGGCGAGATGAAGACGCTCGGACCACGATCGAGCGCCGCCGAGAAGCTCGGCGACAATCCGACAAGAGAGCTGGGAACACTGTCGACGCACCCGCGCCCGGTGAACCAGGCGACTTGCCGTACGCGGCAGGCTGCCCCGCGTTCACCCGCGAGCTGCGGCGCGTCCAGTGGCCCAGCATGAAGAACTTTAAGCCCGACGTACCGGAGAAGTACGACGGCAAAACGCACCCCTCGGAGTTTCTCAGCGTCTACACTATAGCAGTGCAAGCTGCCGGGGGGCGCGACGAGAAGGTCCTAGCCAACTACTTCCCGCTCGTGCTGAAGCCGAACGTCCGTTCGTGGCTCATGCACTTGCCAGAAGGCTCTATCTCTTCTTGGGCCGACCTCTGCCATCAGTTTGTTGGCGCCTTCACCGGCGGCCACAAACCCCATGGCCAGGAGAGCGATCTCCACATTTTGGCCCAGAAGGAAGGCGAACCCCTGCGCAAGTATATCCAACGTTTCAGCCGGGTACAGCACAACATCCCCGACGTTCACCCTGCCGCGGTTATCAGCGCGTTCCATCAGAACGTGCGTAACCGCCGCATGCGTGAGGAGATGGCGATGACCAAGATCAGGGACGTCAGCGAGCTCTACGCTCTTGCCGACAAGTGCGCCCGTGCAGAAGAGGGGAGGAAACTCCCCGGGGAGGATGCTGGCGCAGGGGGAAGCGACAGCGACGACGCCGCCCCGGCAAAGAAGAGCCGGCGGCGGAACAACAGGAAGAAGGGCAAGAAGGAAGTGCTTGCCGTCGAGAAGTCCGGCAAGGAGGCCCCCGCCAAGCAAGCGCAGGCTGGCGGCTCCGGCAAGGAGACTGCCCCTGCGGCGGCGGCCGACAAGCCGGGTAGCTCCGACAAGCAATACTGTAAGATTCACCGCACCAAGGGTCACGATCTCTCCAACTGCAAGCGCGTCGAGTATCTCGTCGAGCAGCAAAAAGCTGAGTACGAGAGGCGCGACAAGGAGAAGGCCCAAGGTGGCGGGGAAGAGCCCAGCAAGAAGCGGCCATTCAATGGCCGGGGAGGACGCCGCGGCAAGGCTAAGCAGCGGCAAGGAGACCGACCTCCCCGGGGCCGCGACAACGACGAAGACGACGATGAAGACATGGAGGACGACGAGAACAGCGAGCAGGAGTTCCAGAAGGCCACGGAGGTCCTGTGCGTCGACGGTGGCGCCTCTCTGCACACCTCCCACCGCCAGCTGAAACAGTGGGTGCGTGAGGTGAATGCAGCGGAGCCGCCCGTGGAGTCGCGCAGGCTCCTCAAATGGTCCAGCACGCCCATCATTTTTGACCTCGAGGATCACCCTGACCGCACCACGGCGGTCGGGTGCTTGCCGATGCTGGTTTCCCCCACCATCCGCAACCTCAAGGTCACCAAAATGTTGGTTGACGGCGGGGCCGGGCTGAACTTGATCTCCTCTGCTGTGATCAAGAAACTCCAGATTCAGGACGGCGAGCTCGAAGAGACCGGTTCATTCCAAGGAATCAACCCGGGAAGGAGCAAGCCCAAGGGAAAGATTACTCTGCCGGTGACCTTTGGCGGGGAGCTCAACTTCAGGACTGAGCGCATCACTTTTGACGTTGCCGATATTCCATTGCCCTACAATGGAATACTCGGCCGTCCCGCCCTCGCCAAGTTCATGGCGGCTTCCCACTACGCCTACAACGTGCTGAAGATGCCGGGGCCGATAAGCGTCATCACTGTCCACAGCGACAAGAAAGATGCGCTTATTTGCGCCGACAAGATTTACCGAGATGCGGCAGCTGCGGCCGAGAAGGATACTCTTGCCGCTGAAGCTCCCGGGGGGAAGAAGACGAAGACCAAGTCCGGCAAATGCTCTGGGACCCGCTCCGGCAACCGCACCTCTTCGGAGTGCTGCGCTGCCGTCGAGGACGTTCCATCGAGCTCCACCGGCAAGAGCAAGAAAGGAATGGCTGCTCCTCCGGCGACCAAGAAGGTGTCCGCAAAGGAGGATGGCACTGGTGGTACCTTCACCATCAGCGCCACCCTTGACAGCAAATAGGAAAGCGCGCTCGTCGCCTTCCTGCGGGCGAATGTCGATGTGTTTGCTTGGCAACCATCTGACATCCCCGGTGTTCCCAGGAAGGTGATTGAGCACAAGCTTGCTGTCTGTCCTCATGCGCGGCCCATCAAGCAGAAAGTGAGGAAGCAAGCCGTGGAGCGCCAAGAGTTCATCAATGAGGAGATCAAGAAACTAGAGGCAGCAGGCCTAGTTAGAGGTGTGATCCATCCGACGTGGTTGGCAAACCCAGTCGTCGTGCGCAAGGCCAACGGGAAGTGGAGACTGTGTATAGACTTCACTGATGTCAATAAAGCATGTCCCAAGGATCCCTTCCCTTTGCCGCGCATTGACCAGATCGTTGACTCCACTGCCGGATGTGAGCTACTCTGTTTTCTTGATGCATACTCAGGCTATCATCAGATTTTCATGGCTAAGGAAGATGAAGAGAAGACTGCATTTATCACTCCATGTGGCACCTATTGCTTTATCCGCATGCCATTTGGACTGAAGAATGCAGGTTCAACTTTTGCAAGGGTAGTGTACACTGCTTTTGAGCCACAGATCCACAGGAATGTAGAAGCCTACATGGATGACATCGTGGTGAAGAGCAAGAGCAAAGAAACACTGATTCAAGACTTGGAAGAAACGTTTCAGAACCTGCGCAGGATACAACTCAAGCTGAACCCCGAGAAGTGCGTCTTTGGAGTTCCCTCCGGCAAGCTTCTCGGGTTCTTTGTATCACAGAGGGGGATTGAAGCCAACCCCGACAAGATCAAAGCCATCGAGCAGATAGAAGCTCCAAAGCGCGTCAAGGATGTCAGAAGGCTTGCAGGTTGCGTTGCTGCCCTCAGTAGGTTCATTTCAAAATCCGCAGAACGCGCCCTACCTTTCTTCAAAATCTTGAAAAAGGCAGGTCCCATGAAGTGGACTCCGGAAGCGGAGGCGGCGTTGCAGGATTTGAAACGATACCTGTCCTCCACTCCTATACTTGTCGCACCTAAACCGCAGGAAAGGTTGTTGCTATACTTAGCGGCAACCAACCAGGTGGTTAGTGCTGCGTTAGTAGCGGAGAGGGAGTCCGACGAGGAGTCAGCATCGCCGGCAAGAGAATCTAGCGACAAGCAGGGGGCTGACCCGACAAGCTCTGGCCCCGACAAGGAAGACTCTGCGCAGGAACAAGGAGAGGTGCGGAAGAAGATGGTGCAGCGCCCAGTGTATTTTGTAAGTTCTCTTCTCCAGGGAGCTAGATCAAGGTACTCTGGTGTGCAAAAATTGCTTTTCGGCCTCCTCATGGCTTCAAGAAAGCTGCGCCACTACTTCCAAGCCCATGAGATAACGGTGGTCACTCGCTTTCCGTTGAAGAGGATATTGCACAATCCAGAGGCAACAGGCAGGATCGTCGAGTGGGCACTGGAGCTGTCAAGCTTCGGACTCAAATTTGAAAGTACTTCAACCATTCAGAGCCGAGCTTTGGCAGAGTTCATTGCTGAGTGGACCCCAACGCCAGAAGAAGAAGTTCAAGAAACGAGCGTACCCGTGCAAGAAGCGACAAGTGAATGGATAATGTATTTTGACGGTGCCTTCTCGCTGCAAGGCGCCGGTGCCGGCGTGGTACTCATCGCGCCCACCGGAGAGCACCTCAAATATGTTATCCAGATGCACTTTCCCAGGGAGCAAGCGACAAACAACACTGCAGAATATGAAGGCTTGCTTGCCGGCCTCAGGATTGCGGCCGAACTTGGGATCAGGAAGCTGATTGTACGGGGAGATTCTCAGTTGGTGGTCCGACAAGTTAACAAGAGCTACCAGAGCCCTTTGATGGAAGCGTATGTCGATGAAGTGAGGAAGCTTGAAGAGCACTTTGAAGGTCTGCAGATGGAGCACGTCCCAAGAGCCCAAAATGAGATTGCAGATGGCCTTTCAAAGTGCGCCGCAATGAAGTTACCTGTGGAACCAGGGACCTTTTTGCTCAAGCTAACTCAACCATCAGTTACACCATCAATTGGACAGTCTAAGAAGAGAAAGTTGGTCTCCGGCGACTACTTGCCGGCGGATCTTCCTGAACCCGCCGCCAAGGTTCCCAGGATCAACGACAACGCTGAGGAACAGTTTGCTCCTGCAAGCCCTCGGGCTTGTGCAGTTGAAGCAAGCGTTCCCGACAAGCCTCGCCCCGGCGAGCTTGCCGGGGGACCGACAGCTCCGACAGGACCAGAGGTCTTTGCCGTAGAAGCTGGGGTTCCCGCAGCGGCCCTCGAGCCTTTAGTTCTTGCCGTCGAGCCCCGGGCTCCGGCATGGGCACAGCAGATCGTCCGTTTTCTACAAACTGGAGAACTTCCCGACGACCCACAAGAGATAGAGAAGATAACCAGGCAGTCAAGTATGTATCAGTTTGTGGATAACGAGCTGTACAGAAGAAGACTCAACGGTGTCAGGTTGAAGTGCATCTCCAGGGAAGATGGACAGAAGCTGTTGGCAGAAATACACGGAGGCATATGCGGCCACCACATTGGCGCAAGGGCACTTGCCGGGAAAGCTTTCCGGCAAGGGTTCTTTTGGCAAGAAGCCCTCCAAGATGCAACTGCACTAGTAACCAAGTGTGAAGCGTGCCAGTTCCATGCAAAGCAAATACATCAGCCAGCTCAAGCTCTCCAAACAATCCCTTTGTCATGGCCCTTCTCGGTCTGGGGGCTCGATATCCTCGGCCCTTTCCCTCGCGCTGTCGGGGGCTTTGAGTACTTGTACGTTGCAATCGACAAGTTCACAAAGTGGCCAGAAGTGGAGCCAGTGAGAAAGGTGACAGCACAGTCAGCGGTCAGGTTCTTCAGGTCGATTGTTTGCCGTTTCGGGATCCCTAACAGGATCATCACCGACAACGGTACGCAATTCACTAGTCGCACCTTCATGCAGTACGTCCAAGACCTTGGCGCCAAGGTCTGTTTCGCTTCTGTTGCTCACCCGAGGAGCAACGGCCAAGCGGAGAGGGCAAATGCTGAAGTGCTGCGCGGACTCAAGACAAGGACCTTTGACAGGCTGCACAAGTGCGGAAGGAATTGGATAGAGGAGCTTCCGGCGGCTCTTTGGTCAATCAGAACGACACCAAGTCGAGCCACCGGGCAGACACCTTTTGCTCTAGTCTACGGAGCAGAAGCAGTTCTCCCCACGGAACTCGTATACGGATCTCCTCGAGTGCTCGCTTATGATGAGCTCGAGCAAGAGCAACTGCGGCAAGATGACGCATTGCTCCTTGAGGAGGGACGTCTCCAGGCTGCTGTACGAGCTGCTCGATACCAGCAAGCTTTGCGCCGCTACCATAGCCGCAAAGTCAAGGCCAGGAGTCTCGAGGAAGGCGACCTTGTTCTTCGGCGTGTTCAGTCCGCCAAGAATTCCAACAAGTTGACGCCGAAGTGGGAAGGCCCTTATCGGGTGAGACAAGTTACGAGGCCCGGCGCTGTCCGCCTCGAGACCGAAGAAGGCTTACCGGTGAGCAACTCCTGGAACATAGAGCATCTTCGCAAGTTTCACCCCTAAGGCGCGGTTGCCGTGATCCGCTCCGGCAACCATCTTTTGTACAAGCCTTGCCGCTGTTGCATGTAACCCTTTGTACAAAGCCGGGCGCAGACCCCATGCATCAGTAAAGATTTCGTGTTTTCGCATCGATTGCCTTTTGCATGCTTCTCTTTGCTATTTGCATGTTTTATTTGGCATTTGATGCAACACTTAGACATTCGGTAAGCACTATTACGCCGAAAGGCAATATGCTTGTTTCCCTCCACTTTTCCTTTTTCTCTTAAGCAGAAGGAACGTTCCTCGCGCACAAGTTTGCCGGGGGGGAAGGAGATGGAGGAGGAACTAAGTGCCGTTCAAGAAAGAAGAGCCTTACCGGAAAGCAAACAACATGAGCAAGCAGCATATGAAAGATAAGTTGTTAGAATTTGACCAGTTCAAATTTTAAATTTTGGTTGTCTTCCTTGAACGATCACACTTTGTATGGAAAACCTGTGCGCGGAGGAACCTACCCGTAGCCTGCCGCACCCTTATCTTGTTTTCGAGTCCACTCAACGATTTAAGTGAGCTGCGACAAGTGTCGCGCCCTTGCCTCGTTTCCGAGTACACTCAGCAAGCTAAGCGCGTTGCGACCTGCTGCGGCAAGGTTGCTTGCCGGCGAGGACCTTGGCCAGCAGGACGCTCAGAGTCCAGCACTCAGCGCTCGCGGCAAGGGCCCCTTTCCGGCAAGCTCCCCGGGAGCGTAGGGTGAAGAACATACAAAGTCAAAGATTGGAACAAGGAAGATAACATTGCACTGATTGATTGAAGTAAAGCAAATATCTTACAAGGATAACTTGTCGCAATGGACTAATGAGTTCGTAACATAACGTGCAGCAACAAAAAGATAAAGATAAATGGGGCCCTAGTCTACGCGGTCGCCCTCCTTCCTGCCAAGCTTTGCCACCTTGGCGATGATATGGCCGACCTGCTCCTTCAGGGCCTCCGTGTCTGCATCTGCCGGCAAGCTGCAAAGAACGTTCCTGAGGTTGATCCCCGGGTTGCGGTACACGATCTTCGTCAAGACCCGCTCCAGAGTTCCCGCGCAGAGGCGGCGCGACTCCTCGGCCAGCTGCGCGGGGATGCGGTTCCGGAGACCTGCAAGGGCCGGAGCGACGCCTCTGAAGAAGAGGCTGAGCTTGGCGCTGTGCGGGAGATCTGGATCCGGCGAGTAGATAAGATGTTCGACCTTCAAAGCAAGCAACTCCTGGTCAATGTTGGACGCAGAAGAAACCAGCTCTTCGGTCCACACCTCGATAGTCTGCCGGAAGAGCTCGGAGGCCTTGTTGACGTTCTCCATCAAGGTTCGCTCCTTGCGGAGCTCATCCTTCAGCTTGGTCTCCTGGGCCCGGGCAGCATCAAGCGATTCCTTCAGGGTGGTGACCTTCAGCTCCAAGTCTTCAATGGAATCCTTGGCGGCCTTCAGCTCGTCACCCCTCTGGGACAAACTCACCTGGAGCTCTGAGTTGGTGTGAGCATCCTTCTCGCGCTCCAGGATGAGCGCGGCGACCTTCTCGGCGCTCACCTTCATCGCCTTCTCCAGTTGTTCAACCTTGGCGGCGAGCTCTTTCTTGGCGTCCTCCGCGGCAGCCGCGGCGGCCTTCGCCTCTTTCAGCTCCCCGCCAAGGGCAGCCTCGCGAGCGGCAAGGTCTTCTTCATGAGAATCCAGATCCACCTTCCGCTGCGCGAGCTCTCCCTCTCGCCGGGACATCTCCACCCCGGCGAGGCGCTGCTGTTCGTCGGCTTCGGCCCTCTCAAGTACCCACTCTTGGTACTCGCCGGCGAGACGCTCTCGCTCCTCTGCCACCTGGCGGAGGGCAGCCTGGTTGGCGGCGCTGAGCTCCGCCGCGCGCTTCTCCATCTCTGCCGCAGCCTTGGCGGCAAGAGCCTCCCGGGAAGCGAGCTTTGCTTGCCTGGCCCGGTAAAGGGCCAGGAGTTGATGAAGCAATCGCTCCTCCTCGGGCCCCTCACCTCCACCGGGCGCCTGGACTATCTTCAGGCCTGCGGAGGCGAGGACTTCTCCGTCGAACGTCTCGCCCTCCGCAGGAGCTCGCGACGAAGACCCCCATGGCATCTGGATGAAGACGCCATTGGGGGCCTCGAGATAAAACCTTTGCTCCTCGCCGGCGGAGGGACCGGTAGCCGGCGCAGCATCCGATGCTCCCGCCACCTCCGGGTCGGCGGTGCGGCCACCGTCCCCCTCCCCGGCCGCTGCGTCCGCAGCCGGAGCAGTCTCTTGCGCGGCCGGCTCGGCGGCCTCGCCCACCTCCTCGACGACTGGAGCGTCGCCGCCACCGCCCTGCGCGTCCTCCTCCTCGAGGATGATTACCTCCGTCTCCATAGGCGCAGGAGGAGGAAGATCTAGAAAGAAGAAGAAGACAAAGAAATTCAAGACTCAAGCAAATATCCAAAAAAGATACAAGCCAAGAAGACAAGTTACAAAGGTTACCTTGGCGGGCGTCCTCAGCGGCGGGCTCCCTCGCCGGGGAGCTCGGCCTCGTCGGGGTAGTCGCCCTCGCCGGGGAATTTGGCCTCGGCGGGGTGGCCGCCCTCGCCGGGCTGCTCGTCTTTGGCGGGGTACTCTGCCTTGGCGGAGTACCCGCCCTTGACGGAGCACTCTCCCTTGCCGGAGAGTCCTGCCTTGGCGGGGAGGGCGGTGCCTGCAGCTCCTCGGCGGTAGTCTCCGGGCGCTCTTCCCGCTGCGGCTCCTCCTCTGCACGAAACAAGACGAGCGATGTCAAAATATGAAGATAAAGTCAAAAGCCTCAGACGTACCCCGACAAGCAAAAAGAAAGAACCCCAGACTTACGCTGGGGGCTGCGCTGCGGGCTGCGCTGGGGGCTGCTCATCGGAGCAGTGCCAGAGTCCGGCAGGCTCGGCTCCGGCGCGCCCTCCGCTGCCGCCGCTGCCGAGTCCTCCGCGACCTCAGCCTCGGGCGCCTTGGCCTTCTTCGCGGCGCGATGGGCCAGGGTCCTGAAACCAGAACAGAAGACAGAGTTAGCATTAGCAGAAGCTCAAGATGAAAATTAAGAAGATGAAGAATCTCGGATCCTTACTCCTGGTCCTCCTCGTCGTCCTCGCTCAGGGCGGAGAAGTCGTACTCCACCGTGGGCGCGTCGACGCGAGGAGCGGGAGGCGAAGACTCCCTCGCGCGCTTGGTGCTCGCCGGGGCTGGGGGCTGCGAAGACCCAGCCCCTGTGGCTGCCGGCGCCCGGGGGACGGGCGGAGCCGTTGCTCCGCTCCGAGAAGACCCCTGCCGGCTCGCTGCCGGCCTGCGGGGCGCCTCCGTCGTGGTCCGCGCCCGGCCCGCCTCTGCTGCGGCTGGTGCGCCGGACGGCCTTGGCGCGGCTTGACTCCCCCGGGGAGCCGCCCGCCGAGGTGGCTGTTGCCGGGGCGCCTGTGCCCTTTCCCCCGTCGCCGCCTTGCGGAGACGCTTTGCCGGGGACTCCTTCGGGCTTGCCGGGGGCGGGGAGCTCTCCGACGAGGAGAGGTCGTCGGCGTACAACTCTGTCGATCCGCCGGAGTCTTCGGCCTCCTCCTCCTCCTCCTCCTCTGCCTCGGCCGGCTCGCTGGGCCCAGCATCCAGCGATGCGGCCCTTTTCCCCTTGGCGCCTCCGCCCCTCGCGGCGCCTCTGCTTCCTCCGGCGGTTCCCTCCTTTGCCGCGGCCTCCGTCGCGATCCCATGGATCCCGGAGTGCCTCAACGAGGGGACCCCGGCGAGCGCGTCGGGTGGGAGGTTCAGCAACCGACGGATCTCCGCCTCTTCCGCCTGGGTGGACGCCTCCTCGGCCTCCGCCTCCTCCGGCGAGAATCCGAAGACTCCTGCCGCCGCGGCTGCGGCGGCCTCCTCAGCCCGAGAAGCTATGTAGGCGATTTCCTGCTCGGTGGTGTCCCGCGTATGCAGCTTGAGGTCCTCCTTGTTGCTCGCCACCTCGACGAGGTTGTCGTAGAAAGTGAGGACGTCGATTGGCTTCGGGGGGATCCACGAGCGGTCCAGGCCATGCGAGTCGCACATCGGCATCATGGCCAGGATTCGGTCCCTCGCGGCGTTGTTGCAGAGCGGCACCACTTCCCGGGGAGTCCGGAACCACTCGGGGTGCGCCGGGTCGTACTTGAAGAGCTCTCGTACCATCCCGCGCAGCTCCAGAGTGGTGAAGTTAAAATTAAGTCCAGGGCGCAGCCGCATGATGTCGGCCGGGCCGCCGTACAACCAAGCCGGCCTCTTCCGGTCCTGGAGGGGGGCGATGCGCCGGCGGAGGAAATCTGCGCCCACCTCGGCAACTGACAGCCGGGCCAGCCGAAGACGGAGGATCCGGACAAGAGCGATGTCAAGCTTGACGTCGTCGGAGTCTAGTTCGCTCCAATCTCTGCCGCGCGCGATAGGCGTTGTGCGCGGCGCAGTAAAGGCTTGCGGCTGGTCCTCTACAATCCAACACCACTCAGCTCGCCATTCCTCCCACTTGCCGCGGAGCTCCCCCGGCAAGTACGACCCCTTCTTCCCGAGACGGAAGACCCAAGAAATACATCCGGAGAGAGGGGCATCGGCCTCGGCTCTAGGGGTGAAAAAGTGTCTAAAGAGGGCTACGTTGGGGTGGACTCCTATGAAGTTTTCGCACATATGTGCGAAAACGGCCATGGTGAGGATGGCGTTGGGGGTGAAATCAAGCAGATGGAAGCCATACGTATTCATGATATCGCAGAAGAAGTTCGAAAATGGAGGACAGAGACCACAGTGGAAAAAGGGAGCAAAGAAGTAATACCCGCCGGGATAGTGGTCCTTGGCGGCGGCCGGGTATGCTCGGGTGCGGGGATGCGCATCGGTGCGCTTGGACCAGAACAAGTAGTACTTGTTCCAGAGTTCTTCCACACCGAGCTTCGGCGAGAAGACGACGTTCCGCTTCCGGTAAGCGATGAGCTTGGCTGCTTGCTCGGATTTCTCCTTCTTGGACTTCTCCGCTTTCCCCTTGTCGCTCTTTGGGGCCATGGCGGATGCGGCGGAAGGAAGGGGACGAAGAGCTAGGCGGCGGCGGAGCTGTGGAGGCGGAGCACAAGGAGGAATATTTTGCAGAAGGAAGACGACGTAATGAGAGCACAGGGAGGGGAACCGCGCCCGCTGCCTCTGCTTTTATGGGGGAGTGGGGGGGCGTTTCCCCCTTTCCATTAAGAGATCGTGGGCACGTCCCATCCCACGGCGCCGCAATCGACGCGTGCCGTTACCGCGGGGTGCGGCGGATATGGAAGTGGATTCGGCGCGCCGCGGGCCGCGGGTGCCCGTGCACTGTTTTGGGCCTGGCCCAACAGCGCTCGGCACCGTGTGTGGCCCAGGCCCGGGGGCTCCTGTCGGTGTACTAAGGTAGGGGTACCTCAGTACCCCAACTTGTGCACGGGCAGTTGCAGCCTCCCGCGGCAAGGTTTACTGCGTGCTCGCCGGAGACCTTCCTGCCTCTTATTAAACCATTCAAAAACAAAGTATACAAGACAGAAGATCGAGACCCCGGCAAGAGGAGCTTGCCGGGAAGGCCGTACCAGGCTCAAGACTGTTCCACTAACACAAGACCCTAGCAAGAGGAGCTTGCCAGGAAGATTAGAAGGTATTACCTCGGCGCTACGCGCGCCCCGGCAAGGGGCCCGGGGAGCGGCAAGTTCCCGGGCCCGGCAAGATCAAGGCCCCGGCAAGGTGCTTGCCGGGAAGACCACGCTGTGTGCCCGCGCTCCAGCTCATCGGCCCACGCGTCGCCCTGGGGTCTAACCAGGGACGCGTGGCGGATGGCTGTGCAGCCTGGGGTACACGGAGGCACACCACGGTGATAAATCCGTCGCCGTGGCGGACGGAGATGCTAAGGCGGGAGCTTTTGGGGTCGACGGTGACGGGCATTAAATGCCCTTGTCCCCCACTGTTAAAGTAGGTATAGACCACTGTTCTGTACTGTAGCTCCACTATTCCCGCACTGTTACAACTACCACCTCTTTTACATTTTTACCCCTTACTCCTACGTTGACACCTGTCGGTGACCCCTTTGCACTATAAAAGGAGGCCCATGCACAACGTGGGGGGGGTTCGAAAGCTAGATTACTCTCACGCACGGTGTAGCTGCTTCTTCAAGCTCCCGAGCGCTCAACTCAATACACAACCAAGCAGGAGTAGGGTTTTACGCATCCGTGCGGCCCGAACCTGGGTAAAAACTGCCCGCGCGTCTGCCTCGATCTGCTCTTTGTGCTCCCTCCGCCCTCGTACCGCACAGACAAGGGGCTCCGGTCCCATAGGTGTTCGTGGCGGACAGTTTCCCCCGACACTTATAGTCAAAACCATTAGCGACTTGTCTCAATTCGGCGTCCATAAGCTCTGAATTAGCCTACAAGTTTAATACGAAAGGCAGTTTTGCATTAGCTAGAAATTAGACGAAGAAATGAAATTGTCTAATGGAAATTACCGTTTGTTTGAACCAAGAGATGAAACCGGGATAGCCATGTCCATGCTTTGCCAGAAGCTCATACTCTTCAACGGAATCCTTTTGGATCACCGCTCCATACGAGAATATGGCAACGTATCGACTGTATCACATTTATCCACGAATAAGAGCAGTTCAAAGGAATTAGAAGTTGCGAAACAATGTACCGACAACTTACTCGATGTACGGCCACACTTTTGTTAGGTTGGTGAAGATATACAACGAAATGATCTGCCATTCTTCGAAATCCAATGTTAAGGAATTAGAAGCACAGGCTGGTGCGAGATCCCCTTTGAATAGGATGAGGTTGGACTCACCCTTTTTAGGTTCGTCAGCATTGTACCGAGGCTTTGGATTATGCAAATGATGATTTTTGGCTTCGAAGTGTGCTGTCACGAAGTTTGCCGCCTCCCTAGTAATGAATGCCTCAGCCATCGACGCTTCAATTCTACGTTTATTTTTACATTTTGCTCGTAGCATCTTCTGCATCCTCTCAGTGGCGTAGCACCAATGATTTTGAACGGGCCCCCCAATTTTGCCTCAGTTGGGAGATGCAAAATCAAGTGCTGCATTGGATTAAAGAAGCTCGGCGGAAAGATCTTCTCTAAATTACAGATCAACTGCGACGCCAACTCTTCCATTTCTTCTAGCAGGCCAGGCGATAGTTCTTTCGCACAGAGAACACAGAAGAAATAACTCAGCTCTGCCAGTACTAGCCATTCATCCCCAGGGATGAAGCCACACAACGACACCGGCATTACCCGCTCAATCCAAATGGGCCAATCATGACTCTTGAGAACAAATATCTTCAATTTATCAAGACTCGCTCCCCTCTTTAGATTCGCTCCATACCCATCGGGGAACATCAACTGCTGTTGCACCCACAAGACAATTTCCCTCATAGCTGGCCTTCTAAGATTGAACCATGACTTTGGCTTCATCCAGTTCTGCTTTCCTTTCGGTCCACACATAGCGCCTCCAGATCGACTCTAGCCTTAGTATTATCTTTTGACTTCCCATCTATGTCGAACAATGTACCAAAAAGTGCCGCGGCGATATTCTTCTCAGTGTGCATCACGTCGATGTTGTGTGGACAAAGGAGGTCTTTGAAGTAAGGCAGATCCCACAAGCATGTCTTGTGAGTCCAGGCGTGTTTCGAATTATACCCCTTGAAATACCCTGGACACTCTGGATCCGGCTCGAGAGTGTTTAACTGATCTAGTGTCTCTTGGCCTATCAACGCAGGTGGTGCAGAGTTTTTGACAACTCTGCCTCTGATGAAGTTCTTCTTGTCTTTCCTGAACTTATGGCGAGGATCCAGGAACTGTCTATGCCTGTCGAAGCAAGAAAACTTGCGACCGGCCTGAAGCCAACGAAACTCAAGAGCTCCCTTGAATGTGGGGCACGGGAACCTTCCATGCACACACCAGCCAACGAATAGCGCATATGCCGGCATGTCATGCATCGAGTACATGTACCAGGCACGCATTATGAAGTTCTGTTTGCTAAAGGCGTCGTATGTCTTGAAACCATTATCCCAGGTTTCTTGCAATTCGTCCTTCAGCGGCTGCATGTACACATCATATTCTTTCCTGGATAGTTGGGCCCTAGAATTATCAATGTCAAGAAAATGTTCTTTCTTTGCATAATCTGTCCGGGGGGAGATTGAGTGGAAAGACAAATATGGGCCAACAACTGTATTGGGCTGCCGTCAGACCAAACACACTAAACCCATCCCTGTTGATGCCGACTCGAGGATGCCTTGGATCTACCGCTTTGTCTTCATGTAATGCATCGAATCTCTTCCGTGCTTCACCGTCCGATGTGTGCACCATCATCATCTTCCCATGTGCATCTAGTTGGGTTCTTTTGCCCGTTTTGTGCCATGTCATTTGTCTTGCCGTCTCTTTGACCATGAAAATACGTTGAAGTCTTGGTACTATTGGCATATACCGAAGGACATTAACAGGGATTTTGGTCCGCGTCTTCTCACCCATACCGCTGTCTACCACAACATACCTGGATGAGTTGCAAATGGGACAATAGTTCAAGTCTGCATACTGAATCCTAGGTAAGGCACATCCTTTCTCACATGCATGTATCTTCTCATAGGGCATCTTAAGAGCACAGAGGATTTTGTCTGACAGGTACAGGTTTGCAGGTAGTGCATGGCCTTTGGGTAGAAAACGTCCAAATACTATCATCATTGCGTCATAGCATTCTCTGCCCAAGTTGAATTGAGCCTTCAGAGCCATTATTTGTGAGATGGCATCCAACTGACAAAGCTCGGTGTGCTCATGGAGAGGACGTTTCGAAGACTCCAACATTTCATTGAAGGCCTTTGCAGATTCCTCCATCTCATCGACCGAATCCCGAGCATCATCAAAGTCTTGCACCATGTCTTGCATCACGGTACCATGCTCGTCAGTGTGATGACGAAGCACCTCAGCTCTGGCACGTTGGGCAGACTCGCCATGAAATGTCCACACCGTATAATCTAGCGTAAAAACCCACTTCTGCAGGTGTTTACCCATTTCATCCTCTATCCTCTTGTTCCAATTGTTGCACATGGCGCAGGGGCACCATGTTGTCCTCTAACCATTTGCAAATGCGGCTCTCAGAAACCCCTTGGTTTTTGTTAACCATTCAATGGTCATGTCTTTCTGACTAGTGTGGCCGGTGTACATCCATCCACGATCAGTCATCTTGCCTAGCTACTGGACACATAAGAAATATATATATAAATCAGCATGTATATATTCATCAGTTAATGGAGTTTCTCACTTTTATTACGTCCATGCAACCAAGACGCTAATAGGTAAAGATAGGTCCTAATCCCACCCGAGTATGTGTATATTGGGTTCGTTTTCCCGTGCTCTGCTCTAGATCCGACGGAGAATTTCGGCAGCACCTCCTCGCTGTTCTCCTGATACACGTCTTGGCAATAAGTAGAGAGGATGTGTACCCAGAGAACAATCGAGAGGCACTGATGAAATTCTGCATCGGATCCGGAGCAGAGCATATGGGAATGAACCAAATCTACACATACTCGGGCTGTCCATGGATAACGTTGGACGATTCAAAAGAATCACGGTTATAAATATGTAAATGCATGCATATTTATAGATGTAACCCTTTCAAATGGGAGACGCATAGTGGTCACGCATACTGATGATTGAAGACACCTATAGCTAGCAAGTTTCATTGGCGCGAAGATCGGAACAAAGCAAATCAAGGGGGGGAGAGGATATGTCATTTGTGCTAACCCACAAATGCACGGGCGGAGCTCGTCTAACACTAGACCCTCGCAGCGACGAAAAAACTGCACATTTAAATCAAAAGATGATTTCCATAGCAATATTGTTTTTTCTGTCAACCTAACTAAATATTTACAATAGGACGAGCGGGTTAGGGGTTCCTCAGCGTCGATAGAACCCGAAATAGCAAGTATCATCGGTGCAATATACATGAGGCGCTCGGTGTTGAACACTAGATCCACGCCCCACAAGTGATGCCGGCGCCCGGTGTCCCGCAACAATAGTTCTGGTGGCCGATGACGGTCGAACACTGATACGTCCATTACAAGCCCACGATCCGCGGAGTCGCAACTCCAAAGTGGGAAGACCCGAGTATCCTCGGAATCCCGTGCTCAAGATATACCGAGCTAAGGTAAGGCTAATCCAGCAAATCCTCCCGGCGTGTCGACACCCTGATAGTAGCCGCGCGTATCTAGGTCTCAGGACACGTCCGGATGAGCGCTACGTACAGATACCGAAGACCCCAGCGAACTGGGTAGTATCCGCAAGTGACTCTGGTTTGGACCAACACTCAAGTCGAGCACTGGCCCAGGGGGGTTGAATTAATTAAGCCTCGGGTTAATTACTCCCTCGGAAAGTTTTAGTTGTTTAGGCAAATAGTACCAAGGTTGGGACTTGCTGGAAAAGACTTAGCACTTAGCGGTTTATCGAGGGGGTCCCATACACCCCAACCGTGTTAGGAACGCATAATCAAGGAACATAATACCGGCTTATACGGATCCTAACGGCATGAGTGGAACAAATCACCAAGCAAAAGGCTTAGCCTTCCACCCTTGCCAATATATAGATGATTTCATTTTAAGCATTTATATAGTGTGATATAGCCCAACCAAACTTCAACATGAAGCAAGCATCTTCGATCTTCACCTGCAACTAGCAATGCTATAAGAAGGGCTGAGCGAAGCGTACTTAGCCAAGCAACGGTTTGCATAGGTAGGTTGGTTAACATGGCAATGGTTTACAAGTAGGAGGCTGACAAGAAGATCATGGGCATCGAGGCAAAACTATAGATCGAGACTACTAGCAATAGGCAAAGATAGTAATGTTATCGGGGTTCGGTCATCTTGCCTGAAGAGAAGTCGTTCGGATCGTAAGAAGGGTCCTCGTGCTCAACCTCGTTGGAAACCTCGTGCTCAACTTCGTACTCGGTCTCAGCTTCCGGCTCTAAACAAAACAATCACACCAAGCACCAATCAACAAGATGCAATGCGCACTCGAAAAAACATGAATGCATGATGGATGCACTAAGGATGCACACGAAGCACGTAAAATATAACTCAAGCAAAACACCTCAAAACAAGATAACAACCTGATATTATTAATCTACACAAAAAACAACCAAGTTTGATATAAGATTCGCTGAAATCGGAGTTACGGGCTAAAAGTTATGCCCGAAACAAGATTTGAGCGAAAGCTGAAAATTACAGCAACATAGCAACTTCGGAGCTCAAAATAATTAAGCTACAGCACCCAAAAAGCATGGAAAAGGACATGAACACAAACTAGACATATAGTACAGCAACTATGTCCAAGGTGCACCCCCAACGGAGTCACGGATCAATAGCAATGATCTTGGACATATTGAACTTGACAATAAAATTCTGGCAGCAGAATTTTATTGAAACTTTAGAGCAAAAGATAAACATGCTGCAGCCACTTAAATGGACATGTGAGGACATGAATGGAAAGACAACAATATATACTACAAGGAACAATCAAAATCCACTCCAAAACTATCATGCTTTGTCCTAGAACATCACACGAACATGGCATCGGAACGTTACAGATTTCAGACTTAGTGAAAATCCACTAAGTCCTAAAACAGCAATAACATCATAGCATCTAAAAGAGCATGTTTAAGTCACCTCGAAACTAAACATGGCAAAGGGTAAGCACCTCATCAAAGTACACATGAAGGTGATCCCGAAACACACAAGCATGCATCATAGAGGTGAACACAACGATTGCAACGAGCTCAACAAGATGGCATTTCATAACAAGTGAAAACACGTCATATGAACATGTCACTTTGCAACGATGATAACATGGCAATAATAAATCTACCATGCAACCTATCACAAGCAACACGTAGTTCGTGGCAAGACGAACACATGGACATGTCATTTGCATCATTTGGACAAACGAGCTAAAAGATATCACATGGCAAAGGTGGCATAAAAATAACACATAGCAGCAGTTTATATCATGATGCACTCTTGCAACAGCAAAACAAGCACCTAGATGATCTCTAACATGCATGACAACAACAGGTAAAACGTAGAGCAAGTCTCCACGAACGTCTGGACATATTACACGCGCAAAACGGAGCATCAGGCAAAAAGTTATGCATGGTCAAACATAGCATTTCAGATAACAGATCTGGGACTTAGGAGTGGGGAAACAACCTCAAAACAGATCTGGAAATACGAACGGGCCGGCGGCTGGGCTTCGGATGCGGCGGCGCGGCGAGGCCCACGGCGAGGCAGAGGCGGCGGCCCGCGGCGGAGGCGGCTACTGGGCCCCGGGGCGGCTGCGGCGACTCGGCCCGGTCGCTGGGCGGCGCGCGGAGCTGGCCTCGGCCTGCCTGGCGACGGTGGAAGGCGGCCCGGCACGGGAGGTGCGGTCGGGCCGAGCGGGGAGGCGAGAAGGCGGCCCGGTTGCGGAGGGGCGGCGTGCGGCCCGGCGGCTCGGGCCCGGCGCGGAGAACCGCTGGCGAACGGCGCGGCGCGGGGTGGTGTACGGGCCTCGGGCCCGGTGGCGCGCGGTGGATCGAAGGATCCGGGGAAGTGGTCCTGGGCCCGCGCCTGGCCTGGCTGGATCGGGGTGGTTGGCGATGAAAGGCCCCGGCGATGTGGTCCTCGGGCCAGGAAGACCGAAGCGGAGGGAGAGCCGACGAGGGGTGGCCTGGCTGGCGGCTTCGAGGCGCCGTTGACTTGGCGTCGAGGCCGGCGCTGTGGTCGATCGAGGGGGTCGCCCTCGGGATCCAGAGGATTTGGGGATCTGGTGATCTGAAAGAAAAGGAAAACAAATAGAGGGGAAGGGGGAAGAAGGTAGGGAAGCCAAAATAGACCTAGAGGGGTCTATATATAGCAGTTTTTTAGGGTTTGGGGGGATTTAGGGGCGCTATGAGCCCTCCGATCGCGATCCGACGGATCCGATCGCGGGGGGTAGATTTTAAAGGCCTAGAGGGAGATAAAAGAATGCAGTAGGGGTGTTTCCGGGACACGAAGTGAAGGCACATCGGACCCACACGAACAACGGATGGGATAGTCAACGGAGTCCAAACGAGACGAGATTTGAGAGGCGGGTTGCATACAACAAAACAACAACACAGACAACAACCTCGCGGCACACCGGTAACGTTACACGCTCGAACAACAAAGTAGGCCTACGGGACGTCACGGACACGTGAGGGAGCTCCTGAACGCGAAACGGACAACGGGAAGAAACACGCGGAACCGGATGCAACCGACAACACAAATGCAATGCGATGCACATGTCTACATGATATGAATGAATGCCAGACACTCACACAACAAAACGACGAAAACCCGAAAGACAAGGAACCCGGAATGGAAATAGATGAAGCCGGAGATATATTATATACCCAAAAGGGAAAGTATTACATCCGGGGCATTACACTGGGGCCCACTCCGGCAAACGCACCTCTTCGGAGTGCTGCGCTGCCGTCGAGGACGTTCCATCGAGCTCCACCGGCAAGTGCAAGAAAGGGATGGCCGCTCCACCGGCAACCAAGAAGGTGTCCGCCAAGGAGGACGGCACTGGTGGTACCTTCACCATCAGTGCTACACTTGATAGCAAATAGGAAAGCGCACTCGTTGCCTTCCTGCAGGCGAATGTCGATGTGTTTGCATGGCAACCATCTGACATCCCCGGCGTTCCCAGGAAGGTAATCGAGCACAAGCTTGCTGTTTGCCCTCATGCGCGGCCCATCAAGCAGAAGGTCAGGAAGCAAGCCGTGGAGCGCCAAGAATTCATCGCCGAAGAAATCAAGAAGCTAGAAGCAGCAGGCCTGGTTAGAGGCGTGATCCATCCGACGTGGTTAGCAAACCCAGTTGTCGTGCGTAAGGCTAACGGGAAGTGGAGACTGTGTATAGACTTCACCGATGTGAATAAAGCATGTCCCAAGGATCCATTTCCCTTGCCGCGCATTGACTAGATTGTTGACTCCACTGCTGGATGTGAGCTGCTCTCCTTCCTTGATGCATACTCAGGTTACCACCAGATTTTTATGGCCAAGGAAGATGAAGAGAAGACTGCATTCATTACTCCATGTGGCACATATTGCTTCATTCGCATGCCTTTCGGATTGAAGAATGCAGGCTCAACATTTGCAAGGGTGGTGCACACTGCTTTTGAGCCACAGATTCACAGAAATGTAGAAGCCTACATGGATGACATAGTGGTGAAGAGCAAGAGCAAAGATACCCTGATCCAAGATTTGGAAGAAACTTTTGCAAATCTGCGCAAGATCCAGCTTAAGTTGAACCCCAAGAAGTGCGTCTTTGGAGTCCCCTCCGGCAAGCTTCTCGGGTTCTTTGTGTCTCAGAGGGGGATTGAAGCTAATCCCGACAAGATTAAAGCCATCGAGCAGATCGAAGCCCCGAAGCGCGTCAAGGACGTAAGGAGGCTTGCAGGTTGTGTGGCTGCCCTCAGTAGGTTCATTTCAAAGTCTGCAGAACGCGCACTGCCTTTCTTCAAGATCTTGAAGAATGCAGGTCCTATGAAATGGACTCCGGAAGCGGAGGCAGCGCTGCAAGACTTGAAAGGATACCTATCCTCCACTCCAATACTTGTCGCACCTAGACCACAAGAAAAGTTGCTGCTGTACTTGGCAGCAACCAATCAGGTGGTTAGTGCTGCGTTAGTAGCGGAGAGGGAGGCCGATGAGGAGTCTACACCACCGGCAAGCGAGTCCAGCGACAAGCAGGGGGCTGCTCCGACAAGCTCTGGCCCCGACAAGGGCAACTCTGCGCAGGAGCAAGGAGAAGTGCGGAAGAAGATGGTGCAGCGCCCGGTGTATTTTGTGAGTTCCCTCTTGCATGGGGCTAGATCAAGATACTCCAGGGTGCAGAAGTTACTTTTCGGCCTCCTCATGGCCTCGAGAAAGCTGCGCCATTACTTCCAAGCGCACGAGATAACAGTGGTCACTCGCTTTCCGTTGAAGAGGATATTACAGAATCCAGAAGCAACAGGTAGGATCGTGGTGTGGGCACTAGAACTGTCGAGCTTTGGTCTCAAGTTTGAAAGTACTTCAACTATACAGAGCAGAGCTTTGGCAGAATTTATAGCTGAATGGACCCCAACGCCCGATGAAGAAGTTCCAGAGACAAGCGTACCCGTACAAGAAGCGACAAGCGAATGGGTGATGTACTTTGATGGTGCCTTCTCGCTGCAAGGCGCTGGAGCCGGTGCGGTACTCATATCACCCACCGGAGAACACCTCAAGTATGTTATCCAGATGCACTTTCCCAGGGAACAAGCGACAAACAACACTGCAGAGTATGAGGGTCTGCTTGCCGGCCTCAGAATTGCGGCTGAACTTGGGATTAGGAAGCTAATTGTGCGGGGAGATTCTCAGTTGGTGGTCTGACAAGTCAACAAGAGTTACCAGAGCCCTTTGATGGAAGCTTATGTACATGAAGTGAGAAAGCTTGAAGAGCACTTTGAAGGTCTGCAAATGGAGCACGTCCCGAGAGCTCAGAACGATATAGCAGATGGCCTTTCAAAGTGTGCTGCAATGAAGTTACCTGTGGAACCAGGGACCTTCCTGCTCAAGCTGACTCAGCCATCCGTTACACCATCAATTGGGCAGACCAAGAAGAGAAAGTTGGTCTCCGGCGACTACTTGCCGGCGGATCTTCCAGAAGCCGCCGTCAAGGTCCCCAAGATCAACGACCAGAACGCTGAGGAACAGTTTGCTCCTGCGGACCCAAGGGTCTGTACAGTTGAAGCAAGCATTCCCGACAAGCCTTGCCCCGGCAGGCTTGCCGGGGGACCGTCAGCTCCGATAGAACCAGAGGTTCTTGCCGTAGAAGCTGGGGTCCCCGCAGCGGCCCTCATGCCTTTAGTCCTTGCCGTCGAGCCCCGGGCTCCGGCATGGGCACAGCAGATCGTCCGTTTTCTGCAAACTGGAGAACTTCCCGACGACCCAGCAGAGATAGAGAAAATAACCAGGCAGTCAACTATGTACCAGTTCGTGGACAATGAACTGTACAGAAGAAGGCTCAATGGTGTCAGGTTGAAGTGCATTTCCAGGGAAGATGGACAGAAGCTGTTGGCAGAAATACATGGAGGAATATGTGGCCACCACATTGGCGCAAGGGCACTTGCCGGAAAAGCATTCCGGCAAGGGTTCTTCTGGCAAGAAGCCCTCCAAGATGTGACTGCACAAGTAACCAAGTGTGAAGCGTGCCAGTTCCATGCCAAACAAATTCATCAGCCAGCTCAAGCTCTCCAGACGATCCCTTTGTCCTGGCCCTTCTCGGTCTGGGGGCTCGATATCCTCGGCCCTTTCCCCCGTGCTGTCGGGGGCTTTGAGTACTTGTACGTTGCAATCGACAAGTTCACAAAGTGGCCAGAAGTGGAACCTGTGAGAAAGGTGACAGCACAGTCAGCGGTCAGGTTCTTCAGAGCGATTGTTTGCCGTTTCGGGATCCCTAACAGGATCATCACC
This sequence comes from Secale cereale, assembly GCA_902687465.1. Classification (NCBI taxonomy): domain Eukaryota; kingdom Viridiplantae; phylum Streptophyta; class Magnoliopsida; order Poales; family Poaceae; genus Secale; species Secale cereale. Next base: position 472,908,051 of record LR738710.1, on the reverse strand, counting down.
GACAACGGCACACAGTTTACTAGTCGCACCTTCATGCAGTACGTCCAAGACCTTGGCGCCAAGGTCTGCTTCGCTTCTGTTGCTCACCCGAGGAGCAATGGTCAAGTAGAGAGGGCTAACGCTGAAGTGCTGCGCGGGCTCAAGACGAGGACCTTTGACAGGCTGCGCAAGTGCGGAAGAAACTAGATAGAGGAGTTACCGGCTGCTCTTTGGTCAATCAGAACGACACCAAGTCGAGCCACCGGGCAGACACCCTTTGCCCTTGTCTATGGGGCAGAGGCAGTTCTCCCCACGGAACTCGTATACGGATCTCCTCGAGTGCTCGCTTATGATGAGCTCGAGCAAGAGCAACTGCGACAAGATGATGCATTGCTCCTCGAGGAGGAACGTCTCCAGGCTGCTGTACGAGCTGCTCGGTACCAGCAGGCCTTGCGTCGCTACCATAGCCGCAAGGTCAAGGCCAGGAGTCTCGAGGAAGGCGACCTTGTTCTTCGGCGTGTTCAGTCCGCCAAGAATTCCAACAAGTTGACGCCGAAGTGGGAAGGCCCTTATCGGGTGAGACAAGTCACAAGGCCCGGCGCTGTCCGCCTTGAGACTGAAGAAGGCTTACCGGTGAGCAACTCCTGGAACATAGAGCATCTTCGAAAGTTTCACCCATAAGGCGCGGTTGCCGTGATCCGCTTCGGCAACCACCTTTTGTACGAGTTTTGCCGCTGTTGCATGTAATCCTTTGTACAAAGCCGGGCGCAGATCCCGTGCATCAGTAAAACTTCTGTGTTTTCGCACTATTTGCCATTCTCGTGCTTTTCTTTGTTATTTGCATGCATTGTTTGGCATTTTGTGCAACACACATATCCGGTAAGCATTACCATGCCAAGAAACCCTATACTTGTTTCCTCTTCTCCTTTTCTTTCTCTCTTAAGCAGAAGAAACATTCCTCGCGCACAAGTTTGCCGGGGGGGAAGGAGGTGGAGGATGAACCAAGTGTTGTTAAAGAAAGAGAAGCTTACCGGAGAACGAACAGACTATGAAAGCTAAGTTACCAGAATTTGAGCAGTTCAAATTTTTAAATTTTAGTTATCTTCCTTGAACAACCACACTTTGTATGGAAAACCTGTGCGCGGAGGAACCTACCCGTGGCTAGCCGCACCCTTGTCTTGTTTTCGAGTACGCTCAACGGTTTAAGTGAGCTGCGACAAGTGTCGCGCCCTTATTTCGTTTTCGAGTTCACTCAGCAAGCCAAGTGTGTTGCGACTAGCTGCGACAAGGTTGCTTGCCGATAAGGCCTTTGCCAGCACGCTGCTCAGAGTCCAGCACTCAGCGCTCGCGGCAAGGGTCCCTTGTCGGCAAGTTCCCTAGAAGCGTAGGGTAAAAAGTATACAAAGTAAAGGACCAAAACAAGGGAGATAACACTGCATCAATTGCTCGGAAATAAGATAAATATATTACAGAGATAACTTGTCGCAATGACTAATAGTTTCATGTTCATGGCACACTTTGCAGCAACAAAAGAAATAAGAAGAAAGAGGCCTAATCTACGCGATCGCCCTCACGCCTGGAGATCTTGTTCACCTTGGCGATGATGTGGGCGACCTGCGCCTTCAGCGCCTCCATATCTGCGTCGGCCGGCAAGCTGCGGAGGACGTTGACGAGATTTCTACCAGGATTGCGGTAGACGATCTTCGTCAGGACGCGCTCCAAGGTACCCGCGCAGAGCTGGCGCGACTCCTCGGCCAGCTGCGCGGGGAGCTTCTCCTGTAGACTTGCGAGTGCCGGCGCGATCCCTCTGAAGAAGAGACTGAGCTTGGCGCTGTGTGGGAGATTTGGATCCGGAGAATATATGAGGTGTTCCACCCTCAGCGCCATCAGCTCCTTGTCGATGTTAGCAGCAAAAGCCACCAGATCTTCAGTCCATACCTCAACGGTCCGGCGGAAGTTGTTAGCTGAGGTGGCGGCGCTCTCCACCAGGCCTTGTTCCCTGCGGACCTCCTCCTTCAGCTTGGTCTCGCGGTCCCGAGCAGCGTCAAGTGAGTCCCTCAAGGTGGAAACCTTCAATTCCAGATCAGCAATCGAGTCCTTGGCGGCTTTGAGCTCGTCGCCCTGCTTGGAGAGGCGTACCTGGAGGTCCGAATTGGTATGGGCGTCTTTCTCGCGCTCTATGTTGAGCGCGGTGACCCTTTCCGTGCTCACCTTCAGGTACTCCTCCAGCTGCGCCACCTTAGCTTCGAGATCCTTCTTGGCGGTTTCCGCGGCGGCTGCGGCGGCTTTCGCCTCCTTCAACTCTCCGCCAAGGGCCTGCTCCCGAGCGGTAAGGTCTTCCTCGTGAGCGTCGAGGTCGACCTTCCGCTGGGTGAGCTCTCCTTCTCGCCGAGACAGCTCTTCACCAACTAGTCGCTGCTGCTCCTCGGCCTCAGCCTTCTCCAAGAGGAACTCCTGCTGCTCTCCGGCAAGCCTCTCGCGCTCCTCCGCCAAATCGCGGAGGGCCGCCTGGTTGGCGGCACGAAGTTCAGCAGCGCGCTTCTCCAGCTCCGCTCCAGCCTTGGCGGCGAGGGCTTCTCGGGAGTCCAGCTTCGCCTGCCTGGCCCGGTAAAGGGCCAGGAGCCGGTGAAGCAGCTTCTCCTCCTCGGGCTCGTCACTCCCGCCGGGCGCTTCAACGATCTTCAACCCCGCGGAGGCGAGGACCTCTCCATCAAAGGTCTCTCCCTCCTCGGGGGCTCGCGACGAAGACCCCCACGACACTTGTATGAAGACGCCGTTGGGGGCCTCAAGGTAGAAGCCCGAATGCTCCTTGCCGGCGAAGGGGTCGGCGGCCGGCGCAGCGCTCGACGCTCCTGCCGCCTCCGGGCCGGCAGTGTGGTCGCCGTCCCCCTCCCCAGCCGCGGCGTCTGCAGTCGGGGCAGTCTCCTCTGCGGCAGGCTCGTTGGCTCCGGCCATGTCTTCGACGACAGGGGCGTTGCCGTCGTCGCCCTGTGCGCCTTCCTCGCCGATGACCTCGGTCTCCATCCGGTCCGGCGCGGGAGGATCTAGAAGAAGAAGAAAAAGAAAAGAAAAAGTTCAGGCAAATATCCAAAAAATACAAGTCCAAGAAGACGAGGTTGCAAGACTTACCTTCGTGGACTTCGTCGATGACAGGCTCCCTCGCCGGGGAGCTCTCCCTTGGCGGGGTGGCCACCCTCACCGGGCTGCTCGCCCTTGGCGGAGTACCCGCCCTTGGCGGAGCGCTCTCCCTCGCCGGGGAGTTCGCCCTTGGCGGGGATGGCGGGACCTGCAGCTCTTCGGGAGTGGTCTCCGGGCGCTCCTGCGGCTGCGGCTCCGTTTCTGCACAAGACAAGCAAGACAACAAAACATCAGTACCAAGCTGGAACCTCAAGCGCGCCCGACAAGTAGGAAGTTCAAAACCAGACTTACGCTGGGGGCTGCGCTGGGGGCTGCTCCTCGGAGCAGCGGTTGGGTCTGGCAAGTCCGTCGCCGGCGTGTCCCCTGTCGCCGCGACGGGCGAGTCGTCCTCGACCTCCACCACCGGGACTTTGGCCCTCTTCGCCGTCCGCTGGGCCAGCGTCCTGAAATCAAAACAAGAACAAGATTAGAATCACCAAGAAGAAATCAAGTCAGAATTGAAGAAAATACAAGACACAAGTGCTTACTCCTCTTCCTCGTCATCGTCGTCGCTCAGGGCGGAGAAGTCGAACTCCACCTGAGTTGCTCCGGAGCGAGGAGCGGGAGGAGAAGGCTCCCTCGGGCGCTTGGCGGTCCCCGGGGCTGGGGGCTGCGATGACCCAGCCTCCGCTGACGCCGAGGCCCGAGGAGCAGGCGGAGCGGCCGCTCTGCTCTGAGAAGATCCTCCTCCGCTTGGCGCTGGTGCGCGGGGCGCCTCCGCCGCAACTGGTGCGCGGGTCGCCTCCGCCACGGCTGGTGCGCGGGGCGCCTCCGTCGCGGCTTGACTCACTCTGGTGGCGCGCGTCGCCCGGCGAGCAGGCTGTTGTCGGGGCGCCTGCGTCCTTGTCGCTGTAGGCGCCTTGCGGAGACGCTTCAGCGGTGTTCGCTGGGGGCTGGCCCGAGGCGGGGAGTTCTCCGAGGACGATGAGGCGTCGTCATCGAGTCCCAGAGACACACCGCTGTCCTCTTCGGCCTCGGTATCCTCCTCCTCCTCCCCGGCGGGCCCGCTGGATCCGGCACCTTGTCCTGCGGCCCCGCTTCCTCCAGTGGCTCCGCTCCCTCCGGTGGTTCCGCTCCCTCCGGCGCCTCTGTTCCCTCCGGCGGCCTCGCTTGCCGCGGCTTCGCTCACGACTCCAGGGATCCCGGCGTGCCTCAAGGAAGGGACTCTGGCAAGCTCGTCGGGCGGAAGATTGAGCAGTCTGCGGATCTCGGCCTCCTCTGCTTGGCCCACCTCATCCGCGGCCTGCGCCTCGTCCATGGTGAACCCAAAATCTCCTGCTGCTGCAGCTGCGGCGGCCTCTTCCATCCGGGAAGCTATGTAGGCTATGTCCCGCTCTGTGGTGGCCCGAGTGAGACCCTTGTTCTCGTCGGTGATCTTGGGCACCTCGACCAGGTTGTCGAAGAAACTCATGATGGCATCCGGCGTGGGCACTATCCATGTGGGGTCGACGCCGTGAGAATCACATGCGGGCATTATCGCGCGCAGAGCGTCCCGGGCCGTGCTGTTGCATAGCGGCACCACTCCCCGGGGAGATCTAAACCACTCCGGATGGGCCGGGTCATGCTTAAAAAGCTCCCGGACCATCCCCTTCAGCTCCAACGCCGTGAAGTTGAAGTTCAGCCCCGGGCGCAGCCTCATAATATCCGCCGCATTGCCGAACTCCCATGCTGGTCTTTTCCTCTCTTGTAAAGGGGCAATGCGGCGGCGGAGGAAATCTGCTCCTACCTCTCCGATGGTCAACTTAGCTACCCGGAGACGAAGAATCCTAACAAGGGCAACATTGAGCTTGACATCATCCGGGGCCAACTCACTCCAGTCCCTGCCGTGCACTATGGCTGCTGTGCGCGGCGCTGTGAAAGGCTCCGGGTGGTCCTCCACAATCCAACACCAGTCCGCGCGCCACTCTTCCCACTTGCCGCGGAGCTCTCCTCGCAGATACGACTCCTTCTTATTCAAGCGGAAGATCCAAGATATGCCCCCGGAGAGGGGGGCGCCAGCCTCTACTCTAGGCATAAAAAAGTGGCAGAACAGCGCTACATTCGGATAGATCCCTATATAGTTCTCGCACAGATGTGCGAAAACCGCCATCGTAAGAATGGCGTTGGCGGTGAAGTCTAAGAGATGGAGGCTGTACGTGTTCATGATGTCGCAGAAGAATTCCGAGAAGGGAGGACACAAGCCGCAGTGGAAGAAGACAGCGAAGAAGAAATACCCGCCGGGAAGTAGATCCTTGGCGCCGGCGGGGTAGACTCTGGTCCGGGGATGCGCCTTGGTCTCCTTGGCCCAGAACAGGTAATACTTGTTCCAGAGTTCCCTCGCGCTGAGCCTTGGCGCGAAGACGACATTCCTCTTCCGCAAGAGAGCAAGCTTTGCCGCCTGCTCGGATTTCTCCTTCTTGGTCTTCTCCGCCTTCGCCTTCTCGGTCTTCGGGGCCATGGCGGAGGCGGCGAGGGAAGGGGCGAGGAGTTCGACGGCGCCGCAAATGCGGAAGGAGGCGGAGGAGGTGTGGAGGCGGAGCGCAGAGGGGGATTTCTGGAGGTTGAAGACGGAGTGAATGCGGAGGAGGGAAACTGCCCCTGCTTCCTCTGCTTTTAAGGGGGAAGTGGGGGACGCTCCGCATTTCCCGTTAAAGAACGTGGCCACGATCTCTCCCACGACGCCGCAATCGACGCGTGCCGTTAGGGAGGGACGCGGCGGATGCGGAAGGGGAATTACGGCTTGCCGTGGGCCGCGTGTGCCCGTGCACTGTTTTGGGCCTGGCCCAACAGCGCTCGGCACCGTGTGTGGCCCAGGCCCGGGGGCTCCTGTCGGTGTACTAAGATAGGGGTACCTTAGTACCCCAACTTGTGCACGGGCAGTAGCAGCTTCCCGCGGCAGGGCTCACCACGCGCTTGCCGGAAACCTTTTCTGATCCTTATTAAGCCATTCAAAAACAAAGTATACAAGACAGAAGATCAAGACTCCGGCAAGGGGAGCTTGCCGGGAAGGCCGTCCCAGGCACAAGACTATCTCATTTAACACAAGACCCTGGCAAGAGGAGCTTGCCAGGAAAACCAGAAGACTGCATCTCAGAAGACATGCCTCGACGCACTCTGCGCCCCGGCAAGGGCCCGGGGAGCGACAAGCTTCCCGGCCCGGCAAGATCAAGACCCCGGCAAGGTGCTTGCTGGGGGAACTTGCGCTGTGTGCCCGCGCTCCAGCTCATCGGCCCACGCGTCGCCCTGGGGCCCTTCCAGGGACGCGTGGCAGATGGCTGTGCAGCCTGGGGGACACGGTGGCATTCCATGGTGACGAGGCTATCGCCGTGGCGAACGGAGACGCAAGGGCGGGTGCTTTTGGGGTCGACGGCGACGGGCATTAAATGCTCTTGTCCCCCACTGTCAAAGTAGGTGATGACCACTGTTCATCCACTGTTCCCGCACTGTTACAACTACCACCAAAGTTACGTTTTTGCCCTTCTTCTACGTTGACACCTGTCGGTGACCCCTTGAACTATAAAAGGAGGCCCATGCACAACGTAGAAAGGGTTCGAAACCTTGATAGCTTACTCGCTCGGTGTAGCTAGTTCTTCAAGCTCCCGAGCTCACAAACTCAATACAAACCAAGGCAGGAGTAGGGTTTTACGCGTCCGCGCGGCCCGAACCTGGGTAAACTGCCCGCGTGCTCTCCTCGATCCGCTCTCCGTGCTCCCTCCGCTCCCTCACCGCAACGTACAAGGGGCTCCGGTCCCATAGGTGTTCGTGGTGGACAGTTTCCCCCGACATCTTTGGCGCGTTACGTTTTTGCCCTTCTTCTACGTTGACACCTGTCGGTGACCCCTTGAACTATAAAAGGAGGCCCATGCACAACGTAGAAAGGGTTCAAAACCTTGATAGCTTACTCGCTCGGTGTAGCTAGTTCTTCAAGCTCCCGAGCTCACAAACTCAATACAAACCAAGGCAGGAGTAGGGTTTTACGCGTCCGCGCGGCCCGAACCTGGGTAAACTGCCCGCGTGCTCTCCTCGATCCGCTCTCCGTGCTCCCTCCGCTCCCTCACCGCAACGTACAAGGGGCTCCGGTCCCATAGGTGTTCGTGGTGGACAGTTTCCCCCGACACCAGGACTCCCTCAGTAGCCCCTGAACCAGTCTTCGATGACGACGAGTTCGGTTGGCGCACTGTCTTCGGCATTCCAAGGCGGGTTCCTCCTCCCGGACATATTGAAGCAATATTCCCTACAGAAGGTACTGTGTCCGCCTCTGCATGGTTAGTACAACCGTTAGCCTCGAAGGCAAGGCATCAAAAAAATGGATACTGTCTCTTTACTGACAACCTTTTAGCGAAGCGTCACATCTGTCCCTTTAATACATATCGAACCGTTTTCTTGGCCTTGGTTTCGCGTTTTGAGGTATAGCCTCATTGGCACGTCTTGTCAAAGCAGAGATCGTGCCCTCTTGTTATGGGATCCTTATCAATGTGACGTGAGAATCTTAACCGCGCCTTACGCATGACCTCGTTGGGAACCGGCAAGATTTACGGCTGGAGTGGGGGCGTTTATCATTCACCGCTTATAAAAGGACTTAGATCTTACCCTTTATCCCCACGCTTTCCTCAAGCCCTAGTCCTCCAAACTCTCCAGCCCAAGCACCCACATATCTTGCGCCCTCAATACTCAACTCCTCCACCCCCGCCGCCTTTCCCAACAATGGCTGGTTCTGGTTCTAAAGGCAAGTGGGAGGCATCTACGATCATAGAGAAGACTGTGAAGAGCCTCTGGAGTGTGAGCTATCTTGCCGACGATGTGGCACATCGGGTCCCCGAGAAGGACCAAGTGATCCCCGTCCCTAAGGCGGGTGAGAGGATTGTATTCCTCTCGCACTTCATTCGGGGGCTGGGATTTCCTCTCCACCCCTTTGTACGGGGCCTCTTGTTTTTCTATGGGCTAGATTTCCATGATCTAGCCCCGAATTCAATTCTTCACATATTCGCTTCAATAGTGGTATGTGAAGCATTCCTCCGAGTCCCCCCACACTTTGGCCTATGGCTCAAAACCTTCAATTTGAAGCCGAAGGTGGTGGACGGGCAGCACGCGGAGTGCGGAGGCGGCATGATAAGCAAACTCCCAAACGCCACTTGACCAAAGGGGGCGTTCGTGGAGACGAACAAAATTTGGCAGCAAGAGTGGTTTTATATCACTGAGCCCCGCGATACCAAGTGGGCGGCTACGCCCCCATTTAGATCTGGACCCCCGGAGAGGCTGACCTCTTGGACCGATAAGAGTCCGGATTGGGGGGTCTTAGGAGGAAGTGCTGGCACTCCAAAGCCGCATCTCCGGCATGATCTCTAAGGGTACCCAACTCATAAACATGGTTCAGGTAATGCTCGCCCGTCTTGTCCTTCCCTGCAAACGCCGGGACTCCTATCTGTGGAAGTTCAATCCGGAAGTGTCCCAGCCCTTGAAGCACCTCTCCAGCACTATGCACGAAGACATCTGGAATCACCTCTTCAAGGCCCAGAAGGGGTGGACAGCGGAGACGGAGGACACGGGCTTCAGTACCGCACTCACCGCATCAGAGGTAATTGAGATTTCTGCCGAATATATACTCCTTCCCTACTTTAATTATAACATGAGTTAGAGTTTCTGCATTCTATCCAGGCCTGGACGAAAAAGGCAGAGCGGATTAAGTGTCCGGCTCCCTTGCCAGAAGACCCGGAGACGCCTCGGGTGATGGCGATGCTGGTCTCGGCGCTGTACAAGGCGCCGACGAAGAAGGCCAAGAAGAAGGGCAAGGAGATCAAAAGCGACCGCCGCCCCAAAGGTCCCACGGACACAAGGTCCGGGGAAACTGACTCCCCACCTCTCCCCTGAAGAAGAAGAGGAGGAGGAAGAAGAAGAAGACTTGCCCGTCTTGACAAAGGAGAGGAAAAGAGCGGCCCCTGCTGATGCAGGCAAGGACGTTCCTAGGAAGAAGCTGAATCTTCCTGATAGTTCGGACTCATCGTCCGAACAAAGCTATCGGGTTCAGCCCAGGATCAAGCCCCTGGCCGAATCGTAAGTATTTGAACTTCTTAAATTCGGATAATTTTCCTTTGCAGCATCTAATATTTATTTTTCCTTTATATAGCCCTCCGCACGACATCCTCGTGGCTTCACTGTCCTCAGGGAATTCTCTAGCGTCCGGAGAGATGGAGAGCGATACGCCTCCGCGGGGTTCGTCGCCCACCATAGGGGATGCCGAGGTATCCTCTCTACAAACTCCCCCTATTCCAGCAGGTGGGAGTGGGGCAGACGAAAGGGCGGCCGAGGTCAATCCCTCGGTCGCGGTCGACCAAGGGGGAGCGATCCCCATGGTGACCAAAGATGGGGGGCCCAAACAATCCGGGGCCCTACCGAACACTATTCCAGAGTCCAGTGCGGCTCCGGAATCAAGATACCAGCCCCCCATAATGGGGGAGGGAGCAACTGCTCCTGCAACGCCTACCGTCAATCGAAGATGCCGAACACTCTGGAGGGAGCACTGCAAACTGCTTCCATCGTAGAGGAACACCGCACTTTAATGAGTGTGGTCATGAAGAAAATTTAGTCCGTCAAAGGCGGACTGAACGAAGCCTTCAACAGCCTAATAACAGGCTTTGAGGTATGCTATGTAATGTTCTTTAAAGAGAACTTTTCATTATATATAGACAGTAACCCCTGATGCTTTGTTTGATTCTGGATTGAATCAGATGAAGTATCCATGTTATAGCATATAATAGAGCCGAACTGTGCACTTTGTGTTGTGAACAGGCTTCCTTAGTGGCGTCCACTGCCCAAGCCGCAGAAGTTTCCGAGTTAAATCGGAAGCTTAAAATAGCTGATGAAGATCTCGACCATGTCAACAAGCATTTTGATGAAACGCAAGGTATACGGGTTTAGGAAATCTAAATTTTAACATACTATATGTGTGAACGTTAGCTAACTATTTTTATGTGTTCTCATGAAACAGCTGATGCAGCTATAGTCGAGGCTCTGAAGGGCGAGCTTGCGACAACCAAGGAAGAGGCCAGAGCAAGCAAGGCACCCGCTGATAAAGCGGCTGCCGACCCGGAGGCCAAGAAGGCCCTGCATCAACAGCACTAGGCTTGGTTGACCGAAGTCGAGGTCGAGCTGCAAGATGCAATTCGCAAATGCGATGCATTGGAGTAGGCGAATTTAGACTGAGCGTCCGAACTCAATGCGGCAGTTAATGCCGCCAAGGAGGCGCAGACTGAATCGCGCAGTGCTCAGGAGGAGATAAAACAAGCGCGTCAAATAGCAGCTGGTAAGGTTTTTCTCTTGCAGAGCATCTTCGGAGGTCAGAGGTATCTTAGGCTGACACGATTGTGGATTTCTCCAGGTGTGTTTGCGGATCTCCCGAGGAGCATGGCTGACGCCACCCAATACTTCTGAGCTCAGGAGGGGAACAACACGGAGAAGCTATTTTGGTCGCAGTACCTTGTGCCAAACCATCTGGTGCCCCTCAATGACTAGATGAAGCAGCTGGTCGAGCGGCACAACATGGCATGTACGGCCATGAAGGACTTGATAGTCCGGCTATGGCCCGTTGATCCAATCCCAAGTAGCTACTTCAGATTGGTGAAGAAGCTCGTCGAAGCGAGTCTGCGGGTCGATGCTATTAACCGCTCGGCCTACATAGAGGGTGCTCGGATGGCCTTTGCCTGCGTGAAGGTGCACTGGGAAAAGATGAAGGCCATGGAGATAGTCACTGCTGGCCCTCCAAAAGGCAAGTATCACCGCAAGCCGGAAAGGTACTTTGACGACGTCCTAGAGTAATTGTATTCGGATTGTAAGGACTAAGCCTATGTGCCGATGTATATAAATTTTGCGCTTTCTATATTTATGAACGACATTTTCCTCCTGTGAGGTTGTTTATTAAATATGAAAGTTTCAAGTCGCCGGCTTCAGCCCCCATGTAAATATTACAGGGGTGCTTGGTTAATGCGCATGAGCACTCTTTATCCAACGTCTTGGTCCGTATAGGAGGTGTATGCGGAGCGAACCAGGCAATCAGACTATGCGTCTTTATTGCTTTCACTTAGCCATAAGAGCTTGACTAGTGGGGCTAAGTACTAGCCCCTGGTGCGTACAAGGCTTTTCGAACTATAGTGCCTGTTTGACGCAGCTGGGCAAAGACCAGCCCCTCGTATAACACGGAATGGATTGCTATCGATCGTAGTATAACACTAGGTCACTGGATCGCTTGACTGGCTCTTGCCTCATCATGACAGTCAGTTTTTGGCTTTCTCTACTGAGGTACTTAACCCGACAAACCCGAAGTACAATCGCAGTAGTTCTCCCTTTACTACCTTAGCCGAACAAAGCAGAATGTAAGGTGGCAAGCACATGAGTCGGGCAACCCAACTATAGACCAAAGACATGATTCAGAGCCAATGCATATAATGCAATATCCGAGATGTCGAACAGTTCCCTATAGGTGTTTGGACTTTTTTGGAGGCGTGCCAGGCTAGCTACAACCCCTCGTGTTAAGTCCATGTATTAAGGCATGTGCGGTGATCTGACTTGGGGGTGGAGAATACGGGTGGTAAAAATAGAAAAACTCCAAGAGAATTGGAACCAAACTGCTTCTTTTATACCCCGTTTAATACGGCGAGCCGTGAGGTTACAGATAACGCCGATAACAGCCTCGGGCATTTGACATGCCAAAAAATAAAAGAGAGAAAGAGAAAAAAGGTTTACACAGAACCTGAATCTAAAAGAAAGAAATTTCAACACGTGACCCTGCTGCATGTCTGCGCCTTTTTCTCCTTGGTAATATGTCCTTGAGAAGGAGAATTAAGATGGCCGCCTGTAAAAAAAGAAAAAAAAGGCAGGATTCGAGAAAAGAATATCTTGTACGGCCGTAAACAATGTAGGTTCTTCTGAAGAAGAAGATGTATTTTAGAGTCTGAATAGGGTCAAGCCAAACTATGGACTATTTATATGCAGTGTGCCCCTAGCGTCACCCAAGGTATTTTAAGGGCATAATTGTGTGTGTGCGAGGTACGAATGCTACCATGTTATGGGGCAGTCGACAGGGGAGCCACTGCTAATCGAGCTCAGGTTCTTCTGAGCCGCCGCATTGTAGTGTGGACCGGACACGTTTATGAAAGCGCAAGTGCTCCGTTGGTGATTTTGGTAACTAATGTCAACATATCTCTTGTTGGACTAATGCTTTCATCTAGTATATTTCAGACAAGTTCAACAAATGGAGTGGCATGGACTAGTGGATGTGGTACCCCTTCAAGATGATAAGTACAAAAGGATTGGCTCAAGCTCAAATCTTAGGACTCTACATATTCTATTTCAGTGATCCAAGATCACATTGAGTCCATAGGAAAGCCAATACTATTAAAAGGGGATGAGGTGTTGCTTAATGGCTTGCTTGCTCAAAGTTCTTAGTGATATGCTGCAAAACCCTCAACCACTTTCTCACATCGACATATGTCCCAAACCAAAAGTCAAACTTGGCCACACCGAAACTTTCTATTCGGCGCCACCGAGTTCACTTGACATAGCCACTGCCAGAAACCCTAATCATTTCGGTCTCACCGATAGGGATCTTGGTCTCACCGAGATGGGAATGCCAGCTCTCTATTTCCTGTTTGAAACATTTCGGTCTAACCGAGATGTGAGAATCGGTCTCACCGAGTTAGCATTGCAAAATTTTTGTTTCCTCTTTGTAACATTTCGGTCTCACCGAAATGAGCGAATCAGTCCCACCGAGTTTGCCGGACCAACCCTCTGCGTGCTTATTACCAAAATCTGTCCTATCGAGTTTGTGTAATCGGTCTCACCGAGATTACGTTATGCCCTAACCCTAATGAAATCGGTCCTACCGAGTTGATCATATCGGTCCCACCGAAATGTCTAACGGTCACATTATGAACTAAATTAGTCTGACCGAGTTTTCAAATTCGGTCCCACCGAGTTTGGTACATTATGTGTAAAGGTTAGATTTTGTGTGTAGGCTATATATACCCCTCCACCCACTCTTCATTCATGGAGAGAGCCATCAAAACATACCTACACTTCCATTACTCATTGTTCTCAGAGAGAACCACCTACTCATGTGTTGAGACCAAGATATTCCATTCCTACCATATGAATCTTGATCTCTAGCCTTCCCGAAGTTGCTTTCCACTCAAATCATCTTTCCACCAAATCCAAATCTGTGAGAGAGAGTTTAGTGTTGGGGAGACTATCATTTGAAGCACAAGAGCAAGGAGTTCATCATCAACACACCGTCTATTACCTTTTGGAGAATGGTGTCTCCTAGATTGGTTAGGTGTCACTTGGGAGCCTCCGACAAGATTGTGGAGTTGAACCAAGGAGTTTGTACGGGCAAGGAGATCGCCTACTTCATGAAGATCTACCCTAGTGAGGCAAGTCCTTCATGGGCGATGGCCATGGTGGGATAGACAAGGTTGCTTCTTCTTGGAACCTTCGTGGATGGAGCTCTCCGTGGACTCACGCAACCGTTACCCTTCGTGGGTTGAAGTCTCCATCAACGTGGATGTACGATAGCACCACCTATCTGAACCATGCGTAAAAAATCACCGTGTCTACATTGCGTTTGCTCCCTCAAACTCCTCCCTTTATCTTCATATACAATTGCTTTACATTCCGCTGATATACTCTTAGAATTGCATGTGTAGGTTGATTGCTTGACTTGTGCTTAATTGCTAAAATCTGCCAAGACTTAAAATTGGGAAAACGCTAGGTTTTTATTTGGTCATGTAGTCAAAGTTGCATGCTTTACTTTCCGCTGCACATATACTCCTGTCGTGCTTGCTTGATGTGCATTGTGAATGTTAAACATGTGCTAAAAATCCACATCAACTTAAAGAATTTAAAAACTGTCACTTTTCTTGCTAAGAGTCTATTCACCCCCTCTAGACACCTCTTCTCGATCCTTTCAATTGGTATCAGAGCTTTGGTCTCCATTGCTTTGGTTTAATCACCATTGGAGGAAGATGGATGAGTCTACGTTGGGGAGTATTAGACGTAGAGTACCTATGCTTGATAGAGAATTTTACAAGGAATGGAAAAATGAGATGCTTGAGATCTTCAATGAATATCATTTGAACAAGTATATTCATAATCCTTGTATGCCGCCATTGATGCTTCGAGTCCTACTTTCAATGAGAAACTTGACATGATTCGAAATCTTATAACTGTTAATCTTATCACTATAGGATTGCCTAGAAACTTGCTTGTATGTTTGCCAACTTTCGAATGTGCTTATACTATATGGAGATTCCTTGAGGAACGATTCCCGAACTACTCATTGAAAAATCTAGATGTGATTCTTCAAAAGTCCATTGCTTTAAGTAAGATGAACTCTCGTGATCCCAAATTTGGTGAATGTTTATTTGAGCTTCGTGATCTCATGCATGCCAAAGGAGATGTGGGAATCATTAGCAATATCATTTCCGAAGTCATTAGAATTCATAGAGATAAACATTGTTACGGTCATACTTCTAATGAATCACTCTCTCTAGGAATTGATCCATCACATGACGATGTGGAACATGGATACTATGATGAGGATGATGATAGTGACTACGATCTTGATGATCAAATGAGACATTTTGGTCTTATTGCAAATCTTCGTGGTTACGCAGCCGGAGGAAAGGAGTGGGTGCTTGATAGTGGATGTACGGATCACATGACCGGAGATAAGGACATGTTTGATGAGCTTGCTAGAAATGATGGTCCACGAAAGTATGTTACCTTTGTTGACAACTCTAAGGGTAAAGTTGTTGGCCTTGGTAAGGTGACCATATCCAACGACAGCTCAATCAAGAATGTCATGCTTGTAGAATCTCTTGGATATAATCTTCTCTCTGTGTCTAGATTAGATGATTTTGGTTTAAATGTGCTATTCACTCATGCTGATTGCCAAGTCTTTCGTAGAGACAATCATAATATGGTCTTTACCGGCATTCGTAGAGGCGGCCTATACATTGTTGACTTCACTAAGAAAGCCCAACCTTGCACTTGTTTTATTGCTAAATCTTCTAAAGGTTGGTTGTGGCATAGAAGGTTAGGTCATGTCGGTATGAGAAATCTTGATAAGCTAATTAAAGGTGATCATATCCTTGGTGTTAAAGATATTATATTTGACAAGGATAGACTTTGTAGTGCTTGTCAAGCAGGAAAACAAGTTGGAGGAAGTCTTCCCGTGAAGAACGTCATGACTACGAGAAGACCACTTGAGCTACTTCATATGGATCTTTTTGGTCCCAAAGCTTACAAAATCCTCGGTGGTAACTCTTCTGGATTAGTCATTGTTGATGATTTTTCAAGATTAACGTGGGTTTTCTTTCTTGATGACAAATCGCAGGTCCAAAATATCTTCAAAAACTTCGCTAGGAAGGTCCAAAATCAATTTGAAGTGAAGGTCAAGAAGGTTCGCAGCGACAACGGAACGGAGTTCAAGAACGCAAATGTGGATACCTTTCTTGACGAAGAAGGGACTTCATAAAGTTCTCGGCTACATACACGCCTCAACAAAATGGAGTTGTTGAGAGGAAGAACCGGACACTCATCGAAATGGAAAGAACGATGCTTGACGAGTACAAGACGCCAAGACACTTTTGGGCGGAAGCGGTTGAGACAGCTTGTCATGCAACCAATCTCTTGTATCTTCACAAGCTTCTCGGCAAGATGGCATACGAGCTTCTCACCAGTAACAAACCCCAAGTTGGATACTTTTGAGTATTCAGCTCAAAGTGCTACATTCTTGATAAGCATCGTCGTTCTAAATTTTCTCCTAAATCTCATGAAGGTTTCCTACTTAGTTATGGCTCAAACTCTCACACTTACCCCGTCTACAACAATTTCACCCGAAAGGCTGAAGAGACAGTAGATGTGAAGTTTGATGAATCTAACGACTCGCAAATAGAGCAATTGCCAATTGATGTAGGAGATAAAGATCCTTCAGAAGCAATTCAAGACTTGCCTATTGGCAAGATCCGTCCAACGAAGGTGAAAGAGAGTACTTCGTCCGTCCATGTGGAAGCTTCTACCTCACAACAAGGTGAACCACAAGTTGACTTGGAGGCATCCACAAGTGGGAAACGCAACGATGAAGGAAACGAGGAAGTGCATCAAGATGAACCTCATCGACATCCTTCTCCACCTCCACAAGGGTACAACAACACCAACAACAATGAAGAAGGACAAGAAAAAGAAGAAGATGAAGAGGATGTTCCACCCCGACCCAAGCAAAAGCTTTCACAAGTTAGAGTGAGAATTGCTAGAGATCATCCCGTAGAGCAAATCTACAATGATATCCAAACCGGGAGAATCACTCACTCTAAATCTCGTTTAGCTAACTTTTGTGAACATTACTCTTTCATATCTAACCATGAACCTATGAAGGTTGAAGATGCTCTTGATGATCCAGATTGGGTGAACGCTATGCACGAAGAGCTACACAACTTTGAGAGAAATCAAGTGTGGACATTGGTCGAGAAGCCCGACAATAACCACAACATCATTGGTACCAAATGGGTGTTTCGCAACAAGCAAGACAAAGATGGTCAAGTCGTCCGCAACAAAGCACGTCTCGTCGCCCAAGGCTACACTCAAGTCGAAGGTATGGACTACGGTGAGACATATGCCCCCGTTGCTAGACTTGAGTCCATTCGCATCTTACTTTCTTATGCCAATCACCATGAAATCACCTTGTACCAAATGGACATTAAAAGTGCTTTTCTAAATGGTGAAATTGAGGAGGAAGTTTATGTTAAACAACCTCCCGGCTTTGTCAATCCTAAGAAACCCGATCATGTTTACAAACTTCACAAAGCTCTTTATGGTCTTAAACAAGCTCCTAGAGCGTGGTATAAATGCCTGACCAAGTTTCTTATTGAAAAAGGCTTTGAAATTGGGAAAATTGATTCTACTCTTTTTACTAAAAGGGTTAATGGTGAATTATTCGTGTGCCAAATTTATGTTGATGATATCAAATTTGGTTCTACTAACCCCCATTTTAGTGAAAGGTTTGAAAAACTAATGTCGGAAAAGTTTGAGATGTCTATGATGAGTGAACTCAAGTTCTTTCTTGGTTTACAAATCAAGAAACCTAAGGAGGGTACCTTTGTTTCTCAAATAAAGTATACCAAGGACTTGTTCAAGAAGTTCAACATGCAAGAATGCAAAGGTATGACTACACCCATGCCTACTAGTGGACATCTTGACTTGACTAAGGATGGCGAACCGGTTGATATTTTTTTTTACCGCTCTATGATTGGTTCATTGTTATATGTGTGTGTCTCCCGTCCCGATATTATGCTAAGTGTGTGCATGTGTGCATGATATCAAGCGGCCCCTAAAGAATGTCATCCTAAGGCTGTGAAAAGGATAGTGAGATACTTAATTCATACACCAAATTTTGGCATTTGGTATCCTAAGAGGTCTTCTTTTGATCTTGTTGGCTACTCCGATTTGGACTATGCTGGAGACAAGGTTGATAGAAAGTACACTTCGGGTACTTGTCAATTTCTTGGTAGATCTCTTATGTCTTGGTCCTCCAAGAAACAAAACTCGGTATCCTTATCCACTGTCGAAGCAGAATACATTGCCGCTGGTTCATGTTGTGCTCAATTACTTTGGATGACCCAAACTCTTTAAGATTATGGATCTATGTGAAACATGTTCCATTGCTTTGTGACAATGAAAGTGCTATTAAGATTGCTCATAATCATGTGCAACATTCTCGAACTAAGCATATTGAAGTTCGTCATCATTTCATTTGAGATCATGATGCTAAGGGTGATATCAATCTTAAACATGTTCGCATCGATAAGCAATTAGCGGATATATTTACTAAACCACTTGATGAGAAAGTGTTATGCAGGTTGAGAGGTGAATTGAAAATTATTGATGCCTCAAACTTGGAGTAGGAACTCCATTTGGATACATGCAAGGCATAAACCTTTAGCTAATCCTTGATATCTCTCTTATGATGATGATCATATGTCTTGGATATTTGTACCCTTGCATGCTATCTAACCTTTGTAGGCACTTGGATGAATCCAAATCCATGGGATTACAACTCAATCACATCTTGAGCAATCTCTACATCACCAAGTCCCTACACTGTGGTGGTTGAAGACAAGGAAGCATGAAACCTTTCAACATGTCCTTTGACAAATTCTATATATCATTTGGTATCAAATATCATGATTGTCATTTTGGATACACAAGTGCTCTTCCTTGCAAATCTAACCCATGTAGGGAGATGAACTCAAACTACAAGTGGTGCTCCCAATTCTTGATGAGCTACGTCAAACTTGAGCAACCCACACAAGTTCAACTACATGATCAAGATCAGCACCACCACCCAAGGTACGTCATTCCATCTTAGAGAAGCTTTACCCCAAGTCATGGGTCAAAGCAGCTCAACAAGATGAGAATACATAAATTAAATGCTTAAACGAAAAATGGCAACCCCATTTTGAGCTTAAACGAAGAGTATGACCTATGGTCAAGTGTCTTCACTTGACTCCTAAGTCAATATACTCTGACATAGATGACTTTGTCGCCGACCAATTCTAGATGAAGTTCTCTAGTGTTTCTTTGTTCCTTGCATTTTGTTCCTCTTCTTTTAAACAAAAAAAAACTTCATCTAGATTTTCTCTTCTCTATTTTTGTGTTGCATTTTCTGCATCCAATTCATTGCAAATCATTCAATTAATTCCTTGCAAATCTTTGTGAGATCTTATTTGCCTAGTGAGCTGAGGTGGCTATTGCTCTTTTTCTGTGTTGAACTCGGTCTCACCGATTTGTCATTTTTGGTCCAACCGAAGAACACAACTCGCTGTCACCAATTTCACTGCAAAAAAGAAAATTTGCTACTTGTTCCTGTATATTTGTTACAGCTCCACTCAATGATTCGTGTCCTCTACCAGCATCACACTTTATATACTGCTCTGCTATGTGACTCGAGGACCAAACCTATTTTGACTCGCACTCCAGAAGATCCCTTCTTGGAAATTCATGTCAAAGGGGGAGAGAGAGTTCACATCAAAGCTTAAATACACCAAAGGGAGAGAGAGACCCTATGGGAGAGAGGATTTCAAACGGGGGGAGAGAGGAATCTCATGACCCAATGCTTGGTGTTCAAGAGGAGAGAAGTCACATGTCTTTAAGAGTGGAAAGACATGTCTATGTTATGTTTTTGATTTGATCTGTTTTGCTCTGACTTTGTTTCCCTACTCTCTTCCATTATCCAATATAAGATTTAGGGGAGAAAGACTGCTAGGGAAGAAAGTCTTTGAATTCATTGCATATCTTTTACCTTTGGGAACATGTTTGTATTCAAGAGTACCCAGTACTCACTCTCTACATGTTATCCCAATCTTGGTACTCTTGTAGCTCTTTTGTTGCTCTGTCTAGTAGATGTACCTGTGTTATCTAACCTTGTTTACTCAGGTTCATCCCTTCATAAGCCATCTCAAGATCACAAGGTAAGTATATGCATCACACTCATATGCATGAAGATTTCTTGCTAATGTACATATTGTTTGCACGAAGGAATCATGAACATGAGGATACACTTCATACATTCATATCATTTGCTCTGATGCATATAGCGAAGATACATGCAACTCATTGCTTGCTCTGTCATGTCTATGCTTTCACATGCTCTTATATTCCATATTTACATGATTGCATACATGTAGGGGGGGCCTATGCATGTTACATGTCCTTCCAAAGCTTTACTTGTTATTCTTCATATCTTTATCTAAAGCTTGGATGTATGTTGTCGTCAATTACCAAAAAGGGGGGGATTGAAAGAACAAGTGCTCCCTGGGTGATTTTGGTAATTAATGTCAACATATCTCTTGTTGGACTAATGTTTTCATCTAGTATATTTTAGACAAGTACAACAAATGGAGTGGCATGGACTAGAGGATGTGGAACCCCTTCTAGATGATAAGGACAAAAGGATTGGCTCAATCTCAAAGCTTAGGACTCTACATTTTCTATTCAGTGATCCAAGATCACATTGAGTCCATAGGAAAGCCAATACTATTAAAAGGGGATGAGGTGTTGCTTAATGGCTTGCTTGCTCAAAGTTCTTAGTGATATGCTCCAAAACCCTCGACCACTTTCTGACATCCACATATGTCCCAAACCATTAGTCAAACTTGGCCACACCGAAACTTTCTATCCGGCGCCACCGAGTTCACTTGACATAGTCACAGCCAGAAACCCTAATCATTTCGGTCTCACCGATAGGGATCTCGGGATCACCGAGATGGGAATGGCAACTCTCTGTTTCCTATTTGAAACATTTCGGTCTAACCAAGATGTGAGAATCGGCCTCACCGAGTTAGCATTGCAAACTCTCTGTTGCCTTGTCGTAATATTTTGGTCTCACTGAAATGAGCGAATCGATCCCACCGAGTTTGCCTGACCAACCCTCTGCGTGCTTATTACCAAAATCGGTCCTACCGAGTTTGTGTAATCGGTCTCATCGAGATTATGTTATGCCCTAACCCTAATGAAATTGGTCCTACCGAGTTGATCATATCGGTCCCACTGAAATGCCTAATGGTCACATTATGAACTAAATCGGTCTGACCGAGTTTTCTAATTCGGTCCCACCAAGTTTGGTACATTGTGTGTAACGGTTAGATTTTGTGTGGAGGCTATATATACCCCTCCACCCACTCTTCATTCGTGGAGAGAGCCATCAGAACATACCTACACTTCCATTACTCATTGTTCTGAGAAAGAACCACTTACTCATGTGTTGAGACCAAGATATTCCATTCCTACCATATGTATCTTGATCTCTAGCCTTCCCCAAGTTGCTTTCCACTCAAATCATCTTTCCACCAAATCCAAATCTGTGAGAGAGAGTTGAGTGTTGGGGAGACTACCATTTGAAGCACAAGAGAAAGGAGTTCATCATCAATACACCGTCTATTACCTTTTGGAGAGTGGTGTCTCCTAGATTGGTTAGCTGTCACTTGGGAGCCTCCGACAAGATTGTGGAGGTAAACTAAGGAGTTTGTACGGGCAATGAGATCGCCTACTTCATAAAGATCTAGCAAAGTGAGGCAAGTCCTTCGTGGGCGATGGCCATGGTGGGATAGACAAGGGTGCTTCTTCGTGGACCCTTCGTGGGTGGAGCCCTCCATGGACTCGCGCAGCTGTTACCCTTCGTGGGTTGAAGTCTCCATCAACGTGTATGTACGATAGCACCACCTATCGGAACCACGCATAAAAAATCTTCGTGTCTACATTGCGTTTGCTCCCGCAAACTCTTCCCTTTATCTTCATATGCAATTGCTTTACATTCCGCTGCTATACTCTTAGAATTGCATGTGTAGGTTGATTGCTTGACTTGTGCTTAATTGCTAAAATCTGCCAAGACTTAAAATTGGGAAAAGGCTAGGTTTTTATTTGGTCAAGTAGTCAAAGTTGCATGCTTTACTTTCCGCTGCACGTATACTCCTGTCATGCTTGCTTGATGTGCATTGTGAATGTTAAACATGTGCTAAAACTCCACATCGACTTAAAGAATTTTAAAACTGCCACTTTTCTTGCTAAGAGTCTATTCACCCCCCTCTAGACACCTCTTCTCGATCCTTTCAGTTTAGCTGTGTCCATGGTCTTGACGACTGATGAACTATTTGGCCTGATAGCCACTTTGAACCTCGGCCTCTAGGGCCGTAGTGTCTTCCTCCGTGCGGAGGGAGCGCTCCATATTTCCATTGACCATGATGACGCCGCGTGGTCCAGGCATTTTGAGCTTTAAGTAGGGATAATGCGGGACTGCATTAAAGCGGGCGAAGGCCGTTCTTCCGAGTAGTGCGTGATAGCCACTTCGAAATGGAGCGATGTCGAAGATTAACTCTTCGCTTAGGAAGTTATCGGGGGAGGCGAATATGACTTCCAATGTTAATGATCCCGTGCGGCGGGCTTCTATGCATGGTATTACTCCTTCAAAGGTAGTGTTGCTGGGCTTAATTCTTGATGGGTCTATCCCCATTTTGCGGACAGTGTCTTGGTATATCAGATTGAGACTGCCGCCGCCGTCCATAAGGACTCGAGTAAGATGGTATTCGTCAATTATGGGGTTGAGCACTAAGGCCGCCGAACCTCCATGATGGATACTGGCTGGATGATCCCTACGATCAAAGGTGATCGGACAAGCCGACCATGGGTTGAATTTGGAGGCGACAGGCTCGACGACATATACGCCCCGTAGTGCGCGCTTGCACTCCCTCTTGGGGATATGGGTGATGTAGATCATGCCACGGTTTTGACTTCCGACGGAAATTTCTTTTGTCCCCCCTTGTTCGTCCGGCGAAGTTCATCCTTGTATTTACTTTGAGGTCCTTTTCCATTGTGTTCAACATTTAGCTTGCTGGCCTGCTTAAAGACCCAACAGTTATGGTTGGTATGATTTGCAGGTTTATCAGGGGTGCCATGGATCTGGCAGGACCTGTCTAGGATTTTGTCCAAACTGGATGGACTATATCTGTTGCCTTTAAATGGCTTCTTCCGTTGATCGGGCCTGGAGCCACTGAATCCGGTGTTGACCGCCGTGTCATCTGTGTTTCCAGTATTGTTTCGGCGCTTAATTTTATTGCGCCGTGGCTTCCCATTGCCGCCCCTAACTTCAGATGTCCCATGATCGCTGGTGCTGTTGCTACTACGATCCAACCAGTTGTCCTTGCCCGCACAAAAGCGGGTCATGAGTGTGGTTAGGGCTGCCGTTGTTCATGGCTTCTCTTGGCTGAGGTGTCTAGACAATCTACAATTTGGTTATTTTTAGTTAAGAACTAATTCCAAAGCTTACGGGCTGACTCCTCGGGTTACTGGATTATATGACTTAAATCATCAGCATTCGGGGGCCGGACATAAGTCTCCTGAAAGTTGGCTCAAAAAGCATCCCCAAGTTCTACCCAGCTTCCGATAGAGTTCTCTGGGAGGTTGTTTAACCAGTGTCGGGCTGGTCCTTTCAGCATGAGAGGTAAGTATTTAATGGCATGGAGATAATCTCCACGAGCCATGTGTATGTGAAGAATAAAGTCTTCTATCCATACAGTTGGGTCCATTGTTCCATCGTACGCCTCGATGTTAATGGGTTTAAACCCTTCTGAAAAGTCATGATCCATCACCTCATCAGTGAAGCACAGAGGGTGTGAAGCACCCCTGTATTTTGCGATGTCGTGGCGTAGTTCGGATAGTATTGGTGTTCGGTGTTGGCTCTGAACTGGAATGTGACCGGTCTGTTTGGCTTGAGAGCCACCGCCCCGTGTGTGGGTACATTCCCTTGGTCCGTAGATTGATCTGGTCTGGCCAGCCTTTTTTATTCAGGTCCTGACATAGGTCATACTTATGGCCCTGAGCCGCTATATCATTGCCTTTACGGTGAGGAGGTGCGGGATTGTGTACGGCGTTGCTGACCGCTTTGTCCCGTCCACGTTGTGGTCGGTCCGGTTGATCAGACTGATCATACTTCGGTAGAATTGGTGCTGGGGCCTCGTCGTCGAATTGGGGCAATAGTTTGCCCTTGGGATAGCTCTTTGTTTGGCCCTTATAGGCGTATCATTCTTCAGCGTCTAGCACATTGTTCCATCTGTCGCTGAGCATATCTTGTTCGGCTCTAAGCCGCCGCTGCTGCTTCTTCAGGCTCCTTGTACCGGCAATGAGTTGTTGTTTAAAACGGACTGTGGGGACCCCGACTTGTGAGTCGAGATCATTGAATGCACGTGTACAATGATCCAGAGATCAATGTTCACTGAACACACAGAAGCTGAATAATAAAAGAGTTACATCCATACATACCATCTTACACAAATTATGACCGTTATGGTCAAGTCTTACATAGATAAAGCCTCAAGGGATGAACAACAAATAAACTCAAATAGCGGAAGTCTTCATAGATAAGTAGAACCCATGCCATCTGCCTTAACCCTACATGCATTCTGACTGGGAAAGCGTCCAAGTTCACATGTTCGTCTCGATAGAATTCTTATTCAAATTCATGCTCCTCCGTGCCTGGCCAATTAAATAACCAGTGGCAAGCCAATGAGTACTTTGAATGTACTCGCAAGCAACCCATGATTTGGTTCAAGATAACAATGCAAGTTGTACAACAATAAGCAACCTAGCTTCGAGCTAGATAAGATATTCTACCATCATCTGAGATATGCATCAATGAACTTGGGTAACCTCGAGGACAGGTTACAGATATCAACATAAATAGAGTTCTAGTCATTACTAGCTCATTCAACACATCAAGTCTCCACCTTGACTCAATTAGTTTTCTACACACACACACACACATACACCAAGATTGTAAAATTCTGGACATAGTTTAAGTCTCCACCTCCCAACTGTCCATGACCGTGGACACGGCTATTCGAATAGTTTAACACTCTGCAGAGGTTGGGCACTTTACCCACAAGATTCGGGAAGCTTTCATATCAACCACGATCCCGCAGTACCTCAAGTACTCGGGGAAAGCACCCGATCATTACCTTTTCCTAGACGATACTAACATAGGGTCCACTCGTTGGTGCACAACCCTCGTGTACAAATAAAAGATCGTGGGACTTTGCCATTTTTACATTATCACGCATACACGAAGGGACCAACGGTGTGTCCGGTGCCCTGTAAAAACAGTCATGGCCGCCTATCCAAGCACGACCCCATCCTGGGAGTGACCTCAAGTCACCCCCGTCACTAGTAGTGTGGGCACCATGCTAGTATCAGCCTAAGTAATCAATAATGCCCCGTCCCATAAAGGGGTAGAGTGGTTGCACAAGTTTGGTTGGGGTCGGTAATCACACCTAAATCCAATCCATCATTTTACACACACACCAAAAGCTCTTTTGGTACACCACTTCTTCTTCAAGTGGTGAGCTTAATTCAACATCACCCACGGGCATTAGGAGCACCCGATGGGGTTTTCGAAAGAACGTAACCATGAAGAGTTCATGGTACACATGCAACATTATGCATCAAGAGCTAATCATTGCATCTATGCACAAGGTAGAGTTATGAGTAGGGGGGTATGCATCATGTGGGGGGGGGGGGTTCACAACAAGTTCACCACCGTTATGTTTCATCATCATGCAATCGGAAAAAGGGTATCGATGAACAAGAGGGGTGTCATGATCAAAGGGTTGCTTGCCTGGATTGGCTTGGTCTTCAAAGTCTTCAAATCCTTCTCCTTCTTCTTCTTCAGCAACTTCGTCAAATACAGTATCTAATCGTCGTAAGAAAATAACGGAGAAATAAGACAATAATAAAAACAGAAAAGTCAAAATGCTTAGAAAAATGTCAACCTATTTTTATCAAATACTAGAAGAAAAACTAAGAAGGCAAACATTCTTAGTTTGGGATTTAGAGTGACAGAATAGAGTGAATGGATTTTTGAAATGAGGTTTTATTGTTCAAATTTGAATTTAATTTGAACACTACAGAAAAGCTTTAGGGACATGTGTGAAAGTTACATCATTAAATAGGTTGGAATATTACAAGATTTTAGGAGTTGGGATCAATTTATTTGGACAATTATTTTATCCTGTGGATTTATTTGAAAAATCCCTAGAAAAGAAAAAGAAAAAGGCCACTGTGCAACTGGGCCAGAACGGCCTCAGTTCACAGGCCCAGAGGGGTTTCAGCCCGGGCGAGCCGAGCGGCGGGCGCGCGCCAGGTTTAAACCTGACGGGCGGGGCCCAGCTACCAATGGGAGAAAGGAGAGGCGAGAAGGAAGGGAGGCTGACAGACTGGGCCCGTCTGTCATCCCTAACCCGCGTCCAGACGGCCGGCGAGCTCACCGGCGGCGATGCAGGGCACGGCGGGGCGAGCGGAGGGCAGGGATGGACTCAGCGTGGAGTAGCCGTTCGGGTGGTCGTGGAGATGGTTGCCGGAGCTGTCGGGTTCACCAGCGATGAGGATGCACGGCGGAGGGGCGTCGGGCGGTGGCTGTTCCGGCCGTTTCCGACTACAACAGAGAGGGGAAAGAGAGGGGAATGGGTCAGTGGGTTCGTGTGGTTCCAGATCAAGGCTCAGGAGCAGCGGGGACGACGGCGAGCCGCCGCTGCGGAGCTCGAGCTCGAGAGCTTCTGGGAGAGAGCTGCGAGTGCAGGGGGGTGTTTGAGTGAGTCGAGAGGCGAGTGGTGGAGAGGAGCGGGCTCGGGGACGCCTCTATATAGGCGGGCGGCGGTCCACCAAGGAGGTGTGCGCCGGCGAGCTCTTTGCAGTCGACACAGGTCACATGGCTGGTTGGGCCGTGTCTGGAGTGCTCGTGGGCGTAGTCTAGGGCGGTGGGGAAGGAAGAGGGAGAGCAGAGGGCGCCAGAGGAGCCGCGCGTGTGAGCGCGCTCACTGGTGCGCTCGGGCGGTCGCCGCGCGTGCGAGATGGGGCGAGAGGAGGGAGAAGGAGGAGGGGGACACGGTCATGGCGTGTCGCGGACGTCGAGGCGCCTCGACTGGCGCGAGGGGTAGGCCCGAGGTGGCCAGACGCTGCGGATTGGGGGTGGCTATAGTGCGGGTGCACACTGTTGCACGCTCTGGAGCACGCCAATTGCATGCCAGGGCATGCCTTTGGCTTGTAGGGCGCGACCACTTGTGTCTAGGGGGTTCTGGGAGGTGTAAACAAAGCGGAGTTGGCCTTGGATGCCCTGGTGATCCGTTGGGAGAGGAGAGAGGTCGAGGGATAGTGAGAATTGGGCTGTCCAACAGAGTAAAATGGGGTTTTACCCCCCTCAATCATTGATCTGAGGAGGATAAGGAGTTCCTGGAGGTAGAAGGTGATTAGGAGTAGTTGTGGTAAAAACTTAAGGCAAGGGGGAATAGTGGAAGGGGTCAAAACAGAGGTTTTGGTAAAATGGCAGAAGGTGTTTGTTGTAAGTTTGGGCAAGTAAATGAAGTCCAATTGACATGAGACTTAACAGGATGAAATGGCATGTAGAAATAGGGTGTTCCACCAAGTTTGAGATCATTTGAAGAAAGTTGCCAATGTAACTTTGGTAAACCCTAGAAATCAACAGAAATGGCTTTTCCAAGATTTAGCCATGCAATTCATCCCTTCGGGATGCACCACTTGGTGTAGTGTCATCATTTGGGGTTGTGAGCCTATCCACAAAATTTTGGGTCACAAGTAAAAAGTTGGTAATGTAGAGTTGTTCAAATTTGGATATGGTCAGAAAGGGTTTTGGGGCACTTTGGTTAATTTATCCGTCTCCAAAACTTGTGCCATTTTGTCTAGATGCATAATTAGACAATTGTAGCATCTGCACCAAGTTTGAGAGCATTTGGACAAGTTTGGCAATGTAAAGTTGCTCAAACTTCAAAATGGACAGAAAATGTTTTAAGGGGATTTGATGATGTTTTCTTGTTCTCCAAGGCATGAGGCTTGGCAGTATCATGAAATATGTCATATTTGACATGATATAATTTTCTTGGATTTTTAGAGAATATTTCCTTTGTAAATGTTTCAAAAGCTTGAAATATCCAGATATGGTTTTTGAGGGATTTGCCTAATATTTTGAACATGACCATGTGTTGAAACTCTTATATATGGACAATATATGTCCTATGAGCTTCCCTGAATTTTCACAAATATTTTTGAAACATTAAAATAGTTTTTACCTATTGAAGACCATTTCTGGCCTATAAAGCCTTTAAATAAAATAGGAAAATAACTTTTAAAATTATACTTTTGTGGTTTATGGGAGTCCTATACCTAATAGGATTCAAACATACCTTTTCAAGGATTTTTATCACCCTAAATCAAGTACTTGCAGTGCAAATCCCAATTCACGGGTTTTTGGAAAACTAATTTTACAAAATACTATTTGGCCAAAATATTTTTGTAAGAATATATTATACTGTTCTATACACATGGTATGATCACTGGGCAGAAGTTTGGGGCAAGGAGATGAATTATAGGTGGTGTGGGTATGTTGACCTTTAAAGAGCACTTGAAATGAGGGAGTGAAAAATTCAACTCCAAATAAAAGCCAAATGATGCAAAAAGTTTTTGTTGGTCCAAAATTTTCATGTTTTATTAATGCAATAGCCAAGTTACAAAATGCAGGGTGTGACACGGACTACATATTCTTTGTCTCCCAGGCCAATGTCCTCTTCGGAGACTGGTTGATAACTGCTATCATCCGCGTCGCTGTGATCGGCCAGCGGTTCCTCTGGACTGTGTTCGCCATCCTCCCGTTCGTCCCGCTCTACTGCTGGCTCCACGGGGTCATCGGCTTGTTCTGGATCGTCATCGTCTTTAGTGGCAGTGTTACTCTCTTCCCTTTACGGGGTCAAGATCGACGCTTCTGACGCCGACGTTTGGGAGGTTCATTGACGGGCTTGTCCTATTCCTGGATTGATATCGCCGTCGCCCTCCTTTTCTTTGGGTGTGTCCACCATATATACATCGTATGTAGAAGTAGTCATCCATCGCCCTGTTGCGGACGGGTTTGTACTTAGATCAACTTCGACATCGTGGTCCATCCCGTCGATGTCTTCGGAAGTGTAATCTAATAGATCGATTAAGTCCTCAACCGTGGCTACAAAGTGGGTGGTCGGTGGGAAGCGAAATTCCCTGTCCTCAGCCCCTAGTTCGAACTGGTTATGATTTGGATGGGGATTCTCTGCTAGAGAGAGAGTTTTCAGTAAGTCCAGCGCTTTCCTAAGGGCGAGTGCTAGATATGTGTTCGGATATCTACGGGGCTGAGTTCGGTTATAGCCGTTCGATCAAGCCCGTAGGATGCAGATCCTGGGAGTTCGGAACCTGTGGTCAGAAACGATTCCGGAGTTCCGGTGGAGGGAATCCCTCTCAAGGCTGGGTCTGTGTGCGGATCAAGCGTCGCTAGGTCTGCGGTCTTCGTGGCGGGTTTAACATCCCCGTCCTTGGATGAAGCGATCTGCTTTGGATCTAAGGCCAAAGCTGATGCAGGTGTTACCCCCTGAGCGGGGTTCGATGACAGATCTAGGTCATGTTCATCGTGGTAGCAGGGAGCATCTGCCATGGGTGCGAATCCGTCGAAGATCAAATCTCCGCGGACATCAACAATGTAGTTTAGGCTTCCAAATCTGATCTAATGACCAGGGGCATAGCTGTCAACCTGCTCGAGGTGGCCTTCAGCGTTGGCATGAAACACGAAGCCACCGAACACGAAAAGCTGTCTAGGGAGAAAAACTCCCTCGGCGGTGGCGCCATCATTGGTGACAAAGCAAGCCATTAATCCTTCAGTTGACGACATAGTGGAACTCTCAATGAAAGCACCAATGTCGGTGTCAAAACTGGAAGATCTCGGGTAGGGGGTCCCGAACTATGCGTCCGAGGACCGATGGTAATAGGAGAATGGGGACACAATGTTTACCCAGGTTCGGGCCCTCTCGATCGAGGTAATACCCTACTTCCTGCTTGATTGATCTTGATGAATATGAGTTACAAGAGTTGATCTACCTCAAGATCGTAATGGCTAAACCCTAAAAGTCTAGCCTATGTGATTGCTATGATTCTACTGTCGTCCCTACGGACTAAACCCTCAGGTTTATATATGCACCGGAGGGACCTAGGGTTTGTACATGATCACCTTGCAGAGGAAGGAAAGTATTACACCCGGACTCTAAACTTGCTACTTTACACATGGGGAGTCCTATCCGGATACGGGAGATAGTATTCATCGATAATCTTCACGACCCACTAGTCCGGCCCATAATGAACGACCCGACCAGCTGAGGACCCCTTAATCCAGGACTCCCTTAGACAACAAGCTCTTTTCTGGTGCCGTTGCCGGGGAGGTTAGGTAAGCGGCACTCACATCTCGTCAACGTAGCTCTTTTCTAGCGTCGTTGCCGGGGAAGTGAGTGCTTGAAGGTATATCTTTAGATCTTGCAATCGAATCTTTTAGTTTCTTGTTTTATCACTAGTTTGGTTTATAAAAAGAAAACTATGAAAAAATGTAATTAAGGTTGCATCATATTATTCATCATTATAATGTCTTTCGTGAGAAAGATGGAAAGGAAAATTGTGCTCAGTTGTGTCGGTGTACAAAATTAGGGGGCCTTTTGCACCCCTTTACTTGTGCACGGGCAGTTGTAGCCACGCCTACGACCACGCCTGGTGGAGCAGAAGAAGGAGAAGCACGAGATAGCCAAGGCAACACTCAAGCCGGAGGCATGAAGAACAGAGGGGCAAGGTGGACTCCTACCCTGGCAACGCCCTTGCTAGGGCGGCCTACGTGACCCCGGCAAGAGCCTTGCTGGGGCAACTTGCCCATCACTAGCAAGGCCACCACCCTTGGATCTGAGAGCTCTGACACCATTGACAACGTCAAGACCAAGATTCAAGCGCGCCAGCATGGTGGCATGCAGATCTTTGTGGGACCAAGGGCATGCAGACCCAGACAAGGGACCAAAAGACGAAGACCCCCGGCAAGAGCCTTGCCTGGGACGACCGAAGACCCCCGGCAAGATCCTTGCCGGGGACAGCCACAAGACCCCGGCAAGACCCCTTGCTGGGGACATCTACGAGACCACAGCTAGGCCCACGCCCGCCAAGGCTTCGGTGCCCCACGGCTACTCCTACGCGACAACCAACCCGCTAGCTGGACAAGTGCCTGCGTGGCAGCATGCATCCTCTAAGCCAACTAGCCAAGCACCCGCGTGGTGGCATGCAGATCTTCGTGAAGACCGTGCCACCACAGCAGCTAGCAGCGAGCGTGGTGCTGCATGCCTTGTCAGCCTGGACGCGTGTCGAAGCAAGGTGAGGCGGCAACGGGCACGACAAGCCCCTTTGCCATCCCCGATAAAGCTAGAGGACACATAGGTGGAGTATTAAATGCGTTTGTCCTAAGATGTCAGGAGATAGCCTTGTACACTGTACATACTTTCCACCTCCTATGTGCTGCTGTGGCAACCCCTTTGTCATATAAAAGGAGGCCCGAGGCGTACGGGGAGAGGATTGGGAATTTTTGGATAGGCACACATAGCACCCAGTTCAGGAGCTCAAGAGCACCAGATACACAAAGACAAGCAGGACTAGGGTTTTACGCATCACCTGCGGCCCAAACCTGGGTAAAAATTCCCAAGCGTTGATCGACTAGACCTGCTCTTTGCATAGCTCTACACCCCGCCAACCGTAGTAGGGGTCCTCGGGATCCCATAGGTGTTGTTTCCGCCCGACATCTTTGGCGCGCCAGGTAGGGGGGCTCTAGGTTGTGAAAATTTGGTCTAGGAGTGAACGCACCACCTCCTCCATCGCGATGGCCGCAAAGAGGAACGAGGCGGGGGAGGTCAATATCATCCCCATCGTTTTGGTGCTGTCGGCCAGGCGGGCGGTGTCGTCTGCAGCCGCAACCACCGTCTAGATGACAACTAAAAAGCAAAGTCACGCAAAAACTTGAGAAGTTTCCTTTCTATAGGGTTATTTTGCTCAAAAGATCTCGCTCCTTGTATGGAGAACCTACACGCAAAGGAACCTTTTCTCTATTGGCTGCACCCTTGTTCTGTTTCGAGTCCGCTCAATAGTTCAAGTGGCTGTGCCAAGAACGGCAAGGTGGCTTGCCTGGCAGCAAGCGCCCTCGGCAGGCTGCTAAGGATCCGTTCCTCAAAGCACCACGGCACGGGTTTACGCGACGGCAAGCCTATCCAACTAAGCGTATGGTGCGTACATACAAAGAAAGATCAAACAGGAAGATGGCATGCATCGTCTAAAAATACTGCAAAGTTATATTACATCAGTGGTTGCCGCGGTTCCAACTTAAGATAAATTTTTCTTGGGCATGAACTCACAGTGGCAATAAGAAGTGGGGTGGCTAGTCCCATCGCTGGCCTTCCACCCTCTTGACTCCTTCAACGCAGCTGATGATGGGCTCGATGCACTCCTCGAGTGCCCCGAGGTACGCATCCTCCGGCAAGCTCTCAAGCGCGTTGGCGAAGTTGACGTCGGGGTTCCAGAATGCCACCATGGTGAGCACCTTGGTCAGGGCGCCCCGACAGATCTTCCAAGCCTCTTTGGCCAAATAAGTTGCTCGGTTGGAGCGGAGCTGCTCCATGGCCTCAAGGACGCGCTCGAAGAACAAGGTCAGCCTGGTGCTAGGGGTTACACTCACCTCCTGAGAGTACATAAAGTCTGGCATACCCATGACGGATAGCTGCCTGCTAAGCCTATCTGCGATGTCGATGATGTCGTTGGTCCAGAGCTGTACCCTGTCCACATAGCCATTATGGGCGGTGGGGTCATCCTGCCGTGGCTGCTTCTCGCTCTCAAGGGCCTTGGTCAAGGTCTCCTCATGGGCCCTGACCTCCGAGATTGTCCCTTCCGAGGCGTCCAGTTTCAGCTTCAGATCATTGATGGAGACACTGGCGTCGGAGAGCAGTTTGGTCTTGTCGGAGACGGTGACTTGTAGATCCGCCAGTGCGCGTTTGCTCATGTCCCTCTCTCCCGTCAGCTTCAAGATCTCCTCCTTCAGCCTCTTCCGCTCCAGCTCCAGCGCCTCCACCTTGCCAGCCTGGCCCAGGGCCAGAGCATCTAGTGCGCCTTTGTGCTTCTGCTCCAGCGCCTGGGTCCGATGCGCGACGAGCTTCTCGAACTCCTCGTCCTTGTCGCGAAGCGTGGCACAGAGCGCCTGTTCACGAGCGACGAGGTCATCCTCTTGGGAGGCTAGAAGAACCTTCTGTTGCATCTGGGCAGCCTCGTTCTTGGTGACCTGTTCCTTTGCCAGCTCCCGGGCCTTCTCGACGTCAGCTTGCTATAGGGCAAGCTCTCGCTTGTTCTGGTCTAGCTGGTCCTGGATGGCGCTCGGTTCGTCCTTGGCCTCGTTGAACCAAACTTGTGTCTGAGTGACACACTCCTCAAAGTCCACTTTCGTCTTGTCCATGGCTGCCATCCTGGAGTTCACCTTGTCCTGGCGGGCGCGGTAGAGCGCTTGAAGCTTTTGAAATTTGGCTCTCATGGCCCGGAGGAGCTGCTCCTCTTGAGAACTGCTGCCATTGGCACTCGGTTCGTCCACAACCTGAAGCCCAGCGGTGGCGACGACCTCATCGTCGAAAATCTCCCCCTCGGTTGGCGCTCTGGTACTTACCGTCCATGGGACGAGGATGAACAGATCATCGCCCACCTTCAAATATTTGCCTGGGGCGGGGGCTGCGGAGGAGGAAGGCTGTTCATCAGCCACGTCCTCCCCGGCAGGCCCCTTGGCGGCCTCCTCGGCAGCCGCCCTACCAGGGTCCCTGGCAGGCCCCTTGGCAGCCTCCTCGGCAACAGCCTTGCCGGCCTCCCTGGCAGGAACCTCGGTAGTCTCCCCGACAGAACCCTTCACGGCCTCCTCGATGGCGAACGCGGCGGCTTCCCTAGCCGTGATCTCGTTGGCCTCGGCCTCGGCATCCTTGGTGACCTCCTCGATGATGACATCGACGTCCATTTGGTCCGCCAAGGGAGAGCCTCGGAACCAGAAGGGAAGATAAGGCGAGGCCAAGACCGGAGGTTCAGAACAAAGAAGAGAAAAGGAACATCACATAGCAGAGGTAACATGAGAGGGAAGCAGGCGACTTACCCGTGCCGGGCCGAGGAGAAGTGGTTCCATCCCCGCCAACGTCCATTGCCGGGGTAGAGCCACCAGCTCCCGTGCTTGCCCCCTCTTCCTCCATGCGCATGGGCTCGGCGGTGGATGCCCTTGCCGACGATGCCCCTCTGTGTGGCGTGGTTGCCGGGGACGGCACGTCGGGGGCGGTCCTAGCGGCTCCTCCGGGTGCGGCTCTCCCTCAGCAAACCCGACAAGGTCAGCACCAAGAATACACCCCATAACACCCATTAGTGGGGAGTGAAGAAGGGACTCACGCTGGGGGCTTGAGTGGGGGCTGTGCCGAGGGCTGTTCTCCGGGCTGATCACCACCAATGCCGGTGTGCGCGGAGAGCTCGCCGGGGGCTCGTCGCTCGTTGAGGCTTTGGCCCTCTTCGCCGCCCTCTGGGCCAACATCTCCGTGTCGCTGCAAAAAACTAAATCAAGTCAGGGAACGACAGTGCAGGCGGAGGGTTAAGAGATGGTGGAGGACAAAATGCTTACTCGTCCTCCTCCTCCTCCTCCACTGGCCTCCTCTTCCTCTTTGTGCTGAAGGACTTGAGATCGAAATTGGCCTTCGGGGCAGCGTCGACGAGCGGAGGGGAAGGAGATGGGTTCCTGGAACGCCTGGACATGGAAGGAGCGGCGGCCGCGGCCTTCTTCGCTGCCGTTGCCCTCGTTTGACGTACAGGTGGCACCTGGGCCTGCTGCGACTGTGTGGCCTTGCCGGTTTGGACTGGCTCACCGGAGCTTGCCCACCGCAAGACGCGCTTTTTCCTTGGGGCCAGGGAGTCGTCCGCATCAGTCTACTCCTCGGCCGACTCCTCGACCGCTTCTGTAATAGAGGGAGCCCCAGCGCCGGCGCTGCTGGCCTCCCCGGCAGACCCCGTCCACTCGGCGAACTCTTTCTCCTCCATGGCCGCGTTGTCCTCGTCCTCCATGGTGCAAAGCTAGCGGCCTCCTTAGAGAGGGATGCCTCCTCCGCCCTGGCGGCGATGTAAGCAAGCTCTTCCTCGATGGTGTCGCGGATAATCTGCGGCTCGTCGCGAACATACTTCTCTGACAAGTTGTCGAAGAATGCCTGCACCAGCTCCGCCTTTGGCTCGACCCAGGTCGAATCGAGGCCGTGCGCATTGAAGACCGGCATCATGGCGATGATGGCGCTCTGGTGAGAGTTGTTGCTCAGCGGGACCACCCCCGCTGGCAGCTCGAACAGGCTGTTGGGCCTGGTGGCCTCGGCTGCCTTGCCGGCCTTCTCGGCCTTGCCGATCCTCTTGACCCTGCCGGCCTCATCGACCCTGAGCTGGAAGAGCCTCTAGCAAAGATGGGTGTGCTGCAACACCGTGAAGTTGTGGTTTAAACCAGGGCGGAGCCTCATGATATCGGCCGCGTTCCTGAAATCCCAGGCCGGCCTCCCCTTGTTGTGAAGTGGGGCGATCCGGCGGCGGATAAAATTGGCCCCTATCATTTCAAGGGTGAGCCCGGCCGCGGCAAGGCAATGGATCCTGGTGGTGGCGATCGTGAGCTTCTGGTCGTTGGCGTCGAGATCGCCCCAGTCCTTGCTATGGACCGGCGGTTTCCGACGGACCCGGCAGAACTCCGGTGGATCCGTCTCCTCGATCCAGCACCATCGGCTTCGCCACTCCTCCCACCTCTCCTTCGTGGCGCTCTCCGAGTACGTGCCCTTGGTCTGCCGCCTCAGAATAAAAGCAATATAGCCCGAGATGGCGCCCACTGGCTGGATGCTAGGAGTGAAGTAGTGGCGAAAGAGCACCGTGCTGGGGAGCACTCCGACAAAGCCCTCGCAAAGCTGGGCGAAGTAGGCCATGCACGCCACGACATTCGGCATGAGGTCCAGAAGGCGGAAGACGTAGGTGTACATGACGTCGCTGAAGAAATCTGAGAAGGGGGGGGGGCAGAGCCCACAGGAAAAGTAATCGACGAAGAAGGGGTACCGATTTGGGCCGCCCTAGGCGAAACAGGAGGCAGTAGCGATGCATGTGGTGGGATGCCCCATCATCTACCTCCCCCACATGCACCTGGACCTGTCCCTGAGAGTGAGCGCGCCGACCGTCGGCTCGAAGAGTGCGAGCTGCGTGGGCAGCTCGACCAACGTGCTCTCCGGCGATTCCATCCCCCCGGCGTCCTTCGCCATTCCCTTGCCCTTGCCTACCTTGGGCACCATGATGGCTAAGAGAGGGCAGGGGTCCAAGGGCAATGAAGGCGCGACGGCGGCAAGAAGAGGCAAGAACTCCGGTTTCCGCTTGAAAAGAAGAGGGGAACGGCGGTTCCGAGATTGGAAAAGATGCAGAGGGTAAATGAGCAGCGCCCCCTGTGGTTTCCTCTTTTATGGGGAAGGCGCGGACCGCCTCTTTACTATTCACTGTGACATGACGCAAGCACGCCGCAACTGCTCTGCACACGACCCCCACGTCACACTCCCAATGCAAGTCGTGGGGAAGCGCCACTGGCGAAGGAATCGTCGCAGCTAAGGCCCTTCCACGCATGCCTGCGCACTGTTCTGGGCCTGGCCCAACAACACTCCGCACTTATGTGTGGCCCAGGCCCGGGGGAACCTGTAGGTGTACAAAAGTAGGGGCCCTTTTGCACCCCTTTACTTGTGCACGGGCAGTTGTAGCCACGCCTATGGCCACGCCTGGCGGAGCAGAAGAAGGAGAAGCACGAGACAGCCAAGGCAATGCTCAAGCCGGAGGCATGAAGAACAGAGGGGCAAGGGGGACTCCTCCCCCGGCAACGCCCTTGCCGGGGCGGCCTACGTGACCCCGGCAAGAGCCTTGCCGGGGCAACTTGCCCATCACTAGCAAGGCCACCACCCTTGGATCTCAGAGCTCTGACACCATCCACAACGTCAAGACCAAGATTCAGGGGCACCTGCGTGGTGGCATGCTGATCTTTGTGGGACCAAGGGCTTGCAGACTCAGACAAGGGACCGGAAGACGAAGACCCCCGACAAGAGCCTTGTCGGGTATGACTAAAGACCCCCGGCAAGATCCTTGCCGGGGACAGCCACAAGACCCCGGCAAGACCCCTTGTCGGGGACGTCTGCGGGGCCACAGCCAGGCCCATGCCCACCAAGGCTTCGCTGCCCCATGGCTACTCCTACGCGACAACCAACCTGCCAGCTGAACAAGTGCCTGCATGGCAGCATGCATCCTCTAAGCCAACTAGCCAAGCACATGCTTGGTGGCATGCAGATTTTCATGAAGACCCTGCCACCAAAGCAGCCAGCAGCCAGCATGGCGCGGCATGCCTCGTCAGCCTGGACGCGTGTCGAAGCAAGGTGAGGCGGCAATGGGCGGGACAAGCCCCTTTGCCGTCTCCGATAAATCTAGAAGACACATATGCGGCGCATTAAATGCATTTGTCCTAAGATGTCAGGAGATAACCTTGTACACTTTAGATACTTTCCACCTCATGTGTGCCGCTATGGCAACCCCTTTGTCATATAAAAGGAGGCCCGAGGCATACGGGGAGAGGATTGGGACCTTTTGGACATGCACGCATAGGAGCCAGTTCAGGAGCTCAAGAACACCCAATATAGACAGACAAGCAAGACTAGGGTTTTACGCATCACCCGCGGCCCGAACCTGGGTAAAAATTCCCATGCGTTGATCGACTAGACCTGCTCTTTGCATAACTCTATGCCCCACCAACCGTAGTAGGGGTCCCCGGGATCCCATAGGTGTCGTTGCCCCCCGACAAATTGTTAGTAGAAGAATGCTATAAAATGTTTGTCATAAATGATGAGCATGATTGCAATGTTTTTAGTATGAATTCTTTGATTATCCATGATGCTAATGATATGCAAAGCCATAAGCTTGGGGATGCTATATTTGATGAAGATGATATTTTTAGTCCCCCAAGTTTTGATGAGCAAATATATTATGATGATAGCACGCCTCCTATTTATGATGATTATATTGATGAAAGTGGATTTGGAGAGGTCATGACTTTATTTAATGATGAATCCACTTTTTTGGAAGAGGTTCCAATTGATTATGACAACAAAGTTCCTATCTATGATGATTATGGTGATGAGATGTATGCTATAAAGAATAGTGATAACCATGAAACTTGTCATCATGTTTTTAATTTTGAATTGGATTATGCCAATCTAGTGTCTAATGATAGTTATTTTGTTGAGTTTGCTCCCACTACTATTCATGAGAATAAATTTGCTTATGTGGAGAGTAGCAAAATTTCTATGCATATGCATCATGAAAAGAATGCTTTATGTGATGGATATATTGCTGAATTCATTCATGATGCTACTAAAACTATTATGAGAGAGGAACATATCTTTTTCATATTGCAATAATATCAAGTATCACGTCTATGTGTTGAAATTTTTGAAGTCATGCGTGTTTTCCCTTCCTATTCTAGTTTATTCTTGCTCTCATAAATTATTTGATCACAAAATTCCTATGCATAGGAAGTGGGTTAGGCTTAAATGTGCTTGCCATGTTATTCATGATGCTCTCTTGCATGTTTCAATTCTTTAATTCTATGTGAGCATCATTGAAATCATCATGCCTAGATAAAGGCATTAAAGAAAAGCGCTTGTTGGGAGACAGGCCAACACTTATACCTAAAGTTTTTGTGTGTTCACATCGTCAAGCTATTGTAGTACTCATGTTTTACATGTTTTGTTTCAACAAAGTGCTAAGTAAAACCTTTGGGATAGTGTGGATGATAGTTGATTTGATTATGTCCAAAAACAGAAAGTTTTGCGTCCAGTGCAGAGAATTTAATAAATCACTAGAAAGTGATAATTGGCTGAAATTTTTAGACATGATTTGTATACAAATTTCCTATGTTTTCCTAATTTCTTAGAATTTTTAGAGTTGAATAAGTATGGTGGTTGTCTAGATCATTACACACTATTCTGTTTTTGACAGATTCTGTTTTCAATGCATAGTTTGCTTGTTTTCTTGTTTCTACAACTTATATTGATCAATATAAATTGTATTAATTTTATGCTAGAGTAGGCATTGTGTGAGAAAAATTATGAATCTTGTGTTTGACAGTACCCAAAGTGAATGATTTGTTTTATCATACTAACCCATCTCACGAAGTTCCGTTAAGTTTTGTGTGATTGAAGTTTTCATGTTTTGCGTGAGATACCGATATGAGGAGAATAAGGAGTGGCAAGACCCTAAGCTTGGGGATGCCCAAGGCACCCCAAGGTATCCCTTTTTCGTCTCCAACATTACCGGGAACCTCACTTGAAGCTATATTTTTCTTCGTCACATGATATGAGTTTTGCTTGGAGCATCATTTTCTTTTGTTAGGATTTGCTGCTGGTATTTAGAATAATGTTTTGCATCTTTTATTTCAATAAAAATGTCAAGTATAGCCTTTGCCATGCTTATTTTGAAAGTTTATATGTTGCTATTTGAAAACAGAAAGTTTGTTTCCGGTTGCAAAAATACCCGAGAAAATACAGAATGCGATAAAATGTTGAAACGTTTTGCACAGCAAGATATGATAAATTTCCTACAACATGTTAAAATTTCAGAATTTTTGAGTTAGGGAAGTATGGATCCTCTTGCATTCTTACAAACTGTCTTATTTAGACAGATTGCTATTATGTTTGCATTGTCTGCATATGTTTGCGTGTTTTATAATTCTATTTAAGGATAGGACTATTAAATATGCAGAGGCATTTAGTATGCAATGTCAGATTATAATTTTAGTGATTTTCTACAGCAGAGAATGATAAGGTTTTGCACTGATTTATACTAACTTATCTCACAAGTTCTTGTTGAGTTTTGTGTGGATGAAGTTTTTAAGATTTAGGGAAACCATGATATAAAAGAATTAAGGAGACACAAAAGCTCAAGCTTGGGGATGCCCAAGGCATCCCATGATAATATTTCAATAAGTCTCAAGCATCTAAGCTTGGGGATGCCCCGGTAGGCGTCCCACTTTTCTTCATCAACAATTATTGGTTAGTATCGGTTGATCCTAAGTTTTTGCTTCTTCACATGAAGTGTGCTATTCTTGAAATGTCATTTTATTTTGTTTTGCTTGCTGTTTGAATAAAATACTTAGATCTGGAAGTTTTTAAATAAAAGAGATTCTTCAAATAGCTACTATTTTCATAACTACTCGGTCGATCTTACCTTACATATGTTTGTACTCCCTCCGTCCCAAAATAAGTGACTCAAAAATGACTCAACTTTGTACTAACTTTAGTACAAAGTTGAGTCACTTTTGAGTCACTTATTTTGGGACGGAGGGAGTAGTAGTTTATCATTTGCTCTAGTGCTTCACTTATATCTTTTTGACCACGGTGTGATTTATTATTTTTTAAGAAAATCTCTCATGCTTCGCTTAGATTAATTTGAGAGAAGAAAATATTATGCTCATGTTCTTCACTTATATTTGTTTCAGCTTATCAAAAGCAACACATAAAATTAGTCCCAATATGATAGATATCCAAGGGGGGTATAATAAAAACTTTCATGAAGATCATTGGAAAAAATAAACTTGATTCTTCGTAATAATTTTGAGATATGATGATAGTGATATGTGAGCAATGTTAATGAGTAATTATGTTTTAGTAAGAATATTGATGTTAAGGTTTGTGATTCCCTATGCAAGCACGAAAGTCAATAGTTATGCAAATGAAATTACATCCTACTTGTGGTGCATTATTTGGTGTTAGTTATGCTCAATGCTCGCTTATGTGATTTTTCGTTTCTTGGTTGGCCGCTTCTCAATCTATTTGCTAGCCTCCACTTGTACTAAGTAGAAATACTACTTATGCATCCAAACTCTTTAAACCTAGTTTTGCCACATGAGTCCACCATACCTACCTATATGCGGTATTCCCTTGCCATTCTAAGCAAATTTGTGTGTGCTATCTCTAAATTTTCAAAATAAACTTCTCTTTTATGTGCCCGTACTGCTCATGAGGCGGTGAGGGGTGGCCGATATTTTTCCATGCTAGATGTGTTATTCTCAAGATGAGTGTTTATTCACTTTTCATCACACGAGACTACGGCAAAGGTATTAGGGATGCCCAGTCCTGAAATGAAAAATGAATTTACTTTATGTTGTCAAATAATAAATTCCTTGGAAAGTGTTGGTATGGAGGGCTGATACGTCCAAAACGTATCTATAATTTCTGCTTGCTCCATGCCTCTTTTGTGTGATATTGCTATGATATTTATGCACTTCCATACACTTTTGATCATATTTGGACTAACCTATTAACTCAGTGCACCATAGTGCCAGTTCCTGTTTTCTGCTGTTTTTCAATTTCAGGTTTTCCCCATATTAAAAGTGCCCTAAAAATTCCGGGAAAAATACAGGAAAAATCAGTGTATCGGGAGCTTCCAAAAAACCAAAGCAGGGCCAGAGGGGAGCCTGGGGTGGCCCAGGCGGCCACCCGGCACGGCCCCACCCCTGGCCGCGCCAGGGGGGCGCCTGGGGCCCCACCTCCGCCTCTGGTGACCCCCTTTTGCATATATATTGCTCGCGTCCCGAAACCCTCGAGGACGGAACCCTTCTTCATGATCTCATCTCTGTTCTGCCGCCGCCGCGCTTCCAGGATCGGGAGCACCAGAAGAACTCTTCCCGGCACCCTGCCGGAGGGGAGAACCACCACCGGGAGCTTCTCCACCACCATGGACGCTTCCCGGATGAGTTGTGAGTAGTCTCCCTTGGACCCTGGGTCCATGACCAGTAGCTATGTGATGTTCTCCTCCCCTCTTTGTTCTTCATGGATTAGACCTCGTGAGCTGCCCTACATGATCGAGGCACATATGTAATCTTTATGCTGTTGCTCTGCTGAGTTTGCTGGGATCCGATGGATTATGAGATTATGTTCAGATTGTGTGTGAGTAATATATTTGATTCACCTCCTTTATATTTATGTTCTTGAGTAATTCTTGCATGTTCTCCGTTGCTGTTTATTGCTTTGGCCGAGTAGTAGGTAGTAACTCCAAGAGGGAACGTTATGCTTGATTGTGGGTTCATGCCCCTCGATGACTAGTTTGAGTGACAGAAACATGAGTCTAGGGGATGTGCTGTTGCCACAAGGGGGAAAACAACGGTGCTTGTACTTGCGGGGTGCAAGGATTGTTTACTTTACGCAAAGTTCTTTTAATGCAGTTGTCTGTTACTTTGAGTTTACACTTTGGGTGGGACTCGCAACTTAATACCAGCGAGATGTTCTGGATAGATATCTCAAGGTGTATGACTAGTAGTAGATGCAGATGGATTTCGGTCTACTTGCCTTGGCGTACCGCCCATGCTTTTGAGCCTCTACCTTTCTTTACAGCATAGTTAGCATTGGTTTGCGCACATAATCCTGTCAATTGCCCAGCTGTAATTTGTTTACCTCACTTATCTGTTTTATCGTCTTTTGGGAGAGAGACATCACTAGTGAACATCATGGGACCCCGGTCCATATTACCATCACTGATCACACCCGCTATTTACTTCCTGTTCTTATTTCCTAGTTGCAGTCATACCTATCACTATTATCTCTTGCGTTTGATCCTTTGTAAACGACAAGGCCGGAGGGATTGACAACCTCTTTGTACTCGTTGGGAGCAAAGTTATTTGTATCTGTGTGCAGGTCCTGTCAAGCAAAAGTTGCTAGCGCCATTGACACCTTCTTGTCGACCCTCGGAGTCTCACGGGATTCGATCCATGGTATCTTTGCCAAGGGAAATTTGCCGCTACGCTACATCTCAAACCTTCCACTTGGGGTAACCAACGAGGGGCGAGAAGCCATCAAGCAAGTTTCTGGCGCCGTTGCCGGGGACTCCACTCTTCAAGATAGGGGAGTTGCACTCTATCTTATATCTTTGCTTTTTAGTCTTGTTAGTTTACCTTTCAGTTTTTGCTTTAGTGTCCTTTACCAAAAATCACAAAAATAGTTATCTTGCTTGCTGCTGCTATGGGTTCCACCGAGAACACCAAGTTGTGTGACTTCACTAGTCATAACAACAATGACTTTATCTGCACGCCTATTGCTACACCTGCCACTTCAGCACCTTCTTATGAGATTAAACCTGCTTTACTGAACCTAGTTATGAAAGATCAATTCTCCGGTGCTGGAGATGATGCTGCTTTGCACTTAAATAATTTTTTTGAACTCCGTGATATGCAAAAGTACCAACAAATAGATGGTGATATTGTTAAGCTTAAGCTTTTTCCTTTCTCCTTGAGAGGAGGAGCTAAAATCTGGTTTCAATCCTTGCCTAGGAATAGCATAGATTCTTGGGACAAGTGTAAGGATGCCTTTATCGGGAAGTACTATCCCCCTGCTAAAATTATCCAACTAAGGAGTAACATAATGAATTTTAAACAATTGGATAATGAACACGTTCCCAAGCTTGGGAACGCATGAAATCTCTTGTCAAGAACTGACCTACTCATGGTTTGACTACTTGGATGGTTATCCAAACTTTTTATGCAGGCTTGAACTTTACCTCGCGGAACTTGTTAGATTCGGCCGCGGGAGGAACCTTTAGGTCAACTACACTTGGTGCTGCCACGAAACTTCTCGATGAGATGATGACCAACTATTCCCAATGGCACACCGAACGCGCTCCAACAGGTAGGAAGGTAAACTCTGTCGAGGATATTTCCTCCCTAAATGAAAAAGTTGACTTGATCATGTCTCTACTTTTCAAGCAATCTTCTATTGATCCTCATGATGTTCCTTTAAATTCTTTGATTGCTGAAGATCAAGTAGATGTGATCTTTATCTCTAGAAACAATTTCAATAACAATGCTTATAGGAGTAATTTTGGTAGCAACCCTAGACCGTTCCCCTCTAATTCCTATGGGAACAACAATGCTTATCCTAACACCAAGAACTCCATTTCTGAACTAGAGATTATGCTTAAAGACTTTATCACTACCCAAAAAGCCTTCAATAAGAGTGTAGAAGAAAAACTAGCCAAACTAGATAATCTCTCTTCGAAGGTAGACAATTTAGCCCATGAGGTAGAATTGCTTAAAATTAGAACTTCCCCTCTTGAGGAGAGGAAGACCACTCCTATGAATGCTATTCAAGTGCAAATTAATGAAAGCATTAGGATGATGGCTAAACTTAAAGAGAGATGGGCTAGGGAAAAGGAGGAAGAAGATAGAATTAAGAGCCTTCCTACCCACCACACTGTTGCTACTATCCAAGTTGTTGAGGATATCCAAACTCTTAGCACCCAATGCACTCCTAGTCCCATTGGACCTATTAATGGTGATGCTATGACCTCAACCGTAGAAACTCCTATGACCATAGAAGTTACCAAACAAGTGAGCCTAAAGGACACCACTACCACTTTACTTGATAGTAGTGACCTTGATTTTGATAATTGCACCCTTTCTGAAGTTATTGATTTTCTTCACAAGATGTCTAGAGATCCCCACACTAGCACGCTTAACCTTGCCTTCACGGAGCATATCACTAATGCTCTCATCAAAGCTAGGGAGGAGAAGCTTAGGGTAGAAGCCTCCATACCTAGAAAGCTAGAAGATGGTTGGGATCCTATGATTAAAATTAAGTTGAATAACTTCTCTTGCTATGCTTTATGTGATGTTGGAGCTAGTACCTCCGTTATGCCCAAAAGAATATATGATATGTTTAAATTGAAATCTTTTGATCCTTGTTCTTTTGGTGTTCGTCTTGTTGATTCTTCCATAAAGAAACCTTTGGGGAAGGTCGACGATGTTCTTATCATTGTCAATGACAATTATGTTCCCGTTGATTTTACTATTATGGATATTGAATGTGAACCTTCATGTCCAATTATTTTGGGACGTCCTTTTCTTCGCACCGTTGGTGCTATCATTGACATGAAAGAGGGGAATTTAAAATTCCAATTCCCTCTCAAGAAAGGAATGGAACACTTCCCTAGAAAGAAGATTAAGTTACCTATTGAGTCCGTTATACGGGCTAGCTATTCTTTTACTCTTGATAAAACTTGATCTTCCCTTTTTGCATCATGCCTAGCTTAAAGGCATAAAAGAAAGCGCTTTTGGAAGGCAGCCCACAACGAATAAAATTTTATTTTGCTTTTGTTGTGTCTTGATGTTTGTTACTACAGTAGCATCATCATTGTATCTTTTCGTTTCAACTTTGTGCCAAGTTTAGCCTCCGATTGCAAGAAAGT
This sequence comes from Secale cereale, assembly GCA_902687465.1. Taxonomy (NCBI): domain Eukaryota; kingdom Viridiplantae; phylum Streptophyta; class Magnoliopsida; order Poales; family Poaceae; genus Secale; species Secale cereale. The sequence continues at coordinate 472,863,162 of LR738710.1, read as the reverse complement.
TCAAAAGTTGTGACGTGCAGTCCAGAAAACAGATTCTGTCCTTGGATAGAAAAATTCGTATAAAATCACGAGATCATCTTTTTGATCTGAATTCTTTTGACAGCGTGCTCTATACTATTGGCTTTCGGGCGTTTGTTCTGAGTTTTTTAATTTGAGTTGCAGAAGTACCCCGAAAAAATTATTTACTACCTGCTGGTCTGTTTTTCACAAATTCTGTACTGTTTTGCCTTTTCTTCGTTTTGCAAACCTTGAGCTTGCTTTTTCTTTGCAAAAACCTTTTGGCAATCTTGAGAAACAGTAGGTCTTCAAGATTATCCTTATTTCCAGTAGGGAAAAGTTATTTTATTATGGGTACTAACCTCGCTAATCAGATTATGATGAGTTATGTATGAAGGGAGTTTTCAATTGTGCGAGGGAAGATGATAAAAAGATTCAGGAGGGTCAAACGCTCAAGCTTGGGGATGCCCTCGTGCACCCCCATGAAATATTCAAGAAGACTCAAGCGTCTAAGCTTGGGGATGCCCCCGTGCATCCCCTTCTCCATCAACAATTATCAGTTCGTCTTTCGTTCCACTATATTTTAATCACTTCATGCGTTATGTGCTATGCTTGGAGCGTCTCGCTCTTAGTTTCCTTTTTAGTTTTCTTTAGCTTTGCTTGCTGTTCATAACAAGTTAGAACCCAGCTTTCTTTGTGTGGGAGAGAAACACGCTCCACTTCAACCTAGAACACAACATAGGATTTTCATGCTTATCTTTGCTGTGTGTGTTCTTTGTCTTTCCATAGCTACTGTCATGTTTAGCTCTTAGTTTTCATGCTTTTCTTTTCAAAGAGCTTTTGTTTAGTTGGTTGTTGAACTCTCTTGAGTTTTCATGATTATCTTGTTAAGAGAGTTTGTCTGTTGCACTGAGTTGTGTGTCTTAACTTAAAGTAGGTAATTGAGGTTGCTATTTAATTTTAGTAGTAACTTGCAATAGTTTTGAGGTATTGCCATGAGTAATGTCTGAACTTTTGGTGTCAAGAACTTTAGCCTATTAGTGATAGATGTCGTATTTTGGGCAATCCGTGTTTATTTTCGAAAACCTACAAAATAGTTGAGAACTTTAGCTACTAAATGGATCGCTAATCTTTGGAGGTATCGAATATTAGAGTACACTCACGTACCATGGGTCGAGGATGCGCAAGGGTAACCAAACCCCCATACACACCTCCTTGGGGTACTTGTCTCTTTGTGAACCTCCTAATTAGGTTGAGAGTTACCGATAATAAGTGCATGAGTTCTTCGGACTAATGTGAGTATTCGAAGGTTGACACTTCCACCTAACCATATTTTTCTAGCCTCTTCGGTACCGTGCATTTCCCTTTCTCACCTCAAGAGTTGGCGCATACTTCGCCGGTGCATCCAAATCCTTGGCACGATACGCTCTGTCATCATAAGCCTCATTATATCCTTCCTCAAAACAGCCACCATACCTACTTATTAAGGCATTTCCATAGCCTTTCCGAGATACATTGCCATGCAACATCCATCTTCTAATGACTTGATCTTCATGTCATACATGCTTTTTGCTTGATCGATGAGCCGCATGCTAGTTGGGCCTTGCTCTAATCATTGCTACATGACGCGCTAGTATCATTGCATATCCTGCTACACTGGCAGAGGCATACATTTGCATACATCATGATAGTTTCATTTTCTTTATGTTGAGTACTTTTGTAAAGTGTGAAAGATCTTCTATACCTCTTGTAATACATAGAGTGTTACCCCTAAAGTGAGGAAAAGATCCCAAAGAGGACAAATCAAAAGATCCCAAAGAGGACAAAATCAAAAGATCCCAAAGAGGACAAATGAGAGATAAATAGAAAGAGCCATTGAGGCCACAAAAAAATAGAAAAAAACAGAAAAATAAATAAAAAGAGAGAAGGGGCACACTACTATTTCCTTTTGAGAGATCCACACTCGTACTCCATCTTATACCTTGTGCTCCATAGAGATTATCATTCATGCATATAGCTATGTGGGGACCTTTACACTATAGAACTTGGCTTGTATATTCCAATGACGAGCCTCCTCAAAAGAGCTCTAGGTCTTCTTGAGCAAGCAAGTTGGATGCACCCCCACTAGTTCCATTGGAGAGCTTACCTTAGCTCATATGTGCATCCGTTGCATGGCAATCCCTACTCCTCACATCATATCTATCATTTGGCTTTCTCTCGCCGATGATTGTCCTCATTGATGTGATCCTTTCACACCTTTTTTGTCTTCCCCCTCTATCATTTTTCTCTCTTTGCCATCCTAAGTGTCGACTTTCTTGCTTACGCTCATCCATTGCATGAGTGCTCAAAACATCGAAAGGGAGTGGATCATTTTGACTTGTACCTGGCTGACGGTTTGGGGATGAGTCAAGATAAGATTCCAAAGAAGACCAAGTGTGAAACTTTAGTAGATTAAGTTCTCAACAATACAAAAACTATGTTTTACTCTCTCATATATCCCTATCCCCTTTCTTGCACGCAAACACCATTTGGAGACATTCGAGTCACGGACAGCGAGAGCTCTTGCACCCTTATGTTCTTATGTTGCTTGTTACAATGCTAATATAGACTCTTGTTTGTTATGACTTGAATTTAATTACATGCCTTGATTGCTTTACTTGAAAGTTCTTAAATGGTTGATAGCATGTCACCACAGAAATTATGCTTGTTATCATTTACCTACTCGAGGACGAGCAGGAATTAAGCTTGGGGATGTTGATACGTCCAAAACGTATCTATAATTTCTGCTTGCTCCATGCCTCTTTTGTGTGATATTGCTATGATATTTATGCACCCCCATACACTTTTGATCATATTTGGACTAACCTATTAACTCAGTGCACCACAGTGCCAGTTCCTGTTTTCTGCTGTTTTTCTATTTCAGGTTCTCCCCATATTAAAAGTGCCCTAAAAATTCCGGGAAAAATACAGGAAAAATCAGCGTATCGGGAGCTTCTAGAAAAACCAAAGAAGGGCCAGAGGGGAGCCTGGGGTGGCCCAGGCGGCCACCCGGCGCGGCCCCACCCCTGGGGGCGCCTGGGGCCCCACCTCCGCCTCTGGTGACCCCCTTTTGCATATATATTGCTCGTGTCCCGAAACCCTCGAGGACGGAACCCTTTTTCACGATCTCATCTCTGTTCCGCCGCCGCCGCGCTTCCAAGATCGGGAGCACCAGGAGAACTCTTCCCGGCACCCTGCCGGAGGGGAGAACCACCACCGGGAGCTTCTCCACCACCATGGACGCTTCCCGGATGAGTTGTGAGTAGTCTCCCTTGGACCATGGGTCCATGACCAGTAGCTATGTGATGTTCTCCTCCCCTCTTTGTTCTTCATGGATTAGACCTCGTGAGCTGCCCTACATGATCGAGGCACATATGTAATCTTTATGCTGTTGCTCTGCTGAGTTTGCTGGGATCCGATGGATTATGAGATTATGTTCAGATTGTGTGTGAGTAATATATTTGATTCACCTCCTTTATATTTATGTTCTTGAGTAATTCTTGCATGTTCTCCGTTGCTGTTTATTGCTTTGGCCGAGTAGTAGGTAGTAACTCCAAGAGGGAACGTTATGCTTGATTGTGGGTTCATGCCCCTCGATGACTAGTTTGAGTGACAGAAACATGAGTCGAGGGGATGTGTTGTTGCCACAAGGGGGAAAACAACGGTGCTTGTACTTGCGGGTGCAAGGATTGTTTACTTTACGCAAAGTTCTTTTAATGCAGTTGTTTGTTGCTTTGACTTTACACTTTGGGTGGGACTCGCAACTTAATACCAGCGAGATGTTCTGGATAGATATCTCAAGGTGGATGATTAGTAGTAGATGCAGATGGATTTCGGTCTACTTGCCTTGGCGTACCGCCCATGCTTTTGAGCCTCTACCTTTCTTTACAGCATAGTTAGCATTGGTTTGCGCACATAATCCTGTCAATTGCCCAGTTGTAATTTGTTTACCTCGCTTAGCTGTTTTATCGTCTTTTGGGAGAGAGACATCACTAGTGAACATCATGGGACCCCAGTCCATATTACCATCACTGATCACACCCGCTATTTACTTCCTGTTCTTATTTCCTAGTTGCAGTCATACCTATCACTATTATCTCTTGCGTTTGATCCTTTGTAAACGACAAGGCCGGAGGGATTGACAACCTCTCTGTACTCGTTGGGAGCAAAGTTATTTGTATCTGTGTGCTGGTCCTGTCAAGCAAAAGTTGCTGGCGCCATTGACACCTTCTTGTCGACCCTCGGAGTCTCACGGGATTCGATCCTTGTTATCTTTGTCAAGGGAAATTTGCCGCTACGCTACATCTCAAACCTTCCACTTGGGGTAACCAACGAGGGGCGAGAAGCCATCAAGGGCACCCGTGGATACGGATAGCCATGGATTGTGAATGAATGGTGGAAAAGGAATAAACTTTAACCTCTGTTTGGGAACCACCTATGGTATATCTAGCATGGAAAGTATTGGGAACTCTAAGTCGTTTTCATTGACGGGAAAAATATGCCTCTAAATTTTTTTATCTCTCAATTTAAGCTATGAGCTCTGGCACCTCTACAAATCCCTACTTCCCTCTGCGAAGGGCCTTTATTTTACTTTATGCAAATTTTATTTTTATTTGAGTATCCATCTTCTCTTATCAAGCACCAACTAAGGGGCACTATGATCATACTTGAGCATTGGATGTAGCTAATACGCGAGTGTGTTTCATGAATGGATCAATGATTGAGCATGATAGGCTAGGGATAACTTGCTTTATTATTGATATTTTGAAAGGACATGATTGTTTGTTGATATGCTTGAGTATTAAAGTCCTCATGTCAAAACTAGACTATTGATTTAAACCATATAAAAGTCCAAGTGTCCATGCTATAAAGAAAATAATATGTGATGAACATGATAGGCAACATTCCACAACAAAATTTTTGTTTTTACCATTTACCTACTCGAGGGCGAGCATGAATTAAGCTTGGGGATGCTGATACGCCTCCAATGTATCTATAATTTTTGATTGTTCCATGCTGTTATATTATTATTATTGGATGTTTTACAATCATTTCACAGTCATTTTATATCATTTTTTGGGACTAACCTATTAACCTTGTGCCTAGTGCTAGTTGCTGTTTTTTGCTTGTTTTTTACATCCCAGGAAATCAATATCAAACGGAGTGCAAACACCGCGAAAATTTTTGTGGATTTTTTATGGACTAGAAGACACCATATGGGCCAGAGAAGCACCTAGCGGGGTGCCCCGAGGGGGGCACAACCCACCAGGGCGCGCCTGGGCCCCCAGGCACACCCAGGTGGGTTGTGCCCACCTCGGTGGCCTCCCGCACCGCCTCTTCGCTCTATAAATGCCCAAATATTCCAAAAACCCTAGGGGAGTCGATGAAATTTTGTTCCAGCTGCCGTAGGCTTCTGTATCCATGATATCCAATCTAGAGCCCTTTCTGGCACTCCGCCGGAGGGGGAAAACATCACCGGTGTCCATCTTCATCATCCCGGCGGCCACCATGATGAGGAGGGAGTAGTCCACCCTCGGGGCTGAGGGTTTGTACCAGTAGCTATGTGTTTAACCTCTCTCTCTCTCTCTCTCTCTCTCTCTCTCTCTCTCTCTCGTGTTCTTGAGATGCACGATCTTGATGTATCACGGGCTTTGTTAATATAGTCGGATCATATGGTGTTTTCCCCTCTCTATCTTGTTGTGACGAATTGAGTTTCCCCTTTGAGATTTCTTTGGATTAAATACTTTTATGGATTTGAGAACACTTGATGCATTTCTTGCTATGAATTCCTGCAGTGACAATGGGGTATCATATTGATTCACTTGATACGTGTTTTGGCACTCAACTTGCGGATTCCCGCGGAGACATTGGGGTAATCTAAGCATAGGGGTTGATGCACGTTCTTGTCTTTGTTTCTCCGGTAGAAATCTTGGGGTAATCTTTGAGGTTCTTTGTGTTGGATTGAGTATTATAATCTGAATTTGTTTTGGTGTTATTTTAGTATGAACTCTTGATAGATCGATCGGAAAGAATAACTTGTGTTATTCTAGTACGAACTCTTGATAGATCGATCGGAAAGTATAACTTGTGTTATTCTAGTACAAACTCTTGGATAGATCGATCGAAAATAATAGCTACAAACAATTTCTTCTTATGTTCTCCGCTAGATAGGAACTTTGGAGTGATTCTTCATTGCACATTGAGGGATGGTTATGTGGTCCAATTATATTAGTATTGTTGAGAGATTGCACTAGCAAAAGTACGGACCCTAGGCCTTGTTTTCAAGCATTGCAATACCGTTTGTGCTCCATTTTATCACTTACTACCTTGATGTTTTTTATTGTTACTACTATAAAAATCAATATCTACTATCCATATTACACTTGTATCACCAATTCACCATCTCTTCACCGAACTAGTGCACCTATACAATTTCCCATTGTATTTGGTGTGTTGGGGACACAAGAGACTTTCTATTATTTGGTTGCAGGGTTGTTTGAGAGAGACCATCTTCATCCTACACCTTCCACGAATAGATAAACCTTTGGTCATCCACTTGAGAGAAATTTGCTACTGTCCTACAAAACTCTGCACTTGGAGGCCCAACACAAGTCCACAAGAACAAGTTGTGTAGTAGACATCAAACCTCTCCTTCCATAACATATCCTCAGGCATAACATGCAATTCATATCTAAGAGAGCTAGGTCTAACATGTGTTTTAAAGTTTTGAGTTTCAATAATTTCATCAGTTTCAGAAATATCATCATCTTCAGCATATTCATAATTTCTTACTCTAGCAAGATGTTTATCAAGTAGTTCACCCAGTGGCACAGTTTTATCTAGCAGATTAGTAGCATCATAAGCATCATTCATAGTAGAAGTGGCATCATCAATAACATGCGACATATCAGAATCAATAGCAGGTGCAGGTGTCGCAAGCTTACTCCAAATAGATGGTGAATCAAGTGCAGAGCTTGATGGCAGTTCCTTACCTCCCCTCGTTCTAGAGGGAACAATCTTGGTTCTATCATCCTTTAGTGGCCTCATAGTGATCAGCAGATATAAATCCCATGTAACGCAGAAAATAGAGCTATGCTCCCCAGGAACGGCGCCAGAAAAAGGTCTTGATAACCCACAAGTATAGGGGATCACAACAGTTTTCGAGGGTAGAGAATTCAACCCAAATTTATTGATTCGACACAAGGGGAGCCAAAGAATATTGTCAAGTATTAGCAGCTGAGTGGTCAATTCAACCACACCTAGAAAGACTTAATATCTGCAGCAAAGTATTTAGTAGCTGTCGGTGTCCTGGGAACGAGGGTACCCAGACTTGCCTGTCTGCGGGCCGCGACGCGCTCCTAGTACTGCCTGGTACGGCCCAGTTGATCGAGCAGCTGCTCAAGACCCTCGCGAGGGGGCTAGACCTCGCGAGGAGAATGACGTCAAGACCCCCTCAGGAGCGGCCTCAGCTAGGTTTCTCCGGAGGGGCGGAGAATCCAAGGCCAAGCCTGCCTCAGGAGGAGGTAGTGACGTGAGCAGTGAAGCACCGCGCCAGCGGGTGCTAGCGCATGCCAACGGTGCAGTTGCCGTTTTGGTGCAAAGGAAACAGCGCAGGCGCAGGTTCCCGAGGAGCGGGACAAAGGTTTCCCCATTGGTGCAACAAGACCGAAGACCGCAAGGACGACAGGGAGGATGTCACCACCGAGCCCACTGCTGCGTCACCGCCTGATCCCTTTCCAGGCGAAGACCGCTTTTGTCAGGATAGGAACGTCCTTGTGTTCCCGCTCAAAATGGCCATTGCGGGATCCCTTCCCGCCTAAACATTTTGGTGGAAGAGGACCCTGGCCGCCTATATAAGTAGCTAGGGTCTCCACTATGGAGGCATTCTGATCAGATCCAGAGACTCCGCCCTCGCACAAAGGAGCAAGAACCCTTGCCTCCTGACCCTCCTGAGCTCTCCTCCTGAGCTCAGGAACCACTGTACTCGTTCATACTCGAGCCCTCCCGAGGCCAATCCACCAAAGCAGAATGTAGGGTTTTACACCACAAGGTGGCCTGAACCTGGGTAAATTCGTGTGTGCTTTACTTGTTGCTCGCTTGAATCTCTTCATCGGACAAGGGCGAGATGCTAGGTAGACGTGAGTGGGAGAGATCTTCGTTCACGCCCCCTGTGTTCGAACTTCTTGGGTTCGCGGAGCCCGTAATCCGACATTTGGCGCGCCAGGTAGGGGGCGTGTTAAAATCTCGCCTCTCCGTCGACCTCGTCCCGCTCTCTTCATCGACCTCGCTTCGCTGCCATGGTGGACACACGCCGAGCGCGCGCTGCCCGCCGCGCCGCCAACTTCGCTCAGACAGCGCCCGCAAGCAACGGTGCACCGCTCTGCCCTAACTCGCCGGTCGCCAATGCCGCCACCGACCCGAGCATCCACAAGCAGTAGGACTCGTCGCTGCCGCTGTCCATGCGGCGCGATGGCCGCACGGTGACACCGTCACCCTCGCCGGCCGCGGCGTTGTCCTCACTGATCCGAGGTGGGCCGTTCTACCAGCAGCTCGCGCTACTGATGGCGCGGGAGCTCCTGCGCTACCGCCCGGCGAACGACCTCTAGGACGAGTGGCTCCACTGCATCACGTAGCTCGTCAACGCTGCCGGGGAGGTACCCGCGCCAACTCACTCCTCCCATCATCCGTCGCTCATGGCAGGGAACGAGGGCCACGGTGTCCCGGCTCCACCTCCGCTCTACGGCGCCGGCCTGGGGGTCAGGCGCGAGGCTCCGCGGCGTGAGCCACCCCGCAGGACCCCTGCGCGCGATGAAGAGAGCTGCTAGGTGATTCCGCATCCCCAGGCAGAAGCTCATGGGCCCCCCGTCCCGCAGCACCAAAACCGCGCACCACAGGAGGTAGTGGCGCCTGCGCCCCAAGAAGCAGCACCGCAGGCGCAGGGCACGCCTGCAATCATGAGCGTGGCTGGATGTCGCGCCTTAGCTCCCGAGCTGCGGCGCCTCGTCTGGCCCGACAAGTTCAAGCCGGATCTGCCTCCGCGCTACGATGGCACCAACGACCCCACAGAGTTCCTCCAGCTCTACGAGTTGAGCATCGAGACGTCCAACAGCACCGAGCAGGTCATGGATAACTAGTTCCCCATGGCCCTTAAGGATGGCGCCCGCTCTTGGCTCCTGAACCTCCCTGTGGGATCCATCTCCTCCTAGGGGGAGCTTCATGAGTGTTTCATCGCCAACTTCCAGGGTACCCGCGACCCAGCCCCAGCGGCCGCGGATCTGCGCCTCGTGAAGTAGTAGCCTGGGGACACCCTACAGAAGTACATCCAGCGTTTCAACACCATGCGCCTCAGGATCCCCCAGGGTCTCGGATGAGGCCATCATCTCGGCGTTCTCCGACGGTGTCCGCGACGTCAGGATGAGGGAGGAGCTCGCCATCCACGAGGATCTGTGCACAACCCTCGAGATGTTCATGCTCGCGGCAAAGTGCGCCAGGGCGGAGGAAGGATGCCTCTCCCTCCTGGAGCTGCCTGAAGTGGAGGCTGACAACAAAAAGGCCAAGGCCATGGAAGCAAAGCGCAAGGGACCCACCGTGCTGGCTGCGGAGCCAGAAGTAAAGCGTGGCTGCGGCTATAATAACCCCCCAGAGACAACCGTCCTTATTGCGTCTTCCACGATGTTCACAACCACAACACCAATGACTGTCAAGAGCTCAGGGCGATGTGCGGCGGGCGCGTCGGGCAGCGCCTTGAGCGCGACAACCGCGGCTACGTCGCGGAGGGGGCCATGGTGGAGGACGCTGGGACGGCAGGAACTCGCGCCAAGGATGGCGTGACCAACCTCGTGAAGACCACTGGCAGGAGCAGCCTCGTGACGCCCCCTGGCGCGACCAGCCTCGTGAGGGTCGCCCTCAGGGCAACGCAGGTCTGCCTCCGCTGCCACCACCACCAAGAAGGAACGACGACGACCGCCAGGGAGATGGAGCAGGGGCTTTCAGGAGCCATGTGCGGTTGCATGCATCTTTAGAGGAGCCCATGCTCCGGCTTCCCACCGCATCTTCAAGCAGTTCGCTCGCGAGGTGAACACGGCGCTTCCCAGGCCTGACGCCGCGCGCAACCTCAGGTGGACCAAGCAGGTCATCGCCTTCGACCCCAAGGACTAGCTCAAGTGCACCGCAGCCCCAGGCGCTCTCCCGATACTCTGCACTCTGACCATCAGCAACGTCCTCGTGACCAAGACCCTCATCGACGGCGGAGCAGGGCTCAACATCCTCTCTATCCAGACCTTCGAGATGCTCCAGGTCCCCTATGATCAGCTCCACCCGACCAAGCCATTCTACGGAGTCACTGATGGCTCCACACTCCGATGGGGCAGGTCCGCCTCCCCGTCACCTTCGGTGATTGCGACAACTATCACACCGAGCTCATCGACTTCGACGTCGCCAACATCCACCTCCCATACAACGCCATCCTTGGGTATCCTTCCCTCACCAAGTTCATGGTGGCGAACCATTACTGCTACAACGTCCTCAAGATGCCCGGGAGTGGCGGAGTCATCACAATCGCCTCCGACGAGAAGGAAGCAGTGCGTTCCCTGGAGCGCGCCTACTAGACCACGGCGGCCGAGAGCCCCGATGAAGGTGGAGTTGTCTTTGCCCTGCAAACCGCCCCCTAGAAGAAGAAGAACCTGCCCGCCGATGGACCTCAGGACACGGAGGCTCCTGACGGCCCCGCCTCAGGACTCGCGCCTGCCGACGAGGCGCCCTCCACCCTCGCATAGGGAGGCATGCCCGACGCCCCTCTCAGGACAGGCTCAGGGGCTCTCCTCTGGAGCGTCTCTGGTCTGACCAGCGTCTCGAGAGAGGTGTTCGGGCACCACCTGCAGGCGTGTCTCGACGCGCGTTTTTGTGAGCCCAGCGTGGGCCGTACAGTGCTGCGGGCTCAGGACTTCATCGAACAGGTTACCGAGGCAATTCAGTACGCAAGGCTCATACACGGTGGGCGCAACCGCACGATACCAAGCTCACCTACCCACAACCCAAGCAACCACTTCCGCGTCTGCATCGATGTCGCGGGCCTCAACCGAGCCGCTTCTTTGGAGCCCTTTTGGCCGACGGCAGTCGGCTGGAGGAGGGCTCTCCCCTGCAGCTACATTCGCACGCTCTTCGGCTTACGCAACGCAGCCACCACGTTCCAGCACCTCGCGTAGCAGGCTTTGGGGGCTCGGGAGGCTCAGTGGCGGGCGGTCCAGATGAAGCGGGAGCCGGACCCCCGTAGCCACTGAGGGCCTCCGGAGCCCCTGGGCCTGAGGAGCTCGACGATCCTCAGGGGTGGCCCGCACGGCTCGCGTCTTCAGCTACCCCAACTCTTCTTCGACAAGTGTCAGGTGATGTCTCAGGTATTCAATCGAGGGCGCCCCGCGGGCTGCATCATCCTCGAGGTGCTGGGGGCTCACCCCCCGCAGCTGTCTCTTTTGCGCATAAATCAAGGCTAGTTGCTTCTTCCTATTTGCATTATCTATATGCTCGGCTTTCTCACCGCCACTAAGGTCATGAGCCCTTGCGAGCCCACTCGCGACCGCCCCATGATTAAGGACTAGCACGGCGTCTGTGCTCGGGTCCGTCCCTGCAGCGTCGCTAAATCCAAGGGCTAAGCTCTATCTCGCGAGCCATTCCCGTGACGTCACCTCACGTGGTCCTTGGTGCCTTGTTCTCGCATGGGCTAATCATGGATGGGTAAGTGGGGGGCCGTGGCAGGTGCCTCGCTCATGCGGGAACCACGCGCCGGCTGTTTTTCTTTTGGACTGTTGCATGAGAAGACTGGGCACGGCGTCTGTGCTCGGGTCCGTCCCTGCAGCGTTGATAAATCCAGCGGCTGAGCTCTGTCTTACGGGTCGGTCCCGCTAACGTCAGCTCCTGGGGTCGTTGGTGCTGCGGCCTTCTCATGCGATGCCCTCTAGAGATGCACCCGACACAGGTTGACACAATGCATCTCTTTTCACATTTTGCAGAAGAAGACTCATGCGCAACCCGCCTCAGGGTAGGGTCTCGTGAGTGATGCGTAAGCTCATGAGAACTTCCTCAGAGTCGTTCAGCTCGTTCTGAGGAGGGCCCATATACACCTTGGCCGTCCTGCCGTGCAAGGCACGTGTCAGGACGGGGATGTACATGCCCCGCAGTCTCTCCCGGTGGGAGGCTCCCTCCCACGGTCCAGTGGAAGTACCATGCTCCGCGCTGGCAGAACCAACCGAGGAGCGGTTTTGCCCACGAACCAGTGGAAGCACCAAGCTCCGCGCTGGCCGCTACGACTGAGGCGCAGTTATGCCCACACTCCGTGCAAGTGTGGTAGCTCTATGCTCCGTGCTAGTTATAAACAACTGAGGGCGGCCCCCCAGCGGTCGCACCAACCTCAGGGAGCTTTTCAGCTCACGATGCTCACAACTTCTCCTTGGATAGGTGTCGCGAGGGGGGCTAGGCACGGGAGCTATGCTCAGGACACACCTGGCAGATGCCACCCTACCAGGTGCCCAAACACCAGGCTCATGAGCAAGGTATGGTGCTCGTTCTCCCTCATGAGAGCCGTTCGTGCGTCAAGGGGGACCCCTGGGCATCGCGACCCAGGGGCCTCACTAGTCAAGTAGCCCCTCACTCCTTGAGCCCGGTGCTCAATGGCAGTCGAGGTATACACGGGGCTGGGCCTTGCCGGTGCAGAACGCAAACGGGATCGCTTGAACATAAAGGGGGACCCTTGGGCATCGCGACCGAGGGGCCTCACTAGCCACGTAGCCCCTCAATCCTTGAGTCTAGTTATTACGATAACCCCGGTCACCCGGAGGGCTCAATGGTGATCGAGGTATGCGCGGGGTTGGGCCCTGCCGACACAGAGCACCTAAGCAAACATGAAAGGAAGCAAGCACGGAAATCATCAAGTTCAAGTCTAGCTATTACAACAATACCAAGTTCTCCAAATTCTAGCGAGTCCTTACGCCTCCCCAAGGCACTTGCATTTCTCTCATCTAGACAGGAACAGGTCAGGCATCACCAAGTGCATCATCACCAGCCTCTACCTCCTCGGTCGTGGTAGCAGCAACTTGGAGGAACACATTCACCAACCCCTTGACCTTCTCCTCTGGGGCCTAGGCAGTCGCGCCCCCTATGTTCGGTGGCCTGGGAGCGGCTGCTGCCACCCCCTTGCAAAGACGACTCGGGCGCAGAAGGGGGAGCTCCTGAGCATCGCACCTCAGGGCCCCAACTGGCTCCCGAACCTTTACCTCCCGGCCTCGCGCAAGGCATCGCAACCCGGCATGCCAGCGGCGGCCTAGCCATCTCAAGAGGCGAGTTCCAAGAAGCATAGAGTCTCACCCTGCGAGAAATGAGGCAGAAGATCAAGCGCCACTGCCGCCTGACCGTAGGGGATCACTAAGATAAGTGTTCAACGCCCGCATCTACTCACGTACCTACGCCTCCACCCACCGTAACTATGAATTCGATTGAGCACGAAAGCCCCTCTCGCCGGCCCTTGTGGTCGATTACCTGCACGCCAAGAGGGACCTCCCAAGCATCGCGCCTCGGGGGCTCTTACCGGACCCTGGGCCGCTCACCTCCGGGCCTTGACCACGGCATCGTGACTTGGCATACCAGCGATGGCTGAAGCCTGTCTAGGGACTGGGTCTTGCAGGCGTAGGGCCCGAAACTATCGCAGGGACGAGAGAAAGGGAAAGTCTTGCTCTAGCGAAGGACCTCATGAGGAACATAAGTTTATAACATCAAATAATAGCAAAAGTATCACAAAAGATTTACATGCCCTCATGGGTCCGTCTATGGCTGCCTCGCAGGGACCAAGCTGAAGAAGGCCGTTCTCGGAGGGACGCGGCCCGGGCTCCTTCAGCGACTGGAGGATGTTGTTTCCTTCCGGCGATAAGAACGGCGACTCGGCGGCTCGTAGCTCTCGTCAGAGCTCGAGGCCGTCTCAGGAGAATCATAGCTGCTGCCGGAGGAGTCAGAGGCACAACCGATGGCGAGCAACTCGCCCCCGGCCTCGTTGCCCTGGCAGCATGGGAGATGGTCGCCGGCGGGCCCATCCTCCATGTTGCACGCCACCCGACGGCCGTCCGCCCCGAAGAACTTGAAGGTCAGCGTGGCCATCCCGTCCAGCGTGAAATGAAGAATGTGCCTCCCGGCAGGGACGCAGGTGCGGCGCACCACGCCCCAACCCTAGGTCATGAAGACCTGGCCGGAGGAGATCACCTCCATGTCGGCGTATGAAGGGGGAAGGTGGCACCCTTCATGCCGCAACTGCATCGTCACCCGGCCACGAGCCGGGAGCACCTCCTTCAAGAATGGAGGAAGGAGGATCCAAGAATGCGGAGGGGCTCCCGCCCACACGATAAACTCGCGGACGTTGTCTTCAGTATGAGACGGCGGCGGGACGCGTGAAATCACTCGCCTTTCTGGGCGACCGACCGCACTGCCCCCGTTGCCACCCCCGCTTCGTCCGCCTGTCGCTGGAGCAACCAAGTGCAGCGGGGATCCTGGTGGCGCCCGTGTGCACCACGTACGGGCGTCCGCCAGCCTCAGGGGCACCCTTGGAGAGTCACGGCGCCTCTTCTTCGGTGGGAGCTGCTCGGGCTCCACCATCGGGGTCTCCCCCTTCTGCGCGGCCGAGAACCTACGTATCGACGCCATGAAAAGCCCTCGGGAGAAGTGAGAAGAGCTGGGGTTGATATGCAACAGTCAAGTGAAGGGCATGGCGCTTCACCCCCTGTTTATAGGCCGAGAAGATCAATCGCCGCCCACTCGCGTGCGGCCATAATGACCCTGCCACCCGCGCCAAGGAGTTGTCAAGTCGCACGGTTGCCGAGACTGCGTGGGAAGCGGAGTCGCCCACGTCCCATCCAACCGTCACGCGCCAGCATGGCCCGCAGCCTATTGGGGCCCGCGATGCTTCGTCCTCGACTAAGGCTTCGCCCCGAAGCCAACTCCGCGCGTGTCTTGGGCCCGGGGGCTACTGTCGGTGTCCTGGGAACCAAGGTACCCAGACTTGCCTGTCTGCGGGCCGCGACGCGCTCCTAGTATGGCCTGGTATGACCCAGCTGATCGACCAGCTACTCAAGACCCTCGCAAGGGGGCTAGACCTCGTGAGGAGAACAACGTCAAGACCCCCTCAGGAGCGGCCTCGGCTAGGTTGCTCCAGAGGGGCGGAGAATCCAAGGCCAAGCCTACCTTAGGAGGAGGCAGTGACGTCAGCAGTGACGCACCGCGCCAGCGGGTGCCAGCGTGTGCCAGCGGCGCAGTTGCCATTTTGGTGCAAAGGAAACAACGTAGGCACAGGTTCCCGAGGAGCGGGACAAAGGTTTCCCCTTTGGTGCAACAAGACCGAAGACCGCAAGGACGACAGTGAGGATGTCACCACCGAGCCCACCGCCGCGTCACCGCCTGATCCCTTTGCAGGTGAAGACCGCTTTTGTCAGGATAGGAACGTCCTTGTGTTCCCGCTCAAAATGGCCATTGTGGGATCCCTTCCCACCTAAACATTTCGGGGGAAGAGGACCCTGGCCACCTATATAAGTAGCTAGGGTGTCAGGGATATGGCTAATAGGTATAAACCGGATATTGTAAACCGGCTTAGTTATATTATACTTGATTTATTATTAGTAGAGATTACGGCCCATGAGATTTCAAGGCCCATGTATAGAAATACGGTTTGTAAACCGCCAAAGAGATGTAACTTGGGAGATAAGAAAGGAAGAGCAGAGACCGAGGCGGACACGATTATGAGCCGGCCTCGGGACTCTGTAAACCGGACCAGGCGTCACCTCTATATAAAGGGACGACCCGGCACCGGTTCAGGGACAAGCAACAATCGATCCGTCGAGACGCAGGCAAGCGATTCCGCTCCCTGTAATCCGATGCCCAAGCAATACCAAACCAACTAGACGTAGGCTTTTACCTTCTCGAAGGGGCCGAACTAGTATAAAACCCTTTGTGTCCTTTGTGTGCCATGAACCCTTTCAAGCTAACCCGTGCGATGGTTCCATCATCAAGTCCGCTAAACCGGACATCTGCCGTGTTAATTCCACGACAGTTGGCGCCCACCTTGGGGCCTGCGCACGATGGTTTCGAGTTCTTGGAAGGCGGCCTCAAGGGGTTAAAAGGCTACGCAGTCGGCCGGATGACCAAGAGTCGTCGCGGCCGGATCTACATCGACGACGCAGGTTGGGGACCGGAGGCCAATTCGATCGAATACGGGTACCGGGTCCCCTTCGGCAGCATCCAAGTCTTCATCGGCAAAATCGGTGAACCGGGACCTGAGCCGGACACCTTCCCCAACATCGTCGAGCCGGCTCAGCGTGCGAGGTCGACCCGGATTCAACCTGCCGTGAAGCATGAGTTCGTTGGAGCGATTCACGGAGGACAAGCTGAGGACGGGTCGGAATCTGATGGGGCAACCATCGTCTATTCAGATGACGAATCTTCGTCCGGGGAAACTGAGTCTCTGTATCAGTTGCGGGACGGCCGGTCTGAGGGCGAGTCCGACGGAAACAGTATTCCGGGCCCCTCCGACCCGCCAAACCGGGTGGCGGTTTTTATGGCCGGTTCACAACCCCCGACGAACGGAACAACAGCGGAAGCTGGCGCAGGGGGAAGCGGTTCAAATCCCTCCGTTACTGCGGTTCTATCCACCTTGATGGAGGAGTTCGCGGCTAAGGCAGTAGAGGTCGTAGCTCCAGCAGACAAGGCGCAACATGATGCAGTACTTCTTCAGTTGAAGGCCCGGATCGATCAGTTAAAGGAAGATTTAAAGGCAGAAGGAGAGATGCTGGCGATAAGACAAGCGGAGCTGGATGAACAAGCTTTTCACTTAAGGATGGAACAGGCTTCCATGGAAGGGGTAAGAGGACGAAAATACCGATCCCGCTTGCCGCCGGGTTACGAATCTGCGAATTTGTTCAGAACACCGGGGGCTGGGGCCAGTAACAATCCGATCTTAAACCGGAGAAGCCCACCGGCTCGAGAGGAACCGGTTCAGCAACCCGCCGCAGAGCGGGAGCGACGGATTACATCGGCGCCTTATGTTCCGGTCCCCCCGGGGCACTATTCAAACCCTGTGGATAATATCGCTGCAGCGGCAGCACGGTTGGCCGCTTTACCTGTGGAGGAAACATCCCCTGTAGCGATAGAGGCGCGCAGGGCCCAGAGGTTACTCAATACGGCGTTAATACAGCAGCAAGCATACTCTCACAGCAGGGAAAGGTTGCATTCAACACCACGTCCCAACCGAAGTTACTCTAGACATTGGGAGGAGCCCGAAGTGTCTAGCAGCGAACGGAGGAGACATCAGCACAGGCAAGATAATCCGGCAAGGGCAGAGATGCCAGCCCCGGATCGAAACCGGCCTAGATCGGAGGCCAGGGAGGAGATCCGCCAGTCGACGCCGGTTCACACCGGCACTACGGGGACAGGAGCGACAGCGAGCGGTTTTGGGATACAGTGTCTTGTCCCGGCCCTGCGGAGCGTTAAGCTGCCCAAGGATTTCAAAGGACCTCGCAAGGTGCCTAATTACACAGCCGATTTACCGCCCGAGGCTTGGGTGGAAAGCTACGAGATGGCTATGGAGATGCTGGACGTGGATGAATCGGCTTGTGCCAAATATTTCACTATGATGCTTGAAGGAACGGCCCGGACTTGGCTAAAGGGACTTCCTCCGAATTCTATCGGATCATGGGGGGAGCTGCGTAGTCAGTTCATCAAAAATTTCAAGGATACGTGCAAGCAGCCTATGTCGGTGATAGATTTAGCAGCATGCGTGCAAGGAGAGCAGGAGTCTACAGCAGCTTGGGTCCGCCGAGTGGCAGAGATCTTGCACTCCTCAAACGGTATTAATCCGAGCACCGCAATTGTAACCTTGGAGAACAATTGTCGGTTTGAATCTTTGAAATTAAAACTCGGACGGCTCAAACGGGAGTGCAATGACATGGGGACTTTGATGAGCGCCTTGGTGAAGTACGGAGACTCAGATAATACCAAGTATCCGGAGCCAGAAGGGGATAAAGCGGGAAAGACCAGCAAGACTGGCAAACCGGCGATAGCTAATCCGATTACTTCAGGTCTTTTGGGCAAACGGAAACCGGAAAGCAGCTCCGATTTTGTGGCTAATACACAGGTTCAAGGCGGTTTTCAGGGAAATCAGCAGGATCCCGCTCGCCAAACCGGTGGAGGAAATCCGGGTTGGGAGCAGGATTTGGATCAACCCTGTATAAAGCATAGCGGGAGAAAGGGGCCTGCACGGCACACTGCAAGAGAATGTCTGAACCCCACGATAGCAGGGAACGGCCGTTTTAATCCCCATAGCCGGCCCCCAAATGCCGGTTCAGGGCCCGAGTTTTATGGCCCGAGTTACCAATGGAACAATTCCGGTTCAGGATATAGGGGCAACAGCGGTTATCAAGGGAACAACGGTGGTTATCAATCCCGGCCAGGCGGCCCAGGTGGTCAAGGAAACTATAATGGTCAAGGAAGCCAATCACATTATCAAGGTGGTTATCAGAGTCAGGGAAATCAGTCGTATCATCAAGGTGGTTACAACAATCAGAATAATCAGCAGCAGGGCCAAGGGAGTCACAATAACCAAGGAAGTCAGCAGCAGCAGCGTCCATAGCAACAACAGCAATCCGGGTACCAGAGTAATCCAAAGGAGTTGAGCAGCGGTCAATATCATGTTTTCACCACAAGTTTATGCAAGAGAGACCAGAAGGTTTTAAAGCGGACTGTTAATGCGGTAGAACCGGCGACACCACAGTTTCTACGATGGTCAGAGCAGCCCATTGTTTGGAGCAGGGAGGACCACCCGTTACGGGTAGATAATCCGGGACATTTAGCCTTGGTAGTGGCACCTCAGGTGGGAGGATACCGGTTCACTAAAGTCCTCATGGATGGAGGTAGCAGTATCAATATATTATATTACGAGACTTTCCGTCGTATGGGTCTGACAGATAAACAGTTAAGGACATCAAACACAGTGTTTCACGGGGTGGTTCCAGGTAAGTCAGCTTATCCGGTTGGTAAGATTGACTTAGAAGTTACCTTTGGAGATGAGCATGATTCTAGATCGGAGATGATCACCTTTGAAGTTGTCAAAATCAAAAGTCCATATCATGCTTTGTTTGGAAGGACGGTTTATGCTAAATTTATGGCTAGGCCATGTTATGTTTATCTGCAGCTCAAGATGCCGGGTCATAAAGGCACGATTACGGTGCACGGCAGTCGTAAGATAGCAGTGGAATGTGAAGAAGGTGATGCAGCTTATGCAGAAGCGGTATGTTCCGCGGAAGAGTTAAAATTTTATAAGGATAATGTTGATCCGGCAGACATGACTCCGCTAAAGAAGCCAACCACTGAGCATGATCCGGCTTTGAAGTTCAAATCAGCGGAAGAGACTAAGCAGGTCGATTTTGTGCCCGGAGATTCATCTAAGCAATTCACCATCAGTGCTAACTTGGATCCTAAATAGGAAAGCGCGCTCATCGAGTTCATCCGTGAGAACCGGGATATCTTTGCATCGAAACCCTCTGACATGCCAGGTATACCAAGGGAACTCGCTGAGCACAAGTTAAATATTGATCCGAAGTTTAAACCGGTAAAGCAGTATCTGCGCCGCTTCAACGAAGAGAGGCGCAAGGCTATAGGAGAAGAAGTGGCTAGGCTTTTGGCGGCAGGATTCATAGTAGAAGTGCTTCATCCGGAATGGTTGGCTAATCCGGTTCTAGTTCTAAAGAAGAATGGGAAGTGGAGGATGTGTGTGGACTACACATATCTCAATAAAGCTTGCCCAACTGATCCTTTTGCTCTACCTCGTATTGATCAGATTATTGATGCTACATCAGGGTGTGAGCGGCTGAGCTTTCTGGATGCGTACTCAGGCTATCACCAGATCAAAATGGCAGTTGAAGACCAAGAGAAGACGGCGTTCATAACCCCTTTTGGTGCTTTTTGCTATGTGTCTATGCCTTTTGGGCTCAAGTGTGCGCAGGCAACTTATCAGCGTTGTGTTCAGAATTGTTTGAAAGGGCAGATAGGATGGAACGTACATGCTTACGTGGATGACATTGTGGTTAAATCAAAGGAGGAGAGGACAATGATAGAAGACCTCAGAGAAACCTTTGATAATCTTCGGGCTTACAGGATGATGCTCAATCCGGAGAAATGCGCTTTTGGTGTCCCGGCTGGAAAGCTTTTGGGATTCCTGGTCTCAAACCGGGGAATAGAAGCCAACCCGGAGAAGATCAAGGCCATCACATCTTTGACGAAACCGGCTTGCATCAATGATGTTCAGCGCATAGCTGGCCGGATCACGGCGTTGAGCTGGTTCATCAGTCGTTTAGGAGAAAAGGCGATCCCGCTTTATCAAATGTTGAAGAAAACGGACCGGTTCATTTGGAGTGATGAAGCGAATACAGCGTTTGAGAATCTAAAACAGCAACTAGCAAGGCCGCCGGTTTTAGCCGCCCCTATTGACAAGGAGCCTTTGCTACTATATGTTGCTGCAAACACACGGGCAGTTAGCGTTGCAATTGTGGTTGAGCGCAAGGAAGCAGGGAAAGAACATCCGGTTCAGCGTCCGGTTTACTATGTGAGTGAAGTACTCATCGAGTCCAAGCAAAGATACCCTCATTGGCAGAAATTGGTGTATGGGGTGTTCATGGCGAACCGGAAGTTGAAGCATTATTTCCAAGGGCATCCGATAACTGTGGTTAGCTCGGCTCCGTTGGGAGATATAATCCAGAATAGAGAAGCTACCGGCAGAATAGCCAAGTGGGCCATTGAGCTCAGTCCACATGAATTGAAATATGTACCACGTACTGCTATCAAATCTCAGGCACTGGTGGACTTCATCAACGACTGGACAGAATTGCAGACCCCGGAGGAGAAGCCGGATCTCACTTATTGGACGATTCACTTCGACGGTTCGAAACAGTTGGAGGGCTCAGGGGCCGGAGTGGTTTTAACTTCCCCCAGAGGTGATAAATTTTGTTATGTCCTCCGGTTGTTATTTCCTTGTACTAATAATGCAGCGGAATATGAAGCACTACTTCATGGTTTGCGGTTGGCAAAGGAGATGAATTTAAGCCGGGTTAAGTGCTTGGGCGATTCAGACCTAGTGGCACAGCAAGTTTCGGGCAAGTGGGATTCAAGGGATCCCCTCATGGCGGCTTATCGACGAGAGGTTGAAGCGGTGGCAGGTTACTTCAAAGGGTATCAGGTGGAACACATAGACCGGCGGAAGAACGAAGCAGCTGACGCTTTAAGCCGGCTAGGGTCGCAACGCAAACCGGTACCACCGAACACCTTTTTGGATGAGTTGCACAATCCTTCGGTGCAAGTACCTTCAGAGGACGATCTGGCTGTTCCGGACCCAGAGGCACAGTTGGTTGCGGCAACCCATGTTATTCCGGATTGGACGATACCTTATTTGGAATATTTAAGCCGGGGAGAATTGCCAGAGGACGAAGGTGAAGCACGGCAGATAATCCGGCGTTCCAAGTCTATGACAATTGCCAATGGGGAGCTGCATCATCGTAGCACCTCTGGAGTATTTCAACGGTGTGTTTCAGCTGAGGAAGGTTGTGAGATTCTAAGGGAGATTCATGAAGGGGATTGCGGTCATCATGCCGGATCAAAATCTTTAGTGGCTAAGGCTTTCCGACATGGCTTTTATTGGTTAACCGCACATGCAGATGCAGCAGACCTGGTCCGCAAGTGTGACGCTTGTCAGAAGTTCTCAAGACGTGCCCTTGTTCCGGCACAAGAACTCCGAATGATACCAATAACTTGGCCTTTTGCAACTTGGGGGCTTGATATGGTGGGTCCTTTCAAGAGATCCCAAGATCAGAAAACTCATCTACTAGTGGCAGTGGATAAGTTTACAAAGTGGGTTGAAGCGGAACCTATAAGCAAGTGTGATGCGGCAACGGCGGTTAAGTTTATCAAAAAAGTAATATTCCGGTTTGGTTTTCCACACAGCATCATCACAGATAACGGCACCAATTTATCTCAGGGTGAGATGGAAGAATTCTGTCAACGGGAGCATATTCGTTTGGATGTATCTTCTGTGGCTCACCCCCAATCCAATGGTCAAGCAGAGAGGGAAAATCAGGAGATTTTGCGTGGAATCAAGCCCCGGCTTATGACACCTTTGCAGAGAACCCCAGGGTGTTGGGTTGAAGAATTACCCTCTGTCCTTTGGAGCATTAACACTACACCAAACCGATCTACAGGTTATACACCTTTCTTCATGGTTTACGGTGCAGAAGCAGTTCTCCAAGTGACATACGCCATGATTCCCCGAGGGTGGCGGCTTATGTAGAAGCCATCAATGAGGAGTCAAGACAAGATAGTTTGGATCGATTGGATGAAGAGCGTGACATAGCTGCAGCACGGTCGGCGATTTATCAGCAAGACCTGCGCAGATATCACAGCCGCCGGATCAGAACCAGGACTTTCCAGGAGGGCGACTTGGTACTCCGGCTTATCCAAGATCAAACAGACATGCACAAACTATGCCCGCCATGGGAAGGACCCTTTGTGATCAGCAAAAATTTACACAACGGGTCGTACTATTTGGTGGACATTCGAGAGCACAAAGATTCACGGACATCAGAAGAGGAGACGAAAAGGCCATGGAATATTGCTCATCTACGGCCATATTACACTTGAGCCATAGGCTCCCATGTATCCTATGTATATATTATGAATAATGAATAAACCGGCACCTTCGGTAAACCGGGGGCTCAGCCTTCTTTTTTTCCACATACATAAATTTTGCGGCAAATATCCATGTCAGTTGTTATCAAAGAATCATATTTCAGTGTCAGCTGGTTTTCAGAAACTAATCTTTACAGGGTATGTGAAGGAGCGGTAGAACTCACAGGAACAAAAGATCATGTCCGGTTCAGGAAGAGAAAACACCCCATATACAAACAAAAGGAAAAACCTGCAGGGTCAGGAGGAACATCAGCGGCCCCTGGGGACAGTGGTTCGCCCGCACCCCCTTGAATGGCTATGTTACCAATATTTGGGTTCCCTGAACAGTGTATCGCCCACGTTCAAATGATGGCCCGGCCCCTGGGGACAATGGTTCGCCCACACACCCCTTGAATGGCTATGTTATGAATTTTTGGGTTCCCTGAACAGTGTATCGCCCACGTTCAAATGATG